>CM024652.1:24157447-25357447 GCA_014182695.1 Eucalyptus albens
TGTCAAATCCCCAAATTTCCTCTTTGTTCGAGTGCGACGACGCCGACTCCTCACACAAGAGCTCTATGAGGCTGACGGCGACGTCAGGTCCTCTTCATCCTAGCCCGTCCGCTTGAACAAAGGTTTTACAAGGCACTACATCAAGCTTAATCCCCTTTCTTGTATTTTGCTTTCGTCCGATGGTTGTATGTTAACTCATTTGAGGTGTTTTCTCTTGTTGATATAATAGGTCTGAAGTTTGGGAGTGATGTCAATGAGTATATGCACAAACACAAGAAGTTGTTGCGATCTTACTAGTCTCAGCAAAATAAGAGATAGGATTATCCAAAACAAAACAAAAAAAGGACACGGATTGTTCACGTGATTTTGTTTGGGTTAATCAACAACTATTCTTAATGCTCAATTTTGCGGTTCCCTGCTTGGGAAAATGCTTAAAAAAAATTGGGAATTTGGCTTGATTATCATGCACGTTGCCCCTCCAAAATTTTCTGAAAAGTCAATTTCAAATTATTATGAATCCATCTTTTGACTGGAGAGTCAAAATAAAGGTCTCATCTTTACTTAAAGTGCTATTTATTCACTTAGAATCTCTAGAATATCCAATAAATATATGATTTCTTTAATATTGTATTTGGGACGATCCAATCTGCTATATTTTTTTTTGCAGTGGCGAAGACTGGGAGCAGCAGCCGACAAAGACTGGGAGCAAGCAAGAATCGGAGCAGCAACGACAGCTGGAGCAACGGTGGTGGCGGCAACAGCAGCAACTAATGCAGCCTTTGTGCTTTTTGCGGCGGCCGCGCCACGGCCGCAATCGCTGTGGCGGCCACTACGGCTATCGCTGTTGCTGCGCAATTGCAGCAGGAGCAGCAACTATAGCAGCGGGAGCAGCGGCTGCGGCAGCAGCGTCAACGACAGTTGCGGCAGCTGCGGCGACAACAGTAGCTGCGGCAGGCAGCGACTGGTCTTGCAGAACCTAACGGCAGGCAATATCTAGTCTTGCAGAACTCGTCGGGGAGCTTGAGCTTTAGCAGCAACTTGTCACTCTCGAGGGAGGAATAGGAGGAGATGGATAGGAAGAAGGTGGTCTGTGACTGCATCCTCTCCCACCAGGTTTAGATCAAGGAAGAGACCAAATGCTTGGCCACCATTCGCAACGTATGCAACATGAAGTCCACGAGAAGAAATTTGTGACATCTTGAAATTCGACTTCGTTTCGATAAGGTGAAATGGGCATTTCGTCGACGTGCTTATGGTCCTTTTTCCCTGAGCTGATCACTCACGAGTTAACTAACCTATTGGATGAAGCCATTAAGGGATGTATTTGCAGTAAAATCTCTAAAAGTTACTCAATTAGTTGGATTTGACTAAAATCACGTTTGATTGATTCTAATCATGAAATTTAATTTGGTTTCGGGAATCGACTATTCGAGAGTGTCACAATTTATTTTTAGGATCCTATCTCATCGTCTGTCAAATTATTGATGAGTCTGAAATTTCAATGAAGAAATTATCGGAGGAAAAATCGAAGGCCAAAAAGAAAATAGAAAGGAAAAGAGAAAATAAAATAAAATAAGAAAAATAATATTATTTCTTTTCTTTTTCTCTCTCTCCCTTCTCTTTTCTTCTTCTCTCTCTTCTCTCTCCTCTGCCTTCCCCCCCCTTCATGCGACCACCCCACCGCCCACCCTCTCTTGCCAAATTCAAATTGGCTTTCTCTTCCCCTTTTGACTAGTCAAACCCCGAAACCCTTATCTTCTCTCTCTCTTATCTCTTTTTCTCTCTCACTCTCGACGCTCTCTCTCTCCCTCACTGTTCGAACAAGCGAAGACCGAAGACTAGAGCAACTCACCGGACTGCCGTCTACTCCACCGCTCGCAGCTGTCCCACCTTTCATGCGTGCACCGCCCCACCGATCCGCCATCCGTCTTTTCCCTCACACCCCTTAGGCGTCGCCACCCTCCTTTTCTTCCTCTCTGCTCGTGCGAAGCTAGTGAACGAAGCAACAACTCATCGGGACCGTCGCCGCCACCGCTGCGTCACCGTCTCGCTGCCCGTGCCCGCGACGCCCACCCGCGCACACCGCGCGCTCCCCCACATCCGTCACTCCGCCGCCTCCCCCGCGACTTCCGCCCGCTCGGCTCGGGTTTCGCCTCAACCAGCCGCCTCCGCCATCGCCCGACCTCCCCGGCGTCCCCCTTGCCTTCCGTCGGCCTCCCCTCGTCACCCTAGCCGCCGGATCAGCTCTGGCCAACCTTGAACCGCAACCACGAAGTGGGCATCCACCAGTTCGTGGGCGTTTGGGACATTTCCGGGGCCCTAAATCCAAGGCCCGCTTTGGAGTTTGTTGTTCCTCGCGTCACCCCGTCGGATTGATCCGATTTGCGCGCGATAATCCCTGATTAGTTGGCTAATTATGCTTAAGGGTAGTTTAGTTTTAATTAATTAGGTTTAGGTGGTTAGATTAGTATGAATTAGTGTTTATTAGTCAATTGTGATGCAAATTAGACAAATTGAATGCGTATTTAGCAAGTAGACGTGGTCTATTATTTATTAAGGGTAGCCCAGGATTTTTCCCGACCCTAATCGGGCTTCAATTAAGCTTTTTGGGCCTAAGTGGAATTTTTAGTATTTAAATATTAATTTTCGGAATTAAATTAAATAATTATTTATTTTCCGAAAATTCAACTGATATAGCCCGCAACCAGAATTTTATGCTGGTGACCGTAGTGAAGTCCGTTTATTTAATTGGGCTTTATTTTGTCTTGCTAAATTGAATTTTTAATATTTATTAATTAATTTTCCAAATTAATTAATTAATTAATTAATTTTTGGAAATTAAGATTTTGATGGCTGACGACTGAAATCTCATGTTGATTGTCGTGGCGTAGTCCGTTTATTTAATTAAACTGCAATTTGTATGGAATTGATTTAATTATGAATTTTTAGGAATTATTCATATTGAGTGGATTGTTAATTGTTTGATTGAGAAATCGTTGGGTTTTGGTTATCACCTGAAAGAAAACACGTGGGCTCGGTGAATTGGAATATCACATGGAGAATGCACGTGAATTCGGTGATTGAATATGTCATCTTGGCGAAGAGGTTGCCTAAGAGAATGCACGTGGCTCGGAGACTCAGTAGGTCCTCTTGGAGAATGCACGCAGCTTAGTGACAGAGTTTGGCATCTAAAAGGGCACATGGCTCGGTGAATTGATGCATCACTTTGGTGAGTTAGCACCTAAGAGAAGGCACGTGGGCTCAGGCATTGTAAAAAGGACACGTGGCTCGGTGATCTGATGCGTCACCTTGGCGATTGAGTGCCTTAGAGAATGCACGTGGGTCTAGTATTCGAAAATAGCATCTAAAATGGCACATAACTCGGTGACTTGATGTACCACATTGGCGAAGATGCCGCCTTAGAGAATGCACGTGGGCCCATGATTCGAGGCACGTGGCTTGGAGACTTGGGATGTTGTCCTGGAGAATGCACGTGACCTAGCTTTTAGATACTCCTCAGTAGAGAATGATTTGTGTGACATGTAATCGATTGGTTCGATTTGCTTTGGAGTAAATGGATGCCTATTGTGAATTGTACTGACTTGCAGGTGGGATTTGAGACCAAGATAAGTCCTCTACCCTATGCGTGTTTAGGTAGCCTATAGTATAACGGTTTACTAATCGGGTATTAGTGGGGTAGAACTCGGCTGAGACGTAATCTCATCTCGGTTTGGGGAAATAATTTCAAGACCCGATAAGGAGCTGAGGAGGAGGAGTCGAGAAGAAGAACTCTGAGGTGAAACCCGAGGAGAAGAATTTTGGAAGAAGAAGATAATCCCGAGAGGGGTCTTGAGTACAACCCAGATGGACTAAGATTCTATCTTCTTTTGAGATCTCCATTTTGATGTGAATAGAGATAGAGTAAAAAGTTGTGAAGTACTCTGGTTTGTGTTGTGTAAAAATTTGGTTATAAGTTTCAATATGAAAAATATGGCCCTGCTTTTCTATCCCATTATTTTATGGTCTGGGATTTATAATCGCTTCCGCATGTGCTTAATCAATGAGAGGGTCGGCGATACATAGTCCTGGGATATCACATTTTAAAATCGACCAATTAGAAGGATGTGTGCATGCCTGAGGATTGGGGTGTGACAAAATTGGTTTACTCAGGGGCTTTTTCTTTTCTATGTTCAAGTAATAGCAAATAAAAGGTGAGGGGTTTTTGTGGTTATATTCATGGAGAGTTTTTTGTTACTTGTTTTGGGAATGAACAGAAAAACAGCATTAAAGATGACGGTGGCAAGTATAAAGCTGATGAGGAACAAGAGACAGGTGATGGTGAAGCAGATGAGGCACGACATCATGTCTAGTCAGGACACCACTGCTCGTGTCCGAGTACAGCTAGTTCTTTTACTACGATTTGCGTTTGGTTATTACATTGGCAATTGGTGTGGCTTTTTGTATTGGACATAATTCATATCTATGTTGAGAGAAATTGGTCTTGAGAAAAATGGTTACTCTCAAATTTCCAGTGATTTTTGTATATCTAATTTATAATTAGAATGCTTTGAGAGTGTTGAACTTGAAATAGTCACATCAGTTTTTGGTTGCATTTAGTCATTTGTATCATCGGGGTGTGAAAAAATTCATATTTGAATGAATTTTTGAGATTTTGAATCCGCATCTCATTTTACTCAGGAAATGCTCTATACATATCTTGGACTTCTAGGAGACTTAATGTGACATCTTGAAATTTGACCCCGTCCCGATAACATCAAATGGGCATTTTGTCGACAAGTCTATGGTAATTTTTTTCAGAGTTGATCTCTCAAGAGTTAACTGACCTATTAGGTTAGGCCGTTAAAGGATATAAATGTGACAAACTCGAGAATTCAATCAGAAATCAACTATTGATTGCTCGATCATAATAATTGGGAATGATCAATACAATACTGTTATAATCGAATTGTGATCGGATATAGGTCAATTCGACAGAATCATATAATTGAATTGGGGTGATTCCACATGATAGTGAAATTTGCGTCGAACAGTATTGACCCTATTTTCTATCAATTTTATAATCGATACACATAATTAAAACCTTGCGATTTTACGACAACCGAGAGTCGTCTATGAGTCAAAGATGCACAAACGTGAATTGAAAATTATGACATCCTGAAATTCAACTCCTTTTCGATAAAGTGAAATGGGCATTTCGTCGACGTGCCTATGGTCCTTTTTCTCTGAGCTGATCACTTACGAGTTTACTAACCTATTAGGTGAAGCAGTTAATGGATGTATTTGCAGTAAAATCCCTAAAAGCTACTTAATTGGTTGAATTGGACTAAAATCACGTATGATCGATTCTAACCATGAAATTTAAATTGGTTTCGGGAATCGAATATTCGAGCGTGTCACAATTCAGTTTTAGGACCGTCTCATCATTTGTCAATTTATTGACGAGTCCGAAAGTTTGAGAAAGAAATTATCGGAAGAAAAATTGAAGACCGGAAGAAATTAAAAAGGGAAAGAGAAATAGAAAATAATAGTAATTTTAAGAATAAGGTAAATTTCTTATTCTTGTACCATTTCCTTTTTCTTTCTTTTTCTCTCTCTTTTCTTTCCTCTCCCTCCCCCTTCGTGCGCAGCCCCCTCCCCACCCACCGAACACCCCCTTGCCAATTTCAAATTGGTTTCTTCTTCTCTCTTTCTTTTTCACTTTGACTAGTCAAAAGTTTCTTCTTCTTATCTCTTTTCTCTCTTCTTCTCTCTCCTCTCTCTTCTCCCCCATTCTCTCCCACGTGACCGAAAGCCCCCTTCTTATTTCTTGCTTGTGAAAACTAGAAATGGAGGAAGAAGGACAGCAGCTCACCGAAGACTAGACCAGCCGCCTGTTGCCACCGCACTGGAGCCAGACCGCCCACGCGCCCACTGCTCTCGCCGCCGTCCCGCCGTCCATGCACGTCCCCGTGTCCGCCGCTTGCCGCTGTCCCTCCCTCGTGTGATTCCAGCCACGCTTTGCCCAGCTCAGTCCGGCGCCTCCAGCCGCCGCCCAGCTTCGCCCGGCTGCCATCCCGAGCTCCCCGGCATCCCCCTCACCCTCTGCCGCCCTCCCCTCACCGTTTTGGCCACCAAACTAGCTTCGGCCAGCCAAGGGCTCCAGCAGCTTTGGGCTTGCTTTTAGGCTGTTTCCGAGTCATGAACCCGAGCCGTGCTTTGGGGTTTATTGTTTCTCGCGTCATCCCTGTCGGATTAATCTGATTTGTGCACGATTCCGGTGAGTAATCTCACTAATCCCTACTTAGTTGCTAATTATGCTTATGGGTTGGTTAGGTTTAATTAAATGCAATTAGGTGGTTAGATTATAATAGATTTGTGATTATTAGATAATTGTGATGCATGTTAGATATTTTGATTGTGCAATTAGCAAGTAGACGTAGTCTACTATTTATTGAAAGTATCTCGAGATTTTTTCCAACCCTTAGCAGGCTTCAATTAGGCAATTCGGGCCTAAATTGGATTTTTAGTAATTAATTATTAAATTTCGAAATTAATTAATTATTTATTTTTTTCTGGAAATTCAACTGGGATGGCCAGTGACCGGAATTTTATGCTGGTGATTGTGGTGAAGTCCATTTATTTAATTGGGCTTTATTTTGAGATAAATTGAATTTTTAATATTTATTAATTAATTTATGAAATTAATTAATTATTTAATTATTTTTCGGAAATTCAGGCTGAGATGATTGACGACCAGAATTTCGTGCTAATTGTCGTGGCGCAGTTAGTTTATTTAATTGAGCTTTAAATTGCATGAAATTGATTTACATTGTAAAATTTAGGGTATGTCATTATTGAGTTGATTTGATTATTTGATTGAGAAATCGTTGGGCATTGGATGTCGGTATCGAAAGTAAGTTGGTAATCACCTAAAAGAAAACACGTGGGCTCAGTGAATTGGAATATCACTTGGAGAATGCACGTGAGTTCAGTAGTTGAACATGTCATCTTGGCGAAGAGGTCGCCTAAGAGAATGCACGTGGCTTGGAGACTCGGTATGTCCTCCTGGAGAATGCACATGGCTCGGTGACAGTCTATGGCATCGTAAAAAGGACACGTGAGCTCGGTGAATTGATGCATCACTTTGGTGAGTTAGCACCTAAGAGAAGGCACGTGGGCCCGGGCATCGTAAAAAGGACACGTGGCTCGATGATTTGATGCGTCACTTGGCCGAACTAGTGCCTTAAAGAATGCACGTGGGTTTAGTATTTGAGAATAGCATCTAAAAGGGCACGTGCCTCAGTGACTTGATGTACCACCTTGGCGAAGAGGTCGCCTTAGAGAATGCACGTGGGCTCAAGGTATCCCACAGTGGGGAATGATTTGTGTGACATGTAATCGACCGGTTCAATTTTTTTTGAGTAAATGGGTGTCTATTATGAATTGTACTGACTTGTAGGTGGGATCTGAGGCCAAGGTAAGTCATCTGACCTATGCGTGTTTAGGTAGCTTATAGTATAATGGTTTACTAATCGAGCCTTAGTGAGGTAGAAATTGCTGAGATGTAGTCTCATCTCGGTTGTGGGACAACATTTCAGGCCCGTAGATGAACCTAAGGAGGAGGAATTGGAGAAGGAGAACACTAAAGTGAAACCTGAGGAGAAAGATTTTTGAAGAAGAAGATGATCCAGAAAGGGATCTTGAGTACAATCAGATGAGGACTGAGGTCCCATCCTCTTTTGGGAATCTTGTTTGGATGTGAATAGAGTGAAATTAGAAAGTCGCGAATAGTTTGAGAAATATTTTGAGTCATGTTCTGTATAAAAGTATGGTTGTGAATTTTAATATGAAAAATATGACATTGTTTTTCTATCCCATCGATTTACTATTTGGGGATTTATAACTGCTTCCGCATGTGCTTAATAAATGAAAGGGTCGGCGATACATAGTCTAGGGATATCGCATTATAAAATCGACCAAGTGAGAAGGATGTGTGCATGCCCGAGGATCGGGGCATAACAAAAATTATCGACCACTGGTTAAATGTGCTAAAATTCCTAAAAGCTACCTGATAGGTTAGGTTGTACTAAAGTCGAGTTCAGCCAATTTTAATCACAAAATTGAATTTGGTTTCGGGAATCGAACGTTTGAGCGTGTCACAATTCATTTTTAGAACCTCATCTCATTTTTCGACGAATTTTCGTCGAGTTTGGAATTTTCGCGGAAAACTAATTTCGGCAAAAAGAAAATAAGAGAGGAAATTCGTATGGGCTGCCTTATTAGAATATTTGGCCACCAGGAAGAGTTTGTTTAGGAAGAAATTGAAGGAAAATGGCCATTGGAGGGATGCAAGACTTTGTGGGCTGAAGACTTTGAGGCACAAGCACTTGAGTGCTTGGATATTTAGGCTTGGCTCTCATTGGATGCTGCTTAGACTTTCTTGGTCTCTCTCCCTCCTTCCAATTTCCCCTTCCTTTCCCATGTGTGCAGACCCTCTTCCCTTTTGCCTTCTTCCTCTTCTTCCCACCTTTACTTTCCCCTCACGTTTCCTTCTTCACGTTGTTGCCGCCTCTGCTCCATCTTCATTTTTCCATTTCCAGCATTGACCACCCAATGCCTTCACCAGCTGATCGGTGCCCTTATCCATCAGCGCCGCTCAGTCCAGCGTCCAGCGCCACCGTCCCACCAGCCCCAACACCTCCAGCGTCTGCCTCATGCCCTCAGCCGCACGTTTAGCTGGTCCACCGACCTCCAACCCACCGAGTAGCTTCCTATAGCACCCTCACTGCTCCAGTTGCGCTTGCCTAGCCATCCAACACCACCAGTCGAGCCCAACCAGCCCGCCTCAACCCCAAGCGAACCGGATTCCAGCCCTTGGTCGTGAGCCTTGTGGGATGTTTTTAGCCTCGACTAAGCTTCCGTTGGTGACGCCATAATCCCAAGTCCTCACCGCCGTTGCGCTGCCATCACCGTGAACTAATCGTTGCCCTAATCCGGTGAGTTAACGCCTTAATCTCATATTAGGATGTTAATTGCACTTAGTAGGTTAGTTAGTGTTAATTAGGATTAGTGTTAAGTAGTTAGTTAGGTTAACTAGTTAGTTAGGCTAGTTTGGTTAGTGTCACTAGGTTAGTTAGACGGTCGATTAGTTAGGTTACTACCCTAGGTTAGGTTAGTTGAACTTGGGTTAGCTTAGTTAACCATGGTTAGTTAATCAAGGTTAGTTAATTGTGATTAGTTTAATTTACCGTGGTTAGTTTAATTAAATTATATTTATTTAATTAATTACAATTTATTTAATTAACCATAATTAGCGTAATTTGTGATGGATTGGCCATTTTTTCAGAATTTTACGTTGATTCTCGTGATTGAATTTATATGTGAGATTGATTGCTTATTTGTGCAATTGAGTGCTTGGTGCTGATTATGGATTAGTATTGCAAAATTGGATTTTATGGTATTTAATTAGAAAATACTGGGTGTCGGTTTTTTATGCCAAAATTTTTATATAGTATATAAAACCATGGGATTTTGAAATGACAGTGTACCATACTTATTGGTTTGATTTAAACATGTGACCACGCACAATTATTTTACTGGGATAATTTTTAATACAAAGAAAAGTGGCAAAGTCCATTATTTGAACACGAGGTATTTTGGGTACAAAGCACGGTGTTCTTGGATAAGTATGTGTGCGTGTGATCACATAAATACCCTGATGCATTTACGCGGAGTAGTGAATCCGTCTTGATACATTTACGTGGGATGATACCTGATTAAGTTTGGATGCCCCACGTCAACAGAGGCCGGTCGCGTTGGAGGCCAGGCCAATGCTCCTTTATGGAATGTCGTCTTGATGCATTTACGCGAGATCATACCATGCCTGACGAAGCAGGATGATGCCCGATTATGCCAGATAACCGCCGATTGTTGAGTTGGCCATGGCCATTGGGTCGTAATAATTAGAACACGCCTGAGTGGTTGTGATAGTTACGCTTGATTATGGGGCAAAATTGTGTAGCACGGTATGTGACGTGTCATAACGATTTTACCTTAAAATCGAGACCCTTGTAATTATTTGTGATTGAAATGATGTGTTCCGGTTATTAAGTAATGCTTGTTGCATTGATAATGGTATATGTGATGTACTAATGTGTAGGGATGTGTCGAGGCAAGATAAGTCTTGCGCGATGTATGTTTAGGCTGCCTCCATGTGAATTTGTGTCCTAATTGGGGTTTAGGGTTTTTACTCACTAAGATTTTTATCTCACCTCGTCGTGGATTAATATTTTTAGGTCCTTAGTATGAAGAGGCAACCCGTTCGTTTTGGGGTACCGAAGGAAATAGACTACAAGTCCTCCTACTTCCCTATTCCCGGGACCACCTGGACCCGTGAGTTAGTTGTGACCACTATTGGGGTCGATGAGGGTCTCCGTCACTGGGTACCCCATCGCTTCAAGGCATGGTTCATTGATTATCCTAACGAGGCTCGGCAAGGTCCTTTGCAGGGTTTTGATGGATCTCCCGTTGGAATCGAGGATGGGGAAGTAGCTCACCCAATGACATCGACATTCTTGATGGTGTCATGGAGAACCCGAAGCTCGAGACGGAATGGTTCGGAGCGTAGGTGGCCCAATAGTTTCTTTTTAAGTTAGATTGTATATGGACTTGTAGAGCTAATCTAATCTATTTATAAAGCGTGGTTTGTGATAAGTGGTTGTCCTGTTTTTACTATCCTTGTGTTTATTTGTTGTTTGGGGTTTATTAGTTCGCTTCCGTAAGTACATAAAACGAATGGGTTAGCGACGCGTCTTGGGACGGCGCATTTTTAGTCGACCGCCGAGAGATGTGCGCATGCTCAGGATTCGGAGCATAACACTTAACATTCAGTAGGGATGCTTTTATATTTGAATCAATCACATATCAAAGACTTATAAAAGACTTAACATTCAAGAAGGAATGCCTTTATAACTAAATCAATCACTCGAGACTTCAGCATTCCAATCAACGATGCTGGTAAAAAAAATATTGTGGACCCACCTAAAAAGCCCAAAGGTGGCTTGCATATGTGACTTCATTACATTGAATTGGACCTAACAAATGGCGTTGCATTGTGGAAATTGCTTTCTAATGTGGATGAGGGCCTGTGTCTAACACATGTGCGAAATTGACACGTGAAACCGATGACCGCAAATCCGAGCCAAGGGATCCAACAAAAGCAAAGCGGAATCCCAAGCTATACATATGCGCCCGTTTGATGATTTCATTAAGAGTTGAAAAAAACTAATATATTTAGCACCGGATTGAGTATTTCCCGCAAGTCTGCAAATACGCAGAGATATGGAAGTTTTATTGATAATCACGGATTTTAGTGTCTTTAGTGTAGAAGTACACAAGTATTTAAACCTCTGGTAAATCGCTGGGCTGAGGAAAAGAAAACAATGAGACTTCATTTTATTCCTCCTACTCTGACCATTCAGGGTCAAATTTTTAATCATTGTTTACGGCGGAATGTTTCTTGCTCGACAGGGTCGTCATTGTCTCGCTTCTAGGGCACCTTTGATAGAATAATTCCCAAAGTGATACATTCTCGAAGTGATGTACATTCTTCTTGTTGATCAACGATAATTA
Organism: Eucalyptus albens; assembly: GCA_014182695.1. Classification (NCBI taxonomy): domain Eukaryota; kingdom Viridiplantae; phylum Streptophyta; class Magnoliopsida; order Myrtales; family Myrtaceae; genus Eucalyptus; species Eucalyptus albens. The sequence goes on from CM024652.1 coordinate 24,169,079, forward strand.
CAATATCAGATAATCCCGTTATATATTTAATCGGCTCAGGTATGTTTGCAAGTGAAATAACTGTCTCTTCAACATAGCAGCAGCTCTTTTTGGAAGATGAATGAGTCTCTCCGCCTTTTGTTCCGTTCTCAAGTCCCTAGTCTTGTTTTTATTGTGGACCAGTTCGTTAACATACCATCGAGCCACTTTTAATTTAGCATAATGACACCGAGCCCTTATTGCAGCCTATGCAACTAAATTTAACTGCTTTATTCTTGGTACCAAAAATTAAAAAACTATTTTCCCTACTTGCTACATCAAAAATTAAATCATAGGCTTTTAATAAAAAAAGAAGAAGAAGCAATTTTAGTAAGATTTGTAATATGAATACCTTTATGCTTGGTAGAAACATAAGGTGCTATCCTAGGATTCCATTTCCTAGCACCATAACCAAAATGAACTCTCGCTTCCACCATCTCTTCCAAATTGATATTCCAATACCTTCTTATCATTTCTGCCCCCCCCTCTTTTCTTTAAAAAAAGCTACAAGGTTGCCCTGAAAATGAAATAATTGTTTCAATGGAACCTTTTCTTCCATCGGAGATTAGCCGTGTGAATGTCGATACACAATCCAAACCCCTACCCTCTATTCTCAATTATCTTTATTTCAATTATACCACAAAAATAAAGAGTTCTTAATTAAAATTAAAAAGTATGAATCCATTTTTAGGAATCATTAAATCCTCTAAATGATTGTTTGATGTATCAAGAAACTTCTTCAAAATGGATAAATCAAATAATCTATGTAGTGGAACAAAATATCTCTGATTTCCCCCTCGAAAAAATTCTCTGCCGATTACACCTAATGACCAGCAGGCAATTCAGGGATATATTAGACTATACATGAGGCCAAAGCTGTTAAAATGAGAATGAATTGAAGTTCTCCAATAAGAATGATAAGAACAATGAAAGCTTTCTATTAGATTGCCAAACAGCCAATAACTTTCCATTAGAATATCTAGTTTTCAGTAGTAAAGCAACTCTAAAGCATGAAGCGGGAACAAGTGTGCTGAAGATGAGGGAAGTAGGACTTTCAATATTTCAACCTGACACAAATGTACACACTCACCTCAATAAATTATGGAAAGCTTAGAAACTTGCCACTAGATCTTGCATTAGACATAACTAGCACAATGACCCAACGATTGCATGGAACAGCTGACAATTATCCTTTTAACATCTATATTTTGCCCTTTGAGCTTTGATTTCAACTAGAAGTTAGCTCTTCTTGACCTTGTGGCACATTGATGGGCTTGATCAACACAATGGTTGATTCCTTTCAAGGAAGTTGGCTATCATGTCCTTGGCTCAATTTGGTGTGTTCTGATCAAACACATTTCTTTCACATTTCCCACAATCGTAAAACCAATTCCTACATTTTTTCTTGTCTTTGCCATAAGAATTGGTGATTAAAGGTCACAAGAGTAGTTAGGCTCCGAGTCGACCTCACTAGCAGTTACACCACTTGAATTTAGATGTTGGTGCCTCTAATCCTCTCACCGCCATTCTTTGATTTGGCAACCGAAGGTTCTACTAAATGCAACAGAAGCAATGGAGGAATGCGACAGAAGAAACATATGTTGACTATCAAGGTTATATCATGATTCTACCAAGAGCTTCTTCACTATAACATAGACAATGCAAAGCAAAAAGAAAAACATCTGTATAAAAAGAAGTGGAGTTTGCTGTTGCAAGAAGAATAATGGATTCACAGACATTACTATGTATAGCCTGATCACAAGAGCGTCGAGGAAATTGGTGACATTTAAGCGTGAAGTTGGCCAAATTACAACTCAAGTCATGTGAAGGTGAAGTTTAACTCCCGTTTTGGACTATAATAATGCTACGAAGAGAATATTCATCCCAGAACCTTCACATCCTGCGAACAATTTGAATTCTGTCTCTTTTTCCGTTTACATGCTTGGACTTCTATTCCTTAGTGGGCCGCCATCATGCATGTGTGAAAGAACTGATGGATTCTCTTTTTTCTTCTTGGTTTTAATACTTTCCCTCAATAAAATAGAATGCTGAATATTACTCGTTTATTGCTCTCACTTGCAGATGAAGAACATTGAAGCAATGGAACTAAGATTGTATCATGAAGAAGTATCCATCAAAAGTGAGGAGATTGGAAGGTTTGACAAGCTTAGGTTCCTTACATTTGGGGGAGGAACCTTTGTTGGCAATCTAATGAATTGTTTTCCCAAATTAAGATGGATTTATTGGAGTGCTCCTGGTTTAAAGTGTAAGCTGACCAATATGTGCTTAAAGAATGTAGTTGTCCTTCAATTTTCATTGATTACCAATATAAACGATCTGAAATTATGGAGCCTGATAAAGGTGCGTCATATGCTTATTTCTACTCTTTCTCCTTGAAAGCAACATTTGAATTGTTCCTCCATTGGATAATGCATTCATTTTTTACAGGAGGCAAAGTTCTTAGTCTTTGTGAGTGTCATCACATAACCAAAACACCAGACTTGTCAGGATGCTCAACTTTAGAGAGACTTGCTTTTTGGACTTGCTGAGGTTTAAGGAAAGATTGACAGCTCTATTGGGAAGTTAAAGCATTTGATAGACTTAAAGTTTGATCATTGCCCTTTGCTTGAAGGTTTGCCTAAAGAAATTGGGGACCTACAGAATCGAGAGCGCTTCTCTTTTAATTGGTGTCATCAAATGGAAGAACTACTGGATTCCATCTATAATTGGAAATCATTACGGGAGTTGCAGCTTTCAAGCCTAGGAATGCTTGGGGAACATTTAGTGCTTTGGAATAAAGCCAATTTGTAAGGTTAACTTCCTTCTAAAATTGGCTTACTCCCGCAATTGCAAAGATTAGTGTTAAGAGAGTTTTATGAAATTCGAGAGTCGCCGCCACTTCCAATAAGTTTAACCCATCTAGAAGTGTCATCTATGTCATTGCAAGTTGTCCCAAACCTCTCAAACTTGACTAATTTGGTTGAGTCGGACCTAAGTGATGGCTCTAAAATTGGCAAACTAGATAGAATTCATTGCGGTGAGTTGAGATGGATTAGGAGGTTATCCAAATTAAAACAGTTGAGATTGTGTATCCTCCATGTCCCTATTCCCACTAAGTTGGCTTCCCTTCCTCAACTTAACCAACTCCATTTGTTTGGATTGAACCTGCAACCCTCAATGCAAGTTCCCTCTTCTTTGTTAGAATTAACCCTTGATAATTTCAATTCAATCGCGATACTCTCCTCCAACTCAAAGAATTTGTCAAATTTAAACATCTCTCCCTCTCAAATGTGAGAGATTCAACTTGATGGGCTTCACCTTCCAAATTTAATGTATCCACATGTTGATAATTGTAGACTCCTCAAGAGATTCATAATATCCAATATGAGGAAGCTAAAGTTGGTTAGCATGAAGAAGTCCCTGGAACTAGATGAGATCCACATTGCTGGGATGTTGGAATCATTGGAAATATTACAAATTGGAAAGGTCTTGCCCTTAAGAAGCTTCGAGTACGTCGACATAAATTGGGAATATTCCCTTGAATCTTCACTAATCCTTGCATCGAGAGTCTTCAATAAGTTGCGGTATCTCTATCTAGGTTTTTGTGACATGCTTGCTATTCAAGTTGTTAGTATGTCAGAATCGTTGGAAGACTTTTTACTTGCTGGTCAACATTTGCAAAGTCTTGGTCGGTTGTCAAACTTAAAGAACCTCAAGTCCTTCACAAAATATCTTCTTGCCTTAAGCTACGGATTGTCGAGAGCCTCGACAAGTTAAAGTTTTTGAAAGAATTGGAACTTACTAACTGTGGATCGTCGAAATATCGGCCACCGAATTGCCAAATGATTGCCGCTTATACATCCACCAATGCAAGAAATTACTTGGGGTTAGTGGACACTTCAGAGGCACCGTCCAGAGTTTCAAGCGTCATAAGGCGACTAAGAACAACCAGCCACAAACATGAATTCAACTATAGGCAGATTTATAATAGTTGTGGAAAATCAAAAAATAATCATAAAACGTGAATTAAACGCGGTCTCGCTTACTTTAAACACCAGTAGACGCACGTGATGGTTTCTCTCTCTGTTTTTCTTTTTTTCCCCTTTTTTTCCGTTTACGAGAAAGTTATATAGTTGCTGTAAGAGAAGTTCAGTTTTTATCACAAATAGCGGGAAAAACTTTGTATTGTAGGGGAGATATATACAAAATATCTTAGAGCCTATTATTTAAATTTTTTTCTCATTTTATAAGAAATAAATGGTTTTACTTAGCATTTTTTCTACGTACTATACTGCACTTTTTATTTATTTTTCCATCCTTAATACCAATCATTATGACAATGACTCTCATCATTTGCGATACTTACGGTGAAGATAGAAAATTAAAAGGATAAATGCAATAGTTCTAAAACTTATAAAAATTATAATTGAGTCAAAAAAAAAAACTTGTTAATATTACACAATTGAGACTCTTTGTTAATTTCATCTAATTTGATAAACGGAAGATGCTAGCTATGCATTTTTTATTCACTTCTCTATGGCATAAAGCTTAAGAGAAGAGGTTTGTGTGCAAAAACGTCTTGTCCTTTTAAGGTTTGCCCCAAATTTCCAAGCCCTAATTGAGTTTTCTTCTCGAGTTTCCCTCACTTCTTCATCAGTCTTTCTGTCTATAGTGTACTTCTTGTTCGGTGGAGTCCGCTTCTTATTCGTCGAGCTTTCTGTTCTTCATCTGAGTGTCCTTTTTCTTCTTCATCGAATCCCCATACTTCCTCTTTGTTCGGGCATGACAATGTCAAGTCCTTGCGCAAGAGCTCGATGAGGCCAACGGCGACGTCAGGTGCTCTTCGTCCAAAGCCAGGCAGCGTGAACGAGGGTGTTATAAGCCACTACATCGAGCTTAATCCCCTTTCTTGTACTTTGCTTTCATTCGGAAGGAGGTATGGGAACTCATTTGAGGTGTTTTCTCTTGCGGATTGAATAGGTCTGAAGTTTGGGAATGATGTCAATGAGTAAATACCGAAACGCAGGATGTTGTTGCGATCTTACTAGTCTCAGCAAAATAAGAGATAGGATCGTCCAAAACAAAATGGAAAAAAGGACACGGATTGTTTGCATGATTTTGTTTGGGCTAATTAAGGCAGGAGCAACTGTGTTTGATGCTCAATTTTGCGGTTCTCTTGTTTGGAAGCACGCTAATGGGGATTTGGCTTGATTATCATGCGTTCTACCCCTTCCAAATTTTCTGAAAAGTCAATTTCAAATTATTATGAATCCATCTTTTGGACTGGGAGTCAAAATAAAGGTGTAATCTTTACATAAAGTGCCATTTGTTCACTTAGAATCTCCAGAATATCCAATGAATATATGATTTCTTTAATATTGTATTTGGGATATTTTCAATTTAGAGCTTGAACTAACCTACATAATTTGACGATCCAAAGTGCTATCTATTTTTTGCCGATTTTCAAGGACAATCTGGTCTGAGGTGCTGGAGCTTTTACTGGTACAGGTCGATTTGTGCTTTGGGTAAAAAAAGCATGTTTTCAGTGTTATGATCATCAGCATTAAATCATGACTTAGGGAAGCTACTATTCCTTTTTCTTCTTTCATGTTGCTAAATTTGTTTCTCGGAGTCCTTCTGGCAATGAAACAAAAACCTGGATGGAGTCTGTTTCTGCTACTCATTTATCTTTTGATGCTTGGGTTGAGTCTTGATTTTAGCTTCTACTATAATTTTGTTGATTGTGTACATGAAAATTTCTTAATTTAGCTAGATTGTGAACAAAACCAATTTTCATAAAAATTGTGATAAACCTAACAAGATAGAGTGTATTTTTGCGTATGTGAATTCACATAGATGAAATTTCATCGACTTACTTCCATGAATGCACTAGATAGAGAGCGGGGAAAGAAGGAGGGGGGCCCTGTCTACTTGATTTATAAGTAACCTAGTTATTTTCTGGTAATCAGATATAGTTTCTGTTTCGAAGGAACTTATCTTGAGTAGATAAGGCGTCGCACCCGTATCATATCTTACTAATCTCATGGACCAAGTATGGTGCAAGTCAAAGATTGGCAAATGGCTTAGTATAAAAATGTTTGCATTTGGTGGTGCAAGAAATTGAACTAATATGATGTACTGAATCCGCACACACAATCCCATTCCTTAATCACTATTTTATTTATCTTTTAACATGCTATCGTTTCCATCATATATAGACCATTTCTTATAATTCAATCACAAGGAATGCAGTTAAACTATATATTTGACTTTTTTCAATATCCTTTTGAGGAATTTAGAACATCTTCGATCTATTCCTTTTATATAGTATACATGACAATTAGATTGAACACAGTAAACATAAGTTGCTAGGAATTACTGGTTGATTTGATAGCATAGTTTAATCATGCTATTCTTAATGTAAAACTTTCTCAAATGATTTATTGTGATTTTATTTTTCCGGAACCACAGGAACCAAGCTCTCACAGTACTTGTACATGTTTTGGAGGCTTGTTTTGTTTTAATGACCCCTAGCGTCATCCTTGTCGGCATGCAGGGAAGGAAGTAACATATTATTTAGTGGGCCAATGCACTAAAGAGTCTACGCTAAAGTATTTCTTTTTTTTTTTTTTTAAAGCCATAAAGGCACAGTTGAGCTATAAATTGATTTGAAGTAGTTTGTAGATGCAAAGTTTAACTTGAAATTGGCGATTTCTTAACTTGAAATTGATGATTTGATTTTGAACTGCTGAGTATGACAAAATTTGATTTCTCAACCCCATGCACGAGTTCAACTCTATAAAGTCTATATTCTTGAGATTAAACTCAATTTGTTTCAATTATTCAAAACTTAAAAACTAAATCACAATGTGAAGCTTGAACACCATCTCTAGTTCTCATAAAAGAATAAAAATATATTATACACAGTAAACATCAGTTGATGCGTGATACTAAGGCTGCGCATGATAAAATTCTGTTTCTTGATTTCTCTGTTTCTCTGTTCCCCGGAACAGGTTTGGAATAGAAATCCGTTTGGTAACGCAAATTGATTTCTCTATTTCTGAAACAGATTTCTGTTTCAGAAATTGTTTTGGGGGAGAAATCAGAAGCTAGAAATTGTAGCTTCTCTGTTTCTGAAATAGAAATAGAAATTTTTTTTTTGAGACTTTGTTTAAGAAACATGCATGACTTATGTATTTCATTTCATGACTTATGTATTTGAGATTTTGTTTATTTATGTTTTTAAGTTGCAATTATGATGATATTATTGCTATAGGCATTCTTCTTTAAGGAATGTCATTAAAAAAATCATTTGGGGCATTGAAGAATCGCTTTTTCATTTTGAGGCACATGCCCTCATTTGCACTTCGAAAGCAAGCACATATCGTAATTGCATGTTGTGCCATCCATAATTACATCCGCGATCAAGACAAGATGGATAAGAACTTTTCCCTATATGGAGATTCAATGTACGTGGCTGAACCTACGCAGGATGAGCTTGCAAACATTCAGTTGACCGACGAGGGAAACCAAATAAATATGCTTAGGAAAACCATTGCCAATAAAATGGTAAGGGAATAATATGCTGGAAATTCCATGAAATTGTATTTTCAACTTTTGTAATGTATTAGTATTATTTCGACTATTATTTTGTATTTGAGGATTTCCTATGTTGTTATCTAATCAATTTCTATTTCTAGCACAACTTTCATTTTATTAATTTCGAATCGCTCGCAAATTGCGCCTCCCTCCATGTCAACTAGTACCTAACATAAAATCACTTTGTGGTCTCAAAAGAATGCAAAAAGTGTAGTGACTTAAACCCGAATCTTGAATGAGGAGAATAAATACATTCACTATTTGCATATTAGCATTTGAAAATACCAAATCTTTTATAATTTGCATATTAGCATTTTTATACTAATTACTAGCTTTTATTTACATAAATTGCTAATGTTTCAAGTTCCTAACTACTCTATCGAATTACCAATATAAATTAAAGTGATTTATCAACTTTTTATCAAATTAAATTACCATCATAAGCACCAAGAAGAGTGAGGTAAAAGGATGGGGACAACATGATTCATAGAAATAGAAATTTTTTTTTTCTGTTATCAAACGGATTTCTGTTTCAGAAATAGAAATTTTGAGTCGTTATCAAACGGGTTTCTTTGCTCAGAAACTTGGCTGGGGAATAGAAATTGAGAAATTGATTTCTGGCCAGAAATTGATTTCTGTTTCAGAAATTTTATCATGCGCAGCCTAATTCATTTGACTGCATAGTCTAATCATGTTTTTCTTCTTTTTTTCCTGAAATTTTCTTGAAAGATTGATTGTAATTCTGTTTTTCAGGATTGAAGCTCTCATTGGACTTGTCCATGTTTTAGAGGCCAGAGGCTTGTGAAGATTTGAAGACCTCTGGCATCACACTTGTTGGCATGCGAAGAATGAAATAGCATATCATCCAGAGAGTCAATGCAGTAAAGTGTATAAGATGAGGTGTTAAATTGATTTGAAGTTGTTTGTTGATGCGGAGTTTAACTTAAAAACTAAATCACAATGTGAGGTTTGAACATGTGCATGTTTTAGATGTTGATTGTTTGATATTGAGCCGTGAGTATGGTGAAACTCAGTTTTTCAATTCCATGCTCGAGCTCAATTCTATATTAGCATATGCATTCAAGATTAAACTCAATTCAACTTGATTATTGACAAATTAAAAACTAAATCACAATGTGAAACTTGAATTCTGTTTGTAATTCTCATAAAAATATTTAAAAAAAAATATGAAGTAATATTATTCTTTCATTTTCCTAATATCTTTTAAATTATTAACACGGTTTGCAAGCCACATGAAATCTAGTATTGTAAAATTCGGCACCTTTGAGATCAAAATGAGTGAGTTAACCACAAGCAAATATTACAATATAAAGGTTGACTAATAAATGTACATGAAAACTCTTTCAGCTCTATTGCGTTTTATTTCTATGTAGATATATCTAGTTACTTTACTGCTGGGGAGTGGCCAGAGTAGCCAACCTTTTTGATTGTCTGTCTTGGTTTCCTTCGCTTTGGTTGAGGTTTGCGTGGCGGGCTGCTATTCCGAGAGATCGCCTCGGCTCTTCTTAAGGGGTTGTGGCGGGGATGCCATTGTTTGGCTGGCTGGTGGCCTTCCTTGTTAGTTGGTCCCTCTTTTGGTTGTAACCTTTGTCCTGGTGTATGCCTTGTTGTTATGCCGTCGTTGACTTTTCCTTTTCTTTCCTTCGGCACCCTTCCACTCATTATGCCCCTTTACATTTTGAGTGCAAGCTTCGGTGCCGTTTAGTTTGTACATTTGGTTAAAGCTCAATACAATTACCTTTCACAAAACAAAAAAAAAACAAAAAAAAAACGATTCCCAAAGAGGTCTTGGGAAGATTTGGAGCTAGTCGGACCAACAAAATCCGTATCAAGGTCCTGAGTGGGTTGGGCAAGGCCCAAGCATAAGCACTCCTGCCCATTACGGGCCCAAAAATCCATTGAGCTCAAGTGAATATCAAGGCTTGTCCATGCAAGCCAATTTTCTTGGCTAAGTCCGCCCATTCAGGACGGCCCCAAGAAACATATCCATTGTCAAGTCTATTAGTTATTTAACAAGCACTTTATGACACGTTGCGACTAGCAAAAAATTTTAAACAAATAAAGTATATAAAGGTCAATTAACTAAATGCACGCACATGCGCATGCAAATGCAATAAAAGCTCCAATTGCTTTTCCAATGTTTAGGAAACCTTGCACGTGAAGAGCAACGAGTGAACGGTGATGGGCCGGCTAGGGATGCTCGATCTAGGTGACCTCTGCTAGAGGTCGCACAACCTCGGGCGACCACCACCTAGGTCTAGTGACCTTAGGCGACCCTTGCAACCTAGGTGATGGTCACTTGGGTTGCACCGCCAAGTTGCCCAAGGTTCGGACATACAATTACAGATTGCTAACATAAGGTTCAGCAGCACATGAAAGAGGTTCTATCATCAATAAATCTTTTCAATGAGCTTTCTTCAATAACAGCCACAAGTAGACATTTATCACAAACAAATAGTGAGAATGCTTACAACGAACAGTACCTTTGAAGATAACACTAACCTTATCCCCTAGAGTGTGGCTCATGACTCAATGATGGCGAGTGCAAAATGATGTTTGGAGATCTCTATTGTGTGTTATGATGGTCATCATCTTACATATCAAAATGCATAGGAAAGAAGACTAAGCATAATGGGCACGAAACCAGCACAAGAAACCATGTTAGCGATCACTTAAACATCACACAATTAAACCTTCAATAATTTGGACTGAAGAAGGATTTAGAGGAAGCTTAGATCACATAAAGTGACAAAATTAATGAAAAGAGGGGCTCATAATCAATCCGTAAAGCATATCAAAACATAGAGAAGATGTTACGTGATCGCACTAAAAGCTTATTAATCAAAACAAAATGAGCAAGACGTGATCAGCCACATTTTCCATCACTTGAAAAAAAAATGTAGAGATGTGAACAGGGGAGCTCCATTCACTTCATTGCAAAAAACAGGGTTATGAGTGGCCAAAGCATCTTACAAACACTAGGACCAATATTGAATGGCTGCAAACCAAGAGGCAAAGTTCACAAATCACAATCATTGCTGCAACCCAGTAAACTTGAGAAATTCAATTATGAAAATAGAACCCTAACCTTAAAAGCAAGAAGAAGAAGAAATGCATCGAGGGCCAAAAGTAGAGCAGTGTAAGATATCAGCATATGGTATCAGGTAAAATCTAGTAAACCCACACATCAACAGAGACCATTTCCAAGCGTTTGATCGTGTCCCTCAACTAGTCTCAAGTGCCAAAATGGGCAACATGTCAACTTTTCTTCAATATAAAAGATAATGTAACACTCCAAGATTCATACAGAGATGAACAAGATGGCTCAACAATGACTATCTTGAAACCTCGAAAGAAAGAGCAACACCCAGCAATGACTAACAGAGGCAATCCCTTATGTATTTCAAATTGACCAAGAAGTACAAGGCATAATGAAAGAAAAGTAAACTCAAAACATGATTAGACACAGCAAATAGGAATCTTGATACCAAACTCATGTTCCAAGTATATCCACCAATATTCCCTTTAAAACCACTTAGTGTCCAATATCTAGGACACTCAATATTTAGTAAATAAAACACCTTTCACTATTTTAACGTTCAATGAAATTAGTCACACCTCATGGCTCATGACATAGTTCCTAGTCCAGATCTTGTGAGACCACTTCAAGTTCGCCACATGGTAACAATTCTGTATAGTGGTAGACATCTCTTGAGCCTGTAACTCTTGTACATCTCCATTTGTCTCTTGTAATTGCTCTTTTGTTGCTTTTGGTATTTCCTTTAGCTTGTGAATCTCTTCATCTTTCTCATTCTCTAACCTTAAGTTCTCAGTTGGAAGACAACTAGATTCCTTCAACTGAATCTCTTCATCCTCTCTTTCTTTGGCCTTAAGTTCTTGGTTGAAAGACAAGAAGATTGGAGGCCCCAAATCATTGGGGCATGGGCTATGCCCTAGCATTGGACATGTCCAGGTTTCTCTTTCCCCAACATTAGAGAAACAGAATTTCAAGGGGGGTATTGCTCTTTCCAAGTTCCAAATATACCTCCAAGAGGTCATTCATGCTTCCCTACAGTTAATAACTTAAAGAACTTATTAAACTAATGATGTTACAATGTATTGGTGAGCACTTAAGCTGAACTCATAAATACACACGATTGCCTTTGGTTCCTAACTCTACTTCCTATCATGTGCCACAACTTGGTTAGTCAGCATAACTGAATGAACCATATCAACAAGACATTCAATGTTTCACACTTTCCTATGAAACAGGGAAAGATGTCCAGAGATATCAAATTGAAAAAGTAATCACATTCTTCCTTTCTATAGTTGTTCCTCGCCGATTGTTATATGACTTGTCATCCACCAAAACCTTATGAAAACACACGCGGGGAAGTTAGACTTTTGGTTTGAATTTAGACTATTTATTCCATCTTGCCCTCTTTTCCTGATTCATTCATCTTCTGCTCAGATATCTGCATAAATTCCTGATACATTGTAGTAGCAATATTGTCATGGCCAAGACTGAATAACATTTTTTAACACTAGATGAACTATATTGAATGGCTTTTTAACAATTGTGGGGACGTATGCATGCATGTGAAATGCACAGCTTTTCACATGCTAGTAATTGGGTAGTCTAGGGCTGCAGTACTTTTCTATTTTTCAATCTCTCTCATTAAACCAAACTGTGGTCATGTTAGCAAATTAATAGAAGATTGTACAAGTTTCATCATCTCAATACTTGCTGCGTAACTCTTTTGTTAATGATAGTGGGCTATGTGCACTAGACAAACCTGAACCTAGTTGTGGATTATTGTGCTGTCACTAGCAAATCCAAATCACAAAGCTAAGGGAATAACAAGATATCAATGCAAGTACTAAGAACTTAAGACATTCTTAAGGAGGCAATTCTAGAACACATCCTATGTTTTCTTCCACCGACAACTGCTATTAATACAAGCCTATTGTCAGGAAAGTGACAAATATCTCTGGACATCTTTACCTTAGGTCCAAAGATGGATCACCTCAGTAGCATATTTTCTACAAAGAAATTATTTATTACACTGGAAATATCACTTATGGGGAAACACAAAATTTAAGGGGAAACATGAGAGTACCTTTGCTGCTGTTATTCTAGCAATATTTATGTTCCCTAAGGTGTGTCATATCTTTTGCTTTGCTTTGTTAGCCTTATTTGCATCACTCAACTTCTGCAATTAAAAAAAAACCAAGGTTATCACAAAATAGTCGTTGACGGGTAATGAAACTCAATTTAAGGTTGACAGGTCATATTAAAATGATGCTAGAACAAGAATCATACCTTTCCTTCCCTTGAACTCCAAAAAGCGACGAGATTTTTCCATTGATCTCTTCTCACTCTCTCCGAAAGATTCTTCTAATGATACAATTATGATTTAGAGTTATCATAATGAGCAGCTTTTAGATCACTTTTCCAAAATCTCCATTTAGAATTTGAGGAATTTAGAATCCATTTTTCCATAGCTGGTACGAAGATAATCAAACTTAGACTACAAGGAAGAAAAATCAATAATGATGTTAAATTTTTTAACAAAATGAATGGAAATTCATACAAGTACAAGCTAACTAGCTCTACAATCCTAATCATAGCGTTTCTCATATCCTTGGTAATTTGCCTCAAAGTTGTGAGCAATGGCACCAACTCGCTAGCAATGGTTCCAAGAAACTCCCCAAACCTCCAATAGGCAGCATTTTCTTCTCTAACTTGACAATGATGCATTTCCCAAAACAAAATATGCCCAATAGAAAAGAAAAGCTGTACTTCCATTTTCTAGTGGCAGCTACTAGACAAGAAATTCTAAATATGGAAAGAAGGATCTAATATTATCAAACTAAATCAATACTCATACCATTTCAGTATAGTATGACGAAAAAATGTACGCTATATGTAGGCATGCCTTAGATGATGCATTCACATTTGTAGTCTCTGCTTTAGACTGCTAAGTTTCAGTCTCTGAATTAGAACATAGCTTGTCACCATCGTGTAATTTTTCAACCTCCTCGTCTAACTCACAGCTTATTTGCACCGTGTGCAAACCCACAAATTTGATCATGCATCCTGTGTTTTCCATGGATATAAATTACCTAGACGGAAAGTATTAACAATTCTTAGTAAGATATCAGCAACTTGATTAAAATGTTCATCTAATTATATATACTATCTTCATTTCACCGCAAGCAAACGGGTTACAAGGATATCTAATAAGATCATGAATGTAGCAGAAAAGGGCCACGGTAAGAAAGGCAAAGCCATGAATAAATAGACGTAAACACCTCCAAGAGAAACCCGACACGGAATCCTAAAGACAAAGTTCTTAAAATTCAAACCCTCACCCAAAACGAATCCTTAGGATGATAAAATGCGACCGAGGCATACAGCATTTGGAACTCAAATGACGTAAACTACACGAATTGGAAAGAAGACAAGGCAGGGTAAAACCCCATAGTTCAAGTAGGAAACGGGAATCTTTGAGGAAAATAACAGAGGTTAAAACTTGCAAACCAAGACAAAGAAAAGAAACCAATGCAGGGAAAAAAATGCAGGAATCAATGTAAAGCAAATCAAAACAAACAGGTTCACATCACAATCGACAATCAGCAAATACATTTTAAGGATATCGAGTTGATTCACGAGTCATGAACCTACATCACTCCAATTCTTAGTTATCGAAAAAGCCGAACCCAAAAGAATATAAGAACATAGAAAACCGCATAAATGACACCACCGTTGAACAGAGACAAACCAGAGTCAGCGAGTCACCCACTAGACACAGGCATTGATCAAAGCAAAGATGAACGGAGAGAAAGCTCTTGAGCTTGAGCTTGCAGCGAACGATGGGAGTGATGAAGAGAGAAAAAGTCAGAGAGAAGCTGAACGGTTTGTGGTGAAAAAACTTATAGAGTTTTTTTTTTTTTTTTTTTTTTTAAGTTAAGAATAATGATGCGGACGAGATAAATATAGAATTTATGTATATTTTGATGTTCTAGAAAAGAGTAGTTGAATAATTAAGGAAATCAAAGAAAATCTAATTAGATATGCATTACCAAAATAAATATACAAAATCAGAAAAAAAAAAATCTCTCTTATACCTATTATTAGAATTTCATGATTTGCAATATTTATAGTGAAGATAGAATATTTAAGGGGATAGGTGTATTAGAAATCACAAATTTGTTGAAAAAGTGAAATAAAGTACTAAAATTTACAAAAAAAATGTAAATTAGTCAAAAAAAAAAAAAACTTTTCAAATTGATATAATTGAGCACATTCATTAACTTCGTTCAATTTGACTAATAATAAATACCAAAATTTCCTCTTCCTTCGAGCGCAACAACATTGAGTCCTCGCACAATAGAGGACGAGGACGACAACGTCAAGTCCTCTTTGTCCAAGCCCGATGGCAAATGGAGTCAATTATTGTATGATTTATTTAATATTGTATTTGGGATATTGTCAATTTAGAGATTGAACTAGCCCACATAATTTGATGACCCAAGGTGCTATTTATTTTTGATGTGCTAGTTTTCAAGGAAAATTTGGTCTGAGGTGCTAAAGCTTTTACTGGTACAGGAACATTTGCACATTGGGTAAAAAAGGCAAGTTTTCAGCGTTACAATCATCAGCAATAGATCGCGACTTAGAGAAGACGGTATTCGTTTTTCTTCTTTCACGTTGCCAAATTTGTTGCTTGGAGCCCTTTAGGCAATGAAACAAGAACCTGGATGAAAAGTGTTTGTTTACGAGTCTTAAAATCAGTCTAGCCTGTTCTTTGTCAAATCAAATTTCAGTAGGGCCAACATGTGGTAATTAGTCGTCCTTCCTCTGTTGAGGCCGCAAAAATGGGGATATACAATGCTAAGGCTTTGTTAATGTCACTGGTTTTTGCAAGGCCAAGATGAATGCTACAGAAGAATCAAGCAAGTAAATGGTTGGGCGTGCAGAGGGCAGCGTACAAGAACGAATGCGCATACTAGGAAAGATGAAGACCTTTCGCTGCATTTAAGGTAACTTCCCGTCGGTGGACTAGCCATATGCCTGAAGTTTGAACCCTTAGTTTGGTTGCATTCAGTGGGGACTGTAATGAAGTTTGAATACTTGGTTTAGTGTTAAACCAATGAGACCTCATTTTATTCCTCCTGCTCTAACCAGTCGGTCAAATTTTGTCACTATACATGAGGCCAAAGCTGTTGAGTTCACTAGATTTTTCCTAACAGAATGAGAAGGAATCAGAAGTTCTCCAGTAAGAAAGGTAAGAACGATGAAAGCTTTCCGTGAGATTGCCAAACAGCCAACAACTTTCCATTAGATTATCTAGCTTTCAGTAGTAAAGCAACTCTGAAGCATGAAGCGGGAACCAGTACTGAAGATAAGGGAAGTAGGATCTTCAGTAGTTCAACCTGACAAATGTGCACACTCACCTCGATAACTATGGAAGACTTAGAAACTTCCAACCAAATCTCGAATTACGCACAACAAGCACAACGATACAACCCATGCATAGAACAACTGACAATTGATATATCATATTTTCTTTCTTCACCCATGCGAGCTCCTCCTTTAAACGTCTATACTTTACCCTTTCAGCCTTGATTTCGGCAAGAAGTTATCTCACGTTGACCTCATCGCACCTCGATTAGCTTGATTCACACAATGCTTGATTCCTTTGAAGGAAGTCGGCTATCATGTCCCTAGCTCGATCTGGTGCCTTCTGATCAACTCAAACTTGCCCCAACCACTAAACCAATCCCTACATTTTTCGTTGTCCTCGCCATGAGAATCCATGATCAAAGACCACAAGAGTAGTTAATTCCGAGTCGACCTCTTTAGCAGCTACACCACTTGGATTTAGATGTTGGCACCCTCAATCTTCTCACTGCCATTCTTTGATTTGGCAATTAAAGGTTCTACTAAATGCAACAGAAGCAACAGATGAATGTGACAGAAGAAACACATCTTGACTATCAATGTTATACCATAATTCTACTAGGAGCTTCTTCGCTATAAAATAGAACAATGCAAAGCAAAAGGAAAAGCATCCATGTGAAGAGGAGTGAGACTTTGTTGTTGCAAGAAGAATACCTTGCTCGCAGACATTACCACGTTTAGCCTGATCACAAGACCATAGAAGAAATTGGTGACATTTAAGAGCAGTGTTAGCAACGTTAAAGCTCAAGTCATGTGAAGGTATTGTAACTCCCGTTTTGGAATATAATTCTACATCAGTGACTACCAAAAGACAAGTACATAGGAGGAACACAGACATATGCAAGCCTCGCCAAGGAACCGTCCATGAAAAACGGGTTTTCTGTTTTGTTTCCTAAGTGTAGTCTCAAGAGATATAAAGCAAATCAGAACTGGAGCTAAGAGTAGAGTGGACAACACAACGATGATGATTGCAATTAGAGATCATGGCGCCAATAGGAGGGTACCCGTAGCACCAGATGCTCGCTGAGGACTGAGTCTTGTTATTCGAGACCAGGAATGACCGAACAACAGCAGCAGCTTACCAGTAGAATGAACAAATAAGGAAAGGAGATATGGGCAGGTCAGAAAAGCTTGTTACTTCTCCTTACACCAAGTCTCAATCACAGAATTGAACACGCTTTTTGTGCTCTACCCTTCTTTTGCTTCTGCTTTGGCAGTTGAGCCACAAAACAACTGCCTTCCATTTAGTATTTGACAATTAGAATAAACCATGAGAATGTGTCTGAACACAATTTGCGGTATTTCAAATAGATACAGCCACCTGCTGTAACATTGACTTCATTATCAAACTTCAGACCTATCTAATCCACAAGAGATAAAACCTCAAATGAGTTTCCATACCTCCATTGGAACAAAAGCTAAACACAAGAATGGGAGTGAAGCTCGATGTAGTGGCTTATAACACTATCATTCACGCCATCGGGCTTGGACGAAGAGGACTTGATTTTGTCATCGGCTCCTCAAGCTTTTGTCCGAGAAATTAATTTCGTCGCACACAAACAAAGAGGAAATTTGGAGACTTGACGAAGAACAAGAAGGACACTTGGACGAAGAACAAGAGGATTGACAAATGAGAAGTCTACTCCATGAATAAGAAGGACGCTCTGGACGAAAGATGGATGAAAAAGTGAAGAAAACTCAATTAGCGCTTGGAAATTTGGGCTAGATCTCAAACAACGTTTTTTCACACACAAAACTTTTCTTTTAAGCTCTATGCCAGTAACAGAGAGAAATGAATAAAAAATGCTATGTCAACATTTTCTGTCAACCAAATTAGACAAAGTTAATGGAAGGACTCGATTGTATCAAACTGACAAATTTTAGGACTCAATTGCACTTTTTGTAAGTTTTAAGACTGAATTATAATTTTATGACAAGTTTTAGAACTTGTACTGCACTTTTCGCAATATTAAAATGATCAAATACTCAATTAAAATAATCAAATACTCAATACACGACTCAAGAAAATATTCCTAAGGTAGGTGTTTCGAGAACACAACTTACCTGGTCCACCTATCCACTAATCAATTGACTTACTAGTCAAGAACACTATGTCGTTGTGTTTTCTTTCCTCGCATTTTAGAGCAATTTTAGCTGCAGCTTGGACACACAGCTGCAGATCGCTAACTTAAGGTTTCGCACATGAAAGAGGTCCTATCATCACTGTAAAATCTTTTATACCTTCGTATCTTGAAGATGAAGAAATTCTAGTAGTTCTTTAATGAGCTTTCTTCAACAACGGGCACAAGTAGCTGTTTCGTTCTTTTTTGCTAGACCTAAGAATTTATGACAAAAACAAATAGTGCTCTACAATGATCGCTCTTCAGAGATAATACTAACCTTATCCCTTATAGTGTGGTGACTCGGTGATGGAGAGCACAGAATGATGTTTGGAGATCTCGATTGTGTGTTATGATGGTCATCATCCTACAAATCAAATGAGTGTAGAAAAGAGGACTAACCATAATGGGCGCAAAACCAGCACAATAAATCATGTTAGTGATCACTTGAACATCACCCAACTAAACCTTCAATAATTTGAATTGGAGAAGGATTTAGAGGAACAGGGGGGGCTCTTAATAAATCTGTAAAGCATATCAAATCATGACAAGATATTATGTAATTGCTTTAAAAGCTTATTTCTTGAGACGGAATGAGCAAGACGTGATCAGTCACATTTTCCATCACTTGAAAAACAAAATGCAAAGACATGTATAGAGGAGCTCCATTCACTTCATTGCAAAACACATAGTTGTGAAATTCATTAACATAAACTTAGGGCGGAGTGGCCAAAGCATCGTATAAACACTACAATCGATAATGAATGGCTGTAAACCCAAAGGCAGAGTTCAAAAATCACCATCATTGTTGTAAGCCAGTAAACTTGAAAAGTTCTATTATGAAAATAGAAGTCTAACTTTAAGAGCAGGAACAAGAAGAAATGCATTGTGAGCCAAGGATATAGTAGTTTAAGGAAATCAGTACATGGTATTAGGTAATCTAGTAAACCCATTCATCGACAAAAACCATCTCCAATCAACTATGTTCCTCAACCACTCCCAAGTGCCAAAACAGGCAACATTTATACTTCTCTTCAATCTAAAAGATGCTATAACACTCCACGGTCTATATAGAGAAGGACAAGAGAGATCCACAGTGACTATTTGGAAACAAGGAAAGAAAGAGCAACACCCAACAGTGACTGGTAAGGGCAATCACTTGTATACTTCAAAGTGAAGAACAAGGACAGGGCATGATGCAAGAAAAGTAAACCCAAAACATGATTTAGTCATAGCAAAAGGGAAGAAACATGGTTACATCATGCTACATTTGTATTCCACTTTCAAGCTCCATCGAAGCGGTCCTCATACCAAACTCATGTTTCAAGTCTATCCACCTATATTCCATTTAAAACCACCTTAGCATTCAATATCCATGTCACTCAGTATTTAGTGAATAAAACACTTTCTGTGACATTCTGAATTTTCAATTCTGTTTTATATTAAATAAATCGAGTATTTCATCGACGCGCCTATAGTACTGTTCTCAAAGCTGATCACTCCTGAGATAACTAAACTATCTGGGAAAGCCATTAAGGGATTTTAATGCAATAGACTTGAGAATTCGACTAGGAATCGACTGTTCGACCGTGCTCATCTGCAAAGATCACTATGGCACAGTTAAAATTCGATTAGAGATCAGAGATAGGTCGGTTCGACAGAGATGTGTGGCTAAACGTGGGTGATTCCACTAAATTACAAAATTCTCGTTGACCAGCACAAGACTTATTTTTCTGTCGTTTTGGTACCACGTGTCCGTATTTGAAATCTCGAGATTTTCATGACAACTGAGAGTCACCAATGTGTTGAAGAAGTTCATCGTGGCTTGAAAAAAATCGACCACGGGTCATTTGCACTAAAAAATTTTAAAGTTACCCAGTTGCCTAGGTCACGCTAAAATCGCGCTAGATTTAAATTAACCGCAAATTTGAATATGATAAATTCTGTCATATCACGAGTCATTTTAGGAACATCAACTCAGCCTCTGAAGATTTTTCTACAAATCGAACTTTTGGCGGAAAAAGTCGAGATAGGGCCATTTTCGACCGGAAAATGCAGATGACTGTTTTTTATCACGAAATTAAGATGCAAGTAGGTTTTATTGGTGAGGAAAAATGTTAATTTGATCAAGGGCACATCGGTTGAATTTATGGTAGCCGATTTGAGTTGATTCAAGTGAAAATTGAATCCAATTTGAGGAAAATACCTTCAAAATTCGTAACCCCCGATGGACACCATCTTTGAACCACTTCCAAAGCTTCCAGGGCAAGCTAAGGGGCTGGAATTTTGGTTGAGGAAGCCAACTTGCAAGGTGGGACCAAGCCAATGAGGCAAAGGGATATAGGAAGGAAGCATAAGGGGCCCCGAAACCTTATTGGTCTCCCCTTCCTCTCTCCTCCTAACTAGTCGACCCCTCCCTCCATTTGAGCTCCTTGAAGCCTCAACAATTCTAGAAAATTGACCAATAGCCCCCTTTGCCATCATAACCACTCGCCAAGCCACCGGACCCCCCTCACAGTCCCTCGCTCGCCCACACGCCACCTGCGATCATCCAGACTGCCCATGTTTGCAACCGCTCATTCCGTTGCTACTCGCAGTTGTCCGGAGTCGCCAGGCTGCCATGCGTCGCCGTCGTGGTCGCCACCGTGCGCCACCCCCTTCACCCATCCAAGCCGTAGTAACTTATCCTTGCCCATTTCCGCCTCGCCCACCCACCGTCCAGCCCTTCTCGGCCTAGCTGCAAAAGTCG
Organism: Eucalyptus albens; assembly: GCA_014182695.1. Classification (NCBI taxonomy): domain Eukaryota; kingdom Viridiplantae; phylum Streptophyta; class Magnoliopsida; order Myrtales; family Myrtaceae; genus Eucalyptus; species Eucalyptus albens. The sequence goes on from CM024652.1 coordinate 24,190,053, forward strand.
AAGTTAGTGGGTTTCCAACCATTGTTTGGCCCATTTTTGTGGTCTTCCGGACCTCAAAAGGCGCACTCGCTATGGAGTTTGTCAATCCTCTCCGCGTCCCCGTCGTTGTGGTATGAGCGAATCGTTAATCAAGTGAGTTTAACTCACTAATCCCTGCTTAGTAAGTTAATGACGTTTAAGGGTTAATTAGTTTAAGTTAAGTATGGATTATGTGGATAGTTAGAATATATTAGTGATTTAAGTAATCGTTATTGCATGTTAGGTGGTTAGAGTAGTGTAATTAGAACCTAGACAAGCTCTAGTATTTTTCTAGAGTAGTTCCGAATTTTTATGGGCCCGTCTCGCCTTTTAATTAGGCTTTTCTGGCCTAAGTGTGCATTTTTGGTTTCCGTAATTAATTAATTATTTATTTATTTATTTATTTTCCAGAAATTAGACCGAGATAGTCGGTGACCGGAATTTCGTGCGATCATAGTAGTGTGATCTGTTTATTTAATTGACTGTTATTTTGTGCAAATTGGGTGTTGTTTGTGATTTTGAGTTTTTATCCCAAAATTTATTTAATTTCAGTAATTAATTAGAAAATCACCGAGCGTTGATTTACAACGCCAAAAATAGATCTATGGATTGTTGAAATTAGTGGGATTTTCAAATGAGAAAATATTGTATTTTGGCTATGGCCGACCGTGTACCCACACATGATTATTTTTATCGGGAATGATAAAAATGGTGAAATTGTTAGATAATTAGGATCATATACTATATCGGCCTGTGGGCTTGATATGTCAACTTAGAGTAAGCAGTATACCAATATATTATATCAGCCTGTGGGCCTCAATATATCAGCTTAAAGCGAGCAATATACCTTACCAGCTTCTGGTGAGTATTATTAGTAGACTATATCAGCCCGTGGGCCTCGATATGTCATCTTAGAGCGAGCAGTATACTATTTATTAGTTTAGTGTGAGCTATACTATCTATTTGTCAACTTAGAGTAAGTAATCCTGGATATGATCGGACTTTATATATAGTATTGATTGAGATGACCAAGGAATGATCTTGATGATATGGAATCGACTAATTCGATTGATTGATGCTTGGATCTAATTGGTTGAAATGAATGGAGTGGTTGAATTACATTGACTTGCATGAAGGAACTGAGGCAAAGGTAAGTCTTCTAACTGATGCTTGTGCTTAAGCAGCCCTTATGTCGTATTTTCTTCCTAGTCGGGTCTTAGGGGGTGAACTCGCTGAGACGTCATCTCACCCCATTGTAGGATAACATTTCAAGTCCATAGATGGTCGCTCCACCCAAGCATTTTGGACAGCCAAAAAAGGTTACATAACAAAAGTGCTTCATCCCACTCCATGGAGACCCAAGGGGATGGGTATATGAGTTGGTGAAATCTGTGGTCTGGGTCGATGTGGGTCTACCCAAAAAGGTGCCCCATCAATACAGATCATGGTATCACTAGGAGCGAAATGGTCAGAAAGAGGGACCCATATCAGAGTCCGAGGTCCATTTTTATGTTCTGGAGGTTGCTTTTGAAAAGGGCACGGCAGATCCTCCAGGAGGTTCAGTAGTGAATGTAGACCGGACCTGTCAGAACTAGAATCCTTGGTGTATTCCGCCAAAAGCTCCAATGAGGATGAGGATGAAGATGAAGATCTTTAGTTCTTTGAGCTCCCTTGTTTTTTCAACCTTGCATCTATATATATCAGCTTGAATTATATATGACATGACTAGTTATGTTATGTATATATAAGTGTGTTGTTGTCTGGGGATTATTTATTCGCTTTCGCATGTGTATTAAAATGAATGGGTCGGCGATACGTCATAGGACGTCGCAATTTAATCAACTATTGAGAGATGGGCACACGCTCGGAGGATCGGGGCGTGATACCTTCACTATTTTAACGGTCAATGAAATTAGTCACACCTCATGGCTTATGACATGCCTACCTTGTCTAGATCTTGTGAGATCACTTCAACTCCGCTACATGCTTAAATTCTCTATAATAGTAGACATCTATTTGAGCCTGTAATTCTTGTACATCTCCATTTGTCTTTTGTAATTGCTCTTTTGTGGCTTTCAGTATTTCCTTTAACTTGTGAATCTTTTCATCTTTCTCCTTCTCTGACCTTAAGTTCTAGGTTGGAAGACAACTAGATTTCTTCAACTTGTGAATCTCTTCATCATTTGCTTTCTTTGACCTTAAATTCTCGAAGACAACTAGAGAGGCCCCAAATCATTCAGGCATGGGTTATGCCCTAGCATTGGACCATCTAGGTTTCTCTTTTCCCAACACTAGAGAAACAATATTTCAAGGGGGTATCGCTCTTTCCAAGTTTCAAATATGCCTTCATGAGATCATTATACTTCCCTACAGTTTGATAACATAAAAAAACTTATAAACTAATGATGTTACTATCTAGTGGTGAGCAATTTTAAGCTGTATTCATAAATACACCCGTTTGCCTTTGATTCCTAACTCTACTTCTTGTCAAGGGCCAGAACTTAGTCAGCATAACTAGATGAACCATATCAAGAAGACATTCAACATTTCACACTTTACTGTGAAACACAAAAAGATGTCCAGAGATATCAAATTGAAAAGGTACACTCTTCCTTTCTATTCTTGCTGATTGTTGTACGACTTGTCATCCACCAAAACCATATGGAAACACACACTAGAAAGTTAGACTTGAGGTTTTAATTTTAAACTGTTTATTCCAGCTAGCCTCTTTTCTCGATCTGTTCATCTTCTGCCCAGATAACTATATAAATTCCTAACACATTGTAACCGCAATATTGTCATTGCCAAGGCTGCATAACATTTGTTGACACTTGATGAACTCTATTGAATGGCTTTTCAACAATTGTGGGGACGTGCATGCATGTCAAATGGCATAGCTAGTAATTGGGTATCCTAGGGCTGCAGTACTTTTCTGTTTTTCGATCTCTTTCATTAAACCAAACTGCAATCACCTAAGCAAATTAATCAAATTGCAGTCACCTAGTCAAATGGACCATTTCAGTATTCTACAATGAAAAATTGTACACTATATGAGTAGGCAGGTCTTAACAGATGCATTCACATTTATAGTCTCTCCTTTAGGCTGCTAAGTTTCAGTCCCTAAATTAGAACATAGCTCATCACTATTTTGTAGTTTTTCAACGTTCTCTTCTAATTCACATCCTATTTGCACCGTGTGCAAGCCCACAAATTTGATTGTGCATCTTGTGTTTCCCAGGGATATAAATCACCTAGGCATAAAGTATTAACAATTCTTAGTAAGAGATCAGCAACTCCATTTAAATGTTCATATAAGTATATATATATATATATATATATATATATATATATATATATATATATATATATTATCTTCATTTTCCACAGGCGAATGGTTACAATTAAGATCATAAATGTAACAGAAAATTGCCACAATAAGAAAGGCAAAGCCGTGAATAAACAGACGTAGACTCCTCCAAGCAAAACCCAACACGGAATCATAAAGACAAAGCTCTTACAAGTTCAAACCCTTACTCATAACGAATCCTTAGGACGTTAAAAATGTGACTGAGGCATAATATGTCAATAATGGGAACTTGAATCACGTAAACTGCACGAATTGGAAAGAAGAAAAAGAAGGGTAAAACCCCATAATTCAAGTAGGAATTTGGACTTTATCAGGAAACTAACCGAGGTTGAAACTTGCGAACCAAGAAAAATAAAAGAAACCAAGGAAGAAATAAAAATGCAGGAACCAATGGAAACCAAGTCAGAACAAATGGGTTCACATCACAATCGACAATCGACAAACACATTTTAAGGATATCGAGTTGATACATGAGTCATAAACCTGCATCACTCCAATTCCTATTTATCATAAAAGCCAAACCAAAAAGAAGAAAAGAACATTGAAAAAAACCACAGTAAATGACACCACCGATGAACAAAGTCGAACCAGAGTCAGCGAATCACTCACTAGCCACAGCTATTGGTGAAAGCAAAGACGAACAGAGAGAGAGAGCACTTGAGCTTGAGCCAGTAGTGAACGATGGGAGTGATGAAGAGAGAATTAGTTCAAAGAGAGAAGTTGAACAGTTTGTGGTGAAAAAATTTCAGATTTTTTTTTTTATATAAGTTAAGTATAATGATGAAACAGATTTATATGGAATTGTGTATATCTCTAATTTTAAAGAGTATATGACAGCCTATTTATGAGCTTTATTAAATGACTAATTAACAAAATTAAAGAAAATTAAATCAAATATGCATAACCCAAATAGATATATAATTTCAGAGAAAATATATAGGCATACTTTAATTGAAGCATGACTTGATTTTTATCCACTTCTCTTAGGATCTTTGCATACCTGCCCGACGTGGGACTTTGGCTTGTCTCTCTTGCCTCTTGTATATCCGACCTTCTATACAAAAGCCTTCAATGTAGGACTCTTAGGTCAAGAGTCCCATATCGAATGAGCACATAAAGAATGTGAGAGAAGTTATGCATAAAACCCACCAAGCCTTACTTCAATCAAGTTATGTCTCTCTTGCTTTTTGTCTAAATGTTTGCATGTTAATAACATTTAGAAAACTCTTAATAATTAAGAGTTAGAATTTTTTTTTAATAATCTTAAAGACATAAATTAAAGTTTAAAAAGTAATCGATCGAGTCTATGTGGTTTCATCTTTGGAATCGGGAACCTAATAGGACTAACTAGTCAGTTCAATCCGGTTGGTCCGTGCAGTTACTTATACTCATCCCCTATGAAGAGGAGGAGCTTGACTATGTCAAGATGCCCCACTGAATTTCACAGTGTCTTTCAGATTTAGCTTTGACTTGCGTGTTAAGTTTGTTTTTCTCATTGTGTCTAGTGACTGTAATCGTCGCATTCATGTCCATCTTCTATTCGACAGTTCCTAATTTCCACTTCCAATTCCAACTCGTGTGCCTTTTTTTGTTTCGAGCACTTTAATACGCTTTTATTTTTATCTCGCACTTTAATTTCCTTTGACCTTGCAGCCCAATATTTTGATTATCGCAGGGGTATGTGTCTTGTACTTGTGAAACATCTTTGATGAGTGGAATTGAAAGGGGTTAGAAAAAAGACCGGATTAATTGTTAAGTCCAATCTCAGTTTTACCAAAGAAAATCTTCCGACAATTTTCTTTTGGATTATTGACATTATAATGAATCTATAATTGGTCATGATGTTGATAATTATGACAGAACTAACGATTGCTTTATAGTAAAAGTCTGGGATGAACCGAATTAGAATTAAACCTAAAATTAACTATTTTTTTTTTTATGGAATTAGGTCGGAAAAGACCTAATCGTGAAAATCTCAATCCCTCTCGCGTGGACACGTGGAAACTTATTTGTGGCCTGTAATCATGTTCCTTTGAATTCTCAACTCCCTTGGGGCCTTCTGATATCAAACCAAATCTTTGAATCAACAGCGAAAGCAATGAAAAAACCCAAATATTATATGATATCCTTGCCCTAAATGCTGTGGAGAATTTATCACCGCACAGATAATGGAACCAAGGAAATGGAAATGGAAATGGAAATGAAAATGAAAATGAAAAATTGGCCAATCGTTTTCGATCGCGGTGCGAAATATCTTACCGATGGTCCACCACGGATACATTTCCATCGAAATGTCACAAAAGATAGCGACGTTTGGAAGCAACGAGGAAGGTGCATGGGGACTGGTACGGGCGTGGGAACCGGACGCGGTATGCATACGGATTGGAAAAAGACGTGCAGATGGACTTCTAATTTCTGCATATCTTTTATAGAATAAAGAAAACTAGGAAAAACTCAAGGTGAATAGGTAAAAATCAAAGGCTGGAGCTAGTTGTTGTATAAAATAAATTGAATCTTTCACATTTCATATAATTATTTCATATATGTCTACCACTTACCAAACTTTCATTTGTATCTCTTATTTCGCTGATATTTAAATAAATCTCCCTAATTGGATATAAATTTTTTGAGTTAATACTATTAAAAGCTCGTTATGATAAATTTACTCCAAAATAATTTTTTCAGGCCTATAACAAATTTACTCTCAATTAATTTCTGTTTAATTTTACCATTAAATTGTAGTAATCGACAGACGTATCAATTTGAGATTTTTTGTGGTAATATGATAGTTTTAGGCACAAGTGTATCAATTTTGGATTTTTTATGGTCAAAGAATTAGTTTGTGGTATATTTGTTACAAGCTTACAATTTGAGATTTTTTGTAGTATTAATTCTAATTTTTTAATTTTTTAATTTTTTGCTTTCTTTATTTAATTTTTTCCACATGCAAGAGAAGGGCTCTTCTACTTGTATATGTATGAAAGGTAAATTTGTTTGACCTATGTACTTTGGAATTTTTTCTATTCTGTGATTTATGTCCATGCCTTTGCATTGAGGTGAAAATAGTTCCATTTAATTTTCATTTTTTCGATACCTCATTTACGCAAGACCAATAAAGAACCGTGTATTGCCTTGCCTTTCCACCTCGCAAGCCGGATTTTTCTTTTGAACTAACTTTTTGAAAAGAATGATACAATTCCGAAATCCGTCCTACTTGTCCATGGCCTAGAGTCTACCCTTGCCTAGGTCGGGTGCACTTTTGATGATTTAATCTTAACTCGTTCTAAGATTTAAGATGAAAAGAATAATACGATGCCAATGAACGTGTTTATTCAAAGCTGTGCGCCATTTCAATCATTCGTCAAGGTAATTCATTCAGCATAATAGTTCGAGAGACTCTAATCACAACGTAGACATTTAGCATGCTATCAATATTTAAGTCTATATTCAATCATGCTCAATCATCATGCAAATCATTCAACATGTTATTCAACATCATGCTATTTCAATTGACACTTAGATCCAAACTCAATCAACTTAAAAATGTTGATTAGAATTAGGTCATTTCATGTTTAACCTTGATTAAAATTTCACAAAACTAGGTTAAATAAATAAAAGAAAACCCCGCAAAGGAAAATTAATTAGAGTTGTTAATTAGTTAGTAGAATTATGGTTAGGCTAGGTATAGAATTTCAGTGCTTTATTTGTATATAGAAAAATCAATTCAATCGAATTGTTTGAATTTATACTTCTTTCTAGCAATTTATTCATTTCATGCTTTGTTATTGGTTGTCACTTTAACAATTGCACACCCTACATGAATATTCCCTCACATGTTAGTGGTTAGGTTTCAAATCAATCCAAAAAAAGGCACCGAAAGGGCATTTAAGTAATTTAGCATAATCAAGTTTTGAAATAAATATAAGATATTCTACACACTTTACTTGAGTTTCTAATCGATCAAAAAAAAAAAACTAATTAGTGGCCACTTTGGAATAAATTGATTTTTCATGTTAAAAAACTTGAATTAAAAATTGCGAACAAATAAGTTTTGAGAGAGCTCAAATTAATATAAACTTACTAATCCATTAGCCAACTCTTAGATGGTTTACCCTAAAGGGTAGTTGCAATAATCATCCATTTTAATCTTTCCAGGTTCTACAAGTTTGTCATCCACCGATCACATGAAAACACACGCTAAGAAGTTAGACTTTTGATTTTAATTTTAGGCTATTTATTCCAGCTTGCTCTCTTTTCTTGATCCTTTCTCTTCTGCTCAGATAACTGCATAAATTCCTAATACATTACAGCAACAATATTGTCATTGCCAAGACTCAACATCATTTGTTGACATTGGATGAACTATATTGAATGGCTTCTCAGCAATTGTGGGGACGTGTGCATGCATGTGAAATGGCACAGCTAGCAATTGGGTATTCTAGGGCTGCAGTACTTTTCTGTTTTTTGATCTCTCTCATTAAATCAAACTGCAGTCACATTAGCTAATTAATAGAAAATTGTATGGGATTCATCATTTATAATTTACTTTACAACTCTAGCTGCCGCATAGCTCTTTTGTTAATGATGGCGGACTATGTGTTCTAGAAAAACTTGAACCAAGTTGTGGATGATTGTGCTGTCATTAGCAAATCCAAATCATAGAGCTAAGGGAATAATAACAAGATACCAATGCAGGTGCTAAGAACGTAGACAATCTTAAAGAGGCATTTCTAGAACACATCCTATGTTTTCTTCCTATGACAACTACTATCTAAACACACGTATTGTCAGAAAAGTGGCAAATATCTCTGGACATCTTTACCTTAAGTCCAGAGATATATCACCTCAGCATAATCTTTTCTACAGCGAAATTATTGATTACACAATGGATATATCACTTACAGGGAAACACAAAAATTTAAGGGGAAACATGAGAATACCTACCTTTTCTGTTTTTATTCTAGCAAAACTTTTGTTTCCTAAGGTGTGTCATAATTTTTGTTTTGCTCCATTAGCCTTATTTGTTTCACTCAGCTTCTCCAATTAAAAAAACAAGGTTATCAGAAGATAGTCATTAAGAGGTAATGAAAATCTATTTAATGTCCACAGGTCATATATTAAAACAATGCGCCCCTTACTCTCCAAAAAGTCACTAGATTTTTCCATTGATCTCTTCTCACTCTGTCTGACAGATTCTTCAAATGATACTAGAATGATCGAAAGCTATCATATTGAGTAGTTTTTAGATCACTTTTCCAGTATAAAGGAATGTAGAATCCATTTTTCCATGGTTGGTATGAAGATAATCAAACTTAGACAACAACAAAGAAATATTAATAATGATGATAAATTTATTTACAACATGGATAAAATTTCACACAAGTACAAGCTAACCTCTACGATCCTAATTATGGCGTTCTCATATCCTTGGTCATTACTTCAAAGTTGTGAACATTGGTGCCAACGCACTAGCAATGGTTCCAAGAAACTCCTTAAACCTCCAATAGGCTGCATTTTCTTCCCTAACTTGACAATGATGCATTTCCCAGGAGAAAGATTCCATACACCCTATAGACACATAAAGCTGTGCTTCCTTTTTCTAGTGGCAGCTACTAGACAAGAAATTCTAAATATCGAAAGAAGGATCTAATATTACCAAACCAGATCAATACTCAGACCATTTCAGTATAGTATGATGAAAAATTGTACACTATATCTGTAGGTAAGTCTTACTGATGCAATCACATTTCTCTTCTTGAAGCTGATCAGTTCAGCCTTCAAATTAGAACATAACTTGTGACCATTGTGTACTTTTTCAAGCTTCTCTTCTAACTCACAGCTTATTTGCACCGTGCGTGAACCCACAAATGTGATCATGCGTCTTGTGTTTCCCATGGATATAAATCACCTAGACAAAAAGTTTTAACAATTCTTAGTAAGAGATCAACAACTCCATTAAATTGTTAATCTAATTATTTATTTTATCTTCATTCCCCGCGGGAACGTAACAGAAAATTGCCACAATAAGAAAGACAAAGCCATGAATAAACAGATGTATACTCCTCCAAGCAAAACCCAACACAAAATCGTAAAGACAAAGCTCTTAAAAGTTTGTCACAACCTAACCCCTCTTTAGAGGAGGGACCTTGTTAAGTTTAGGGGTATTGCCAGCTTCGGGCCGATGGCCATCCATTGATTATGACTCTCCTAAGCCCATATTTAGGGGTGAGCACAGTTCCAAGGTAGAACAGAGAACCGGATCGATGGGAACCTGTAGGTTCCAAATTCTAAGGTATGTAGAGTAGGCTCCAGGTTTAAAAAAAATGATAAACCTATTTCAACAAATAGGTTCTAAGTTCTTAGTTGGAAAAACTTGGAACCTTAAACCTATAACAATTTTTAATGATGTTTTTTTTTTGTTCATGTCTTCGCTCAATCTTGTAATATTTCATGTCGTTTGATGATTAGTGTATAATCTAGAAATATTAGTCTAAAGTTCCATTTTATGACTGACTTTTACTTTATCAATGTTTATATTTTTCATATATCTTTATGATCAATGAATTGTAGTTGGAAGTGTGGTAATTAAAGATTTTAATTTACTGCAGTCGTTCAATTAATAATATAGATGGAACTTGACTAGACCTTGTAACCCGTGATAGGATAAGTTCTAAATTCAATGTATGGAGGGTAAGTTGTAGGTTCCAAAAGAAAGGAACCTGTTCCAACTAATAGGTCAAGTAGAACCTATACGGAAGCTGAAACTACTCACTCCTACTCATATCTCGCACAAAATCGGGCGTTCAAAATTTTATTCAAGCCTATGAAAATTTTAATAAAGAAGTCGCCATTAGCCTTTTTGGGTAAGCTAGAAACCTAGTAAGATATGGGAGAATATTATTATTTATGCAACCAGAGATTCTAGGTTTGATCCCCAGTAGAGTTGTCAAGCTATCGCGACTTAACCCTCTCATGAGATGGGAGCCTATTAGGTTTAAGGGTATCATCGACCTTGGGCTGATGGCCATCCATTGACTTGGACTCTCCCAAGCCCATATCTCACGCAATAGGTGTTCAAGATTTTAATCAATTAAACCTATGAAAATTTTACTAAATTAGTAGCCTTTTTGGGTAGGCTAGAAAGTAATAAGATATGGGAGAATATTAATATTTACGCAACCAGAAATTTAAGACTCGGGGACTTGATTACGTTAAACCTAAGACTAACGCCATTTTGGTATCTAATTTGATCATGTGCTAATTAACGCCATAGCAACCTATCTAGAAAAAGTCTAAATTTGTCTTAACCATTCTAAAACAAGGAATTAACATCCAAACATTGAAAAGTGCAATTAATTATAATCATAATAGGAAGTATGCAAGCATCCTTAAATTGTCCCTAAAAAAAAAAAAAAAAAAAAGACAATCTAAAAATAAATAAATAAAAAAAACCTATTGTAAGGCCCTAAAGGCTTATCCAATTTTAGGTTTTAACATTTCAATGGGTTTTCCAATTTTTCTAAAAATTTCTTTTTTATATATAATTTTCTGAATTTTAATGGTTTTTCTATTTTTTATTTTCTTGATTTTCTATTTTTAATGATTTTCTGAATTCTAATTTTTTTTATTGATTTTCGAATTTCTAAATTTCATTAATTTTCTGATTTTAACAAACTTTTTAATGTTTTTCCGAATTTTCTAGCATTTTTTATTATTTCCTAAATTTTTATCATTTTCTCAATTTTTAATTTTTTCGATTATCAAAATTTTTTATGTCCATTTTATTATTATTATATTTGGGGAACAGGTTCGGACCGAATTCACCCGATCCGGCACATTGACCCGACCCGTCTACTCGGATCTGACCCGTTCGGATTAAAGCGAATTATTTTTAATATTTTTATTTTTTATTTTTAAGGGGTTTTTATTTTTTTTTTTTTTTTTTTGGGGGGCTTTTTCTCTGTTTTGTCTTTTCTGCCCATCTTCTTCACCTCGCATCATCTTCAGCCTCAGGACGTCTTCTTCACCGAACGTCCTCTTCCCTGCAACTTACCGAACTGGGACTGCCAGCTCTCAACGCCACAATGATCCGCCCTTGCCACGTCATTGCCGCCACCGGGCCACCACCTACCGCCTCCAACTCGCATGAAAAGTACAAAGAAAATACGAATATCAGACATTTTTCGATAAGTGTAGATTCAAACATTGATCAATCTTGAGTTTAAACATAAATTGCTCTTCGGTTTTCTCTTAGACATTCCATCAAACAGGTGATGTGCAGTATCAAGAACAAGCTTCTGATCCGATTATCGTCTGATTTTCGGTCTAAATGCGGCATACAGGCATTCCTATGAGATCATTAAGCAAAAAATCAGTGTCATTCTACACGAAATTCCTCGCGACTTGATCGTGCACGGTTCAAGTTCCAATATGGTAAGAACACGCCACATACAAAGGAGGAAGGCACTTGCCTGGATCAAGAATCGGTTATGGCGGACGGTGGACGGCGAGCTGGCCTCCGGTGAAGCTTCAGACGACTCTGAAGAGACCTTCGGCCGGCGTTTCTCCTCCAGCCAAAAACCTTCTCTCCTCCCGACCTCCCTTCACGGCCGAACGTCCTCTCCTCAAAAACGCGAGTCCTCTCCCTTCTCTCCGGTATCTTCCTTAACAGCACAGCACCCGTGACTCTGGCGGCGGCTTTTCGTCACGGAATCGACAACATCTCGCAATCCTCGAACTCTCAAGCTCGCTCTCGCCGCCGGACAACTACGATCAGCGACGTCGCAACGCGCCGATGGAAAGAAGGGAGACTCTACACGACTAGGAGAAATCGGAACTTCGAGAGCGCCCGTCGCAGCTGAGTAGGCGACGAGAGAACGTCCGAGAAGAAGGAAAGAAGCTCTGGAAGTCGAGGTGGAGATGGTGATCAGGTGGAGGTCACGCTCATGGCCGCTTCCTTTGCTGCGTTCATCTCCTTCTGTCGCCCGCATGTCGGTCGTGCGAAGGGAAAAGAGAGAGAGCATGTGGGGCTGGGCCTCTTTTCTTAATTGTTTCAGATGGGCTCAAAGAATAAACAAAAAATGGATGGGCTGAAGAAGAAATAAAGGAATGGGCTGTGAAAGCATAAAAAGAATGGGCTTAACTACGCCGGCCCACTTGACTCTTTTTTTCTTTTTTAATACTTTTTATTCATTTTCTATCACCTATTTTATTCATCTTTTTATATCTATTTTATATTTTTGCAATATAAATGGATATTTAAAATTTAGACAAAAATTCGGATGTCAACAAGGTTCAAACCCTCACTAAAAACGAATTCTTAGGACATTAAAAATGTGACCGAAGCATAACATGAATGATGATTGGAACTCAAAACACGTAAACTGAACGAATTGGAATGAAGAAAAAGCAGGTAAAACCCCATAATTCAAGTAGAAATTGGGCTTTATTAGGAAACTAATAGAGGTTAAAACTTGCAAAGCAAGAAAAAGAAAAGAAACCAAGGCAGAAAAAAGAAAAATGCAGGAATCAATGGAAAGCAAGTCAGAACATACCCGTTCACATCACAATCAACAATCAGCAAATACATTATAAGGATGTTGAGTTTATTCACGAGTCAGAAAACCTGAGTCACTCCAATTCCTAGCTATCAAAAAAGCCGAACCCAAAAGACCAAAAGAACATAGGAAAAACCATAGTAAATGACACCATCGATGAACAGAGACGAACCAAAGCCAGCGAGTCACCCACCGGGCATAGGCATCGGTGAAATTTTTTTTTTTTTTAAAGTTATCTTTAATGGTATTTGGACATTTGACAACTTTGGTAAAGGAAAATTCCGGTAACTCAACAGAGAAAATATTATCAATCTCCATCGAGTATATCGTTGGGGACAACGGACTATGACCGCTCAGGCCTAGTCTGGATGACCTGAACTCAGCCATTGGGCATGGCTGTTGGTACGTAACCAATTTATAGTTATGCTAGTTGTTGTATTATAATGTGCTATATAAGGAAAAAGTGCCAAAAAAAAGTCTTGATCTATGACATTACTATCAATTTAGTCATAAAATTTTCAATTAAACCAATTTATTGCTTAATTTTTTCACATTGGTACCAATTCTATTCATTTGACCAATTTAGGTTGGAAATTGATAACATAGATATCATTTGTATTATATGGCATGACCGAAGCTGATGTGGACTTTTTTTTTAATAATTTTTTAATAATTTGAATTTTTAATAATTTTTTTCTTTCCTTGTTCTCTTTGCAGTTTTTGGCGACTCAGGCCATGGTTGATGAGGGATGGCCTCTCCTAGGTGAGAGTTGGCCTCGTTAGGTCGCACCTAGGTGAGGTGAACGTCGGCAAGGCCTCCCTCACTAGATTTGATATTGAAAAACCAAATAAGAAAAATTGTGTTGAGCAGAAAAACTGGAAATCGTATCATGAAGTAAGAAACGGATATCAAAATCAAGTAGAAACCTTAAGCAAGATTTGATTAAACCAGGTTTATTCGTAAATAAAACAATTTCAATAAGCCAATAGAAAGGTTACTCAAAGTGGTAATAAATGCAGAACCGATGGCCCTGTCTCGGTTCAGCTTTGAGCAAATATCCTTGAGAAAATGCAAATACCTTTGGGCTAAAGGAATTTTAGAAATGCAAATAGCGTTTGATAAATTGCAATTTTAAAGTGCATTGCGAAATAACTTTGACTTAAATGCTGTTTGGTAAAAAATACATTTTTCAAATGACTTTTGCTAAAAATTTTATTAAAAAGTTTTAATTTTTTTTTTTTTAATCTAGCCATTGGTGGCTAAATCGGCCGCCGGGACACCCTCACCTAAGGTCACGCGACCTCGGGTGACGCCTAGGGTCGCAACTTAGGTAGCCATCCGGGTTGTGTGAACCCAAGCGATTGTGGGGTTTGCGACCCAAGCGGTCGTCACCTGGGTTTGGCTGCCTGGGTCGCATGAACCTAGGCGATGGCCGCCTGGGTTGCGAACCCTAGGCATCAAACCTAAGGCTGCCTCACCTAAGGTTGCACAACCTCAGACGGTGGTCGCTGGGTGGCCGCAACTCCCGAGCGGCAATCGCTAGGGTCAGGTGATGCCTCAAGTGGCGATTGCTGGCATAGGCAACTCCTTAGCTGGCGGTCATCAACCTCTGTTCGTTTCTCTAGAGAAGATGAACAGTGCCCGTGGGACTTGCATTGTGAGAACGCAACTTTCCAAAATACCTTCGGAGCTGCTTTGGGCTAAAGGTCCCTAGAGCCATTTAAAGATGCAATTGAATCTTGCCAACATCGTCCAAAAAATTGAGCCAAACATGTTTATATTTGGCCAAACCCCTTTAGGGCCTAAAAGCCCCTTCCAAATGCCAAATCAAACGGGACTAATAATTGGCCAAGAAAGTCTAGAAATCAAAATAATCATGTCTCTTATGACACCTATGGGAGCAAAACGCTTGTCTATATAAGCGCATACTTTCTATGTAGGAAAATTGGACATGTAGCACGTGATTGTTCTATATTAACGAATGCTCCAACTGACAGTAGATCATGCTTTTTATGCGGGTAATTTAGATATATAGCGCACAATTTTTCCATGCAGAGAAATGCCCTTATCGTTGGTAGGCCAATGGGAAAAGTTTTGGTCATGCTAAAGCATTCATCTTTTTTTCTATTGAATTACCATATATATATATATATATATAAGTTACCAATTTCTCTAATTGCTGACAAAAATAATTCTTTTATTATTTCCAACTTTTATTCAACTTTCTTACCAACACCATAAACGAGTAGTGATTAAAGTCACATCAACAAATAAGTTTATTGTAGAAATAGCCTATTGTAAATAAGTTTTTTAAATTTTTTTCTTTTGCTCACTGTTGATACCATTCTTTGCTCGCTTGGCGTATCTTCAGCTTCCATCGTTAGGCAATGGTGATGGGAGAACGGTAACAATTCGAACAATATCGAATTAACGCAGTGGAATAAAATAATCTTCCCTCTTGTGTAAACCTAATAGGAATCGATATAGTAGAGTAAAATAAATACCAAGCACGCAAACATAAGACGATTTTTTTACGTGGAAAACTTTCTTGATATGAGGAGATCAAAAACCATGGGACCGGAGTCCACCCTAAAATCTTCACTATCAACAAAATTGGGTGAACAATATTCTTCTCTAGCAAATATTAGAGGTACATAGCAGCAAAGACCTCAAGAACATAATTATTGGCAATACACATGAATTTCACAAGAGATCAAGGATAAATTTGACCAAAAACACAGGTTTTGATTAATCCACGAAAAACTTGATGTAGAGAGATTCAAATGACAATCAAATTGTTCAGATTTGAGAAGATTGTGTCACAAACATGCTGACAAAATTTCAGCTTAATCGGACCACAAATCAACCTTCGATGCCAGCTTGATGTAAATTGGACTTTGCCACAACCCCAGATTTCTATTTTTCTCTTGTTATTATGTCCTTTTTGCGGCTACCACTTTTAAAGATAGTGAGAAACCCTATTTCTCCATATGACTTATCATATTGGCTCAAGCCATTTTTGGGTTTGCAACTCATTGGACTTCATCCACATAAGAGTGAACTCAATTAACAAATCTCCCATTCACGACAATGTGGAGGGATTCATCATCTTTACTATTAATTAGCAATGTTCAAGCTTCTCTCTTGGTAGAGTCTTCGTCATCATATCAGAGCTATTATGATCCGTATTAATTTTCTCAAGTTCCAACAACTTTTCATTTAGAACATTTTTTATCCAATGAAATCTAACATTAATATGTTTCGATCTAGAATGAAAAGATGAATTCTTACCAAGATGAATTGCGAGTTGATTATCACAAAATGGCACATACCTCTTTTGCTTGAACCCAAGTTCTTCTAAGAACTTCCTCATCCACAGTATCTCTTTACTAGCTTTAGTTGGTGCAATAAATTCAGCTTCAATTGTAGAAAGTGTAACACACTTTTACAATCTTGACTTCCATGACATAGCTCCAATCACAAAAGAAATCAAATAACCAGAGTAAATTTACGAGTATCAATATCTCATACCAAGTCGAAATCTGTGTATCCAACTAACTCAAGTTTCCCGATCTTGAAATTGAGTTTCAAATTTGAAATTCTGCCTGGATTTGACAAATAGCGATTAACAACGCCAATTGTGTGCGCCAAGTCTGGGTGTGTACATACCATCACATACATTAAGCTTCCTACAGCTGAGGCATATGGAACACTTTCCATATCTTTCTTCTATTTATCAGTCATAGGATTTTACTTTATATTTAACTTAAAGTGAGTAGTAAGAGGAGTACTAACCACTTTAGCCTTCTTGTAACATCCCAGATTTTTGACCCTATTTTCTACTGAATATATAGGGCATTTCATTGACGCGCCTATAGGGCTGTTCTCAGAGTTGATCACTCTCGAGATAACTAGACTATCTGGGGAAGCCATTAAGAATTTTAAGGCAAATAGACTTGAGAATTCGACCAGGAATCGGCTACTTGACCGTGCTCATCTTTAGAGGTCATTATGGTACAGATATAAATCAATTCGAGATCAAATATAGGTTGGTTCGACTGAGATGTGTGGCTAATCATGGGTGATACCACTAAATTGGAAAATTCTTGTCGACCAACACTAGACTGATTTTCTTATCGTTTTGGTACCATGCGTATGTAATTGAATCATCAAGATTTTCACGACAATCAAGAGTCGCCATTGAGTCGAGTGGGTGCATAGTGGCTCGAAGAAAATCGAACACGGGTCATTTGCCCTAAAAAGTTCTGAAAAATACCCGGTAGTTTGAATCACGCTAAAAACGCACCAAGTTAAAATTAACCGCGAATTCAAATCCGATTTCAGAAATTGAAGTCTCTATCATGTCACAATAAAATCTAGGAGTGTCGACTCGTCTCAGAAGATTTTTCAAAGATTCTGAGATTTTTGCAAAAAATCATTGCGGACGCCGCAGAAAATCAATGGAAATTTGGATGGGCTCAATTAAAAGAAATTTGGACTTCCAAGCTGAGCTATTTGGCAATGGACACTTGCAGAAATAGTATGGCATTTTTTTCTTCTACGACAATGGACATCAAATTTGGAAAATTTGATGAAAATTTGAAGTTCAAATGGTGAAATTCGTATGATTGGATGAGGGCAGCAATTTTGGACTTTAAATTAGTTTATTTGTGAGATGATAAGCTTGAAAGTGATTAGGGGGACAAAGAGGATTGTATTGTGGGCTTGTGGGGGCAAAACATTCAATGTATTGGATTGAGTTGCTTGACTTTGGGCCCTCCACCAGCTGCTTCTCCCGCACGCCTCGACAGCCGCCTCATCCTCCTTCAAACTCTCTCTGTCGGATCAAATTCCTCGGTGCCAGCAGCTGCTCATTTGCTCTCTCCGCTTACCCTTTTGCTTGAGCAAAACCCGCACCACCTGCTCGTCTCTCTCTCTATCTTGTTTGCCTTGAAGACCGAAACTCCACCAAGTGCAGCGCCAACGGACACCTTTTTCCCCCTTCTCCACCGAAATTCTCTCTCCCCGTGTTATTTCTCTCGCCTATCCCTCTCACCTACTCACTCTCTCTCTTGGCCACAAAAGTTACAAACAAAGCCAGCCGATTTCCTATTTTGTTGACCTTGTGGCCGCGTGTCTTCAGCTCCATTGAACTCAACTCCAGCGACGTCTGAGTCTCCGCACGTCCGCACCACTTGTCCATGCAGATTCTTTGGCCAACAGCCGCAGGTTGCTCCCATTTGGTTGACCACCGAGCGAAGTCGAAGCAGCTCCGTTCTTCACGGCGTCTTCTTCAGCTCGTGCGAAGCGGCCCAACCCAGCAACTTCACGTGCGACACCTCTTGCCGTTACCTCGAGCAGCACCATTCGAAGACCACCCACCAGCTGCTTCCTCGTTTGTTGATCTTTGTGAAGCGGGCTCAACATCTTCGAGAATTCCAGCGTCCGCATGCCCCGATCCCAATTGCCAGCAATTGCGCGAAGCTGCATGCGTGCAATCGAGCGGCCCATCAGCCCAGCGTCTTCAGGTTTTGGCCCATCTCCTTCAGTCTCTCGGGCCCAAAGAATTGAGTCCATCCAGCCCATAAGTTAGTGAAGTGAGTCCAAGAAGCAGCCCAACTATTAATTTAATTGAAGCCCATCTCCAGCCCACACGAATTTGTCAAGCCCATCTTCAGCCACTCCAGCCCAATTGAAGCCTGCGGAGTCTGCCTAGATCAAGCCCAGTCCAAGTCAGAAACAAATTTCAGATTGGGTTGAGATTTGTTGGGCCAAGTTTAGGCCCGGTTCAAGTCCGTGGGTGTCGTCGCGAGCCCAAGTTCGGTTGCCGTTGCGTCGCAGTCGCGGTGTTCCGATCTTTGCTTTGCTCAAGTGAGTTTTACTCACTAATGCTTTCTTAGTTTGCTAATTATGCTTAAGGGTTGATTAGATTTAATTAAGTGCAATTATGTAGTTAGATTAGTTTAGAACAATTAAATTAGTGACTGAATGATGCATGTTAGGTGGTTAGACCTAGTCTTTAGCAAGTAGAAAGGTTCGGTTATTTATTGAATGTATCTCGGGATTTTTCCCGATCCGTTCGGCATCCAATCGGCAATACGGGCATAAATTGGATTTTTAGTATTTATTTATTTATTTATTTATTTATTTTTCCAGAAATTCAACCGGGATGGCCGGTGACCGGAATTTTATGCGATTGTCGTGGTGCATTCCGTTTATTGAATTAAACTTTATTTTGTGTGGAAATGATTTATTTGTGAATTTAGGATTTATTCCCTAATTTAAATAATCTTGGAAAATTAATTGGAAATTAACCGGACATCAATTAATGATACCAAAAATGTTTTAGTGGACTACAGAAAATGGTGGGATTTATAAAAAGGAAATTATTATATTTTGGCTAGGGCCGATCGTGTACCCACATACGGCATTTTATCGGAAATGATAAAATTGGTTATTTGATTGTTTGCTTGGAATGACATATATACCGGCTCGATGACTCTACGAAGCATCTTGAGACAGTACGGTATAATAAATCGTATGATCTACCAGCTCGATGACTCTACGGGGCATCTTGAGACAGTACGGTATGATAAATTATAGGATCTACCGACTCGATGACTCTACGGAGCATCTTGAGATAATACGGTATGATAAATTGTACGATCTACCGGCTCGATGACTCTACGGAGCATCTGGAGATAGTACGGTATGATAAATTGTGTGTATACCGGCTCGGTGACTTTATATGTCATCTTGAGATAGGACGGTATGATCTACTGGCTCGGTGACTCTACAGATTATCTTGAGACAGTATGGTATGATATATCGGCTCGATAATCCTACAGATCATCTTGAGACAGTATGGTATGATTTGATAGCTCAATGACTCTATATGTCGTTTGGAGATATAACATAATATCTATATATCACCTAGGGTGAGTAGTCTTGGATGTTGATCAGACTTATAGAAAGTATGGAAGGGGTCGATCAAGAGATAATTTGGATGACATGTAATCGACTAGGTCGATTGATCGATGATTCGATTTGATTGGGTGATGTGATGTGATGATGTATATTTGATATATATACTAACTTGCAGGAAGGAACTGAGGCCAAGGTAAGTCCTCTGACTCGTGATGTGCTTAGGTAGCCTAAGGTGTATTGGTTCACTAATCGAGTCTTAGGGGGTAGAACTTGCTGAGACGTGGTCTCATTGGTTATTGAATAACCATTTCAGGACCATGAGGAGAAGCTGAGGAGAAGGAACCTGAAGAGGAGAAAGACTTTTGAAGAAGAAGATGATCCAGAGAGGGATCTTGAGTATAACCCGAATGTGAATTGAGATCCCATCCTTTTTGTGAACCTTGTCTTATTATAGATAGGTGTGAGACTTGTTTGTTGTAAATAGTATTGTAAATATACTATGAGTTGTGCCGTTAATAAAAGTGTGGTTGTGAATTTCAATATGAAAAATATGGCCTACTTTTCTATCCCATTGTTTTATTGTCTAGGGATTCATAACTGCTTCCGCATGCGTAATAAAAAGAAATGGTAGACAATACTTAGTCCTTGGATATCGCATTTTAAAATTGACCAAGATAAGGGATGGGTGCGTGCCCGAGGATTGGGGCGTGACACTTGTCCATGTAAAATTTCTGAAGGATCTTCTCGATATATTTCTCTTGTGACAAAAACTTCTCATTTGTTCATATAATCTCACTAAAGGAGCCATTTTCATTGTTACTGTGCCGGCTGTTAAAATGAGGAGCATCTTTGTCTCGGGTAATTCTAATACCAAAAATCTGCTTTTTCGAGCTCAAGTCTTTCATGGCAAAAGACTTGCTCAACTATTTCTTCAATAACTCAATTCTTGAAGCATTCCTGCCAACAATCAACATATCATCAATATAAAGCAAGAGAATAATAAAGTCATCATCAGAAATTTTTTGGACAAACACATAGTTATCCGAGGAAGTCTTCTTATAGCCTTGTTCTATTATAACTGACGCAAATATTTTATACCACTGCCTTGGTGCTTATCTTAGGCCATTTAGACTTTTTTTCAATTTGCACACATAATTCTCTTTCCCTTTCACTTTAAAACTCTCAGGTTATTCCATGTATATCTCTTTCTCCAAGTCATCATGTAAGAATGTTGTTTTAACATCCATTTACTCAATTTCCAAATCTAAGATAGCTGCCAAGCCTAGTACCACATGGATGGAAGACATTTTTACTACCGGAGAAAATATATCATCAAAATCAATACCCTTTCTCTAACCGAATCTCTTAACAACCAATTTAGCTTTGTACCATAATTGTGAAGTATGTTCATCTTGCTTTAACCTATATACCCATTTGTTCTTCAAAGCTCTTTTACCTTTAGGTAATTTCACTAACTCAAAAGTATGATTATCATAAAGTGACTGCATCTCATCTTGCATAGAATCAAACTAATTGCTTTTGTACTCATCTTCTATTGCTTCTCCATAGCACTCTGGTTCACCTGCATCAGTCAATAATACATACTCATCTTTAGAATACGTGATGGAAAGTCATTGGTCTCTAATGGATCTCTAGACTGGAATATCCAGTGAAACATTTAATTGAGTCTCTGGTTCAGGAATAGTATTATCCGTTTCAACATGTTTAGGAACATGTGCATTATTTGGAACATTAACTTTCTGCTGCTCTTCATCAACCTGTGTAGGAATATTTGTAAGAGGAACTACGTTCAAATCAACCAAATTATCACTAACCTGTGGTGCTAAAATCATCTATGCGTTCTCAATATCCTCTATTGTTTGATTTTCCATAAACACAACGTCTCTGCTTCTTACAATTTTCTTTTCAACCGGATCATAAAATTTGTAGCCAAGCATATCCTGTCCATAACCAAGAAATATGCACTATTGTGTTTTCACATCAAGTTTAGACCTCTTATCTTTGGGAATATGCACAAATGCTTTGCACCCAAAGACACGTAAATAATCATAAGAAACATCTTCGCTTGTCCAAACTCTATTAGGAACATCAAACTCTAAAGGAACGCATGAAGTAAGATTTAATACATGCACAACTGTACTTAAATCTTTATCTCAAAAGGATCCAAGTAACTTTGACTATGAAAGTAAGTATCTTACCCTTTCAACAAGTGTTCTGTTCATTCTCTCAGCTAAGCCATTTAACTGAGGTATCTTGGGAGGTGTCTTTTGATGTCGAATACATTATTGTCTGCAATATTTATCAAAAGGTCCAATATACTCTCCCATGTTATCAGTTCTGATGCATTTCAATTTTTTTTTTTTTTCAATTTGTCTCTTAACTGAAATATGAAATTCCTTAAAAGTATCTAATACTTGATCTTTAGTTTTCAATGTATGAATTCAAGTTTTCTTTAAAAAATCATTTATGAAAGTAACAAAATAAAGAGAGCCACCAAGTGATTTTGTTTTCATAGGACCGCAAATATTAAAATGCACTAAATCCAGTATATATGACTTTCTTGAAGGTAAACATTAAGATGTAAGACCTTTTATATGTGGTCTTCCATCTTCCATCTTCCATCTTCCCTATCTAAATATGATAATTCGAACCATTCAGCATAACCATTCTACTTGTATTCGTTTCCATTATTTAACACTAGGCAGAAAAATCAAGCAATAATCAGAAGCTCTGATACTACTCTGATGGGAGAATGGTAACGATTCAAACAATATCGAATTAACGCAGCGGAATAAAATAATCTATCCTCTTGTGTAAACATAATAGGAATCAATATAGTAAAGTAAAATAAATACCAAGCACGTAAACACAAGATTTTTTTACATGAAAAACCTCCTCGATGTGAGGAGATAAAAAACCACGGGATTGGAGTCCACCCAAAAATCTTCACTATTAACAAAATTGGGTGAATAATGTTCTTTTCTAGCAAATACTAGAAGTACATAGTGGCAAAGACCTCAAGAACATAATTCTTGGCAATACACATGAATTTCATAAGAGATCAAGGATAAATTTGACCAAAAACGCAGGTTTTGATCAATCCACGAAAAACCTAATGTAGGGAGCTTCAAATGAAAATCAAATTATTCAGATTCGAGAAGATTGCGCCACAAACATGCTGACAAAATTCCAGCTCAATTGTACCACGAATCGACCTCCGTTGCCAGTTTGATGTAAATCAGACTTTGCCCCAACCCCAGATTTTTTGCTTTCTCTTTTTCTCTTGTTACTACGTCCTTTTTGTGGCTATCATTTTTAAAGATAGTGAGAAACCCTATTTCTCCATATGACTTATCATATAGGCTCAAGTCCTTTTTGGGCTTGCAACTCATTGGGCTTTCTCCACATGGGAGTGAACCCAACTAACAAATGGATCGTCCAAACCAAGAAGTACAATGGGATTGAAGAGAAATACACTGAGTTCATACTGCATTGAAAGTGGTTATATGACTCCATTGAGTTTTGGAAGTTCTCATCTCTCGATTTAGATCTAGATTTGAAAGCTCTTCTCTTTTAATCTATATTTATATTTGGGAGTTCCTTAAAGGCTTTGTTGTGCTCATTCAACATCTCCCGATTTAGATCTAGATTTGGGAGCCTGTTTAACCTGTTTTTGGTGTCTTTATGTGGTGATGGCATTGAGAACATTGAACCTAAGCGTGTATCAACTATCCGGAAAGCCGTAACTATTGGAGAAGAAAATTATAGTACGTGTTTATTACTTATGATGATGCGAGATTGGTGATTGGCCACTATTCATTTTATTTTGATACTGAGACAAATATATTCATGTGGGATGAAAGTGTGCTTACTTTATTATTCTACTTTGCTATTTTGAATCTGCTTTGTTTTGAACCTCTCGTGCATCATCTTGAGAGTTGAATGAAGTATTTACTTTCTAACAATAAAGAAAACTCTCTCAAGCAATGCCTTGTTGTCAGGGATGTCTCGGTTATTGGTTTGAAATACACTTACGGACTTTAGTCTCATACTATGATATGTGATTGGTTGAGCTTCTATGTTGGTTGGGTGATTGATTTGGAGTGAGACAATGTCACGTCACATTTATATTTGTGTTCAAGGATTATTATGTTAAATCGCAAGGTTTCATTTAAGAATGCACTTGATGTCCTATTCTAAGTCTTGAGAGTTCATTTGCTGAGGTAGCGATTGCTTATTCCTTTATTAAACTCTTTTTTCTCAGATTGATCAGGGCTAGGATCGAGGGATATTGTCTTTTTGGAGACTTCTACAGATAAGATTTTCAAAAGTCTCAGTCCTCATTATAATCGGTTTTGTTGACGTATGGTAGGGGTTTGTATGATGTTGTTTAATCACCGTACATGTTCCTATATGTATGGAATGACTTTTACTCTTGAATTTTTACCTTTTGCTTCTCTTAAATCTTGTGCTCAAGTTTGTTGACCTTTTCGACTTTCGAATATTCAAATATAAAATTTCAATTTTTTTTTCAATTGAATAGTATGTTTAATATTAGCAAGGTTGAAAAAAAAGGTACATTGTTTTCCTTCAAAAATGCATAAAAAAATATGCTTTTTGCGTGATTGGGATGGTAACGGATGACTCGTGTTCAAATTGAGTTCAATGCTAGGGCAATTTTGGAAATGTCACTAAAAAGGGAATATTTTTTGGGAATGCTCAGTCGGAAGGGACGTCTTTTTGGTTTTAAAAAGGAAAATCTGCAGTTTCTTCTTAAATTCATTTAATTAATTAAGCACAAACTGTAATAAAAGAATATATTCATGTCCTTCAAATGGGGCAATCAAACATAAGAGATGTATCCACACCATTATAATTTCCATTGTACTAAACCCAGCCTTAGAGCAATCCTAGAACACATAGCTGAAGCTTTGGGGGGGGTTGTCTTATAAGATAAGTGGTGTCTTATCATTATGTTCTTTCAACGCAAACCTAGGCATCAAGTGAGTAAAGGACATAAAAGTGAGAAGGAATTGTGATCAAGTTTTCTTTGTCGCCTCACTTTTGTCGGTCATTTAGCCTGAGATTTTTTTTTTTTTTTTTTTAATTGCCTTCTTATCTAGGAGGGGCGGGCATTGGGTGAGTGTCACAAATATCAAACTGCATTGAAACAGCAAGATTTGGTACGTCTCACGTCAACCCTCGTGGATCTCATGACCATAGATGATTCAAATACAATTTAGTATATATAATACACACATCAAATAATCTCTCGATATATATACGGCATTTGATTTTTTTCAAGAAACTTCCCTAAATATACGTAAGTAGTGTTGACACATGAATTTTCCTAATTGGTATCTCAAAACTTTTTGTTAATTACGAAATATTTTGTTAATTATGAAAGACTATAAAGACTTCGGTTAACCCAATTTAACCGAGATGGACCCGACTTATTAGGCCAGTCGGATAGAGCTCAGATAGAGCTCGGCCATATTCGACCTCATATCACACCTTTCTTTCTATAGCTTGAAATTCTCACGCGACATGGCACCTTCTCATTGGCCCAAATCCCTACCATTTTGAGCTTGCCATTAGTCACACAAGGATAATACGTACTTTTATACTTTCACCCGTGAGATAGTGACACTTGTCATCATATCACAAAAACCCTAAATGGTAAAGAGTTTATATTACGTAAAACCCTAAATTGATATATTTATGACAAATTTATCGTAAACTAATTTTTTTGACTACCAAAAACTCCAAACTTATATACTTATTTGAAGGCAATTTAATGTAAAAGAGCATATAAAATTCCAAGCTCCTTCTAATTAGTCAAAAGGTGGATGAAAGGTTGGAATCGACAATGTTTAGAATAAGGAGGATTTTAATGTTATAAGAAACTTTCTTTTAATCATTGTCAACTCTTTTGATAGCGAGATATATGGAGGTCAATGAGTGATAAGGTTAAGCTTGTCCCTGATGAATAAAGGAAGTGCACACCTCGTTTGAAATTGCCGATGTGGGGCAATTTTCGGGAAAAATTGATCGAAACGACTATAGGAATTTCACACAAAAGTTTAACACTAAATTGACAAAATTGAAAAGTTTATGACTGAATTATAATTTATATGATAAGTTTACAGCTAATTGGATAATTTTCCCAAAAGTAAAACAAGTCACAAATTCCGATGACTGACGTATTGGTGAGGGCGATGTTTATTCCGAAGTAATGGGACCGGATAAAAATGATTTTTTTTCCAGGGATTATTGTTGGGTCCTACTTGAACCTTGTCGAGATTTTTTTTTGTTTTTTTGGGTCATGAATTCCAAGTGACCTTGTAAATTCAAATTTCTGATGGCTGTATTCCAAGTGAGACGGACTTTCAAAAATAGTTTCTTTGATTTTGACATTCACCGTTGCCTTCCATACTTACCTTGAAAAAGGCAAAAGCCAATCGATTTCTCTCTGGCCTGCTTTCGGTGGATTTCAAAGCCTTGATCCTACTTTCCATGGATTATAAAGCCTCAACTCCATTTCATTTTGAAGCCGAGTCTTCTCACCAAGTCTATAGATGCTCTTCTGCAATAGAGCCATCCATCATGTCTGGTAGATTGTTCACTTTCTGGCCACAAGACAATCCAAATATCTTGACAATACCTTGCCCCATGATCTATTCACTATTTGCAATTAGGTCCTTCAAATTGCAATAAATACGGAACACTCAAAGGAGTTGATGGCCTCGCCAACCCCACTTGGTGTTTGCTCCTTCATGATTTACGATTATAGATTAATCGGCCCCGAATGTTTTACATCTTTTCACAGTACAAAAAAAAAAAAAAAATCTCGAAATCAATAAGATGTACATATTATCCACACTTAGTATGAAAACAATACACTCGTTTTTATTTTAATACATGCATAACCCTGCTGAGTAAGGTCCCGACATGAGGTCATGTTGGGTAGGATGCCTCTAACTATATCGTCCCTTCTATTCGTCTGACATACGCTCCACCTATGAATGGTGTCTCAAATTTTGAACACGCTAAATTGAAGATCAACGTGATCTCCATGGGCTGAAAAGGAAGAAATCACGGATATTTGGTGCAGTCCAAGTAACGGTTCAAACCTAAAAAAGTCCAGAGCTTCCGGGTAAGGATTATTGGCCTAGTTTACATTTTGGTCATCAATAAGCGAAGAGCTTCCGGGCTCATATTCGAACCCAGGCGTGATTGTAGAATTACGGGAGATTTTGAGGATTTTCTCACCAAGAAGTGTATACAAGGTCGTTTGTCTATGATATAATTACTATGACAAAACATGATAATCATTGTCAAGATTTTTCACTTGATTTATGTTCCCTTCAAAAAGGAAATTTTCTCTAGTTAGTCTTTTGATTAGTAGGTTACCAACATAAACATCACTGACATTTAATTTTTGTTAAGTTTGGATGTCAATGACGGCATAACTTGTAACTCACCAAGCAAAAATTCTGGTCGATGGATAAGAGTTTCATATATTTGGTCTAGTTACTTTTATCTGAACTTAGTTCATCACTTGGGTTTATACATAATTCATCTTATCTTTATTTGCACTTAGACTAAGTTGCAATCCGGTGCTATGGGCTACCGTTAATGAGTGTCCATTTTAACTGTGTCATGTATGAATTCAACCAAGCTAGGTTGAATGAATTTATCAAACATGAAGACATAAGAAGTTACTGAACATGTGAAGTGCGGAAGCTAGAGAAATGACACAGTTATCGTAACTGGCACTCCATGCATTCGAACCACCTGACGCACGTACATGTCTACGTGTCTATCCAGATTGAGGTCTTTTCGAACTGCAATGAAGTGAGCCGACTTTGTCAATCTGTCGACCACCACCCAAATTGAATAATTTCCTCGCTGACTCCTTGGTAGTCCAGTCATGAAATCCATCGTGATATGCTCCCATTTCCATTCTGGGATCACGAGAGGTTGCAAAAGTCCTCCTAGTTTGCAATGTTGAGCTTTTACCTACTAACACGTCAAACACTTGGCGACATGCTTGGCGATGTGCACCTTCATACCCGACCACCAATAGTGTTAACGCAAGTTCTGGTACATTTTAGTGTTTCCAGGATGAATGCTGTAACTACTACAATATGCCTCAGATAAAATTTCTTCTCTAAGCTCGACATCGTCAGGTACAACCAAACGTCCTTGGAACCTTAGAGTCCCGTCATCAGCAATCTAGAAATCAGCCTTCCTTTTATCTGCGTCCTCCTGGAGAATTCTCTGTACATCTGGATCTGTCGATTGGAGTTGTTTGATTCTAACCTGGACATCCGGTTCAATTCTGAGGGTGGCCATAAAACTTGAAAAGTGGCTTATCTCAAATTTGAATTCCGAATCCCGAGCTCTCTCGATTAAGTTCCGCTCCTTAACCAAGATTTGCGCTACTGAAGACTTCCGACTCAATGCATCGGTGACCTTGACAACCCTCGTCTAACAAATGAGCTGTCTCTTGCGATGAGATTAGGACAATCGAGGGTACTCCTCGACTTCCTACAAACTCAAAACTCTCACCCTCTATTGGGTCAAACTGAATCGCTTTACGATAACAGTCCATTTTAGCTCTTTGCTTGGTGAGCCAGTCCATGCCAATTATTAAATCAAAGTCATACATGGCTAGGATTAAAAGATCTATTTTCCCCTTTTGCTCACCAATCACTAACTTGCACCTCGAATAACCCAAAGCAGTAATAACTTTATCTTTTAAGGGTGTAGATATGCAAATTGCCGACTCCAACAATACAGGACCGACTCCTATCAACTTAACAAATTGCTCTGCAATAAATGAGTGGGTTGCTCTCGAATCAAACAAAGCATAAGCAGGTTGGTCATTGAGCGAAACCATACCTATTATCACGTTAGGCACAACTTCTGCCTAACCTTGTGTGATTGCAGAAATCGTGCCTTGAGCTAGAGGTCTCTGTTGTCCTCCTTGTGGCACGTTATGAGGGGCATACCCTCTTATCTGTCCTCTTAGTGGTGGCGGCAGCAACTGCGGTTGTCCTCTTATCCTTTTCGGACAATTCCTGGCCATGTGACCTAGCTGGCCACACTCAAAACAAGTGCCCGGCCTAGATTGGCATGGGGCAGATCCGTGTCGCCTTCCACACCAGCGACATACTCTGTTCTAGTTAGGCCCAAACTTGCTAATTCCACTCTTTCTGTTGGGCGGAATCTGGAATCTTCCTCCGACCATGGGCCTCTTTCCATGTCATATTGCATCTTTGTTGGAATTAAACCTTGACCCAGACGAGGCGGCTCTCTCATTCTGATCTCTCTCGATCATCTGGGCTCTCTCATAAAGGTCATTATAAGTTCTCAGGTTCAGAGAAATCAATGTACTCCTCAAGTCCGGCCTGAATCCTTCTATGAACCTTCTCACTTGGTTCGCTGGATTCGCAATTAATTCATAAGCATATTGCGATAGTTCAGCGAACTTCGCCTCATACTGATCGACGATTAGCGAACCCTGGCGAAGACGTTGAAATTCTGCCGTCTTCACCTCTCTGGCAGTTTCTGAGAAATATTTCACATTAAAAGCCTCTAGATAGGCGTTCCACTATGGAACAACGCCTTTTGGGAATATGGTTCCTTGAGTTGTCTTCCACCAAGTATCTGCAACTTCCTCTAGTTGGTAAGTTGCAAGTACTACCTTTTCAGTCCCATTGCATATTAGCAGTGCAAAGGCTTTCTCCAATTTCTGGATCCATGAAGCAGCAGCTTCAGGGTCTCCGGTCCTGATAAATTGAGGCGGATTCAACTTAAGGAATTGCTCTACCAACTGATGAATTGGTCTGTCCGCGACCACTATTCCGGGTGGACCTTCAGCTTGAGCTGCCAGGTGCCGTGACAGGTACGGCAGTAGGTACGGCGGTAGCAATGGCAGCATTGGCAGCAGTAGTGGCAGCGGCTTCAACAGCAGCAGTAAAGGCGGCAGTTTGATCTCGGGCTTGTTGCCCCATCATCTCCCGCATAGAATCTAGAGCCTGGTTGATTTCGATAGTTCCTTGCTCACCCAGGGTTGCTACCCCAGCACCAACAGGAGGTGGTGCTACTCTAGCATCTACAATAGGTGGAATCATTCCACTCGCGCTAGCCTATGCTGGCGCTCGACCACGGCCTCCTCGGGTACCGACTCTAGTCGGCGCTCTGCCCCGAGTCACAGCCCTACTGGCCTTCTTAGCAGGAGTCCTCAGCTCCTAATCGCTCATAGTGTCGCTTTAAACAACTGACACCTGCTTCCAATTCAACACCGAATTAGAAACAGAGCGATTCAAACAACAAACAATTTTAGCACTCAGTTAACACAGATATGCACCAACATGAATTTAAAGGCATTTCCTACCAACTATCCCATGGTCAATGCTCCTTATCACTCCAATCTTGAACTTCGCTCTGATACCACAAAAAGGGAATGTCACGCCCCGATCCTCCTCAGGGATGCGCCCATCCTTTTCCTTGGTCGATTTTCAAGTGCGATATCCCAGGATTAAGTATCGTCGACCCTTTCTGTTTATTATGCGCATGCGGAAGCAGTTATAAATCCCAAGACAATAAAACAATAGGATAGAAAAGCAGGCCATATATATATATATATATATATATATATATATATATATATATATATTGAGATTCACAACCACACTTTTAATAACAAAGCACAACTCATAGTATATTTACAATACTATTTAGAGCAAACAAGTCTCACACCTATCTACACTAAGACAGGGTTCACAAAAGAGATGGGATCTCAATCCACATCTGGGTTGTAGTCAAGATCCCTCTCTGGATCATCTTCTTCTTCTTCAAAAATCTTTCTCCTCCTCAGGTTCCTCTTCCTCGACTGCTCCTCAGGGTCCTGAAATGGTTATTCAATAACCAATGAGACCACGTCTCAGCGAGTTCTACCCTCTAAGACCGGATTAGTAAGAAAATACGCCCTGAGGGCTGCCTAAGCACATCATGGGTCAGAGGGCTTACCTTGGCCTCAGTTTCCTTTCTGCAAGTCAGTTCAAATAATAAATACTAACAATCATAGCATCCAATCAATCGATCGACTTAATGATCAATCGACTCACTCGATTACATGTCATCAAAACCATCACGTGGTCATTCCGACTCTTCATTCTTGACTCTGAATCACGGCCCTATAGGCATAATTTATTTTTAGTGGAATCACGACCCCACTCGGCAAATTTAGACTTAGTGGAATCACGGCCCCACCTGGCAAAGTTTCTAGACTTGGTGGCATCACGGCCCCACCTAGCAATTTTCTCAACTTTGTGGCATCACGGCCCCACCTGGCAATCTTTAATCCAACTCACAACCTCATACAGTTACTTTCCCTTCAAGTACCGACATTTTCCCAATTTTGGGATAAATTCTCATATTCACCAATTTCACTCAAATTTCACAATCTGATACTCAAATAAATAAACAGAAAGCACCATTGGAATCAGCACAAAATTTCGATTGTCGGCTATCCCAGCCTAATTTTCGGAAAATAAATAAATAATTAAATAATTACGGAAAATATTAAATAAATACAATAAATCCAACTTAGGCCATTTATAGCCTAATTGGAAGCCGATACAAGCCCGGAAAATTACTGAGACTTGCTCAATAAATACCAGGACCTATTTCCTTGCTATCTACACTATCCAATTTTCTAACATGCATCAATAAGTCTCTAATTTAATTGCTATAATCTAATCTATCCATCTAATTGCACTTAATTAAATCTAATCAACCCTTAAGCATAATTCACCGACTAATAAGAGATTAGTCAGCAAAACTCACTTGATAAGAGCGAAGACCGGATCACCGCGATGACGACACGACGGTGGCCGAGATCGGACTTTTAACGACACCGGCAGGCTTGGGCTGGGCCTAGAACGGGCCCAACAAATCTCAGCCCAACTGAGATTTGTTTTTGCACCAGAATGGGCTTGATCTTGGGCTTGGGCCTAGTTGCAATTGGGCCTTCCTCGCGGGCTGAACTTGCTGAATTGGGCCCAATGGAATTGATGGAGAGATGGGTTGAGCCGGGCCGGCTTATTGCGCTGTGGTAATTTTATGGGATTGTTGGGCCGAGCAACAAATAAAAGGAGTCAGCTGGGCTTCGCTGGGTTGCACGCTGCAAAAATGCTAGGCCGAACTAGCAAATGTGTGGGCTGTTGGGCTGCTGGCTTCAATCGGTTTGATCAATTGAACGAGCGACAAAGAGGAGACTACGTGGACGTCGCTGCAAGGTCTTCGATTAGCAAGGCTTCACGGAGTGTGGCTGAACTGCTTCAAGCTTCGTTGGTCTTCAAGCTGTGAAATTCGAGAGTCCTCAACTGCGTCGTTGATTGGAGAGGATGGACGTGGCAAGAGCTGAAGTTGGACCAAATGGAGTTGGCTTCGGTGGAGTCTTCGATTCGGCTGGAGAGGACACGGCGCCCGCCGGCGACAAGAAGAAGTGGAGATGGGGCGCGCTGCCGCACGTTGGTTGAGCAAGGGTCAACGTTGGTGCTTTAATGGAATTCGGTGGTTCGCTTGTTGATCGAGGCAACAGAGTTCAGACGGGTGTGCGAGGCTGGCGGTTGAGGTTGAGACAGCTGCAAGGTCAACCGAGGGGGTTTCGGTGGAGAAGTTGACTGGAGGAGCAGCTGGTATGCGCTAGATCTTCGAGAGACGTCGCTGCAGGGTGGAGATGCTGCAGTGGACCGAATGAAAGTGGAGCAGGGCGAGTTGCAGGTGGGATGGCTTTGCTGGCGGAGGAGTGGGCTTCAAACGGTCAACCAACGGCTTCGTTCTTGTAGGTGTTGACCGAGAGATGCTGGTTGATGGACAAGTGGCGAGGATGAGGGGAATTCGGTGGATGGGCAACAGTTGGTCTTCGTCTTCCACTGGCTCCTGGGTTGCTGTTGCGTGCGAAATGGAGGGAGTGTCGCACGAAGTGAGAGGGAGAGAGAGAAGAAGCAATCCACGGCAGCTTGGAGAAGAGGATGAGGAAGAGGTGGGGGCCTTGGCTTGATATTTTCCACAAGTCTATCCTTTTAGACTCAATTTTGGCCAAGCATAATCCTTGGCTCACAATCACCCACACATACACCTAGGGGTGAGCATGGTCCGGGTTGGTTCGGGCCACCCCCTAACCCTAGGACCAACCCATACAGTGTCGGTCCTCAATTTTTAGGACCGAGGACCGACCCTATTGAGCCCGGGACCAAGGACAGGACCAACCCAATGGGTTCGGTCCGGGTTCTGGTTAACCCGGGACCGATCGATAATTTTTTTCGTCTTATTTTTTATACTCCCTAAAAAAGCAAACCTACACATTCAAATTACACATCCATCGACAATGCGGTATTGTACAACTAAACTATAAATACCAATACATATTTAGCAAATTTAAGATGACACAATAATAAAAATTTCGTACCTATTAACCGCTCATCGATATATGGGACAAAATGGAAAGTTCTTGTAATCA
This sequence comes from Eucalyptus albens, assembly GCA_014182695.1. NCBI lineage: Eukaryota > Viridiplantae > Streptophyta > Magnoliopsida > Myrtales > Myrtaceae > Eucalyptus > Eucalyptus albens. Next base: position 24,223,481 of record CM024652.1, read on the forward strand.
TATATCTTTAATATTTATAATACCATATGCAAAAACGTTTTTCTGCATTTGATCATGTAGCAAATCACCGTAGCAATTGCAATACTACTGTACTCTTCAAAAACTTCTACCATTTGACACAAATTGAAAAGCAAAGTGCAGCTGAAATTCATCAATAAAATACAATTAAACCATAAAAAATTCAAAATACTTAATATAAACCATGAATATATAACTTCACATCTTGTTAATTCACTTGAACTTCTAAACACCTGAAAACAAAACAAACGACACATAATTAATACTTAACAAAAGTTTTAAATTGAAATTACTATTAGTGCTATTGATAGAACATCTTAATATAATATAATATAACAGACATTTTACTTAGGTTTGAATATATAAAAGAATGATAAATAATATAATATAATATAATATAATATATAGGGTTGGTCCAGGGTTGGACCGACCCAAAATTCTTAGGACCAAGGACCAACCCGCACAGTGTTGGTCCTGAATTTCAGACCAAGGACCGACCCAATCCCCTTCGAACCGGACCAGGGGACCAGCGGGGTTGGGCTGGTCCTGTGGTCGGTCCAGGGTTGACCCTAGACCGCTGCTCACCCCTACATACACCCCTTCACATCTTCTCAATTGGTGCAATTTGCTAGGGGAAGGGAAAGCTACGAAATTAGCTTCCCTTAGCTTCAATTGCTCATAATTCTCCCTCAATTCATTCTCAATCGGCTCTCATAAAATTAATAGATGCCTCAATACCTCAATTGCTATTTTTCCTCATCCAACAAACCATCGTGCATCTCAATTTTGTAACCAAAAACCATCTTTAACATTTTCTGCACAAAAATGACATGGCGATGACTTTTTCGCAAAAAATTTCGATTGTCAGAAAAATCTTCTGAGACTGAGTCGACCCTCTTATAATTCATTGTGACATGACAGAAACTTTAATTTCTGAAATCGGACTTGAATTCTCAATTAATTTCAACTTTGCGCGTTTTTAGCGTGACCTAAGCTATCGGGTAACTTTCAGATATTTTTAAGTGCAAATGACCCGTGGTTGATTTTCTTCGAACCACTATGAACCCACTCGACTCATTGGCGACTCTAGATTATCGTGAAAATCTCGATGATTCAATTACATACATAGGGTACCAAAACAATAAGAAAATCAGTCTAGTGTCGGTCGACGAGAATTTTCTAATTTAGTGGTGTCACCCACGATTAGCCACACATCTTTGTCGATCCAGTTTATCTCTGATTTCAAATCGATTTTTTTAACTGTGCCGTAATGACCTCTAAAGATGGACACGGTCGAGAAGCCGATTCCTGATCGAGTTCTCAAGTCTATTGCTTTAAAATTCCTTAATAATTTCCCCATATAGTCTAGTTATCTTGAGAGTGATCAGCTCTGAGAATAAACCTATAGGCGCGTTAATGAAATGCCCGATTTATTCAGTAGAAGACAAGGTTGAAAAATTTGGATGTCACAATTTTGGCTCCAGGTTTGGTTGAAGGCCAAAGCAATACTAGACATCTCTACTTTGATGGGAAGAAATACAATGTTTGGAAAAACAAGATGATGGTTATGAGATCGAAATATCCCCTAAAATGGGATGTGGTAGAGAAATGGATTATTTCCAAAGCTACATCAACCTCAAGGAAGGAAGTTGCAGATGCTAGAGAATTGACACAAGTGGAGATAACCAAGAGACAAACTCTTGATGCTAAAGTCATCTATTTCTTATATTGTGTTTTATCTCCTACTGAGTATAACAGAATCTCATCTTGTGAAACAACCAAAGAAGTCTTGGACAGGTTGCACGTCACCTATGAAGGAACTGATCGAGTTAAAGAAACAAAAAGCATCATCCTACTAGGACAATATGAAGCCAAAGCCAGGAGAATCCATCACTGACACGTTCAGTCGTTTCACAGAAATTGTAAACGGTCTAGCATATCAAGGACAGCCAATCTCAAGACCGATGACGGTCAATAAATTGCTACGAGGACTCTTCAAAGACTGGAATCACGTGAAGACTTCTATAAGAGAAACCCAGAGGATCACGCCTCTTTCAGTAGACGAATTGGTTGGCACACTTCAATCATATAAAGTAGGGTAAATCAATGAAGAAGAAGATCCCAAAGCTAAGAAGTCAATTGCCTTAAAATCTAACGATGATTTTGATGTTACAGATTCAGAAGATGACTTGAACGATGAAGAGCTAGCACTCATGATAAGGAAGTTCAGGAAGTTGAACAGAAAAGGAAAAAGGTTTAATTGGAAGAAAATACAGATTCTCTTTCAAAGGAAAATGCTTTTTTTTTTTAAAAAAAGAGGATATTTCAAATATCACAAAAAGGTTTTCAATAGGATCTGAAAAGTTGGAAAAGATTCTTTCAAAGTACAAAGACCTTATTTCAACAAATCTGGTTTGGAAATGACACTAGAAACCATTCATTTAATTGATTTTCCAAAAGTGAAGGAAAGAATTAAACAAAGACCTACAAAAACTTTTTATAGGAACCATTTTCGAAAGGCTTTTGTAAAATCTGTTGGCCTAAGTGCTCTCAAATATTCAAAGTGTAATAGCTTAGAACATTTCGAGAATGAATGTCCTAAGGTTTGGAGACCTGTTAAGAGAGATTTAGCAAAGACCGTATTTCGTACTAACTCCCTAGACCCAAGAAAGTGTAGGTACCAAAGAAAGCTTGAGTTCTTCTTATAATTACAGGTCACTATCAAGAAAAATATCAAATGATATTTGGATAGTGGCTGCTCGAGGCATATGACAGGAGATTCAAGTTATTTTATAAAGATCATGCAAATAAATGGAGGAAAGTTTCTTTTGGTGGAAACAACAAATGAATGATTGTTGGATGCGGAACTGTGAAGATTGGAAATCTCACAATCAATAATGTCTCCTTGGTGGAAGGTTTGAATTACAATCTTCTCAGTATTAGTCAACTATGTGACACTAGATTCAAAATTAATTTCCAAGAAGGCACTTGTTCAGGAACTAGTAAAGATCTCTCTCAATCCTTCACTGGACAAAGACATGGGAATATTTATCTTCTTGATATAAAACCAAAAAGCTCTTAGTGTCTAATATCAATTCAAAATGAAACAAACCTTTGGCATAGAAAGCTTGACCATGTTAACATGAAGCAGATTGCCAAGATCTTCTCCAAGAAGCTTGTTCGTGGATTGCCTAACCCGACTTATCAAAAGTCTGAATTATGCACACCATGTGTATTGGGAAAATAGGTTAGAAGTTCATTTAAACCTATAAATCAAGTTTCTACTAATCGAGTTTTGCAGCTTCTGCATATGGATCTCTTTGGACCAATTAGAATTTAAAGCATTGGTGGAAAAAGATACTGCCTAGTAATCGTGGATGATTACTCTCGCTTTACATGGGTATACTTCCTAGCAAGTAAGTCTGAAGCATTCTCTTGCTTTTCAAAATTTGCCAAAAAGGTTTAAAATGAAAAAGGTTATACTATTTCAAGCATACGCACAAACCATGGAGGTGAGTTTGAAAATCAAGACTTTGCAAAATTCTATGATGAATATGGTTTTTAGCATGTTTTCTCTTCTCCATATACTCTAGAACAAAATGGGGTTATGGAAAGAAAGAATAGATATTTGCAGGAGATGGCAAGAACACTCATAATTTAGGGTAATATTTCTTCTCGATTTTGGGCTGAAGCAGTCTCTACAACTTGCTATATTATTAACAGAGTATTCTTGAGACATATTCTAGAGAAAACTCCATATGAGGTATTTAAAGAGAAAAAGCCAAATGTTTCTTATTTTCATGTGTTTGGTTGTAAGTATTTTGTTTTGAAGAATGCAAATGATCGAACGATAAGTTTCAAGAAAAATAAGATGAATGAATTTTTCTTAGCTACTCAACTTCAAGCAAAGCCTAAAGAGTATTTAACAAGAAGACTCATACGTGGAAGAATTTATGAACGTTAAATTTCAAGACTCTATGCAGAATCAACTGGATCAGACTCAACTTGAAGAATCTGAACCTGCTCTAGATGTTATAAAGTTTACTTCGCCCGAAGTGGTTCAAACTTCTAAAGCTCAACAACAAGATGAACCAGAAGATTCAATTGAAGTAGAGGATCAGCAGACTCACAAACCAACTAGCAACTAGAAGCATAAGTCAAGTCATCTTAAGGAACTCATCATTAGCAACATTAATGAAGGAATTCATACCAGATCCAAAAGGCGAGAAGAGTCTAGTGCTTTAGCACTTGATTTGAAAATGAACCCTAAAGTAAAGAAGAAGCCTTGGCTGATGAAAGCTGGATCGAAGCTATGCGAAGAGCTCAGACAGTTCAGCATCAACGATATTTGGGAACTAATTCATAAACCCAAAGATAAATCTATTAGTAGAACTAAATGGATTTTTAGGAACAGGGTAGACGAGAAAGGAAAAGTGGTTAGGAACAAAGCAAGACTCATAGCCAAAAGATACACACAAGAAGAAGGGATAGACTATGACGAAACTTATGCACCAGTAGCAAGGTTAGAAGCAATTATATTATTACTTGCTTTTGCTTGCTTTAAAAATTTCAGATTATTCCAAATGAACGTAAAAAATGCATTCCTAAATGGATTCATCCAAAAGGAAGTCTATGTTGAACAACCACCTGGTTTTGAAGATCCAAGAAAGCCAGACTCAGTCTACAGACTGAAAAATGCCTTATATGGATTGAAGCAAGCACCTCGAGCTTAGTATGAAAGGTTAAGTAATTTTCTAACTCAAAATGGTTTTGTTAAAGGAAAGGTAGATACTACTTTATTCATTAAAAGAGAAGATAAGGATTTTCTACTTTTTCAGATTTATGTTGATGATATCATATTTGGATCACCTAATGAAAATCTATACAAGAAATTCTCTAGATGTATGCATGATGAATTCGAAATAAGCATGATGGGTGAGTTAACTTTCTTTCTAGAATTACAAGTTAAACAATCAAAGAAATGAATTTTCATTCACCAAGAGAAGTATGCAAAAGATCTCATCAAGAAGTTTGGATTAGAGAATTGCAAAAAGACAGAGACACCTATGTTAAGTTCTTCGAAGCTGGACAAAGATGAAGGGGGAAAGAGTGTAGACCAGAAGCTATATAGAAGTATTATTGGCTCACTTCTTCACCTTACCGCATCTAGAACTGACATTTTATTTAGTATTCGTATTTGTGCTAGATTCCAAAATCCCAAAGAATCTCATTTAACTGCCGCAAAGCGCATCATCAAATACGTTGCAACTACTCCAAAGCTAGGTCTATGGTATTCCAAGGAATTAGACTTTACTCTCCTTGGATATTCAGACGCAAATTTAGTAGGATGCAAAGTGGACAGAAAGAGTACTTCTAGTATATGTCAACTGCTTGACAATAAGCTGATATCTTGGTTTTCAAGAAAACAGAGTACCGTAGCTTTCTCAACAGCTGAAGCAAAATATGTAGCTCTTGGGAGTTGCTGCTCTCAAATCTTATGGATAAGGCAATAACTAAGAGACTTTTGAATTGAAGAATCGTGCACAACACCAGCACCATCAATCTCACAAAGAATCCAATTCTTCATTTAAGGGCAAAGCATATAGAGATTCGACATCACTTTATTAGAGATTATGTTCAGAATGGAGAAGTTATGATTCAGTTTATTGACTTGAAAAATCAGTTGGCAGACATATTTACAAAGCCACTAAAGAAAAGCTTATTTGACTCTATTCGCACTAGACTAAACATCATATCTTCTACCGGGTAAAGTCTGAAGGTGTTCAGACTCAGAATGTCCAAAAGTTACAACTGTAAGTTAATCCTTTCAAAATGCATGTGATTTTATTTTTGGGATGAATTCTTGAAAAGATACGTTGATTTTTCGAATCGCTACTTGCCTATTTTATTTTTAGAATTTATCTTTTTCTAGTTTTTAATTTATGGCAGTTTTTCATTTTCAGAAAGGCAATTTTTACTTTTTCCTTTTTGACGTTTCATATACCTCGTTTCACTTGCTATATATACTGTCAATTTTCATCTTCTCCGTTTTCACTCACAAACCCTAGAATACAAAAATCCCACTTGCTCTCACTTTCGCTTTAGTTTAATCCAAAAAGATTTCACCTTTTTCATTAGCAAGTTCGAGAATTTCCCCAAGAAAGTGACAATATCTTCCCAAAGAAAGTCTTCTAGAATCGCATGCAGGGGACCACAGCATATGCGTGAGGGTCTTACGCACTTCGATCTGACCGACGAAGAAGACTCTCCTCAATAGCAGCAAAGTCAACAACAACATTCTCAACTGCGTCAATCTTCTCAACACAGAACACAAGATCCTTCATAGCAACAACCAGAAGAAGAAATTGTGGAAAATGTGGAACCTGTAAGAACGTTGAAACCTGAAGTTCTTTTTAGACTTTATTCTAAGTTGAAAGATGGTGGCACTACAATGACTCTCATAGATGAGTTCTTGAGAGAGAGGGGTTACAAGAATGAAAATTTGTTCTTACAATCCATGGAAAGGATGGGCATTGCACCTGAAGGGTTGGCAGCAAGGACATTTGCCAACTTTCTAAGTGATCCATGGTTCAGTACGTTTAATCAGCCTGAAGGGAAGGACGATGATGAAAGGATGTTCACGCATTTTCAACCTAGGATGGGCATTGCTACAAGTATTTGTGGAGAGGGAGCAAGTGTATTCCGTTCCAAAGACCATATGAAGACCTACTCAAAGCTGCTGAAGCGAGGGGTTATGAACCCTAGAAGTGTGGATTTTGATTTTATTGATTTGTTGAAAGTAAATATGAGGGAGAAGTTTGCATTCCTCCAACTCGAATGTTTTTGCTCTAAGACAACAGTTGCCTATCCAGAACTCACAGCTTATTTCTATTTAAATCTATCCTTTTTAGATGTGAATAGATTTTCTTTTACGGTTAGAGACAAAGAATTTTGGTCGATGTAGACACATTGGCTGATGTGATTAGGGTGGAAAGAGTGAGTTTCCTATCAATTAGTGTGTCGGTTGCTCACGCTACACTAGAACTTGTTCGGGACAGATTTGCTGAGGACAAGATTTTCTACTCTATGATGAATGCCTCCAATATCTTACTCCACAAGATCGTGATCAACTGCATTAGGCCCAAATCAACGTCAAAGACTAATGTCGCTCACTCGGAAGTGAAGTTGATGTACGCCATCAATATTGGTTGTAAGTTCTCACTGCCTCACACTATCCTCATGCACATGTACAGGACAGTTGTGAAGGACAGGGGACAACTCCCTTACTCTGCTCTTATCACATGACTCTTCAGACACTTCAAAATTCATATTCTTGCTTCTCTGTGTGTTAGAAGCATTGCTCCAATGGTGATTGGACTGAAGATGGTTACAAAGATGCGTCTAAAGGAGCTCGACAAGGTTTTGGAGTGCATGAAGGAGAAGTCCCCTGTCAAGGCAAAACAAGACTCGGAGCCAAGAAAAGAAAATGCAAGGAACCAATGAGCGAACCTATTAAGAAGAGGAGAACACTCATCTTGCAGGATGAAGAATATAAGAATGACATCACTCTCTCCGCCTTTGCCTTAAGAAATTTACGGAGTTTTGTTAGCTTTCAGGAGCCAGAGAGAGACAAGAGAAAGAGAAGAGATAGAGAAGAGAGATGAAGAAAGAGAAGAGAGGAGAACAGAGGAAGAAAAGAGAGGAAGAGAATAAGAGGAAGAAGAGGGTCAAGATGACTCTTTTGAGCCTACATTGGCTGTATCCTTGTCAAGTGACTCTGAGAAGATAATGAGTGGAACTGCTAGAGAAAGAAGAGGAAAACATCACTCAGGTGTAGAAGCAGAACAAGAACAGGAAGACGAAATCTTTTTTCCACCTGAAGGCACACAAACAGGGGAAGTTATTGAAAAAATAGGTATTTCTTTGTCATGCCCCAATCTTCAGGCACGCGCACATCCCTTAACTTTGGTCAAATTTTAAATGCGATATCTTAGGACTATGTATCACCGATCCTTTCATTCATATATGCACATGCAGAAGTAGTTATAAATCCTTAGACAATAAAACTTGGGATAGAAAAGCAGGCCATATATTTTTCATATTGAAAATTCACAACCACACCTTTTTATACGCATCTCATAGTATTCTACCATACTATATGTACGTAAGTCTGATCTAACATCTATTCACATGCAGACAAGGTCTAACAAGACAGGACGGGGTCTCAGTCCTCATCCAGGTCGTACTCGAGGTTATCCTCAGGGTTCTCCTCCACATACTCCTCTTCGAGTTCCTCATCAGGGATCTCCTCGTCAGATTCCTCCTCCTTAGGCTCCTCATTTGGGTCTTGAAATGGTTATTCAATAACCATTGAGACAACGTCTCAGCAAGTTCTACCCCCTAAGACCCGATTAGTAAACTAATACACCTTAGGGTTGCCTATGCACAACATGAGTCAGAGGACTTACCTTGGCCTCAGATTCCACCTGCATATTAGCACAAATCAACTAGGCACCCAAGCAATCACATCACAAATCGAAGCATCGATCTAATCAACTTAGTCAATTACACGCCAACAAGACCACTCAATGTCATTTCCATTCAATTAATCAATCCATAACATCACGTCAAGACAATGATCAATCGACCTAGTCGATTACATACCAACAAGACCACTCACGGTCATTTCAATTATTCCAACTCAATTCCCAATTATAAATCACGGTCCTTAGGACACAACTTATCTATAGGTGGTATTCACGGCCCCACCAAGCACTTTCTTAGATTTAGTGGCTTTACAGTACCACCCGACCCTTCCAAGATTCAATGGCTTTACGGTCCCACCCGACCTTCTCAAGATTCAATGGCTTTATGGTCCCACCCGACCTTTCCAGGATTTCATAGCCTTACGGTCCCACCCGACCCTCTCAAGATCTAGTGGTTTTATGGTCCCACCCGACCTTTCCAAGATCTAGTGGCTTTATGGTCCCACCCGACCCTTTTTACAATGCTATATTCCGTCACCAAGCCACGTGCATTTTCCAAGAAGATATGCCGAGTCTCTGAGCCACGTGCATTCTCCAGGCGATTTACCAACTCACTTTCAATACTGACAATCCATACCTGACCAATCCCCAATCACATAGCCAAAATTTGCATTATTTAATAACATAACTTCAAAATGCACCGCTAAATCAATTCGACACGAATTAAAGCTCAAATAAATAATCGGACTACTCCATGAAAATCAGCACGAGATTCCGGTCACTGGCTATCCCAGTTAAATTTCCAAAAAATAAATAAATAATTAATTAATTTCGAAATTTAAATAATTAAACACAATAATTCTAATTTAGCACAATATGAAGCTCAGTTAAATAAACGGACTGTGCCACGATCATCGCATAAAATCCCGGTCACCTGGCCATGTGGGTTGAATTTCCGAAAAATAAATAATTAAATAATTAATTTCGAAATTTAATATTTAATTCCTAAAAATTCCATTTAGGCCCAACTTGCCTAATTAACACCCGACAATGGATGGGAAAAATCCCAAGAAGCATCTAATAAATACTAAGACATGTTTACTAGTTAAATGCACAATCAATTTAATTAACATGCATCAATGAGTCTTTAATTTAATTACTTTAATCTAATCTATCCACCTAATTGCAATTAATTAAATCTAATCAACCTTTAAGTATAATTAGCAAACTAAGAAGGCATTAGTGAGTAAAACTCACTTGATTAAAAGCGGGGACCGGATCACTACACGGCGACGCGACGGCGGCCGAATTCAAAAATTTCGGCAACGTCGATGCACCCTCGGGCCGGGCCAAGAAACTTTGCAAGCCCGCAGAAATTCTAGGCTTCAAAGGAATGTGTTGGACTTCACTGGATTATGGGCTGAACTGAGCAAATAACAACTTGTTGGGCTGGAGTCCAATGTTTGCGGGCTGAACAAGAAAGCCCAAAGGAGCTGCTAGTGTTGATTGGAGAAGTTGGGCCGAAACACAACTCAACCGGGCCTGTCTTGTCGCAGGCTTCAAGATGCAAGCTTCGCTGGGTTGGGCTGCTTCGACAAGAAAAATGGAGGCGCTGGCTGGTTTCGTTGACTCGGATGGACAAATCCCGAGCAGCTACTGGCGAGGTTGGCTCCGTTGGCGAGCTGCTGATGATGGGCCAGACTGTGGGCCGAATGAACAGAAACTGCGAGGATGAAACTTCGGTGGACTGAGCTGAATCGCGGACGTCGTGGCCCTCTGTCCGTGAGCTGCTTCGGTGGCAAAGGGCACGTGAGGGAGAAGTGGAGCGCAGGCGTCAACGGCAGGGGCTTCACCGGCGAAGGTTGACTTGAGTGTGCGAAGGGGAGAGAGCAACGTCGGTCTTCGCTGCTGGATTTGCGGGCAAGAAGATGAAGTCAACAATTTGGCCAAAAGACCAAAGATAGTGGGGAGCAGGGATGCGCGGCAGAGGGGAATCGGTGGGGAAGAGCAGTGGTGTTGTCGCGGTAGGGACAGAGGAGAAACGAAAATGATGAAGCTACAGGTTCTGTCACAGGGGAAATTGAGCGGAGACGGGAGGAACTGAATTCGAAGGAAATGAAAGAATGAAAGGAAAAACAGAAATGTGAGGGAAGAGTCGACTTCAAGAGAAACAAAGTGAAGACAGCTAAGAAGGGGGCAGCTGGCTTCGTGGAGGCGTTCGCTCGAAGGAAATGGGGAAAGCAGCAAGTGTGTTGAAGAAGCCGAATGAAAGAGGAGGAAAAATCAAAGATAATCTTCCCATTTAATCATTGCTTTGGTCCACAAAGTCCACATGTCTATCCTCTTTGTCCCCCCATCCCTTTCATGCATATTATTTCCACAAATAAACCAATTTAAAGTCCAAGATTTCATCCCTCATCCTATCATACGAATTTCACAATTTGAGTTTCAAATCTTCATCAAACTTCCCAAATTTGATGTCCAATGTCGTGGAATAAAAAGGCCATACCATTTCTACAAGTGTCCATCGCCAAATAGCTCAGCTTGGAAGCCCAATTTTCCCTTTAATTTGGCCATCCGAATTTCCGTTAATTTCCGCAACATCCGAAACGGAAAACTGTAAAAATCCCGGAATCTCCGAAAAATCTTCTGAGACTGATTCGACGTTCCTAAAATGACCTGTGACATAACAGAACTTCCAATTTTTGAAATCGGACTTAGATTGGCAATTAATTTCACTCGGACGCCCTTTTAGTGTGACCTAGACTACCGAATAGTTTTCAGAACTTTTTAGGACAAGTAACCCATGGTCGATTTTCTTCGAGCCACGACGAACCCACTCGACACATTGGCGATTCTCGATTGTCATGAAAATCTCTAGAATTCAAATACGGACACAGGTTACCAAAACGATAGTAAGATCAAGTTAGTGCCGGTCAATAAGAATTTTCCAATTTAGTGGAGTCACCCACGATCGGTCATTCATCTAAGTCGAACTAACCTACATCTAAGTCGAACTAACCTATCTCTGATCTTCATTCAATTTTTAACTATGCCGTAATGATCTCTAAAGATAAGCACGGTTGAGAAGTCGATTCATGGTCGAATTCTCAATCTATCTGCCTTAGAGTCCTTAATAGCCTACCCGGCTAGTCTAGTTATTTCGTGAGTGGCCAACTCAAAGAAAAACACTATAGTCGCATCGATGAAATGCCCAATTTAACCAATCGAAATCAAAACTCGAAAATCTGGATGTCACATTCTTCACCCACTCTTACCAGTGATGTTAATAGATCTGCAGCAGATCTAGAGGATGTGTATGCCTCTCATTACCTTGAAGAAGACATTGAGGCATCCACTATTAGTCCTGGTGATCAAACTGTTGAAGATCTCTCAAATCTCAAGAGTCCTAGAACTAATTCGGCTGAACCTAGTGCTGCACTAGAACAAACAACCGACTTTTCAAGACTGTTAGATATCCTTTTGGATTTAAAAAGACAGCAATATGGATTGGAATTTGAGATAAAGGACCTCAAGAAAGCTTTCTAATCCATTTTAGTTTCTTTGCAAGAACAGCTACAAGCCCTAAAGACTCAAATGTAAGATGCTGTCAAGGGTGAAGATTTGGAGCAACTAAAGGAGACTCTAAGGAAGCTTGAGGAGACTGTCAAGTCTATGGGGGAGTTCTAGCTCATTCGAATCACAAAGCAGCCGTGATTTTTATCCAACTCTTTTTATAATCATTCTCCACTTTTTGTTGTTGACAAAAAAGCGGAGAAGTTGTGCAGATTTGACCTGACTCATCTTTATCTTTTTGAGTACTTTTTGCTTGGTTTGATTTTGAGACTTTTTGTTTGGACTTTGGTATTTTTGGTTTGGCTTTGGACTAATATATTTTGGACTTTTGACTGCTATTTGATTTTGAATCCTTTTGACGCCTGCAATAACTAAGCTTGTGATACTGATTGTGGATGGATAGTTATCTTATCTTGCAGGATTAACATGTTTTATGTGGTTATAGAATCAATGCTATCCGGGTCTTAATCAACTTATTTTTATAAGATATCATGTATTGCTTAAGTGTTGTTTTGCAGGTCAAAAGCTTTCAAATCTGCAGGAAAGTTTTATCACCATCAAAAAAATGAAGAGATTGTTGGAGAAAACTCATTTACTGTTTTGAAGTTGACAAAACGTTTCTAAAAGTCTAGTCTAAAGACTTCCAGACTCAAGTGTTATAGTCTGAAGAACTCCAGACTCTACTGTCAAAGTCTGAAGATCGCTAGACTCAAGATTCAAAGGCTGTCCTCACTGACAGTTTCTAGACTGTAGAATGAAGACTTATCCAGATGTCGGATTATCTTCAAGGATTTGATTCGTATGGTTTTTGGAAGACTTTATGGCTGGATATACCATCTACTTAATTGATTATTCTTATTGAAATCTACTCCAATATGAAGATCTTTTGAAAGGCGAGCAAACTTGGAAGGTTCTACTTATGGAAACCAAAGATCCTGATTGTATGGGGGAACATGCCTTTTAAATCAAGCACATTAAACTCTCCGTGGAGGCTTGTCCCATTTTTCAACTCTAACAATTGGAATGGACATCTAGAAAACACAAACAAAATTCAAGGAGGTCTCTCATATTTTATGTATATCTTTATGTGTGCATATAATTTAGGCAGTGGGATTATATCACGAATCATGAAATTGGTTGGATACTCTTAAATACTCAATACTCGATATCAATACAAAACAAGATACAACATATTTTGTATATATCTCCATGTGTGCATAGAATTTTGACTCCCATTTCGCTCTCTACATTTTTCAGTACAAGTTGATCTCTTTGGAAGGGGCTAAAATGATGACTATATCTTCAAAAGAGAGGAAGAAAGAAAATAGTCAAAGACTATATCTTCAGGAGGAAAAAGCTTAGCTTGTGATTGCTCCCATTACTCGGTTTACATATCTGATTAGAGGTAAAATCTCTCATTTTCCATAAGCTTCTTGAATCGACACAGTATTCTAAACAATAAAGCTATCTGATTCAATATTTTATAGGTTTATGCCAACTACAATGTTAAAGGAGGATGGAGGACAAAAATAAAGAAGTGTGGGCTCTGCTGATGTCATGGCCATTATAAGTGGCAGTAATTCCGTTGTTTCCAAACTCTCAAACAACCCTCATCGATAGTCCCACTCTCTGCAAATTTCTTTTTTCTTTAGTTTGTGTCTCCTTTTGTTTTAGTTTTTCTCTGATTTTTTTTTTATAATTTCTTTGGTCTTTCTTCGCCACATTAGCATCAATGTAAAAAGAAATGACAACGCGCCACGTCAAATTTTGGAATCCACGTCAGCAAATCGGATTATGAGCTTGTCCAGAGGATTAAATTGCACTCAACAAAAAACATTTAGGACTTTATTGCACAAATTCAAAATTTAAGGCTTCACTGCATATTCGGCCAAACATTAAAGACTTTTGGTGTAATATTCATTTATAAGAACTTAAAATGAGAACCAGCGTAGTGGATAGCAAATATTCTTATAAGATAATAACAAATAAGGGTTACTCAGATAAAAATTCATAGTTTGATTCCCATCCTACATTGATCTCTCCCACCGAGAAGAGCTCTACTATTGACTGGTTTTCCAATGCATCTCTTATCTTGATTTGGCATGTCCTCCCACAGCTGTAGAATAAACTTTTAGATTAGCAGCAAAAATAGCATATTGTTTGTGAGGACAAATTTTCATGCCGACAAGCGCAAGGAGAGGGAAAACGCGTGGAGTGGGGTCGCTATTCCAGCCATGCCTGGGTAATGAACACGTGAAGCCTTGTGAAATCCCCCATGTAAACGCAAGAAAAATTGAAAACGTGTGGCATGACTCTATGTTGGCAAAAGCAAAAGGGGAAAGACTCATGCATGATTTTTATCTCTTTAGTGTTTTTCCACAACTTTTTGTTTGTCTTTTTGACAATTCAACTCAATTGTAAGTCGATGAAGGATACATAAAAGGAAAAGAGAGGAAAGAGACGCGAAGAGGACAAGAGACTTTTGCAATGGGGTCGAAACTTTATGAGCTTTCTGAGTTGATGGGATGTTAAGTTGAAAATGAGAGAAACTGAGTCGGAAGGTACCCGTGCCTGTCCTAAAGGAAAAAAAAAAATTAAAAGGTATCTGGACTATATCACGACTCATTGAATTGGTTGCATGCACAGAGCATCAAATATTCAATAAGAAAAAAAAAAAGAAAAAACAAAACCTCTTTGATGAGGTAATTCTGTTATGTGATTCTTTATTATATATTACGGTGCTAATATGTGAAGTTTGGTGGGACCAGTTCTATGGACCCACCTAGGAAACAATTGGATTAGACCGACGGTCCAGTTCTCGAGTTGATTCATAAAATTAATGGGCAGTTCCCAATTCCAATTTTTCGAAATCGATCTTTAGTGTGCAGTTCTTGGATCTAGGGTGGGAACTGTCCACCTGGACCATGCTTTGAGAGACCTCCTCGAATTATATTTGTGTTTTCCGAATGCCTAATCTAATGGCTAGAGTTGAAAAATGGGACAAGCCTCCACAGAGAATTATATGTGCCTGACCCAAAAAGCAAGTTGGTTTTTTATTTTTATTTATTTATTTATGGAAAAGCAAAGGCACCTTCTGACCCGGTTCCTATAAAGTTGTTTGGCATTTTTAAGGAACTTCATGCGTCCCTCCAACTTTTTTCCAACCATTGCTCCGCTTCCATAAAATATGCACATGCGAAGGTTTCCTTGCTGTTTCTTTTCACCCCTTTTGATTGCATTATTGTCCTTGTCAGGTTCGCATCAAAGTACTCTGCCCGATAACTGTTGACACATTAAGCAATCTACTCTATGCATAGAAATTACACGAGTAATTTTTAAAATACGCGTGACAATGAGCATAATTTAAAATTTTTGGTGACTTTTATCTTAAAATATAATCATGCAAGATTGAAACTCTTTTTCATTCCTATAATAAACACCGGAGGGCCCATGGGCTTAGAGACGAGTCTGATATGCACTGTATATATCGGCTTGAAGTCACGCTCAGATGACCAGGACGACTTTGTTTCCTCGCACAAGCACTGACAAACACTCCTTTGAGGGTTGGTTTTTCCGTGGGCAGAGCAGGATGAGGCCACGACCTTCTTCGCAAACCCAGCGATCAACGTCCCCCGGTCGTCCCGAGCGACTCCGGCAACCGACCTCTCCGGCGAATCGGCTAGCCAGTACCGGAAGCCATCGATATTCATCTTCACGAAGCCCTTCGCCGGCAGCAGCGACCACGAACACGGTACGATTCTCTTCGACTTATGTTGGATTTTCCCTGAAGAGTTCAGTTCCATGAAAACCTTGCTCAGAATGAGTGCGTTGTCCGCAATCGAGGCCGGATCTGGTCGTCGGGACTGAAATACCCATTTGTATTTTGTTGCGTTCCTTCTTGAGTGATTGAACCAAAAGTCTCCCCGATCAGCTTCTTAACAAGGGTAGACAAGTGGATTTTCCGTGTGCAGAGCAGGATGAGGCCACGACCTTCGTCGCAAACCCAGGGATCAACGTCCCCTGGTCGTCCCGAGCGACTCTGGCAACCGACCCCTACAGCGAATCGGCTAGCCAATACCGGGAGCTATCGATATTCATCTTCACGAAGCCCCTTGCCGGCAGCAGCGACCACGAATACGGTACGATTCTCTTCGACTTATTCTGGATTTGCCCTGAAGAGTTCCGTTTCATGAAATTCTTGCTCAGAATGAGAGCGTTGTCCGAAATCGAGGCCCGCATCTGGTCGTCGGGACTGAAATACCCATTTGTATTTTGTTGCGTTCCTTCCTGTGTAATTGGACGAAAATTCTTCCCGATCAGCTTCTTAACAAGAATAGATGAGTGGATGTATGAAAAGATTGAGGGCTAATCTCAAACCGTGCCAAAAATTTAAGCTTTTAGAATAATCTGTGATTTAGTATTTGATTTCATAATACTAATTATTGTGTATGTTTATTTAAGTTTGAATTGACTTTTATTTTTTACTTTTTGAATTCTTGGTTTTCTTAAGTCTTGCGGATCAAGTTTGTTGATTGTTGGTCTTTTCCAGTTTCCTAGATTTACATATAATGTTTCACAATCTTTAAAAAATGTGAGTAGTGTTTTTAGAATTTTTTTTTTGGGTCCATAATAGTGTTTTTAAAATTGGCAAGATTGAAGAAGGTATATTCTTTACTTAGAAAATGCATATGACATACCCATCAAATAATCTCTCCATATATACAAATCTTTTATTCAAGAAGTCTTCCTAGAATTTCGTGAGTGGAGAAAAGTATTTGGCAAAAGCAATGTTATATAGCGTTTCATAGCGTTAACATACAAATGATATGGATCATTGAGAATTTGAATATAATACGGTCATCTAAATACTTGCTTTTTTTTTTTATTGTTATTCAGTAACTGAATTTATATATTGGTGATCTCACTCATGATATATTCACCCCATATGTTCATGGTTGAAACCTTCAGTCAGCCAAGGGCAAAGGCCTCTCTTGTTCACACACGGGTGAGAGAGCTACTAAAGCTAAAGTTAAAATGGAGAGCTTAGAGGCAGGAACATCATCAGAAGGCGAGTATCAAGTGTTCCTGAGCTTTAGAGGACCCGACACTCGTAGTGGATTTACTGACTGCCTCCACCATAGCTTGTCCGATGCTAGCATCTGCGTCTTTCGAGATGATGAAGAGCTCCGTGTTGGTGAAAGAATCGATGGGGCGCTCGAGAGAGCAATCGACAACTCTAGGATCTACATCCCTGTCTTCTCTCAAAACTATGCTTTGAGCCAATGGTGTCTCCGCGAGCTCGCACAGATTGTGGAGAATACCTCTAAGTCGAATGGGAATAAAGAGATCCTACCTATTTTCTTTGACGTGAAACCTGACGATGTTAAGATGAAAACCCGGTTGTATCGCGATGCCATTCGTAATTTGGAGCACAAGAAGAAGTTGAGCACAGAACAAGTAGATTCTTGGAGAGAGGCTTTGAAGGGGGTTGGCGCAATAAAGGGATGGGAAGCCAAGAAATGCAAAGGGTGAGCTATGTGCATTCTAAGATCCATGTTTTTTTTTAAATTTTTTTTTCCCTGTTTGCAAAAACTAAGTAAATAATTCATAGAAAGAAGGAACATACTAAATGTAGGAGAAGAGAATCCAAAAACATAAGAATCATGATAGAGCTACTAAAATTGTTAGTGTTCTTGATTTCACTAGAAGTGCTATCATATGTCTATTTTTAATGAAGAAATGAAAATAGAAACGAACGCTCATTTTTTTTTCCTTTCTTTGATAGTCTATATGAATTTTGTTTCCTTTTTCACCTCTGTCATTTAGTAAGCAACTCTTAGTAAAATTCTAATGCTTCTAGAACTACTACTCAAAACTTAATAACATAGATATATCACAACATTTGAGGTGAGACTTCCACTATTAATACTAAATGGTATGCGTGTAAAATAAAATGTGAAACTATGGGTGACAAAGTGGAATAAATGAATACCATGCACGTTCCTGTCTAATAATTTGATCTTTCAATTAATACATCAGACATTTCTCCTCCCGAACATATAATGTCCCACTTCTAAGGTTGTCACATGAATATAACTAATAAAATGCTAATAAATAGTTGTACATTCATCTTGCACAAAGAAGATTAACATAATTTGAGGATTGCTAATCACATGTTGGGATCGTCAATCTTTGTCATGACACAATGCAACACGTGGCACCCAGCAGTGTGAATGAAAAGCACCTTGAAAGTGATGTAGATTCATATTTTTTATAATTACATAGAATTAGCTAGAAAAATTGAATCCGAAATCCTAAGGGGTCAATTCCATCATTCTC
Source organism: Eucalyptus albens (assembly GCA_014182695.1). Classification (NCBI taxonomy): domain Eukaryota; kingdom Viridiplantae; phylum Streptophyta; class Magnoliopsida; order Myrtales; family Myrtaceae; genus Eucalyptus; species Eucalyptus albens. Next base: position 24,241,900 of record CM024652.1, read on the forward strand.
GTCAAAATGTTTGTTTTATGCATGCTCAGTGTTATTTTGGAATTTTACAAGATCAAGTACATGTAAGGTTTGCACAACGCATCAAATTACAAATGTTAAGTTATCAAAAGCGATAACTAAAAAAACCTTGCATTCAATACGAAATTTGAGAAGAAACGTCTTGATTGTTGATGTCCCATTAGTTATTGAATTATTGCGTAGTTAAGCAGATGCAATTGAATATCATCAACTGCTGGGAAATGAACAAAATAAAAAAGAGATTCCGTCGAAGCCTGATGGAATTGTACGAAGAATGAAATTTAATAATCAGATTGTTTTTATTATTCCCTGCAATTTTCTTCTATTGAAATGGTTTTCCTTCATGACAGCCAAGGGGAACTCATTAAATTGGTCGTTGAGGAGGTTGTGAAGAAGTTGAAGACAAAGAAAAAGTTTGTGCCTGAACATTTAATTGGAATCGATGATCGAGTGGTAGAAGTAAAAGATTTGTTAGACATAGACTCTGGAGGTGGGCGGCTCATTCAAATTCATGGTATGGGGGTATTGGTAAAACGACCCTTGCCAAGGTCGTGTTCAATTAACTTTCTACCCACTTTGGAAAGTGTTGCTACTTTCTTGAAGATGTTCAAGAAAAGTCATCAAGAACTGATGGGTTGGTTGGATTGCAAAAGAAGTTACTATCTGAAATAGGAAATGCTGCAGGAACAGGAAGCATTGATGCAACTGACAATGGAATGAAGAGGATCGAAGAAACACTTCGCCGTAAGAAGGTCTTAATTGTATTGGATGATGTTGATAAAAGTGAACAAGTGGAGAAATTAGTTGGAAAAGGTGCTTTGTTTTCAGGTTCTAGAGTATTGATTACTACTAGAAACGAGAATGTTTTGCAAATCACTGGACCAAAGTACGAAATTTTAAAATATGAAATGAAGGTGATGAGTAGTGATCATGCTTTTCAGCTCTTCAGTAGGCATGCATTTAATAGCGACTCTCCTCCAGATGATGACTTTGTTATTTCAAAGAAAATTGTATCTACTACTGGAAGACTTCCTTTGACTATCGAAGTAATTGGTTCAATGTTGCGCAATGAAAATAAAGAAGCATGGAAAGAAACATTGGACAAGTTAAGCAAAACACTTCCGGAGGATGTTTACAATAAGTTGAAGATTAGCTATGATGCATTGACTTTTCGGGAACAGCAAATTTTTCTGGATATTGCATGCTTTTTCATTGGTGAGAAAAAGACAAACCCAATTTATATGTGGGATGATTGTGGACTTTACCCGATTAGAGGAATTGAGGTCCTCAAAAGGATGTCCTTGATAAAGATTGGAAAGGGCCATGAGTTTTTGATGCACGATCAGCTAAGAGATCTTGGAAGGGGAATTGTTTGTAACGAAAATCCGAAGTATCCTGAAGAGCGTAGTAGGTTATGGACTAATGATGAAGTCCTCACTACTATAAAGACAAAAGAGGTGGAGCACTTCATGAGAGAACTGATGGATTCTCTTTTTTCTTCTTTGTTTAATACTTCTCCTCGATAAAATAGAATGCTGAATACTACTCATTTCTTGCCCTCATTTGCAGATGAAGAATGTTGAAGCAATGGAACTGAAATTGAGCTTGCATCATGAAGAAGCATCTATCAACAGTGAAGATATTGGAAGGTTTAAAAAGCTGAGGTTCCTTAAACTTTGGGGAGGAACCTTTGTTGGCGATCTAATGGATTGTTTTCCCAATTTAAGATGGATTGATTGGGTTGCTTATCCTTTGGAAAGTGAGCTGACCAATATGTGCTTAAAGAATGTCGTTGTCCTTCAATTTTCATGGATTGCCGGTTTAGATGATCTGAAATTATGGAGCCTAATAAAGGTGCGTCATGTGTTTATTTCTATTCATTGTCCTTGAAAGCAACATTCGAACTGTTACTCCATTGGATAATGCTTTCACTTTTTACAGGAGGCAAGAAAATTGAAAGTTCTTGTTATTGATCAGTGTCCCAAGATAACACAAACGCCAGACTTATCAGGATGCTCAACTTTAGAGAAGCTTGCCTTTTTTATCTGCAGGGGTTTAAGGAAGATTCATGACTCTATTGGGAAGTTAAAGCATTTGATAGAGTTAACGTTTGATGGATGCCCTCAGTTAGAAGGTTTGCCTGAAGAAATCAGGGACCTACAGAATCTAAAGCACTTCACTTTAAAGGGATGTTGTAAAATGAAAGAACTACCGAATTCCATATTTAAGTGGAAATCATTACGGGAGTTGGAGCTAACAAGTATAGGATCAGCTGTGGAACGTTTTGGGCATCGGTTTAATGCCAATTTGAAAGGTCAACTTCCTTCTGAAATTGGCTTACTTCCGCAGCTGCAAAGACTGGTGTTAAGAGATTTATATGAAATTGGAGAGTTGCCGGCACTCCCAATAAGTTTAACGCATCTGGAATTGTCATCTATGTCATTGCAAGTTGTCCCAGACCTCTCAAACTTGACTAATTTGGTTGAGTTGGACCTACGTGACGGCTCTGGATCTGGCAAAGAAGATATAATTCTTGCAGGTGAGTTAAGGTGGATCGGGAGGTTATCCAAACTGGAACAGTTGAGATTGTGTCTCCTCCATGTCCCTGCTCCCATTGAGTTGGCTTCCCTTCCTCAGCTTAGCCGACTCCACTTGTCTAAACTGAACTTGCAACCCATCACGCAAGTTCCATCTTCTCTATTAGAGATAACCCTTGATAAATTCAATTCAATCGCGTTACTCTCCTCCAACTTGAAGAATTTGTCTTGTTTACGTCTCATTTGCTCTCAAATGGAAGAGATTATGCTCGATGGGCTTCAGCTTCCAAATTTAATGGACCTTTATGTTTGTAAATCTAGACCCCTCCAGAGGTTCACGCTATCCGGCATGAAGATGCTGAAAGAGGTCACCGTGTGGGAGTGCCCAAAACTGGATGAGATCTGCATCGCTGGGGTGTTGGAGTCGTTGGAGATATTGGGTATCAGAAGTTGCGAGTCCTTCAGAAGGTTCATGTACATTGATATACCTGGGGAATCTTCTCATATATCTTCACTGATCGTTGAATTGAAAGTCTTCAATAAGTTGTGGCGTCTCTGGATGCACAATTTTGATAAGATACTCGGTATTCAACTTGTTGGTATGTCAGAATGGTTGGAAGACTTGATAATTTCTGGTCATCATTTGCAAAGTCTTAGTGGTTTGTCAAACTTAAAGAACCTCAAGACCTTGCACATATCTTACTGCCATGAGCTACGGATTATTGAGGGCCTCGACAAGTTAAAGTTTTTGAACAAATTGGCACTTATGGACTGTGGATCGTTGGAAAGTTTGATTGATGTAACGAACACCGAATTGCCAAATGATTGCCACTTATCCATCTTATGTTGCCCGAAATTACTTGGGGTTAAGCAAGAATTCACAGGCTCCGTCCAGAGTTTCAAGCGTTATAAGGTGAGTCAGAAAAACCATCCACAAACATGACTAACTATAGGCAGATTTATAATAATTGTGAAAAATCAAAAAACAATCGTACAAACATGAATTAAACTTGGCGTCACTTAATTTAGAAACCAGTAGATGCATGTGATGTTTTCTCTCTTTTTCTTTCTATTTTTTCAAACCTTTTTTCTGTATGTGAGAAAGTTACATAGTTGTGGTAAGAGAAGTTCAGTTTTTATCACAAAAATCTGGAAAAACTTCATTTTGTAGGATATATCCATATATATATATATATATATATATAGAGAGAGAGAGAGAGAGAGAGAGAGAGAGAGAGAGAGAGAGAGAGTAGCTTAGAGCCTATTATTTAAAATGTTTTCTCGTTTTATAAGAAATGAATGGTTTTACTTAGCATTTTTTTCTTGGTAAATATTCTCCACTTTTTTGTCCATTTCTTACTTAATACTAGTCATTATGTGATGACTTTTGTGATTCGTGATATTTACAATGAAAATAGAACAATCAAGGAATAAATGCACTAAAAGTCTTAAAGCTTATAAAAACTGTAATCGAGTCATAAAACTTGTTTATTTGGTATGATCGAGTCCCCATGTTAATTCCATCAAATTTGACTAGCGGAAAATGCTATCTATGCATTTTTTTTTATTCATTTCTCTCTTACGTGGCATAGAGCTTAAAAATGTTTTGCAGGCAAAAACGTCTGTCCTTTGAAGGTTTGCCCCAAATTTCCAAGCCCTAATTGAGTTTTCTTCCCAAGTTCTCCTCACTTCTTCATCGGTCTTTCTTGTCCATATTTTACTTCTTGTTCGTGGAGTCCGCTTCTTATTCATCGATCTTTCTGTTCTTCATCTGACTGTCCTTTTTCTTCTTCGTCAAATCCCCAAATTTCCTCTTCGTTCAAGCACGACAGTGTGGAGTCCTCGCGCTAGAGCTCAATGAGGCCGATGGCGATGTCGGATCCTCTTCATTCGAGCCAGGTGGCATGAATGAAGGTGTTATAAGCCACTACATCGAGCTTAATCTGCTTTCTTGTACTTTGCTTTCATTCCGATGGAGGTATGGGAACTAATTCGGGGTGTTCTGTCTTGTGGATTGAAGAGGTCTGAAGTTTGGAAATGATGTCAATGAGTATATGCACAAGCACAGCAAAATAAGAGATAGGATCGTCCAAAACAAAACAGAAAAAGGACACAGATTGTTCTCATGATTTTGTTTGGATTAATTAAGGCAGGAGCAAATATGTTTAATGCTCAATTTTGCTGTTCTCTGCTTTGGAAACATGCTAGAAAAAAATTAGGGATTTGGCTTGATTATCATGCCTGCCGCCCCTTTCGAAATTTTCTGAAAAGTCAATTTCAAATTATTATGAGTCCATCTTTGGGACTGGGGAGTCAAAAGAAAGGTATCATCTTTACTTAAAGTGCTATTTGTTCACTTAGAATCTCCAGAATATCCAATGAATGTACGGTTTCTTTAATGTTGTATTTGGGATATTTTCAATTTAGAGCTTGTGCTGGCCTACATTATTTGACAATTCAAAGTGCTATCTATTTTTGGAGTGCCGATTAAAAGGACAATCTGGTCTGAGGTGCTGAAGCTTTTACTGGTACAGGACCATTCGTGCTATGAGTAAAAAAAGCATGTTTTTAGTGTTACAATCATCAGCATTAGATGGCGACTTAGGGAAGACGGTATTCGTTTTTCTTCTTTCATGTTGCCAAATTTGTTGCTTGGAGCCCTTCAGGCAATGAAACAAAAACCTGGATAAAATGTGTTTGTTTATAATTCTTAAAATTGGTCTAGTCAGTTCTTTGTCAAATCGAATTTTGAGTAGGGCCATGTGGCAATTAGGTGTCATCTTCTGGTGAGGCTGCGAAAATGGTGATATACAATGCCATGGGTTTGTTAATGTCTCCGGTTTTTGCAGGAGGAAGAGAGTGTGCCAGCTGCATTGACAGACCGATTGATGGTTGGGCATGCAGAGGGCGGTGCGGCAGCGGCGGCTGCTGCGGCTGATCCTGCAGAATTTGTCGGGGAGCTTCAGCTTCAGCTGCAACATGTCGCTGTTGAGGGAGGACGAGGAGATGTTGAGGTCAGCTCTGTCAACTTGCAGGGCCAAGGAGGAGGAGATTGAGAGGAAGATGGAGGAAGAGACCAAACGCTTGGTCACTATTCATGAGGTATGCAATATGAAATTCCCACATGAAAATGGTTTACTCGGGGGCTTTTTCTTTTCTATGTTCTGGTAATAGCATTTAAGAGGTGAGGGGTTTTGTGGTTATATTCATGGAGAGGTTTTTGTTACTTTGTTTTGGGGAATGAACAGCAAAATGGCAACCAAGATGACGGTGGCGAGGATAAAGCTGCTGAGGAACAAGAGACGAGCGGTGGTGAAGCAGATGAGGTGCGACATTGTGTTGCTTCTTCACTCTGGTCGGGACACCACTACTTGTGTCCGGGTACGTCTAGTTCTTCCACTACAATTTGCTTTCGGTTATTGCATTGGCAGTTGGTGTTGGCTTTTTGTATCGGACAAAATTCGTCTCTGTTGAGAGAAATTTGTCTTGAGAAAAAGGGTTACTCTCAAATTTCCAGTGGTTTTTGTACGTCTAATTTATAATTAGAATGCTTTGAGAGTGCTGAACTTGAAATAGTCATATTGGTTTTTGGTTACATTCAGTCATTTGTATCATCCGGGGTGTGAAAAAATTCATATTTGGATGAATTTTTGATATTTTGAATCCGCATCTTACTTAATTCATAAAATGCTCTATACATATCATGGACTTCTAGAAGACTTAACATTCAAGTAGGAATGCTTTTATATCTAAATCAATCACCTGAAACTTCAGCATTCCGATTGATAAGGCTGGTAATAAAATATCGTAATGGCATAGCATTATGGAAATTGCTTTCTAATGTGGATGAGGGCCTGACACACCCGAAGCGGGAACAAATGTACTGAAGATGAGGGAAGCAGGACTTTCAGTAGTTCAACCTGACACAAATGTGCACACTCACCTCAATAAACTATGGAAGGCTTAGAAACTTCCCACCAACTCTCGCATTACACACGCCCAGCACAATGACACAACACCTGTATAGAACAACTGACCATTGATATATCCTGTTTTCTTTCTTCAGTCATGCGAGCACCTCTTTTAAACGTCTATACTTTGCTCTTTGAGCTTTGCTTTCAGCTAGAAGTTAGCTCCTGTCAACCTTGTCGAGCCTTGATTGGCTCAACTGGCACAATGCTTGATTCGTTTCAAGGAAGTAGTATCATGGTCCTAGCTCAATCCGGTGTCTTCTGATCAACCCACAACTTACCACAACCATAAAACCAATTCTGGCCGCCATTCTTCGATTCATTCTTCGATTTGGCCATTGAAGGTTCTACTAAATGCAACAGAAGCAACGGATGAGTGCAACAGAAGAAACATCTGTTGACTATCAAGGTTATATCATGATTCTGCTAGGAGCTTCTTCACTATAACAGAGACAATGCAAAGCAAAAAGAAAAACCATCTGTATAAAAAGAAGTGGACTTCGTTGTTGCAAGAAGAATAATGAATACACGAAGGATCGAAGAAATTGGTGACATTTAAGCGCGAAGTGTTGGCCACGTTACAACTCAAATCATGCGAAGGTGAAGTTTAACTCCCATTTGGAACTATAATAATGCTACAAAGAGAATATTCATACCGAACCTTCACATCCTGCGAGCAATTTGAATCTGTCTCATTTTCTGTTTACATGCTTGGACTTCTATTCCTTTGTGGGCCGCAATTATGCATGTGTGAAAGAGAGAGAATCTATTAGAAGAGCTCGCCGAATTCTACATAAGTGACTCCCAAAAGATAAGAACATAAGAGGAACACAGACATGCAAGCCTCGCCAAAGAGCTGCCAAATGAGATATATAATAGCCCATGAAAGATGGGTTTTCTTTTTTGTTTCCTAAATGTAATCTCATGATGTATGTGAACTAGAGCTGATATATAACACGATGATGATGATTGCAATTAGAGATCATGACACCAATAGAAGGGTGCCCTTAGCACCGGGTGCTCAATGAACTGAACAATAGCAGCCACTTACCTGTAGAATGAAGGAAGAAGGAAAGGAGATATAGGCAGGTCGGAAAAACTTTTCACATCTCCTTACACCAAGTCTAAAAAATTGACTTCACTCCCAACTTCAGACCTATTCAATCCACAAGTGAAAACACCTCTAAGGAGTTCGCATACATCCATCAGAAGGAAAGCAAAATAAAAGAAACAGGATTAGGCTCGATGTATTGGCTCATAACACTGTCGTTTTGTCACACCGCGATTCACAAGAAAAGGGCATGACATGGCCGTCATTTCACCAAAGGACGCAGCCTTAACATGACCAAGGTTCTACGTGATATATATATATATATATGACAAAAATGACATTTGGTTACAATATCAAAGTATACCTATAATCCACCAAACCAAAACATATACCTTATGCAAAGATTAACTTATAAACTTATCAACTATATACAAGTCATACCAAAAAGTTTCAATCACAAAAGTCCTCCCTGAAGGAATGCTCATGCCTACTCGCGACTCGCTGAAGAACCTAATAAATAAGTAGATGAGAGGAGTTAGCTACCACGGCTCAATGAGTAATACATTTTTTCCAAGAAGATCAAGAAATCACTATGCATATTTAAAACACAATTCTAACTCACTTTAATATAATACATAATTATAACTCAAATACTGAAGATACCAATTGTCCAATCCATTAGTCAATCTCATAAAACATATATCAATGGTCTATTCTATTGATTAATCTCATCAAATCATACACTAATGGTTCATTCCATCAACCAAACTCAAATCACATGTCAATGGTTCACTCATTGACCAATTCATGTTCAAATGTCGAGCCATGGTCACACGTAACACTCGTGACAAAATGACCAAGATTCCTCCCTTGGCAAGGTCTCCACCTATTATTAGTCGGTGGCTCGGCCCACAAGAATATCCTAGACTAGTATACGTATACCCACATGCTCCTTAGGGTTCATAGAGACATTGAGCACCAACCACCAATCACAATATTCAGTAATCCAACATCAGAAGGAAAGTCATATCACAACTTAAAATTTGATATATAAATATCAAAGCATTCTTCAAAATATCTTAGGATTCATTCATAAAGAATTTCCCGAACCATTTTGAAACAACCATTCAAATCGAATTCGAAATATAACTCTTTTCAAACAACAAAGATGGCAGTAATAGCTTGATCATGTTTTATGCAATAAAATATGCTTTTTGTCAACTCAAAGAATATATAATCCACAATGTTTCTCAAAACATGAGTTTAAAATACAAATAAGAAATAGTGTCATTTACTTGGGAAAAACCAAAGATCAACTACGACGCTCACTCGAACCAACGCACTCGGATCCCTAACATCTAACGGAAAAATAATATCAAAAGGCCGAGTAAAAATGATATTCTTATAACAACTTGCTTATACGAGGCCTATTTGTCAATAAAAAGATACATATGCGCCTCGAAAGCTCGCATTTAGCAGAAACCCATTGTTTTCCGCTAGGTGCAGCCCATGCGCCAACTTTGTCGCGTCATAACTTCCTCCATAAAATGTCGTTTCAAACTGTCTTATAGTTATTAGAATGCTCTCTTGATGTACTACAATAGTCCTAACTCAGCAGCCCCAAAACAGCGCCGAAAAAAACAAAAAAAAGAGGCTCAAAGCTACTATTCGCCACAGTTCCAAAATGCGCCCCCAACTTTAAAATTTCGTTTTGAACAAACTGCAAGCTCAAATCATGATCCATAAGATGCTATAGCTTCACAACATCCCAAAGTACCATTTCTATAAAAATATGCAGCTCAACGTGTCACGCCCCCATCTTCAGGGACGCACCCATCCTTCTCAGTTGATCGATTTTAGAATGCGATATTCCAGGATTATGTATCGTTGACCCTTTCATTTTTAATGCACATGTGGAAGTAGTTATAAAATCTCCAGACAATAAAACAATGTGATACAAAAGCAAGTCATATTTTTTATATTGAAATTTACAACCACACTTTTATTCTTAGCACAACTCATAGTATATTTTAAAATATTATTCACAGCATACTAATCTCACACTTATCTACATTAAGACAAGGTTCAAAAGAGGGATGGGATCTCAATTCTCATCCGGGTTGTACTCAAGATCGTCCTGATCCTTCTCAATCTCCTATTCACTGAGCTCATTCTCTTCCAGCTCTTCATCTTCCTCTTCAGGCTCATCCTCGGCTTCAGATGTCGACTCATCTTCAGGTATCTCCTCAGCTACTCCCCACTCTTCATCCTCCTCTGGTCCTTCCACCTCCTGCTCTTCGATCTCACCATTCCAGTTATTCCAGTTGTCATCGTCAACCGAGTACACGGGAGTGTGAGCTTCAGTCTCAAGTGTCGGGTCCTGGACATTCACAACCGACCCGTCCACATGGTTTGATGTACCCTCCCAAAATGCCTCTTCCAAAATGTATACTGGCACATCGTTCTCTAGAATGGGTCCCTCTCTTTGCCCGTCATGATACTCCTGGTACCATGATCGATAATGATGGGGTCTTAGGTCAGGTTCTCCCACATCAACCCAGACGATCGACTTGACTAGCACGTATTCTAGACCTTTAGGGTGAGGGTGAATATGGAAGTGGATCTCTAGCTCAGTCATCTCCTAGGGAATACCAAAATGCATAGCAGGAGGGGGAGGTAGAGGTACTGCCATCTAGGGGCCTGAAATGGTTATACAATAACCATGAGACAACGTCTCAGCGAATTCTACCTCCTAAGACCTAATTAGTAAACTAATACTCTATGGGCTGCTTAAACACGCACAGGTCAGAGGACTTACCTTGGCCTCAGATTCCACCTGCAAATCAGTACAATTTAATATCGGCACCCATTTAAACCATACGGATCGAACTATCGATCAATCGAACTAGTTAATTGCATGTCAATCAGACCATACATTCCCCATGATGTATATCTAGTTGTCAAGCACACGTGCATTCTCTTAGGCACTAGTTCACCAAAGTGATGCATCAAATCATTGAGCCCATGTGTCTCTTCCAAGATGCCACACTTGATTCCTTGGGCTCACGTGCATTCTCTAAGGCACTAGTTCGCCAAAGTGATGCATCAATTCACCGAGTCCACGTGCTCTTTTTACGATGTCTGAGCCCACATGCATTCTCTAAGGTACTAGTTCGCCAAAGTGATGCATCAAATCACCGAGTCCACGTGCCCATTTTACGATGCCATACTATGTTACTGAGCCACGTGCATTCTTCAGCAGGACATACCGAGTCTCCGAGCCACGTGCATTCTCTAAGGCGACCTTTTAGCCAAGATGACAAATTCAACCACTGAACTCACGTGCATTCCCCAAGTGATATTCCAATTCACCGAGCCCACGTATCTTTTTTTCAGGTGATTACCAACTTACTTTCGATACCGACAACCAATATCCAACGATTTCTCAATCAAATAATTAACAATCAACTCAATAGGAATATATCCTAAAAATCCACAATTTAAATCAATTCCATACAAATTGAAGCGCAATTAAATAAATGGACTGCACCACAACAATTAGCACAAAATTCCGGTCATCGGCCATCCCGGTTGAATTTCCGGAAAAATAAATTATTAAATAATTAATTTCGAAAATTAAATAAATAATTATTAAAAATCCAATTTAGGCCCGTAACGCCTGATTGGAAGCCAAGGCGGACCGGGAAAATCCTGAGACCCATTCAATAAATAACCGAACATTTTCACTTGCTAATGACTAGGTCTAACCACCTAACATGCATCATTAAGTCACTAATTTAATTGTTCTAAACTAATCTAACCACCTAAGTGCACTTAATTAAATCTAACCAACCTCTAAGTATAATTAGAAAACTAAGAAAGCATTAATGAGTAAAACTCACTTGACTAAAAGCGGCAACCGAGACACCACGACGGCGACTCGACGGTGGCCGAAATTGAGCTTTCGACGACACTGACGGGCTTGGACCGGGCCTTAAACTCGGGCCCAACAAATCTCAGCCCAACTGAGATTTGTTCTTGCGCTGGACTGGGCTCGCTCTTGGGCTTGGGCTTGGCTGCGGTTGGGCCTTCTTCGCAGGTCGGACTTCAATTTATTTACCGGAAATTGGGCTGCACACAGGTTAGGCTCATTGGGCTTGCGGGCTTCATCTGGGCTGAGCTGCTGGAGAAGATGGATTGCTGGGCCCGAGTAAAGAAGCAGCAAGGGTTGCTGGACATGTCGAAGGCTGCTGGGCCGAGAAGTCCCTTCCTTGGGCCAGAGATTTGCTGCTTCGGTGGACCGAGGGCTTCTGGGATTGAATTGTGAAGATGGGTTCGGTCTAGCTGGCGTGAGCGAAGGAAGACTGGAGTTGCTGGCGTCACTCGAGCGTGGAGAAGACCACGCGTGGAGATGGGAGCTCAATGGTCTTCGGTGGCCGCTTGAACTATGCACGTGGATGGCTGAAGCTCGAGTGGGCTTTGCTGGTCAACAAACCGCTTGAGAAGAAATGAGGTTGACTGGTGTGCTGGCTTCACTGGCAGCAACAAAATGAAGTGGAGCTGCAGGTTCGTAGAGAGGAATTTGCGGGCTGAGGCGTGAGTGGTCGACGGGGTCAACAAATGGCAAGGAGCAGCTTCGGTTGACCTAGACGCGTGGCTTTGAGGTTTCGCTGGAGTGGACTTCGGCTGGTGAATCGGTAGGAGAGAATTGATGGCTTTGCTGGGAACGTCACAAACGGAGGAAAGATGAAAGCAAAAGCAGGAGCCGATGAAAATGGAGAGCTAAGGCGTGCCGAGAGAGAGAAAATGGAGGTGGGCGGTGGAGTGAGGGTGAGGATAAAGATCAATGAGAGATGGATAGAGATGAGAGGTGAGGCTTCACTTGGCTTGATATTTTCAAAATATCTTCCAAAAATCATTCTAGCCACGATATTTACTTTGCCTTCATTAGCCACCAAAATGTCCCTTATAACCTCTCAAACAGTTCATCCTTGTTAGGGTGTGGGGATGTTACGAATTTGAAGCGAGATGGCTTCAGTTGGTTGTTTATTCCACTTCAATTCCCTCTCAATTGGCCTCCATAAAATCCATCGGTCATCCATCGACCGCCTCGACACTTTTCCTCACTCGTACATCCATTACACACCTCAAATTTGCGACCAAACACAATCCTCGGCTTTTTTTCGCACAAAAACGACTCGACAATGACTTTTTCCCAAAAAGTGTCGGGTGTCGAAAAATCTTCCGAGACCGAGTCGGAACTCCTAGAATTTATTGTGACATAACATAAACTTCAATTTCTGAAATTGGACTTGAATTAACGGTTAATTTCAACTTGGCGCGTTTTTACCGTGACTTAGCCTACTGGGTAACTTTCAGAAATTAAGCGCAAACGACCCGTGGTCGATTTTCTTCGAGCCACTATGAACCCACTCGACTCATTGCGATTAGCCACACATCTCTGTCGATCCAATTTATCTCTGATTTCAAATCGATTTTTAATTGTGCCGTAATGGCCTCTAAAGATGGACACGATCGAGGAGCCGATTCCTGATCGAGTTCTCAAGTTTATTGCCTTAAAATTCTTTAATGATTTCCTCAAATAGTCTAGTTATTTTAAGAATGATCAGTTCTGAGAATAGCCCTATAGGCGTGTCAATGAAATGCCCGATTCATTCAATAGAAGACAGGATTGAAAAATCTAAATGTCACACAATGACTCAAAAATCGGACTTTGCAGCACAAATATCCAAGAAATTCGAATTTGAAGCCCTAATTGTAATGATTGCTTCAAGTAGATGATTAAAGGCTTCGATTACTTACCGGCATTGCAAAACACACTTAAGACGGATTGATGAGGTGTCCGGATCATGAGTGTGCCAAAATTTTTTTCTCTTTTCCCCTTATTTTTTTTTCTTTTCTATTCTTTCTCTCTTGTCCCATGTTTCTCTGTTTCCTGTTTTCATTTCTGCCGAATGCCTCCCTCTCTCCTCTCTTTAAAACAACAGAAGCTTCCACAGTTCTCCTTCAGCTTCTTTTGTTGACTTTTCAAACCCTTTATGTTTTCTTTTTTTTCTTAACCCCATATATTACATTCTCCCATTCTTAAAAAATTTTATCCTTGAAATTTACAAATACCTTAATCATGAAACAAGTGAGGGTATTTGCGCCTTGCTTCCTCCTCGAGTTCCTAAGTGGCCTCCCTCTTCGTATGGTTTTGCCACTAGATCTTCACATAAGGGATAGTGCATCATCGCAACACCTGATCCTTCTTATCGATAATACGAATGGGCTGCTCTTTGTATGTTAAGTTTTCTCTCAACTTCAACAGTGTAAAATCTAGAACGTGATCAGGACTTGGCACATGGAACACATTATGGACTCAAGATAATGCTGGTGGTAAAGCTAGTTTATAAGTAACTTCACTAATCTTTTCTAATATCAAGAATGGTCCCACATATCTTGGACTTAATTTACCACACGTATCAAATCTTATGACGCCTTTCATAGGAGAAACCTTCAAGAATACATGGTCTCATACATTAAATTCTACTTTGCGTCTTTTAAGGTACGCATAATTTTTCTTATGGATTTGTGTTGTTTTCAAACGCTCTCAAATGAGCCTGACTTTCTCTTCTGATTGTTGTATGTATTTAGGACCAATTAATCTTTTCTCACCAACATCATCCTAGCAAATAGGAGTCCTACATTTACGCCCATACAAAGCTTCGAAAGGAGCCATCTTAATAGTGGAATGATAGCTATTATTATAAGAAAACTCTGCCAAGTGTAAATGTTCGTCCCACGAACCACCAAAGTCAATAACATAAGATCATAGCATATCCTCTAATGTTTGAATGGTTCTCTCTGATTGACCATCCGTCTGTGGGTGAAAAGCTGTACTAAAGTTGAGTTGAGTACCTAACGCCTCTTGCAAACTCTTCTAAAAGTTGGACACAAACCTGGGATCTCTATTGGAAACAATACTCACTGGAACTCCATGAAGTCTCACTATCTCATTAACCTATCGCTTCGCCATGTCTTCAAGTGAAAGGCCGAATCGATAAGACAAAAAGTGCGTAGATTTAGTCAATCGATCAACAATAACCCATATGGCATTCTTACCACTAGGTGTCCTCAGTAAGTTGACGATGAAATCCACGGTAATATGCTCTCACTTCCATTTAGGTACTTCAAGTGGGTGCAGCTGGCCACCTGGTTTCTAATGCTCAATTTTTACTTGTTGGCATATTAGACATTGGTTGACAAAATTCATAATATCTTTCTTCATATTGATCCACCAGAAATTTCCTCTCAAATCCCTATACATCTTAGTGCTTCTCGGATGAATCAAGAGTCTAGTGCTATGAGCTTCTTATATTATCTCCTTTCTCAATTCTGAATCATTGGGAACACATGACTGACCACGAAACCTCGATGACCCATCTACGTGGATACTAAAGTCATCTCGTTTCCCAGCTTCTACACTTTCTCTGATCTTCTCCAATTGATGATCTTCATTTTGTTTAGCCTTGATTCTATCAATTAATGTCGGTTGCATTCGGAGATTAGCTAGTCGAGCACCAAGCCGATGGACCAAAACCTCTAGGTCCAACTTTCTCATATCCTCAAAAATAGGCTTTTGAGAAGTGAGCAATGCTGCCATATTTCTAGAGGACTTGCGACTTAAGGCATCAACTATCACGTTAGCTTTACCTGGATGGTAATTGATGGATAAGTAATAATCCTTCAGAAGTTCTAGCCATCTTCTTTGCCTCATATTCAGTTCTTTTCGAATAGAAATATATTTTAAACTCTTGTGATCAGTAACCACTAGGGGTTCGCCGCAAGTGGCTACCCTTCCAACTTGGAAGGGAAGGTTGGGGGTTCAAATCCTCACATTCTCAAAGGGGATTAGGGTGGGGACGGTTTCATTTCAGGAGTAGGTTTCGACTCCCACGCCCTGCTTAGGGTGGGGACGATTTCATTTCAGGAGTGGGTTTCGACTCTCACGTCCTGCAAAGAAGGTAGGGCAAAAGTCTAAGAGTGAGTGTTAGAGTTGGATTAGAGCAAGACCGATAAAAAAAAAAAAAACTCTTGTGATCAGTAAAGACTTCACATTTTTCACCATACAAGTAGTGCTGCCATATTTTTAGGGCAAACACAACCGCCACCAACTCTAGATCATGAGTATGATAGTTCTTCTCATGAGCCTTCAACTGTCTAGAGGCATAAGCCACAACTTTACTATCCTGCATAAGAACACAACCTAAACCTTCCTTCGATGCATTACAATAAATTGTAAAGCCACCAATTCCTGAAGGCAAAGTTAATATAGGAGCTGACATCAATCGCCTCTTCAACTCTTGGAAATTGCCCTCACATTGATTTGACCATGCAAATTTAATTCCCTTTTGAGTTAGGCGAGTAGGTGGACTAGCAATTTTAGAAAACTCTTCTATAGATCGCCTATAATAACCTGCTAACCCAAGAAAACTTCTTACCTCCATGACATTGGTAGGGTGATTCTATTGAACAACTGCTTCAACTTTCTTTGGATCAACTAAGATACCATCCTTTGATATTACATGACCCAAGAATTCTATGTGATCAAGCCAGAAAGCACATTTACTAAACATAACATACAACTTCTTTTCACGCAAAGTTTGTAAAACAACCCTCGAGTGCTGTTCATGCTCTTCCAAACTCCTCGAATACACTAAAATATCATCGATGAATGCCACAATAAATCTGTCAAGAAATTATCTGAATACTCTGTTCATCAAATCCATGAAAGCCGCAGGTGCATTCGTTAACCCAAAGGCATGACAATAAATTCATAATGCCCATACTTTGTTTTGAAAGTGGTTTTTGGCACATCATCAACCTTTATCTTCAATTGATGATATCCAGCATGAAGGTCGATCCTAGAAAATACCTGAGCCCCTTGAAGTTGATCGAATAAATCATCAACCCAAGGCAAAGGATATATATTTTTTTATTGTCACATTGTTGAGTTCTCGGTAATCTTATTCAAAATCGCATACTACTGTCCTTCTTCTTCACAAATAGAACAGAAGCTCCCCAAGGCGATACACTAGGCCTAATAAAACCTTTATCCAAAAGCTCTTGCAGTTGTGTTTTCAATTCACTCAATTCAAAAGGTGACATCTAATATGGGGTCTTAGAGATAGGTGTTGTACTAGGCATTAAATTGATACAAAACTCGATCTCTCTATTAGGAGGCAAGCCAGGTAAATCTTCTAGAAATACATAAGGGAATTCTCTAACAACATGAACATTTTCTAGCTTTACCAACTCCTTACATTTGTCTTTTACACAAGCCAAATAACCGCAACAACCTCTTCTCAAAATCTTCCTTGCTTGCATAGTTGAAATCAACCCTGGAAAAGTGCCCTTATAACTTCCCGAAAGAGAGAATTCGAGTTGATTTGGAAGTCGAAAAATAACTTTCTTTGAATAACAATCAACAATGTCATAATATTTTGATAACCAATCCATCCCTAGAATAACATCGAAATCCCGTATATCTAACTCCACCAAATCCACAGGCAATGGTACATTATCAATTCGCAACAAACAATTATTGAAAACACAATCAACAATCAAGAAATCACCAGTGAGAGTATCAATACGCAAGTCATATTTTAGAAGCTTAGGCAATACATCAAGTTTTTTTGCAAAGTCAATGGAAGTAAAGGAATGCATGGTACTAAGATCAAATAATGCATAAGCAGGTTGTGAGGCAATATAAATATTACCTGCAACAATCACATTAGAAGCTGCAGCATCCTTTTCTGTCATCGTAAAAACTTTCCAAGTCATCATTTGCCTTTGTTAGCCTTCTTGTGGTCTATCAACTGGAGGGGCAGTCTTCCTCATAGAACAGTATACGCTCGATGTCTAGGTTGCCCACATACAAAACATACTCTACTATCTCTAGGAGCATTCTCTTATGTTAGACAGTCATGCGCCATATGTCCCATTTTTCCTCAAATGAAACATGCTCCTCTCTTGCGGTAACAAGGACTGCCATGTTGCCTCCCACAGGTAGTACAAGGGCCTAGGTTATTATGAATTCGAGCCTTTCCTAGCTGGTTAAAAGCTTTCCTCTTTCCGCTGCCACCGACGCTGCTATCCTGATAGTTAGTGGATTTCAACTTCTTATGTTGAGGTACACCTTGTACGTCACG
Source organism: Eucalyptus albens (assembly GCA_014182695.1). Lineage (NCBI taxonomy): Eukaryota > Viridiplantae > Streptophyta > Magnoliopsida > Myrtales > Myrtaceae > Eucalyptus > Eucalyptus albens. Next base: position 24,259,691 of record CM024652.1, read on the forward strand.
CTCCAAAATCTTTTGTTCCACTTTGATGGCTCGTTCCAGCATGGCTTTATAAGTTGTCAATGCTAGAGGCGTGAGTGTAGAACCAATTTCATATCGGAGCCCTTTGTGAAAGTGATCAGCCTTATCTTGCTCATTAGACACATATTGTTCAGCAAATCTACTCATCTGATTAAACCAGGCTGCATACTCCAAAATTGTGGAGTCGCATTGAGATATGTGTATAAAATCACTATTCATTTTTGCTTGAAATGACACTAGGAAGAATTGAGCGTTGAAAGCCTACTTAAAGTTCTCCCAAGCTATAGCACCACCCCTATCTCCAAGGGCTGGCCTCATTCCCTCCCATCAATGCTTTGCCTCGCCCTCTAAGTATCAAGAGGCAAAGCTAACCTTCTTATCTTCGGGAACGCCTTCAGCTTCAAAGATCCCCTCGATCTTTCTAGTCCATTGCTCAGCTGCAAGAGGATTAGTTTTCCCATCATAAGTGGGTGGTTTCGCCTCTTTGAATTGGGCAAAGGTGTATGAGCCAGTTGCTCCATCTCCACATAATTCATTTGCCTGACGATACCCATGAATCATGGCTTGCTTGAAGTCAGTTGAAGGAAACGACCGTTTTTAACTTCCCTGACTCCCTATGAGTCAAGACTTCCATCATGTTGATCCTCTCTTCTCCTCTTTAAAGACGCACCTCGAGAAGCTTGAGGCATGTCTCTAGCATCAGAGGCAACAGCTTGCTTGCCTTTACTATTTCTACGAAGCGAAGCGTCTCTGAGTCATGCATGATCACTTGAATCCAGGAATAGAGCTACAACTTAGTATCTAAAATGCTAACACGTTACAAATCTATCACACAATCTCACATTGTCCTATATCTACCCAAACAAATCAAAACCTAAGCTCTGATACCAACAAATGTCACATCACGATTCACAAGAAAAGGGCATGACATGGCCGTCATTTCACCAAAGGACGCAGCTTCAACATAACCAAGGTTTAGCCCGATATCAACATATATATGACAAATGACATTTGGTTACAATATCAAAGTATATCTATAATCCACCAAACCAAAATATATACCTTCTGCAAAGATTAACTTAAACTTATCAACTATATACAAGTCATGCCAAAAAGTTTCCACCACAAAAGTCCTCCCTGAAGGAATGCTCATGCCTACTTGCGACTCGCTGAAGAACCTGAAAAACAAGTAGATGAGAGGAGTCAGCTACCACAACTTAACGAGTAACACATTTCTTCTAAGCAGATCGAGAAATCACTATGCATATTTAAAACACAATTGTAACTCACTTTAACATAATATATAATTATAACTCAAATATCGAATATACCAATGGTCCAATCCATTAGTCAATCTCAGAAAACATGTATCAATGATGTTTTTCATTGATTAATCTCATCAAATCACACATGGATGGTCCATTCCATCGATCAAACTCAAATCACATGTCAATGGTCCACTTCATTGACCAATTCATGTTCAAATGTCTAGCAATGGTCACACGTAATGCCCGTGACAAGATGATCAAGATTCCCCACTCGGCAAGGTCTTCACCTATTATTAGCAGGTGGCTCGGCCCACAAGTCCTAGGCTAGTATGTGCATACCCACACACCTCTCAAGGTTTATAGAGACATTAAGCACCAACCACCAATCACAATATCCAGTAATCCAACATCAGAAGGAAAGTCATATCACAACTCAAAATTTGATATATAAATATCAAAGCATTCTTCAAAATGTCTTAGGATTCTTTCATAAAGAATTTCACAAACCACTTTGAAACAACCATTTAAATCGAATTCGAAATATAACTCTTTTCAAACAACAAAAATGGTAGTAATAACTCGATCTTGTTTTATGCAATAAAATATGCTTTTTACCAACTCATAGAATATATAATCCACCATGTTTCTCAAAATATGAGTTTAAAATACAAAGAAGAAATAGTGTCACTCACCTAAGAAAAGCCAAAAATCAATTACGACGCTCACTTGAACCAACACACTCGGATCTCTAACATTTAATGGAAAAACAATATCAAAAGGTCGAGTAAAAATGATATTCTTATAACGACTTACCTATACTAGGCCTATTTGTTGATAAAACAGCACCTATGCGCCTCGAAAGCTCGCATTTAGCAAAAATCCATTGTTTTCCACTAGGCACAACCCATGCGCCAACTTCGTTGCGCCATAACTTCCTCCACAAAATTCCGTTTCAAGCTGTCTTATAGTTTTTAGAAAGCTCTCTTGACGTGCTACAATAGTCCCAACTCAGCCGCCCCAAAACAACACCAAAAACAACAAAAAAAAAGGGGTTCAAAGCTACTGTTCACCACAGTTCTAGAATATGCCCCCAACTTTAAAATTTCGTTTCGGACAAACCGCAAGCTCAAATCACGATCTGTAAGATGCTATAGCTTCACAACATCCCAAAGTATCATTTCTATAAAGAAATGCAGCTCAACAACTCAAAAATCGGACTACGCCGCACAAATATCCAAGAAATCCGAATTTCAAGCCCTAATTGCAACGATTGCTTCAAGTAGATGATTAAAGGCTTCGATTTCTTATCGGCATCGCAAAACACACTTGAGTCAGCTTGATAAGGCATCCAGATCATGAGCGTGCTAATTTTTTTTCTCTTTTTCCTTTTTTTTTTCCCTTTCTATTCTTTCTCTCTTCTCCCCTATGTCTCTGTTTCCCCTGTTTTCATGTCTGCCGAATGCCTCCCTCTCTCCTCTCTTTAAAACATAGAAGCTTCCACAATTCTCCTTCAGCTTCTTTTGTTGACTTTTCAAATCCTTTTTTTTTCTTAAGCCCATAAATTACACGTTCATTCTATCGGGCTTGGACAAAGGGGACTCAATGTCGTCGTTAGCTCCATCAAGCTCTTGCGCGAGGACTCACCGTGGTCACGGTTGAACAAAGAGGAAATTTGGGGAGTCGACGAAGAAGAAGGACACTTGGACAACAGGAGGATTGACGATTTAGAAGTGGACTCCACTAATAAGGACACTCTGGACAAAAGACACCATGAAGAAGTGAAGAAAACTCAATTATGACTCGGAAATTTGGGGCAAATCTTGAAAGCCATTTTTGTGCATAGGCTTCTTCTATAAAGCTTTATGCCATTAGGAGAGAGAAATGAATACAAAAAAGGCAACATCAAAATTTTATAATAATCAAATTAGCCAGAGTCAATGGAGAGATTCGATTGCATCAAATTGATAAATTTAATGACTCAATGTACTTTTTTGTAAATTTTAGGATTTGATTGCACTTTCATAACAAATTTTAAGACTTTCACTTTCATAACAAGTTTTAAGACTTTTAGTACACTTTTCCCAACATTAAAAGAATCAAATACTCATTACACAACTCAAAAAAAAAAAAAATTGCTGAGGGAGATGTTTCAAGAGCACAACTAGCATGGTCCACCTATCACTTATGTCATGACGAAATTGATTTTTACTTGAATTTGCCCGTGGTAGGGATCGGTCGAGCAGGATTTGCGCAACAAAAGCACCTAAAATAATTGTTTAATTGGTGGATGATGTATTTCTGCATCCTCCCCTATTTTTTTATTGTTCGATTGAAGGCCACTTCACATAGGAATTAAAGCAATCCATCTTCCAGGCTTTCATTCTTTTAGTCATGAAGGTTTTATTTCGGGTAGAATGAGAGTCTATTTCTACCACTGATTTAACTGCTGATACTTACGTTGAGCCTTGGTTTTAATTTCTTCTATAGTTTAGTTGATAGTGTACAAACTTATTAATTTATCTAGGTTGGGAACGAAACCAGTTTTCATCAAAGTTGTGATATATTTGAAAACACAAAATGTACTTATTCGTACACATTGATGAAATTTAATTAGCTTTCATAACTATGCTAGATAGGAAGGGCGGAAAAGGAGGAGGAATTGCTTTATCTACTTTTTTTCTTTGGTCGAAAGATTTTATCTACTTGATTTGTAACTAACCTTTTTCATTTTCTGGTAATAAGATATTGCTCTGTTCTAGATATCTTAGGCAGCTAAAACGTCAAGCCATTGACATATGTTACTATTCTCATCGACCACGTAGGGTATGAGTCAAAGATTAAGTTAATAGCTTTGGTATAAAATTGTTTCCATTTGGTGGATTTATTATATTTCTTCACATGATATTGTTTCCTATTATATATAGATCTTTTCTTATATTTTAATATCAATGAATGCAGTTAACCTACATATTTGACTTTCGTCTATTTGAGGAATTTAGAACATCTTCTATCTAATTTCTTGTATATAGTAGATCAATGCACTAAAAGTGTCTAAAATTAGGTATTTCATTATAGAAAAAAATTGCTATTAAGGCACAATTGGGAAATTTGAAGTAGTTTGTTGGTGCAAAGTTTAACCTTGATGTTGATGGTTTGATATTGGACTGTGAGTATGACAAAACTCGGTTTCTCAATCCCATGTTTGATATAGCATATCCGTTCGAGTTTAAATTCAATTCCAACTCGATTATGAACAACTTATAAACTAAATCACAATGTGAACCTTGAACTCTATCTCTAGTTCTCAAAAAAAAAAAAAAATAATAATAATATCATACTTTCATATTCCGAACATCCTTTAAATTACAAAATTTGACACCTACATCATGGTATCAAAATTAGTGAGATAACCACAAGTAAATATTACATTATAAACGTTGATTAATAGAGTTATATGAAAACTCTTTCAGCTCTATGTAAATATATCTAGGTACTTTTATCTTGAATTTTTTTTTTTTTTTTTTTGGGTTTTCTGCTATAAATGATTTCGAAGAAATTCTTGGGGAAGATAGGGGACTAGTCGGGCCAACTAAATCTGTACCAAGGTTCCGAGTGGTGCAGAATTTTCAGACAAGTAAACGGACCCGTTGGTTTGGGCCCGGGCCTAAGCACTCCTGCCCATCCTCGGCCCAAAACTCCATTGGGCTCAAACAAAAAGCGAGGCTTACCGATACAAGCCAATTTTCTTGGCTAAGGGCGCCCATGATCATGGTCTATTAATTACTTAACAAGCGCTCTATAACATGTTGCAACTAGCAAAAAGTTTTTGAAAAAAATGAAGTTTATAAAGGTCAATTAACTGAATGCATGCGTATGCGAATGCACTAAAAGCTGGCCGTGTCCATGAATTGCCTTTCTGATGTTTAGGAAACCTTGAACGTGAAAGGCAAAGAGATGCTATACTCGACAGTTTCCTCAAATAAAAGATGAGAGCAGTTTTCTATGATCCAATGTCCTATTCTTTTAAATAGCCTGGGTTGATAAGATTTGAATTGGAAAGATTGTAAGCTTCTTTCTCTATATTGATTTTGCACGGGAAAATTACCAAAAAAAATCCTAAACCTATTGCAATTGTGCCAATTCAGTTATAAACTTATTTTTTTGATTAATTGAGTCATAAACATTTTACAATTATTCCCGGCCAGTCTATCTCGACCAAAAATGGCCGGCCGACGCCGGTGCCGACGTGGCAGCCAGCCGGCACCAGCGACTTTTTTAATAATATTTTATCTTTTGAAATATTTTATTAACTTTTTGATCTTTTTTCCTATTTTTTTTCCCTCTCCCTCCCTCCTCCTCCTCTCCTCCTTCTTCCCTTGGCTCCGGCGACCGCCAGAGGGGGAGGGCGGCTAGTCGCTGGACTGAGGTGGCCGGCGGGGTGAGCCCTTGCCAGATCCGGTGAGGGGGCCTTGCCGTCGCCGGGGTCGGCGAGGGCTCACCTCGCCAATCGGTGCTTGCCCGGCCGACGGCAAGGCGAGCCCCGCTGGATCCGGCGAGGGCTCGCCTTGCGAGCCGCCGGCGAGGCGAGCCCTCGCCGATTTGCGGGGAGCCACGGTTTCTCTCTCCCCCTCGCCCCCTCGCATGTGATTCCGGGGGCCAGCTTCCACCATGCATGATGGTGGTTGCAGTGTTGACACCAGTGAACCCTAATAAGGCGATGACTGCGACGGCGATGGGTCGAGGAGGAGGAGGCGGTGTGGGTTGCGTGAGGCCTTCGAGGCTGCCGCTCTAGCGAGGCGAGCCCTCGCCAGATCTAGCGGGGGCTCGCCCTGCCGTTGTTGGGCGCACGCCGACTAGCGACGGCGAGGCCCCCCTTGCCAGATCTGGTAAGGGCTCACCCAGCTAGCTGCCTTAGTCTAGCGATCGACCAGCCCTCCCCTCTAGTTGGTCCCCAGAGCCAAGGGAAGAAGGAGGAGAAGAGGAGGAAGGAGGGAGAGGGAAAAAAAAAGAGTAAAAAAGAAAAAAGAATTAATAAAATATTTCAAAAAATAAAATATTATTAAAAAATGTCGCGGCATCGGTCGGCTGCCACATTAGCGCCGACTGGCCATTTTTGGCCAGATGGATTGATCGGGAATAATTATAAAAGGTTTAGGACTCAATTGGTCAAAAAAATAAGTTTAGGATTGAATTGACACAATTGCAATAGGTTTAAGATTTTTTTGGTAATTTTCTTGATTTTGCACCCTTATGAAGGATTCCCAAGAAGTTCATATCAAAGAAGTTGAAGGAAGTGATGGCATAACTGCTTCATGCTTGGTACCCAACCAATTTCAATTTTTGATGGCGGAACTCTATTGATATACCATGGTGGGCACATCATACATCTTCAAGATAATAGCTAACGCCCTTCAAAATGGAAGTATGCCCTTCAATTTAGACATGTAAAATTCAACTTCAGATAAATTAAGAAATTTCAGTTATTTACATTTAGTGATTTCATATGAAAATGCGTATTGTGAATTTTCGAAGGATTTTGACAAAAATCTCACAACATTGAAGGGGTTGCCTCATTTGGCTTTTCGGATCCTTATTTCACTTCTGTTTCACTCATTGTTTGCCCGTAAAATTTTATAAATAAAAAAGAAAAGTTTCTCAGATTTCATGAGAACATCACATATGATTGGTTTTATAGTCCTTCGCCTTCACTAGAGATTAAAGTCAACAGAGTAGCAAGATTTGGAAAAACAACAAATTCGAAATCAAAAGAAGAAGTCGACGTGCTCAGAAGTTATGAAGCTCTACTTGTCATGACTCCTAGAAATTTAGCCCTCACACGACAGCCACGCCTCTTGAAAATTTTTCTTTTACCATATAGTGATGGCAAAGGCTCCAAAGAAAACCTAAATGAATCAAATTGATTCATAATCTTATAAAGATTATAAAAACCCCTGAACCATCCATTTATTCATAATCTTATATAGATTATAAGAACCCCTGAACCATCCATTTGATCACGTAGCACAAATCACAACAAAATGGCAAATACTTCTCAAGGATGGACTTTCGCCTTTTTGGCTCGATCTGGAGAAATTGTCTAGACGTACTGAAGGACAACGGCCAATTTTTCACCGGCATCCTTAATTTATCAGACACTCTAGATTGCTGTATATACAGTACCAATGCAAGAAAGGGATAATTGAACTAGGTAGGTTCAGAGAGGGAGAGAGAGAGATAACCAATGTCCCAGAGAGAACCACTGCAACACCATGTAGCTGTGTTATTATTATTGTTGTTGTTGTTGTTGGAACCACTGCAACACCATGTAGCTGTATTTTTTTAATTGTTATTTTTATTGTTATTCTTCTTATTATTATGGGTTGCATTTTCAAGCAATTTTAGTTGCAGCTAGATCGCCAACATAAGAAGGTTCGACTGCACATGAAAGAGGTCCTGTCATTGCCATAAAATCTTTTCTAGCATCGTATCTTGAAGATGCAGGAATTATAGTAGTTCTTTAATGAGCTCTCTTCAACAACAAGCACAAGTAGTTGTTTTGTTCTTTTTTTGCTGGGCCTAAGACATTTGTGTTGACACCTAAATTTTGGCGATCTGATCATTTATTTATTGCATAGAAAATTAAGGGTTAATTTTATCCCTAAAAAAAAATATTAATTACATAGCATGTAGATGTAGGTGCAATTATTTTTAATTTACGTGTTTTGCATTTATTTTTTGGACCGGTAACAGATTTGAATTGGTGGTTCTAAGCTTTAATTTAGTGACTTGGACTAAGCCCACGGTGATGAAAATTTGGTTGAACTCGTTGCTCATACAAGCCCGTCATTTCTTTAACGAGACCGAAATTGACATATGCTTTGCACATGCGAAATTTCAAGTTAGGAAATATAAAGAGCAATATCATAATCTTGAAAATTCAATCACGAAAGAGCAACATCCTGAGTGTAATATATTCGGTCAAGTACGGCTTGCAATGAATAAAATATACGTTCACATGGTTGAATGAAAGAAGGAAAGAAATAAAGGGATAATATTCATTAAAGAAAAGAAATTTAGGCAGAGGATATTGTGAACACTCACCTACGAAAAATAGAAGATTGCGTCCCTTCCTTGAAACCTAATTTTCTCGCTTATAAAAAGAGACGCATGTTCACAGTTATAGGAGGCCACACGTTGAATACCCGGCCACAATTGAGAAAAAAAAAAGGAACGGCAGCCCGAGAGCGAGAGAAAGAAAACAGAGAGAGTCCTCTCTAGGCTGAACCAAGGAGACTCCACGTTGCGCAAGGTCCCTCGCCGCCACGGTGCTGTGCCTGAGCCATCTGAGTTGCCATTGCTGCAACGTCCTTGCTGCTTCGCCCCTAACGGTAACGACAGACTTGCTACTGTGACCTCACTGCTACCGCGATAAGATGTTGATTTGGTGCTGCCCTCCTGCTGTCGTGACCAAGCCTTAACGAGTCCCGCCCAACTGAGACGCTGATGGAGCTGCTGCCTTCCTCGTGCTCGACTACCGTTTGATTCGCTGCTCCCCCAATGAAACCGTGTTTTCTCCTTGCATCTATCACCCGAGCAGTCATCACACCCTCGATGATCCACGATCTGCCGCTTCTACTGTATCACGAACCAGCGTACCCTAGGGATGCTTGAAACCCCGTCACTCTGCTTTAGAGTGAACGAAGACTCCTGCTGCCTTCCTCGTGCTCGACTACGATTTGATTCGCTGCTCCCCCAACGAGACCGTGTTTTCTCCTCGCATCTATCACCCGAGCAGTCATCACACCCTCAATGATCCACGATCTGCCGCTTCTACCGTATCGGGAACCAGCATACCCTAGGGATGCTTGAAACCCTGTCACTCTGGTTTAGAGTGAACGAAGACTCCTGCGGATTCCATTTAGTGTGAAGTTTTCGCCGAGGTCCAGCAAGGCCAAAAATCTCCCGAACAATGTGAATATCTCGTGGTATTTTTGCGGCCACTGCTTGCGAGCTTGAAGTCCACGGTCAAAAGAATGATTATGATCTCGTTTGAATAATTCTTAGTGGTGGATTTGTTTCTTTTTAAGTTTTGTCCAGATTTTACTATAACATTGTGGGCTTTGTGATTTTGTTTCATGCAAGCAAAAGAATGGTTTTTTTGGCGATGAGATCACGAAGAATTCGGGTGCGTGGCGACTATGGACAGTGCGGTCCACCGTGTATACCGTCGACCACCTCACACTGAGTCCCTATTGCTGGCCACCCACTGAGAATTGCAAGCCACCACGGTTCACGGTCCCAAACCGCGAGCTGCCCGTCGACGTTGACGTCAAGCTCGAGCCAGCATTGATCTTCTCTTCAAGCCGATCCGTTGAAGTTTTTACTTTCGCAGGTTCATTGGCTGTGACCCACCCGCATCGTTGCTCACCAACCTCCACCATCAAGTGCCGCAACCCTTTCCCGGTCATCTGTCAAGCAGATTCCATTCGGTTTAAATTTGGTAACATTATTTGCAGAATTGGGTAATTATCTTATCTAAATTTGATTTGGATATTCTATTACCTAATGCATGCCTTTCAATATCTTACGTGCACATTTGAATGATAAGCATACTTCTAGTTAGGATTTATTGCCTAATTCGCAACCGCACACGGATTTTTTATTCCATCTATAAGGCTTTAGATGGAATAATTAATTACGCGGGAATAAAATTGATATATTGATCTTTAAGGCTTAAGATCAATTATCGATTTTACTAGCGAGGTATCATCCCTTAAACTGGATAATGTGCGATATCTTTTATGATTTTGAATGGTCTATCTTGTCTTGATTGCTTTATTTATCTTGAAATATGTTTGAGTTAGAATATTGCATGTTTTAGGGTTATTTGCATATTTAGGTTAAGCATTCTATTTATCATGAATTTTCAAAAAAAAAAAAATCAAAAAAATCAAAAATCAAATCAATCCATTTAGGTTGCTAGATTTTAATTTGAATTGCATGGCAATTATTAATTTCGAAAATTACTTAAAAAAATCATCATGCACTTGTCATGTAGAATTAGGGCATATTTTGTACATCATTGCATATTAGGGTTAAATTGCACTTAGTTTAATTTTAGATAATATTTTTCTTAATTTATTATAAGTTTAGGCATTTTCTTAAATAGATTGCATTTTAGGATTATTTGGGTTAAGATAATATTTTAGTTTAGATTAGGATTTAGCTCAACCTTATTCCTAATACAAATTAAATAGGATCTTAATCTAATTAGATAATTTTCACATTTTTCTAATTTCGAATTTCATAAAAAAATACAAAAAATGTCTTAGAATAAATTAGTTTCAATCTCTAGGATAGATTGCATTCTTTTAAGGAAAAAGAAAATAAAAGATGTCATGCGCATGTCATTAAGATTAGATTCATGAAATGCATGCCATTTAGTGATTGTTGCTAGGTCCATTCAATTAGTAATTTCATGTCATTAGAATTAGGTCATTTAATTAATATTGCATTGCATATTGCATGATTTCCATTAATTAAGTGAAAACAAAAAAAAGAAAATTGCGTGTTAATGAGAAATCATATTTAAGATTGTCGATGTGAATTCTGATTTAACATTGCAGATGCTTTCGTTGCTTTGAGGTAAGTTCCTGCAATTTATTCATTGCTTTCCTTGGATGTTAAATTGGTGGTTTGCGCACCCGCATGATCACCTCACATGTTAGGGAAATAAATTTAAAATCAATCCAAACTGCTTGCCAAATATTTTTCAAAATAAAAAGAAAGGTACCGAAAGGGCATTAGAGAAATCTAGTATAACCAAGTCCCCGTACCCATAGTCTCTGGTTCGTAGGAGTAAAGTAAATCTCCCGTTACTTTGCTTGGGTTTCTAATCAACCTACCAAAAAATAGATTAGTGGCGACTCCTAATTGAAAATCAATTGCATGCTAAGAACTTAAACCTAAGTCGTGAATTAGTATGGGCTTGGGAGAGCCCGAGTTAAATCTAGGCTTAACAATTCATTAACCAAATCCTAGGTGGACCACCCGAAAATTTGGTCGCGACAATTTGTGACAAAAACAAATAGTTAGCATGCGAGCTCGATAATGATCACTATACCTTTGGAGATAACACTTAACGATTAGAGCTCAGAATGATGTTTGGAGATCTCAATTGTGTGTTATGATGGTCATCATCATAAAAATATAACGAGTGCAGCAAGGAGGACTAAGCATGATGGGTGGGAAACCAACACAAGAAATCTCGTTAGTGATCACTTGAACATTGCCTTATTAAACCTTCAATAATTTGGACTGGAGAAGGATTTGAAGGAAGCTAAGATCACAGAAAGTAATAAAATTAATGAACAGAGGGGCCCATAACTAATCTGTAAAGCATAGCAAAACATAGAGAAGATATTACGTGATTGTACTAAAAGCTTATATCACAAAACAGAATGAGCACATTGCGATCAGCCACATCTTCCATCACTTAAAAAAAATGCAGAGACGTGAACAGAGGAGCTCCATTCACTTCATTGCAAAAAACATAGTTGTGAGTGGCCAAAGCATCTAATAAACACTACAACCAATATTAAATGGCTGCAAACCCAAAGGCATAGTTCACAAATCACAATCATTGCCGCAACCCAATAAACTTGAAAAGTTCAATTATAAAAATATAAGCTTAACCATAAGAGCAAGAAGAAGAAGAAGAAATGCATTGAGGGCCAAAAGTAGAGCAATGTAAGGTAATCAGCATATAGTATTAGGTAATCTCTTAAGCCCATACAGAAACAGAGATCATTTCCAAGCATTTGATTGAGTCCCTCAACCACTCTCAAGTGCCAAAACGGGCAACATTTTAACTTCTCTTTAATATTATAATGCTATAACACTCCAAGATCCATACAGAGAAGGACAAGAGAGCTCAACAGTGACTATTTTGGAAACCTTGAAAGAAAGAGTAACGCCCGGTAGTGACTCATAAGGGCAATCACTAATATATTTTAACATGAACAAAAAGGACAAGGCATAATGCAAGAGAAGCAAACCCAAAACATGATTAGACACAGCAAAAAGGAAAACATGGTTACACCATGCTACATTTGTATTCCACTCCATCAAAGCGGTCATGTTGCCAAACTCTTGTTTCAAGTCTATCCAGGTACTCGGTATTTAGTAAATAAATCACCTTTCACTATTTTAACATTCAATACAATTAGTCACACCTCATGGCTTGTGACATATTTACCTAGTTGAGATCTTGGGAGACCATTCCAAGGCTGCTGCATGTTGACAATTCTATTTAATAGTAGACATCTTTTTGAGCCTCTAACTCTTGTATGTCTCCATCTGTCTTTTGTAATTGCTCTTTTGTTGCTTTCAGTATTTCTTTCAACTTGTGAATCTCTTCATCTTTCTCATTCTCTGACCTTACATTCACGGTTGGAAGACAACTAGATTCCTTCAACTTGTGAATCTCATCCTTCGCTTTCTTTGACCTTAAGTTCTCGGTTGGAAGACACTAGATTTGGAGGCCCAAAATCATTTGGGCATGGCTATGCCCTAGCATCAGATATGTCCAGGTTTCTCTTTTCCCAACATTAGAGAAACAATATTTAAGGGGGTATCACTCTTTCCAAGTTCCAAATATACCTCCATGAGATCACTGATACTTCCCTGCAGTTAAACAATATCAAAAACTTATTAAACAAATGATGTTACAATTTATTGGCAAGCACTTAAAGCTGAATTCATAATTACCTACAATAGCTTTTAATTCCTAACTCTGTTTCCTATCATGTGCTAGAACTCAGTTAGTCAGCATTGCTGAATGAACCACATCAAGAAAATGCTAAATGAACCACATCAAGAAGACATTCAATATTTCACACTTTCTATAGTTGTTCCTTGCTGATTGTTATATGACTTCATCCACCGAAACCATATGAAAACACCACTAGGAAGTTAAGACTTTTTGTTTTGATTTTAGGCTATTTATTCCAGCTTGACCTCATTTCTTGATTCGTTCGTCTTCTGCGCAGATAACTATATAAATTCCTAATACATCGTAACAGCAATATTGTCATTGTCAAGACTGCATAACATTTGTTGACACTAGATGAACTATATTCAATGGCTTTTCAACAATGGACGTGTGCATGAATGTAAAATGGCACAGCTAGTAATTGCGTATTCTAGGGCTGCATGTCTTTTCTAGTTTTCAATCTCTCTCATTAAACCAAGGTGTGGTCACATTAGCAAATTAATAGAAAATTGTGCGGGTTTCATCATCTCAAATTTACTTCACAGCTCCAGTTGCTGCATAGCTCTTTTGTTAATGATGGCAGACCATGTGTGCTAGATAATCCTGAACCAAGTTGTGAATTATTGTGCTGTCACCAGCAAATTCAAATCACAGAGCTAAGGGAATAACAAGATATCAATGCAGGTGCTACACATAGACAATCTTAAGGAGGCAATTCTAGAACATGTTCTATGTTTTCTTCCTATGACAACTACTATTAAAACATGCATATTGTGGAAAAGTGGCAAATATCTCTGGACATCTTTACCTCAGATCCAAATGTATATCAGCTCAGCAATCTTTTCTAAAGAGAAATTATCGATTCCACAATGGAAATACCACTTATATGGAAACACAAAAATTTTGGGGAAAACATGAGAGTACCTTTATTGCTGTTATTCTAGCAAAAATTTTGTTCCCTAAGGTGTGTTGTATCTTTTGTTTTGCTCTGCTGTGTCACTCAGCTTCTACAATAAAAAGAAAAAAAAGGCTATCACAAAAAGTACTCATTAACAGGTGATGAAAGCCTATTTAAATCCAAAAAGTGACAAGATTTTTCCATTGATCTCTTCTCTGTGACATCCTGATTTTTATACTCTGATCTCGATTGGTTAAATTGGGCATTTCATTGATGTGACTATAGTGTTTTTCTCTAAATTGGCCACTCACGAGATAACTAGACTAGCTGGGTAGGCTATTAAGGACTTTAAGGCAAATAGACTGAGAATTTGACCATGAATCGATTTCTCGACCGTGCTCATCTTTAGAGATCATTATGGCACATTTAAAAATCGAATTAAGATCAGAGATAGGTCGGTTCAACTGAGATGAATGACCGATCGTGGGTGACTCCACTAAATTGGAAAACGCTTGTCGACTGGCACTCATTTGATTTTACTGTCGTTTTGGTACCTTGTGTCCGTATTTGAATCCTCGAGATTTTCACGACAATCGAGAGTCGCAAATGAGTCGAGTGGGTTCATAGTGGCTCGAAGAAAATCGACCACGGGTCATTTGTCCTAAAAAGCTCTGAAAACTACCAAGTAGCCTAGGTCACACTAAAAGCGCGTCGGAGTGAAATTAACCGATAATCTAAATTCGATTTCAGAAATTGAAGATTCTGTCATGTTACAGAATGGATATGCCGAAGTGTGTGTGCATCAGATAATTCACCGGCATGGAGTGTTGGGGATGAATTATATTTCGAATTTAAATAAGAGATTACAAGTTTGGCAAAGTTCAGAGGGTTCTTTCTTAAGCAGTGCATAGCAGAGGGTACAGAATTTTAGTGGTGAAAAGAAAGTGAAGTGAAGAAAGATCATAGACCAGAGTCAACTCAGAAATCGGTGTTTGCAGTTGTCAGATCAATGTCAGAGTAAAGACTAAACAGAATTGTCAGAAATTTGGAATCGTTGAACTTCAAAGGTTCATTAGGGAGTCAAGAAAAAGAGATCAGATGTGAATGATGGAGTGTCATATATGAGAAGCTTAGTTCAGTTGTTGGTTCAAAAAGAGTAGATTTTGTATTTCAAGATGGTCTCCTTGGTCAAAATGGTCGGACAACACCACGAAACCGAAGGATTAACATGGAATAATGAGACTCAATGAAACGAAAATACCCCCACCTTTTGTATAAGGATTGGTAAATGTTTAAATTTCAAGGACGAAATTTTTATAAGAGGGGAAGAGTTGTGACATCCAAATTTTCGGGTTCTAATTTTGACTAGATAAATAGGGCCATTTTCGTTCAGTTGAAGCCGGTGATTGTGAAATTGAGGAGTATGAGGGATTCTTGGATAAATAAAATAATCAATTTGATAAGTGAGACATCAATTGATTTTATGAGAGTCATTTGAGAGAAATTCAAGAGGGATATTGGATGCAAAAATGCAAGAGGGGAATCAAGAACTCTAATATGAAATTCTTTTGGGAATTTATGAGCTTATTCAAAAGAAATTGAACTAAGAATTTTCTATTTGAGGAAATTCTTGTCTTTTGAATTTATTCTCATTTCCCCTTTCCCTATTTGGCCAAACACCTTTCCTCCTTTCTCTCTCTCTTTCTTTCTTTCTTTTTCCTTTTCCTTTTTTTTTTTTTTTCTCTCTCTCTCTCTCCTTTTCTCTTTTCCCCACGCCAATGAAACCGCAAAGCAGCCCATCTCCTTGCCGCGAGCTATCCGTCTCTTTGCCTCGTCTTTGACTGCCATCTCGCCTCCCCTTAGTCGGTTTGTTGACTGTTGCATCAACTCCAGCGACTCCGCCGAAGAAGCCAGCCGCGATCGCCTCCTCCTCCGTCCGCAAGATCGCCCCCATCTCCACGGAAGCAGCAGCCGTCCTTTGCCTTGCTCGAAGCCGAGTCCTCAGCTTGTGTTTTTAGTCTAGCTCGGCACCACTTCGAACAGCCCGTGAAGTCAGTTCAGCCGTGCCCATTCAGTTGCGTTCAAATCCAGAATGGGCAGCCCCGCCATGGACTTGTGTGGCCAATTTTGGCCCCGGTTTGACCCGGTTGGCGGACCCGCTTTGGAGAGGATCGAGCTTTGCCACGTGCTCGTCAATTTGATCCGAACGGATCTTTAATCTAGTGAGTTTTACTCACTAAAACCTTCTTAGTTTGCTAATTACACTTAAAGGTTGATTAGTGTTAGTTAAGTGTAATTAAGTTGTTAGATTAGAATGGATTAGCGATTATTAGTTAATTTTATTGCATATTAGTGAAATAATTTGTGTACTTGGATAGAGAATTCCCTATAGTATTTATTGGATGCTTCGTGGGATTTTTCCTTACCCTTATCGGGTGTTAATTAGGCAATTCTGGCCTAAGTGGGATGGCCAACGACCGGAATATTATGCTGATGACCGTGGTGAAGTCCGTTTATTTAATCGCGTTTTAATTTGAGCTAAAATGAATTTTAATATTTATTAATTAATTTTCGAAATTAATTAATTATTTATTTATTTTTCGGAAATTAATGCTGAGGTGATCGACAATTGGAATTTCGTGCTGATTGACGTGGCGCAGTCCATTTATTTATTTGAGCTCTACATTGTGTGAAATTAAGTAAATTGTGACATTTTAGGGATTTACCCTAAATTGATTGAAATTGAGTGAAATTGAATTATTGATTGGTAGATGGCCGAGTATGGCTAGTTAGCAATTGTAATGCCTTGTTGAGCTGTAAGTGGAGAGAGTGATGAGAGCTAACTGAGAATTCTATTGGCTGAGACCGATCAAGTACGAAATATAGACAAGCGTGGTTCGGTGATAAAGTACATCACTGTGTGAAAACGACGCCTTAAAGAACACACGTAGACTACCTATGAATCGTGACAGGTGTGGTTCGGTGATGAGGGACATCACTGTGTGAAAACGGCGCTTTAAAGAACGCACGTAGATTGTCAGTGATTTGTGACCTATGACGAGCGTGGTTCGGTGATGAGGAATATCATTGTGCGAAAACGGCGCCTTAAAGAACGCATGTAGACCGTCTATTACTTATGTCACCTTGGCGAAAGCGACGCCCGAGAGAATTAATGGAGCTCGTGACTGTTGACACCTCAATTTTTAGTATGTTTTTTTTATTAATTAAGTTTTTATTTATTTTGTCTTTTTTGAAATAATAAACAAATAACAAAAAAAAACAAGAAAACAAGAAAGAAAACAAATAAAAAAGAAAAACAAAAGCAGCAGCCCCCTTTTTCTTCACGTGGGTTCCCCTCCCCTCTCTCCTTCTTCTTCTTTCTTCTTCTTCCTTCTCCTTCCTTCTTCTTCTCTCTGTCTATGTGCATCACGTGCGACGGCCGGCGACGCACTCAAGGGCAGCCTATGGTAAAGAGGAACGAAGGTAGGCCGCCGAAGGAGAGGACGACGCACATGCGCCTTCAATGCGCGACTTTAATGATGAGATGAGACGCCGGTTCAGCCGGGAGGTTCCGGTCGGCAAGCCAAAGACCGGTGGCCGAGCTCCTCCGTCGACCGGACCTCCTCGCCTATAAATAGGCTTCTCCCGACGATGGCAAAGGAGGAGCGAGCTCCGAGATCTTCCCACTGAGAGACTTCGGGGGAGGAATCAAAGAGCGAGCGAGAGAGCTCGAGTCGCAAGCTCAGCCCACCCTCCACCGAGAGACTTCGGGGAAGGCAGGCGGCAAGCGACTTCGAGAAGGTGAGATCAGGCCGGTGGAGGCTCGGATCGACGAGTGAGAGAAGATTGAGGCCGAGGGTAGGGTTTCGCGAGATCTCGCGCCTCGATCTGGTTTTTTTGCTGTTGCTGTTGCTGCCGAACACCTTGTCCGAGCCGAGCACTCCCGACCACCCCAACGCCGTCGCTACGACTGATTCGTCCAAAGCCGCACCAAATCCGAGGTCGATCTAGCCCCGACGCCACCTCGAGTCGTGCCCGAAGCCGCTGCCACCACTCCAGATCTGCGAAGCTCGCTGTCGCCGCGACCGCCACTCTGCTGCTCCACCATCAGCGAATCCAACTAATCCGTCGCCACCAACGACTCCGCCCGATCTCGCATCCCCGACGCTGTCTCGCCGACCTACAGCCACCTTACCCGTGCCCTCGTTGCGAGCAGGTAACGGCTGTGCTCGTCCGCGTCGTCACTATCGCTCCGCCTCCCCCCGAGAACCCAAGCGAACTACCCGTTGTCATCACCGCTTCTTGAAAAGCCAGTAGCCGCCCATCGTCTCCACCGAAACCCTAGCCGTGGATCGTCAGATCTCAAAGGCTCCAAGACCGGGTCGCGAAGTCGGAGCCGGGTCGGGCATAGATTGATTCGGGTAGGGTTTCCGCGATTTTTGGGGCGGCGGGAATCCGGGTCAAAGTCGGGCGGATCCGGGTTGGGCGTCCGGGTAGGGTTTCTGCTTGGGTTAGTTTTTGTGCGCGTGGGCCGGGTATCTTTTGGGCTGAAGTTTTTATGAAAATGGGCCAAGAACGGTTTGCGCTTGGAAAAAGAAAAATGGAGATCGTGGACCGAGTCGGTCCCAACCCGGGAACCCGACCCGGTTCGTTTTTATATTATTATAATAATAAATATAATATTTTAAATAAAAAAAAAAAAAAGTTTTTATTTCTAGAAAATCGAAAAATATTTAAAAAAATGTTGAAAAATTGTTTTATTTTCTAAAAAAAAAACCAAAAAATCAAAAATAATTTATTTTCAAAAAATATTAAAAAATATTTTATTTTCCGAAAAATAAAAAAAAATCAAAAATATTCCATATTTTCCAAAAAATGCTAAAAATCCAAAAAAAGCCAAAAATTCTTGAAAAAGTCAAAAAATTCAGAAAAAAAGCCAAAAGACTTGTATTTTTCCAAAAATATCAAAAAAGGTCAAAAAAAAATCCCTTTCATGTCAAAAAAATAGAAAAAGACCCAAAAATATGTTTTTCTCCAAAAATGCATGGAAAACCCCTCGAGCATCCAAAATGCGTGGAAAATCCCTCGAACATCCAAAAAACCTCAGGGTTTAAACAAGATTAGGTACCGAAAGGGCATTAGTGATTAACTAGTGTAATCAAGTCCCCGATCCTAATTTTCTCTGGTTGCGCAGAGTGAGTATTTCTCCCGATACTTCACTTGGGTTTGTAATCAACCCACCCCCAAATTGATTAGTGGCGACTCCATTTTAAAAATTGATTTACAAGATTAAAATTCAGACTATTAAAGTCGCGAATTGGTGGACTTGGGAGAGTCCGGGCTTTAATAATTTCAGCCAAGCCATTAGCCTCCTTAGGCGCCCGTACCTGATTGCGGGCGCCGAAAAAAAGAGGTCACGACAGCTTGGCGACTCCCCTGGGGATTTTGAGGACTTAGGCCATTTTATCTTTGTTTAAATGCTTTGCTGACTTGGGTTTTTTTTTTTTTTCTTTTGTGCAGGGTAATAGCTTAAAGTTTTTTTATTCTGTCAAAATAAAATGTTTTGTGATTATAAACTGCTGTGCATGCTTTACTATTTTAAACACTACACATGGCACACACAACCCCCCGGACCTGGGCCGCCATAGGATTTCTAGGATGGTGTTAAGAAAGATACGACCTCGAACGCGAGACTGCGATATAGAGGTTGCCTTTCTTTTCCCCGAATTTCTTAGCCGAGGTTAGGATGGTATGCTGCTAACGCGAGACTGCGACGGGCGGATATCCTTTTAATCTCACCAAGCCTTCTGAGTTAGAAATCGAGCCACACGTCCCATCTGTATGTCTTTGTGCTTGCCACTTTATTTAAAAGCAAAGTGATTTCTTTACTTTTACTCAGTCTTTTTATTTGACCCATGGCAATTTAGGATAAGCTTTTCAAGTCCCAGTTTATGTGCGATGGGGAAGGACGATATCCAGTTCATTCCTGCTCCCAAGGCGGAGCTATTCAGATGGTGGGGCCAATTAGATCAGTTTGCCCAAGAGCGCGTGAAGGCCAAAATTGGTCATCTCCTATCGTTGATCCAAATCACTGTTCGTCCTGAAGTCATACAAGCCATGGCACATTTTTGGTGCCCGAAGACAATTACTTTTATATTCGGTAGGTTTGAGCTAACCCCAACCTTGGAAGAATACAGCATCATCACTGGAATGCCTCTTGAGAAAAAGCTTGTCAAGCCATCGATAGGCGCCCTCCCATGGCGCAGGTTAGCACGACTTCTAGGGACTGAAATCCATGTCATGAGACAAATTCTTGAAGGCAACCATAATACCTGCCCACTAGAATTTATGAATGCTTGTTTCCAAAATCAGCCTATGACCCAGAAAAGTGAGATTTTCCTCCTAGCCTTTTTCGGACTCATCATCTTCCCCCATCAAAGAAATGCCATAACTCCCAAGATGGCATGGATAGTTGAACAGATCTTAAGAGGGGGGAATTATGTCAACATGATTTTAACTGAAACATTCTTGTCTTTTAATCGTTTTAAAGACAACTCGGAGAAAATCATGCGAGCCTCTCCTGAAATTTTACAAGTCGGTTCTTTTCTCACCTAAGCGAATTTCGAGACTTCATGCGATCACCTGAAACAAATGCTTTTGAAAATCCATTACAAAAATTTATGGTTTTAGGACCATACATTCCCAATCAAAGCTATTTAAATTGGGTAAGCTTCCTAAGAAACCCAGCTCCTGAGGCATTCCAATGGTGTGCTGGTTGGTTCCATGAAAAGAGGGCCCGCTTTGCTTACATGCGCACCCGCCCAATTCCGTTGCTCGGTCTCACCGGCGCCATTCCCTACTACCCATATCGGGTAGCCCGACAATATGGAGCCCTTCAAGAGATCCCACCGCCTTTCAAGATGATGGTGCCTCCAGTTCTTTTCAACACAAGCCGTGACTATGAATTCGAAATTTCTACCGCTGAGGAAACCTGGGATAAGTGCCATCGCAAAAGGATTGTGATACCTGAAGGGCTTGAGGGAGAAGAAAAAGCCCACCACGCCTCAATGTCCTACATCCACAACCATTGTATCCCAACAAAATGGAAGCCATCAGTCCCTCACTCGATTGGCAAAAGCAGCCAGCACGAGCAAGCAGAGCTCATGGAGAGGGATTTGGGAATGGACTGGACATCCTCAGAGCTAGCCCAAGGAAGCAGGCATCCTCACAAGAGCAAGGCTCCCCGTCGCGTATAAATTGGGAATCGTGTGCCCCTTAATGTTAATAATGTGAAAGCTTTGTCCCATTGTTTAGGGACTTTTGTTTAATATCTAGTATTTTATTCTGTCATTTCAATTTCAAGTTCTAGATGTCAGAAGTCTGCGGTCTATAAAATTCTCTTTTGATGAATAAAAAGCAGTTAGACCATTGCCATGGGTCAATTTTTGTTTACTTTCGTGCTCATTCATTATTTTCAACGAACAGGTAATTATGAATCGTCGGCCACCACTCGTTCGTGAATGGCCTCATCCAATAGGGGCCGATCAGAATGATGTACAAAATCGCCTCATTAACATTGAAGACGGCGTAGGACAAATATCCATTGTCCTTCAACAACTCTCAAGACAAATGGAATCCACTCAAGTCGAACCCAACTCTGTAGTTGCCTTAAGCACCGTCATGACACCTGCAAATTTGCTAGAAAATAGCCAGTACCATAGACAGTTTGAAAAAATCATGAAAAAGTTAAGCCAGTTGCAGGAGCAGAATCCCCTGGACCTATCCAACTACACCGGCATTGAGATCCCTGAAAAACTCAAAGCACCCGAATGCGAAAGGTATGCTGATACCTCCCACCCAGAGACCTACTTGCAGGCCTACCTGGTCCGAAGGATGATTCAATCGTACCAATCGAACTTAGCAGGCCCTGCCTTGCGATGGTACATTGTTAGGAGGATTAGTCCCCTTAAAACCTGGAGGGAATTAATTCATGTTTTCCGTCAAGAATACGATATTGACATCACCCCTGACATCACCTTACCCTACGAAGAGCCAATGATCGCGGAGCATGAGGAGCTGTTAGCCGCTGAGATAGGAGAGGAGCATGTCAATGAAGCCTTGCATGATAAACGGGCAGTTGAGCAACATCCTATTACTAGAAAAATTCCCACTAGGAAAGGCAAGGAGCCTTTGTACGAGGTCAAAGACACAGAGTCTGTTCAAGAGTGGGGCACAACTGGACAACTCCCCAAGCTTACTCCAAGAGCTAGGGTCCAAAGAATACCAACCCCTATCAACCTGGAAAGTGAATCAGACAGTGAAACTCTAATGTCTCTCACTTCCCTTGACAGAATCAAGTTAGCAAAGTGAAGGGCCTTACTCAAAAGGTTTGGACCAAAAGCCAAGAAAAGAAAGCCCAAGCAGATAGATTCAAAGCATCTACCGACGAGCCATCGCACCAAAGCTTTGAACATTCCCAAGAATACAACTTTGAGGGCCACCATCCTCTAGAGTACAATCTTGAAGACTTCCCGGCCCTAGAATACAATCCCAAGGACTTCCAGCGTTATTTTGACAATGAGCGACGATTCATCGTATAATCAAGTTTCCTACTCTCATCCGCGGATGAAGGTCCGTCAGAAGAGGAAGCATACGTTTTTATCCGCTACGATCCTAACGAAGTATTAAGCTCGTCCTCTAACCATGAGGATAGCTTCAATACTTCATCCTCATTTGGAAATTTTGACCAAGAAGAGAGCAATGGGGTAATCTCGATAGAGTCCAACTCTCCTGAAACAGAAAAATTCACCACTACCACGAATATGCAGTGGGAAAACCAGTGGCCTAACTAGGATACATCAAGCCCGTCTTACGCTCATAGGATCATGACCCCTGGAGAGATGTGGATACCTAACCTCCACAAATATAACGGCATGACTTGCCCCGTGGCCCACTTGCAGTACCTCCATGTTGAAATGAGTCGGTACTATGGCCCAATGTCATTCACAACTCAGGCCTTCCAAGAGAGTCTTACGGGATATGCATTACAATGGTTCATCACAACAGATATCTACCTTATGAGAGATTGGAATGAGCTGTCTTCTGCATTCCTGCTTCAGTATCAAAGCCAGATTGGGACTGAAGCGCCTTGTCAGAACTTGGTTCACTTCAGAAGAAGACCAATGGAGGATTTTCGAGTATATGCGAGGAGGTGGGAGGCTTTTATGATGCAAACTTACCATCAACTGGCTGAAGAAGAAATGATAAAGCTGTTCATAGGGGCTTTACCTCGCAAGCATCGCTGTTGGTTGCATGGGTTGCATTTCCGTAGCTTCAATGAAGTGGTCCTCTCATGCGAATACTTCGAGTCTACTGGAGGCGAGGAACTCAAAGGCGCTTAACCAGCAATATCAAAGTGCTCCTTTTCATAGGAGTTTTCATGGGTGTTGCTTGTTTTTATAATTTCATGTTTCTTATCCTGTCTAGTGTGCTACTGTTGTATTTTCCATTTCAGTAATCTAATGTACAGTTCTAATATTTTGTTTTGAAAGCATGAAGCGGTATCCCAAACCGACCCAGTGATGTTATCCAACCATGAAAAGAAAATATCATCCAAGGAGAATACCGAATTTGGGCTTCCTCATGCTTTTTCTCCCCCAAAGACATATTTTGAAAATAAAAAATATTTCATCACTCGAAAGTTTTTGTTAAAACAAGATGATAAATTTAACCATGTTTGTCTTTCGACTCATTCACTTCATGTCTCGGAAGATCATTCCCATCCCCTTTGACTTAGTGTGACATGGGGCATTTGAAGCAAGTGCATCAGGCGAACTCACCAAATTCAAAGACACCCTGCCAAGAAAACAGGGGTAAATAGAAAGAATCATCCTACACCAAAAGAGGGTAAGTCTTATCCTCTCGAATATAATTTGGAAATAATGTCTTCTCTCTTCTATTTACAGGATACAAAAGATGAGATGTAATAGGTATAGGCATAGAGTTGAGATCGAAGCATCCATGACATGCCTCACTCCTGCCTAGCTTCATCCTTAGCCAAAGAACTATCTTGTCGCACGACGCGCCCAAATGGCTAGATGTTACAGTATCAACTTCAACATAAGGAAGGAGTTCCTCCTCTTCCTTTTAAGTGATTACTGTCAACAGGGAGAAAATCTAGACAATCAAGGCAATCTATAGCCCCACACCCCGGACAATGACTTTGGAATTTAGAAGCTTCACTCCGGACGCATATTCTCGCAACAAGTAATTGCCATAAGAGAATTGAGGTTTTGATTGTCCATCTTAGATTCCATAGAAACTTGAAGTACATGACTTTGCTCAATGCTGCTAATGGTCATATAGTCAAAGACAAAAGAAAAATTCCATAGAAGGAAGGTGTTGAAGATAAATCGACAACCATCAATCATACATGCATGGCCATGAGTGAGGAAGGCCAATCGAAAGAAATATCAAACTGTGCCAAGACGAAAAGGCCGTCATCGACATTCAAATATCCCTAGGAGTCAGCAAATACAAACTTTGGAGAAGAGTAATTTGGTATCGTTTCCAATACTCCTAGTGTCTCGAACTCACTTTTAACATATTTTCTCCTATTGACAGAAGCATAGGATTCAAGAAACAAGCTTAAAGGTTAATTTGGACAAATCAAATGACCCATATCGATTTACCTAACTTGGTATAAAAGGATGTGTCGTCCTGGAGCCGGTTCGGTTAAATAAAAAAGGCAGCGCCCTACGGACACCATCGGCACCTCTAGCCAAGTGGTATCCGAGAAGAAGCAAAAAGGTCCGAAGTCGGGGGTTCGAATCCCCGACGCGGTAGTTAGCCGCTTGGTAAAAAAATAATAAAAAAATTTTTTGCTTCCCTTGCACTTGCAAATTATGAGAGAACAGGTGACCTAACGAAGCAAAAGACATAGGACTTCGTGTCCCACTTGTACTTCAAGTCCATCCAATCATCGCAAAAGTGAAGGGTATCATTTCCATTACTCCCACTATCGAACTCGCTTTTGACGTATTTTCCCTATTGAAGAAACATTGGGAATCAAAAAGCAAACTTGATGGTCAATATTGGCCAAATGAGGTTCGTGGAAATGACCCGCATCAAATTCACCTGGCTTCGTGTAAAAGGACGCGTCATCTTGAGCCAATTCGAGAGAATAATCGACCTAACGAAGCAAGGGACATAGGACTTAGTGTCCCCCTCTCACTTCAGGATCACTTGACTATCAAAAACAAGGATAATAAATCAATGAGAGGCATGACAAACTCTCCTAAATGAAATGGCGTCCTGAGTAATCGTCAAAGCAAATGACAGAAAATCTTCAGGCCTCAACTGACATTTTGATTTTGGCCAGACTACTTGATTTACTTGTACATCTTCTCTTCTGCAGGGGCAAAAGCAGAGATGCCCGATCAAATTCCCAATCATCGGCTGATCATTCATGTGTCATATCCCTAATCAATAGGGACAACCGGCGACACCCATTTGCGAATAACCCTTTTGATATTCAAAATCTAACATATTTGGAAACACCATTATGTTAGCCCCTAAAGTTGTCCATAGGGTCTTTTTTGAGTCAAAACCATTCATTTGTTTTGAGAGTTCAAACTCCATCATATTTGAAATGTTGCATGTCATTTCCAGATGAATTCTGCATGATGATTTTGCCTGTCTAAGTCACTAATTCCACTGAGGATTATTAGAAAAGATAGCTAAGTGAAAAATACAAGATTGATTGAGCATGCTGGATAAGGTACGTCAGAATGATGAAAGGCAAGCCATATCCTACACACAATCCCCCCCATCTATACACTTGTGAGATGAGTGCAGAAGATTCCATGACTGCAGGGTAAAGAGTTCTCTCGCGAATGGTACGATAACCAAAATAGTGAGAGGCATTTCATTGCTCACCCCTTTGAGCTCCTTACACTGGTGAAGCTTCTCTCATATCCTCGTCAAGAACCACCCCACACTAGGGCAGATCGGAGGCAAAGCAGCATCACAAGGTGAGAAGAGAGATAGAAATTTTCTTGCTTGCACTTGCATCAATCTTTGAGTGTCTTTATTGCATATGAACACTCGCGTTAATTTAAGTGCCCTAGAGTCATGAAGAGCAATTCTTTCTTTACGCACTCGTATCCATTGTACAACCCAAGCAAGTCTGTAATTTTACCCTCACATTGAGACAAAGCGAAGTTATTGCCATAGCCTAAAGCATGCCGGCTGAAGAAGAAGATTCAAGAGTCTAAATAATGGTGCTTTGATTGAACTTGCCTAGATCAGTTCCTCAAGCAACAAAAAAAAAACTAGGGGCATAAAAAAGCAGTGTACCTGGTAAAAGCAAGGTCAAATGCCCATAAATGAAGAACTGGAATAAAAAAAATAGGAGCATAAAAAAGCAGTGTGCCTAGTAAAAGCAAGGCCAATGCCCTCCAGTCAAAAATACAGCCAAGAAAAATTGCTGTTGTGGTCCATAGAACCTCCATCGACAAGAAAGACTAGTGACAAAATGCCAAGGCAATCACCAACTCTCACCCCTTACATGTGAGCCAAGTCTACGTTACATCCCCATTGTAAAAAGTCTCTTCAGACTAGGGGCACTTCAATTAACGTAGGATTTCATATGTGCATAAGCATTGCTCGAAGAAGTACGAGCAAGATTACTCTATCTCTTTTCGCAGGGTTCTTGACTTGTAAAACCGGAGATGATCGTGCAACATTTTCTTCCATCGGCTTGACCTTGATGGTCCCATTTCGATGAGCTATTGACCAAGACTTCATCACAATTTCAACAAAGACCTCTCACATTGGTAAAGTCGTACCTTGTTTTGCGAGAATACTCGGACCCCCGCCGACATGATGACGGTGAGATAGTGTGGTCCTTATAAATCCTGCATTAATGGTCAGGATAGCCTTTTCCATGAGAGTGAGCGGAAAGTCCTTTCAGACTAAAAGTCCCTCATTTGGCATGCTCAAGACATCTACATTCTAAATGAAGGTTGTCTTTCAAAATCTTCCCCAGTGGAAATCAGATGATGCAAAATTGACAAGATTGTCATGCATAAATCACATTTGAATTTATGAATTTACAGTATATACAATCATGTGTGCATATTGTGCAAATAGCGAGACATACTCGAGATCGAGATATTGCCGGGTAAGCATATCCATGTCCCCATTTGTCTTTAAGTACCTACCACTTTGTCCGGGTACTCTCTCCTTGACACTCGACTTATTCGAGTCGTCCCTTGAGTTTGGATGCTTGCAGCTGTCTAGGTATCCCCATTGTCTTTGAGTACCGGCCACCGTTCGAATGCTCCTTTTTCCTGACACTCGACCTGTCCAAGTTGTCTTTAAAGTTTGGATGCTCGTGACTGACCAAGTATCCATTTATCGTTGAATACCTACTGCTGTATAGGTATCCCTATTGTCTTTGAGTACCGGCCACCGTTCGGATACTCCCTCGACTTGTTTGAGTTGTCCCCAGAGTATTGATACTTGTGATTAACCAAGTATCTCGTTAAATACCTGCTGCTGTCTAGGTATCCCTCTTGTCTTTGAGTACCGACCACTATTCGGATACTCCCTTTTCCTAACACTCGACCTGTTCGAGTTGTCCCCATAGTATTAATACTTGTGACTGACCAAGTATCTCTTGGAGTACCTACTGCTGTCGAGGTATCCCCATATCATCAAGTACTCACCGTTGTCCAGGTATTTCCTTTTCATCACACTCAACTTGCCCGAGTTGTCCCCAAATAATAGCAGCTGTTCAAGCATTCCACTGCTTTGTGTGCCTGCGCCTACTAAGGTATGCTTTCTTACACTTGGACCAACTGAGTGGTCCCAAATCATATCATTAAGTACTCGTGTTAATCCAAGTATTCCAGTACTTTGTACACCTACGGCTACTCAGGTGTTCCACCCCTTTTAAGTGCCTGCGGCAATCCAGGTAAGCCTCATACCACATTCAGATTCCTAACTACCAGGAGGTGAGAGACCTTCACGAATATGCGAGGCACATCCTTGATATTCCCATTACCAGGAGGTGAGAAACTTTCATGAATATGCGAGGCACATCCTCGATATTCCCAATTACCAGGAGGTGAGAGACCTTCACGAATATGCGGAGCAAGCCCTCGGTATTCCCATTTACCAGGAGGTGAGAAACCTTCATGAATATGCGAGGCACGTCCTCAATATTCCCAATTACCAGGAGATGAGAGACCTTCACGAATATATGAGGCACATCCTCGATATTCCCAATTACCAGGAGGTAAGAGACCTTCATGAATATGCGAGGCACGTCCTCAATATTCCCAATTACCAGGAGGTGAGCATCATCATCCTAGAAAGGCAACGGGAAGTGAGACCTTCACGAGTATCTCGGTACGTCCTCGATATTCCCAATTACCAGGAGGTGAGAAACCTTCATGAATATATGAGGCACGTCCTCGATATTCCAACTACCGGGAGGTGAGAGATCTTCACGAATATGCGAGATCCATCCTCAATATTCCCACTACCAGGAGGTAAGAGACCTTCACAAATATCCCAGGTATGCCCTCGATATTTCCCAATTGCCAGGAGGTGGGACACCTTCACAAATATCCAAGGTATGTTCTCAGTATTTTCAATTATCAAGTACCCCTTCGATACTTGTGATCATCCAAGTATCCCCAAGAGTTTGTACCTGTGATCGTCCAGGTACCCCTTCAATACTTGTGATCATCCAGGTATCTCCAAAGAGTTTGTACTTGTGATCGTCCAGGTACCTCTTCGATACTTGTGATTATCCAGGTATCTCCAAAGAGTTTGTACCTGTGATCGTCCAAGTACCCCTTCGATACTTGTGATCATCCAAGTATCTCCAAAGAGTTTGTACTGTGATCGTCCGTGTACCCCCTCGATGCTTGTGATCATCCGGTATCCTCCAAGAGTTTGTACTTGTGATCATCCAAGTACTATCTCCCAACAAGAAAGGATGCCCCGAGAAAGGTCGGCGCATCTCCCGTCAAGGCGACCGAAGAAAGGTTCGGGTCCTAGACAAACCAACTTATTGCTCTAACAAAGCGATCGAAGAAAGGTTTGGGTCTGGAAAAGCAATTCCCGTCAAAGCGATCGAAGAAAGGTTCGGGTCCTAGACAAACCAACTTATTGCTCTAATAGGCGACCGAAGAAAGGTTCGGGTCCTAGACAAAACCAACTTATTGCTCTAACAGGCGACCGAAGAAAGGTTCGGGTCCTGGAAAAGCAATTCCCCGTCAAGGCGACCGAAGAAAGGTTCGGGTCCTAGACAAACCACTTATTGCTCCAACAGGCAACCGAAGAATGGTTCGGGTCCCTGGAGAAGCAATCTCCTCATGCAAAGGTAAGATGACATCTTGATACTTGCCAAACTCGGGGTTCACACCCTATCTCACTCACTCCGGTAAGTAACTACGGGTATCTTCTTATCTGTCTTAGTATATGTAAAGTTATATTGCTCTTTTTCCGCATAGAATAATAGGTCCCAAATAAAATATAATTTGCTACACATGCATGGATAAAATTGAGGCATCAGTCTGTCTTTGAATACAACCTCTGCAAGCTCACCTTCAAAGAGGGGCATTTGTTGACACCTCAATTTTTAGTATGTTTTTTTATTAATTAAGTTTTTATTTATTTTGTCTTTTTCGAAATAATAAACAAATAAAAAAAAAAAAAAAGAAAACAAGAAAGAAAACAAATAAAAAAGAAAAACAAAAGCAGCAGCCCCCCCTTTTTCTTCACGTGGGTTCGTACAACCCCCCTCCCCTCTCTCCTTCTTCTTCTTTCTTCTTCTTCCTTCTCCTTCCTTCTTCTTCTCTCTGTCTATGTGCATCACGCGCGACGGCCGGCGACGCACTCAAGGGCAGCCTATGGTAAAGAGGAACGGAGGTAGGCCGCCGAAGGAGAGGACGACACACATGCGCCTTCAATGCGCGACTTTAATGATGAGATGAGACGCCGGTTCAGCCGGGAGGTTCTCGGTTGGAAAGCCAAAGACCGGCGGCCAAGCTCCTCCGTCGACCGAACCTCCTCGCCTATAAATAGGCTTCTCCCGACGATGGCAAAGGAGGAGCGAGCTCCGAGATCTTCCCACCGAGAGACGGGGGAGGAATCAAAGAGCGAGCGAGAGAGCTCGAGTCGCAAGCTCAGCCCACCCTCCACCAAGAGACTTCGGGGAAGGCAGGCGGCAAGCGACTTCGAGAAGGTGAGATCCGGCCGGTGGAGTCTCGGATCTGACCTGAGTGAGAGAAGATTGAGGCCGAGGGTAGGGTTTCGCGAGATCTGCGCCTCAGATCTGGTTTTTTTTTGCTGTTGCTGTTGCTGCCGAACGCTGTGCCGAGCCGAGCACTCCCGACCACCCCAACGCCGTCACTACGACTGATTCGTCCAAAGCCACACCAAATCCGAGGTCGATCTAGCCCGACGCCACCTCGAGTCATGCCCGAAGCCGCTGCCACCACTCCAGATCTGCGAAGCTCGCTGTCGCCGCGACCGCCACTCGCTCTTTGCTCCACCATCGCCGAATCCAACTAATCCGTCGCCACCAACGACTCCGCCCGATCTCGCATCCCCGACGCTGTCTCGCCGACCTCTGCCACCTTACCCGTGCCCTCGTTGCGGCGAGTAACGGCCGTGCTCGTCCGCGTCGTCACTATCGCTCCGCCTCCCCCGAGAACCCAAGCGAACTACCCGTTGTCATCACCGCTTCTTGAAAAGCCGCAGCCGCCCATCGTCTCCACCGAAACCCTAGCCGCGGATCGTCGGATCTCAAAGGCTCCAAGACCGAGTCGCGAAGTCGGAGCCGGGTCGGGCGTAGATCGATTCGGGTAGGGTTTCCGCGATTTTTGGGGCGGCGGGAATCCGGGTCAAAGTCGGGCGGATCTGGGTTGGGCGTCCGGTAGGGTTTCGCTTGGGTTAGTTTTTGTGCGCGTGGGTAGGGTATCTTTTTGGGCTGAAGTTTTTATGAAAATGGGCCAAGAACGGTTTTTGCGCTCGCAGATCGTGGACCGAGTCGGTCCCAACCCGAGGAACCCGACCAGGATCGTTTTTATATTATTATAATAATAATAAATATAATATTTTAAATAAAAAATCAAAAAAAGTTTTTATTTCAGAAAAATCGAAAAATATTTAAAAAATGTTGAAAAATTGTTTTATTTTCTAAAAAAAAACCAAAAAATCAAAAATAATTTATTTTCAAAAAATATTAAAAAATATTTTATTTTCCGAAAAATAAAAAAATCAAAAATATTCCATATTTTCCAAAAATGCTAAAAATCCAAAAAAAGCCAAAAATTCATGAAAAAGTCAAAAAATTCAGAAAAAAAGCCAAAAAGACTTGTATTTTTCCAAAAATACCAAAAAGGTCAAAAAAAAAAAAATCCCTTTCATGTCAAAAAAATAGAAAAAGACCCAAAAAAATGTTTTTCTCCAAAAA
The DNA here is from genome assembly GCA_014182695.1 of Eucalyptus albens. Classification (NCBI taxonomy): domain Eukaryota; kingdom Viridiplantae; phylum Streptophyta; class Magnoliopsida; order Myrtales; family Myrtaceae; genus Eucalyptus; species Eucalyptus albens. The sequence continues at coordinate 24,291,142 of CM024652.1, forward strand.
TGCATGGAAAACCCTCGAGCATCCAAAATGCGTGGAAAATCCCTCGAACATCCAAAAAACCTCGGGGTTTAAACAAAATTAGGTACCGAAAGGGCATTAGTGATTAACTAGTGTAATCAAGTCCCCGATCCTAATTTCTCGGTTGCGCAGAGTAAGTATTTCTCCCGATACTTCACTTGGGTTTCTAATCAACCCACCCCAAATTAATTAGTGGCGACTCCATTTTAAAAATTGATTTACAAGATTAAAATTCAGACTATTAAAGTCGCGAATTGGTGGACTTGGGAGAGTCCGGGCTTTAATAATTTCAGCCAAGCCATTAGCCTCCTTAGGCGCCCGTACCTGATTGCGGGCGCCGAAAAAAAGAGGTCACGACAGTGACTAGGTGTATTATTGGAGGTTTTATGGGACGGAGTGAATGACCTAAAAATGGTCCGACTGAGATGTAATCGACTGAGTCGATTGATCCTTACCTTGATTCGATGTTGTGAATTGATTAATTGAATGAGAATGACCGTGAGTGGTCTTGTTGGCGTGTAATCGGCTAGGTCGATTCGATCGATGCTTCGATTTGTGATGTGATTACTTGGGTGCCTATTTGATCTGTACTAATATGCAGGTAGAATCCGAGGCCAAGGTAAGTCCTCTAACTCATGTTGTGCATAGGCAACCCTAAGGTGTATTAGTTTACTAATTGGGTCGTAAGGGGTAGAACTTGCTGAGACGTAGTCTCATCCCAGTTTGGGGAAATCATTTTAGGACCCTGATGAAGAACCTGAGGAGAAAGAACTCGAAGAGGAGTATTTGAAGGAGAACGCCGAGGATGATCAGTAGAATCGATGACTATTGCTTTGTAGAATCTATTGAGTAGAAACCAACCCTTTTAGCATGGTTTGTATATGTACATGTATGACTGAGTCATTATAGATGTACATTTGCTTTTTTGTTTGGGAATTTTTATAATTGCTTCCGCATGTGCTATTAAAAAGGAAAGGGTCAGCGATATGTAGTTCTGAGATATCGCATAAGAAAATCGACCAAAGGTAAGGGATGTGCGCATGCCTGAGGATCGGGGCGTGACATTCTCACTCTCTCCGATGGATTCTTCAAATGATACGAGAAGGATTTAGAGCTACAGAGCTATCATAGTGAGCAGCTCTTAGATCAATTTTCCGGTATCCCCATTTAGAATTTAAGGAATATGGAATCCATTTTTCTATGGCTGGTACGAAGATAATCAAACTTCGACTACAACAAAGAACTACTAATAATGATAATAAATTTTTTTTACAACATGAATGGAATTTCATACAAGTACAAACTAACTCTACAATCCTAGTCGTAGCATTTCTCATATCCTTGGTAATTTGATTCAAAATTGTGAACAATGGAGCCAACACACTAGCGATGGTTCCGAGAAACCTCCTTAAACCTCCAATAGGCTGCATTTTCTTCCTTAACTTGACAATGATGTGTTTCCCAGATTCCATTGGCCTGATAGACACGTAAAGCTGCACTTCCTTTTTCTAGTGGCAGCTACTAGACAAGAAATTCTAAATTCCTAAAGATGAATATAATATTATCAAACCAGATCAATATTGGACCATTTCAGCATACTCCAATGAAAAATTGTTCACTATATAAGTAGGGAGGTCTTACCAGATGCATTCACATTTTTAGTCTCTTCTTGAGGCTGCTCAGTTTTAGTCTCTGAATTAGAACATAGTTCATCACCATTGTGTAATTTGTGAACCCTCTCCTCTAACTCATAGCTTATTTGCACCGTGCGTGAACCCACAAAAGTTGATCATGCGTCTTGTGTTTCCCATGGATATAAATCACCTGGACAGAAAGTATTAACAATTCTTAGTAAGAGATCAGCAACTAGATTAAAATGTTCATCTAATTATATATATTATCTTCATTTGGTGCAAGCGAAAGGGTTACAAGAATATCTAGTAAGATTGTAAATCTAACAGAAAATGGCCACAATAAGAAAGGCAAATCCATGAATTAACAGACTTAAAACTCCTCCAAGCGAAACCCAAACAGAATCCTAAAGACAAAGCTCTTAAAAGTTCAAACCCTCACTCGGAATGAATCCTTAAGAAGTTAAAAATGTGACTGGGGCATAATATGAACGATAATTGGAACTCGAATCACGTAAACTGCACAAATTGGAAAGAAGAAAAAGCAGGGTCAAACCATAATTCAAGAAGGAAACTGGACTTCATCAGGAAACTAAAAGAGATTAAAACTTGCAAACCAAGAAAAAGAAAAGAAACCAAGCAGAAAAAAAAAAGTAGCAGGAATCAATGGAAAGCAAGTCAGAACAAACAGGTTCACATCACAATTGACAATCAGCAAATACATCTTAAGGATATCCAGTTGATTGACGAGTCATGAACCTGCATTCCTCCGATTTCTAGTCATCAGAAAAGCTGAACCCAAAAGACGAAAAGAACAAAGAAAATACCACAGTAAATGACACCACCAATGAACAGAGACGAACTAGAGTCAGCAAAGTTACTAGGCACAGGCATTGGTGAAAGCGAAGACGAATGGAGAGAGAGCGCTTGAGCTTGAGCTTACGGTGCACGATGTGAGTGACAAAGAGAAAATTTCAGAGAGAAGCTGAACTGTCTGCAGTGAAAAAATTTCAGAATTTTTCTTTTTGAGAGATTAGCATGGAATTTGTGCACGTTTCAATATTTAAAGGAAATGAGGATGTGGAAATTGACGTCGCTAGCGCGTGCACGCCAACGCCACGTAGTAGAGGCAGAACTCCTCCATCATGTCGTCCACGTGCTTCGGTGACATCCCCGTGCACGCCGTCGGCTTATGCGACCCCTGAGGCGGCGCAGGACGAGTCCTTCGCCTGGTGCCTGAGCGGCCTGACGTGCGTCGTCGTGCAGCGCTTGAAGCTCCAGCTCGGGTTCATCTCCGGGTCCGACCGGGTCGAGATAACGGCACTCCCTGATGGGCCGGCCCACGTCGCTCGGGTCGGGCCTGATCCGGGTCGGTGACCTCTTCGCCAAGGAGGAAAGGGAACTGCTCGTGGAGCTGCGGCTCAGCGGGTCCCACCACGTGATGTCAGTGGGCTCGTCGTACCGGGACCCACTCACGCGCGAGCTTGTGTACTCGCGGGAGCAGCCAATCCCCGTCCCCCCGCCCCCACGCCGTTCGATCATCGTCCCCGCACGGCATCCAACGCCTCAAGAACCTCCACATCACCGCGCGGGCGATCGCCGAGTCGCGCCGGCTGGCCAACTGCGGCGACGCGTCGGGGGCCTACCACCTCCTCTCGTCCGCCCGGGTGCTGCTGGTGCAGTCCGGCCTGACCTCCGCCGACGAGTTCCTGCGCTGCCTGGAGGCCGAGCTGGCGGAGCTCTAGCTGCTCAGGCAGCAGTCCCAGAGGCCCAGAGCCGCCGCCGACGAGAGGCGGGACCCCGCCGCCGCTGCCCGTGGTGGGGCGGACGAGAAGCCGGAGCCGCTGACGCCGACGTCGGCTTGGAGGGCGGCGGAGAGGCTGGCCAAGGTGGCCATCATGAGGAAGTCGATGAACCGGGTTAGCGACTTGCACGGCTTCGAAAACGCCAGATTTTAGCCCTCCTTTTTCCTTTCTTTTCCCATTTTCACTTGTCTTTTTTCTTCCCCGAGGAAATATAAATATATATAAATATCTCACCTTGCAAGGCAGTATTTAGCGAGTAAGAATATAGTAAGCAATTCGAAAGAACATTGTATATTGTAAGGAGGTTCTTCTGCAATAAATTTTTTCAAAGGCGGCGATGCTTCAAATGATTGAAATGGCAGCACAGGGAGGAAGGGAGGGAGGGAGAGAGTGGGCCGGAGCCCATGAGAGTGAGGACGAGCAGTACCCGACGCGGAGGCCCTTTTCTGCAGGAGGCGGGGCCGGAGGGAGGGGCGGAGCGGTCCCCACACGACGGAGATGGGATGGCTCCGCCATTCTCTCTGGTTTGTCTCCATTATCGCCTCCTCACTGTTTGTTTTTCAATTATTATCGTCGTGGGGATGGTGGTAGTGGTGGGGAGGATAAGAGAAACAGAAAGATCAGAGAGAGATCCAAAATTGGGGGGGTACTCACTGACTGAGCATTTTGTCTTCTTCTCCTTCCTCCCCACATCGTCCTTGTCCGGTTTGTCCTATTGCGTCAAATCCGTCGGTTAGGCGCGCAACGTGATCGAATGCGATGTTCTTTAGACATGTACTCGTCGATGCTCCTCCTCATGAATTTTTTTTGTCGTTCGAGAATGCGGGGGATGGTGATGGGGATGGAGCTTTTTCTTCGTCTTTTTCGTCCACGCCCTCTAATCGGCGCTAATCATGATCGTAAACAAAGATTTGTTCTTTTGTTCGTTGCTCGTGGTATCGGGTTCAATGTATGTCGTGATTGATTCGGTTGCATCTTCTCTCTCGTGCTCTCTTTCCATCTTTCATGTGCCGCGCATTAGGAGCACAGAGGGAGAGACGCGGGGCCGCGCCGAACAGGACGCATCAACATCGTCCAGTTAGCGAGAGAGAGAGAGAGAGAGAGAGGTACTAGAAATAAAAGGAGTGGGGGGAGGGGTGATGGGTGACCACCTATGAAGCACGGACACGTTGTCCGTGCTTCCGTGTAGTGTCCGACACGTGTCGGAGCGTGTCGGACACGTCGACACGCTCGGACACGGTCGGACACGCGTTGACCGCGTGTCCGACTTTTCGACACGCGGTCAACATTTCTCGACACGCGTCGACACGCGTGTCCGGAAGCCTGACGGAGGGTGGAGGCCAAGGAGGGCGAGGGAGAAGACGCCGCGAGCGACGGCGAGAGACGGCTAGAGAAAGAGCCGAACAGAAAGAAAGTAAACTCCCGCCGGCGAGAGAGAGCAGCTGCCACTGTTGCGATGGATCGGCGACGAGGAGGAGGAGGAGGAGGAGAAGGATCAAGAGGAAGGGGGTCGTGCGGAGAGGAAGGTGATCGTGCGGCGAGGAGGAGGAGGAGAAAGATCGAGAGGAAGAGGAGAGGAAGGGGTAGTGCGGGGGCGGTGTGCGGCGAGCGGCGAGAAAGAGGAGGAAAAGTTCGCCGAGGAAGAGGAGGAAAAGTTTGCTAGGGTTTTTATGAGGGAATAAAAAGTAATAAAAAAGAGGGACGATGGAGGGAAATGGACGAAGGAAGTGGCGTGGCTTTTGAGTTTTGGGGGAAGGAAGTGACAGGTTGACAACCTGTCTGTCATTGGTGGGGGAGGGAAAAAATGTAAAATAAATTTGGGGTGGAGGGAAATGGAGGAGGAAAAAAAGGGTGGATTTTGGGGATTTGTTTTTTAATGGGAAAATCAAATAAATGAGATTAACAAATAATTTTGAAAAATAAAAGTATTGAACTTTGAATAATGATAAATTTTGATTATTATAGAAAATTATGGATTTATTTAAATAAATTGATTCTAATTTTTTTATTAATTATTAGTTTCATCAATAATTTTTGTTAAAGGTAAAAATATGTTTCGCATTAATTATAAATATATTTTTCGAATTTTTAATGAATTTATTTATTAATATTATTAGTGTATTTATTATAGGCTCTTTTTTAATTAATTAATTATTTATGAATTTGAATTAAATTAATTAAAAATAAAAATATTCATTTAATATACAACGTGTCGCAACGTGTCGGAATTCTCATTTTTAGAAATGACGTGTCGACGTGTCGTGTCGTGTCGGACACTCGTGTCGTGTCGTGTCGGACACTCGTGTCGTGTCCCGTGTCGGTGCTACATAGGTGACCACCACTCGGTTTGGTCCCTAGAAAAACATTTCGAAACGGCCTTTGTGTTTTCTTAATTCCCTTTCTCCTTTACCATAGGAATAAGACGTTTGGAGAGAGAGAGAGAGAGACTCCATCCAAAGATGAGTATTGATAGCAACGGGCTGGTGATATTGGGACACATAAGAAAAGATTCAATTCATGGTTCCCACCTGGACTAAGTTCTTTTCCAAGGAGAGAAATAAATGTTTTGCAACGGCCCTTTGTAGTCCTTTCGATCACGATGAATTGACTGGAGATCTTTTCTGTAGAGTGACGCCATCTGTGGATAGGTAGAAAAAAGTTCTAACCCGCTCAAGCCTCAGGATAAAACGGTGGAGTGCTCGATTTATTGCCCATTGGAATTAGGTCTAGGCGGTTCGGTAGTAGTCAATATTGATGGATATTCGAAGAAAATTGGGGGCTGATCACATGATTAGAGGGAGGGACCATGCAATGATAATTAAAACCCAAGATGCTTCCCATTAGCAAATTTGCCTCTCCTTTTTCCACCAACGTTTTGTGAAGGATAAGGTTCTAATTTTCTTTTTTCAATTTCCCTTAAAAAAGGGGTGAGGGGTGAATAAAGAAAATGAAAAGGAAGGTGGATTAGAGGCTTTTTGGGAAGCCTAAATCTACGTGAAAAGAGATGGAAAGGGGTCATCTTTCTTTTTGATTTCGAAGCAACTTTTGGCTGCTTTCAGGAGAGGGGTGGGGAGAGGATGGGGGATCTCATTTCCCTTCGATTGCGCTCACTTTTATGGGGGGGAGCTTTCTCAGTGCTGTCAATGAGTACCCTGTGGCTTTAATGTCCTAGGGGGAGGCATTGCCCTAGGTGCCAAGTAGCTCCCCAACTGCTCTAGAAATAGACATCTCTCTCTCTCTCTCTCTCTCTCTCTCGATTGCAGGAAACAGAGGAGTTTGATCATGTGAAATCGAAGAGATTTCCTTTGACTTCGGTGTCGTATTTCTTTTTGTTGTTTTTCTATGTTAGGTATGTTTAGGATTACTACTTAGGGTCGTTATCTTAAATCATCGAAATCGTAGTATATTTTGAGAGAGAGACATAATTTGATCTTCTTTTCAAATTTTTTACTTGGTCTTTGAGTTTGGCTCCCTGTAAATAGATACATTGTCTTCGATTGTAATAGAAACATTCGAATCAATAAAATTTGAGTTTATTTATATTCTTTGATGTGTCGGAGTTTTCTATTCCTTAGGATTTTTTTTTTTTTTTGTAAAATTAATTGTAATCCATCTCACTTCCGTTTTACGTCAAGTGGTGTAAGAGCATTTTTAGCTATTATGAATGTAATATTTTGGGATGATTAGTTTTAGGATAGGTTTGTTTCTAATCGGGAATAGGTCAGTTTTGTTATATGCTTTGTGAACCGGTTAGTTCTTGGTTCTAGGATAGAATAGAAGTGCAGCCCTCCAACTTTAACTATCGAATTTAGTTGAACTTGTATTACGATAATCTTTTATTTATTTATTTATTAATCTAGAAGTACAAGCGGTGGTGAATATGTTTAGGGATAGAAGTTACACAAAACACATTATGGAAGTACTTAAAGGATGACAAAATCAGACTTTAGGTATGAAAATGAAAATTTGCCATTTATTAATGGGTTAATACTACAAAAAAAATTCAAATTATGCCCATTGTGATAAAAATATCTTGAATTTTTTTTTTTGGTGTAACTAAAATTCCTAAACTTGTCCATTCTAATAGAATATCCCAAACTTTCTTTTGTCATGAAAAATCTCAAATTTGTACTAGTGTGACCAATACACCCTAGATGGAACTTAAGTATACGGTATATTTGTTACATATGCATGAGTTTGGAATTTTTCATGATACAAAAAGAAGTTAAAGAGTATTTGTGTCACAGTGAGCAAGTTTAGGATTTTTGGTAACATATTTTTCTTTTAGGGTTTTGTGTTACAGTGAGTATATTTTGGGATTTTTTTTTTAAAATTTGCCCTTTACTAATCAAAATAGATTTTTGGTCATTCAATGACAACATACAGTGATCAAAAGTGTACTTTTGGCTAGAACAATATCGCAATGTGGATAGAGACAGGCAAAAATGGCTATATCAGTGCAAATTCCTTTTCAAAGGTGACTACTGTGCTGCGAAAAGATGTAAATTATATGTTTGGTAATACATGTTTTAAAGTTGTCGCATCTCAATATTTCATGAGATGATATGTTAAAAGTCAAGGTAGCAGTTAAGGTGCTTGCCAAAACATATTTAAAAGCTGTAGTACCCCCTTTTCACAATTGGAGCTGCTGGGGAAAACTATACCCTACAGCTTCTATATCTTGCTTCAAATTTTGCAAATTTTTAGTTTCATTGGCAAACATTGGAATGATCCTAACATGGCTCTTTGGAAATTTATGCTGTTGTTTGAATATGCTTTTACTAGGTTCAGGGGCACACATTATGCGAATGTGTATAGTGAAGTGGTGACATCTAGTACCACTACGGGGATAACCTCTTAGGCGATGAACCAAGCCGCAAGATTTGTCTATAACCTTTTGATGTAGAAGAAGCTGTAAGAATAGAGCTTCACAAGCTTTAATGTATTAGTTCACTTTTTGATACATTTTGTTTCTGACCCTAAAAGTCAAATGACATTTAAACAATATGGCATTAAATAAGGAATTCCGCGTGCTCTAAATATAAAGAGAAATCTTATTTATGCAAAAGCTAAATTATTCAAAGTCTTTTCTAACTTTTCAAATTTTTTTTCTGTTTTTTGTTCTTTGTCTGTCGTTCATCTTCTCTATTGGAAAGGATCTCTGAGCTCTAGTTTCACCTTCTCGTGGTGCCTTGTCTTCATTAGATGTTTACCGCCATCGACGAGTGTCTCCGTGTCGCCATCCTCGTCAACTAGATCCTTGCTACCCTGTCATTAGAGGGCCGTGTTGGCAATTTCCAAAGGAAGAACAAGTGCGTGTGTAGTGAAATCATTCGCATGTGTTGCGAATGGTATTCAAGCTAAAGAGAAATTTCATGTAATTGGACAGTGAAAGTGGAAGTCTTGTGATCGTTTTGTTTTGGCATAACACTCAACAGAGAGGCACAGACAGATATCTTGGCGAGCTCGACAGCCATGGCCGAGTCTCTATATCTCCGCAAACTCGAAGCACCGCTCCTGCTGCTTCTTTTGTTTGGCTGCCATTGAAGTTGCTTCGAGCTCGGTTGCCATGGTTATGAAGATTAGGGAAAACCGTGAGGACACGTGGCCCTTCAAATTCAATTTGAGCTTGAACAACAAACAGTGACTCTTGAGATGGAAAAAAAAAGGAAATTTGGATCTTGTAATGAAACTCACAAATCTCTGAGATGGAAAACCTGGTGCTGAGAACCTTTACGGTGGAGAAGAAGAACAAACCGAAGAACTTAAAGAGAAAGAAAAGAAAACAGAAAATGAAAAAAAAAAAAAAAAAGAAATTGAGAAAAATAAGCAAAATGTTTTGATTTTCATGCCTTGTAGGACAGTTGACAATAGCTGGATTTTAGGTTATCAATTTTCAGTGACACTATATTGACATTCACACAAAGATATATGAGTAAATTGACATATTTAAAAAAATTAGGACAGAAATAGCATCTGTATGATACATTCGGTAGTGATTTGATAATTTTACCTCATTTTAGCTAACTTTTGAGTTTAAACTTTGAGGCCGTATTTATCTGTCCAGCTTGGCATTCTTTTTAATTGGTATTTCTCATTATTCAACCAATTACAACCCCAAACAATATATACAAAAAGCCTATTGCAAAAAGGAGAAATGCACGTAAAGTACTTACATCAATATATGCCTGCGTTAGTTCTACATCTACAATCCTTTTAGTCTTATCTCACATCCATTTCCTAGACGTTGCTATCTTCCCAATTTCCTAAACACTTAACTTTGAAATTTAATTTAAGGTTCTATTTATTTTGCAAAAAACATTTTATCAGAAGATATTTTCTTCATTTTTTAGCTTTTAGGTCACTTGAGTCAATGGCCTATTCAATGTAAAATCTATCCTCAAATTCAGTAAACCAATCTCCTCTTTTAAACATTAGAAATCATTTTGCATAAAAATGAATAAACATCAGCGCTTGAACCAGAGAGCTCGACGCTTTGGACAAGGGATCCCCAACACTCTTGCTTGAGTCCTCAGTGGCTAGTCTCATGACCCTAATGCCCGTGCCTCAACGTGGTGCCTTAGACCTTGGGTCCCTCGTGACCATACCCAACTATGCAGCTCATGGGCTTGAGTCCATTGAGGTTGGCATTGGTATCTTGGCGGTTGAGTCGAAGGCCTCAACTCCCATGCTCGAGTACCTGGCTTGTGGGCCTAAGTTATTGAGGCCTAGGCTCAAGTCCATTGAGGCTCGGCCCATGTCCATGGAGGTCGGGCCAAACCCTGACGCTTATTCCTGGGTCTCTGGCAACTATACTTATGTCCTCCGCTCTTGCACTTGAGTCATTTGCATTTGAGCCTAAGTTCACAGTGGCTGGGCTTGAAACCCCATTTTGGTGCCTAGGCTCGGGACCTTGGTTTGACACTTGAGTTTGGGTGTATCGAGGTTAAGCACAGGTCCATGGAGGTTGGGCTTAGGAATTCAATGCTTGTGCCTGGGTCCTGGTGGCCATGTTGGGGTACCTCATTCTTGTGCCCAAGTCTACAGCACTCAAGCCCAGGTCTACATAGGCCGAGCCTAAGTTCAATGAGGCGAGGCTTGAATCCATAGAGGTTGGGCTATGGAACTAGGTGCTCATACCGAAGTCCTTGATGACCATACCTAGCTCCTATTCCCAAGTCACCTATACCTAGGCTTAAGTCCACGAAGGCCAAAACTGAGAACTTGGTGCTCATGCTTGGGTCCCTAATGACCATGCTTAGGCACCTAGCTCTAGCGCCTAAGTTACAGGCACCCGAGCCCAAGTCCACAATGCAAAGGCCCGATATCGTGGTCCAATGCTTAGCTCGAGCTTAGGTCCACAAAGGTCCGATTAATGCTTGTGCTTGGTTCTCAATGGCCATGCTTGAGCACTCAACTTTTGCCCTTTAATCATTGACGCTTGGGCTTAGGTTGATCAAGATTAGGCTTGGCTCCACAAGGTTGGGCTAAGACCCTGGTGTTAGTTCCCAAGTCCCCAAAAGAAATGCCCTAGTATTTGGCTCTCGTGCTCAAGTTATTAGCTCCCGAGCCTAGGTCCATGGAGGTTAGGCTCAAGACCCTGATTTGATGCTCGAGCTTAGGTCCATTGAGGTTGGACCTAGATCCATATAGGTTGAGCTTAAGACCCTATTGTTTGTGCCTAAATCCTTGATGGCCATTCCCGAGTAACCAGCCTTCTCGTCTAAGTCACTCTCACTTAGGCCCAATTCCTTGGTAGTGAGGTTTAGGTCTATTGAGGCTATGCTTAAGACCTTGGCGCCTATGCCTGAGTCCTTGGTGGTTGTGCTAAAGTCATTGGCGAATTTCCTTGGGTCCATCAAGGTTCGGCTAGATCCTTTGATGACTCAGTATGTCTTATATCGCACAAATAGTGTGTCTCTATAGGAAAATTATTTTCAAATTTCCGAACGAGGGAAAGTATTTTCAAGTTTATTTTCATATTTCAATCAAATATCAGAAAATATTCCATTTATCTGGAAATGACTTCTTAGGATGTTGACACCCAAATTTTTGTTGATATTTTAAGTATTTGCTTAATTTACAAAATGTAAAAAAATAAATAATATATATGCGAAGATAAAAAGAAAAATAAAAAAAATAAAAAGACTAGGAAAATAATATATATATATATATATATATATATATATAGTTGATAGCCCATCTACATATAGTCGGATAGCCCATCTACACCAAGCCCATTTATTTCAGCTAGAATTTCCATCCCACTAATCTCATTTCTTTTGTGACCCAACTTCCCGTGTTTTGAGCCCAAGAAGACAAGAAAGGAGCCCAGCCCTTGTCTCACATTCCTTGGCACACGCTCATGTTGTGAACAAGAAGGGGTGACACGAGGATGAAAGCAACGAATGGGAAATAGGAAGAGAAAGCATTCGTGAGCAAAGGAGATGACAAGCAGTGACTCAAGCATGCTTGAGTCTTCTAAAACCAAGGTGAACTATGCATGGGAAAAGATTCCTCCTGAGAAAATATTAGGTAGGTTGGCCACGCCAAGTCACCATGCATTGGCTCAATTAAGAATTGACACGTGGCTGATGGGCCCCACATTTCCCTTCTTCAAACTTGTGCATCCTCTCTCTCTTCATTAATTGCTGGTCTTCTACTCCCTTGCATGAAACCCCCCACTCTTCAATTAGAGGACACGCTCTCTCATCTCTTTTGCATCTTCCAAGAAAAAGAAGTTTGCTTTGTCTTTTTTTTTTTTTTTTTTTTCGAAATACTCTCTCCTCCCCCCCAAACAAAAAGCCCGTTGGTCGTGTCTCAAGTTGAGACCCGCCTCCTTCAACACGTCGCCTTTGCCTCCACTATCGCCTTCAAGAACCATTCCCTTTCTGTCGCTCCCAAGAGCCCCTGTTGAATAGCATCCCGAGCTTAGATCTAACGCCTTTGCCATGTTGCCTCAACCGTCATCTCCAAAAACCACTCCCCTCTCTCTCACCCCTAAGAGCCCCCGCTAGTCACATCCCGAGCTCATATCTGCCTTTTCCAACCTAAGAAGCATTCCTCTTCTTGTGTTTTCATTCTCTTTTTAAAGGAAGATGAGACGAAGTCCAGATGAATCGGAAACACGTGGACTTTGAATGTGACATCCTGGATTTTCGGTCCTATTTTCAATTGAATAAATCAGGCCTTTTATCGATGCGCCTATAGTGCTATTCTCAGAGCCGATCACTCGTGAGATAACTAGATTATCTGGGGAAGTTATTAAGAGATTTTAATGTAATAGACTTGAGGATTCAACCAGTAATTGACTACTTGACCGTGCTCATCTGCAGAGATCATTTCGGCACAGTAAGATCGATTAAAAATCAGAGGTAGGTCGGTTTGACTAAGATGCGTGGTTAAATGTGGGTGATTCCACTAAATTGCAAAATTCTCGTTGATCGGTATTAGATTGATTTTTCTATCGTTTTGGTACCATGTGCTTATATTTGAAACCCCGAGATGTTCACGATCACCGAGAGTAGCCAATGTGTTGAAGAGGTTCATTGTGGTTCGAAGAAAATTGACCACGGGTCATTTGTACTAAAAATTTCTGAAAGCTACCTAATTGCTTAGGTCACGCTAAAATCGCGCCGGATTGAAATTAACCACAAATTTGAATCCGATTTCAGAAATCGAAAGTTCTGTCATGTTACAAGTCATTTTAGGAAATGTCGACTTGCCTTCTGAAGATTTTTCTACAAACCGAGACTTTTGAGAAAAAGTTGAGGTAGGGCTGTTTTTGTCTAGAAAATGCAAAGGACCGCTTTTGATTGTGAAATTGGGATGCAAGTGGGATTATTTAGCGAGGAAAAATGCCAATTTGATCAAGGACTCGATATTGGAATTTTTAGGAGCCGAATTGAGTTGATTCATGAAGGATTGAAGTCCAATTAAAGGGAAATGTGTGCAAATTCGTGTGCCCCCATGGCCATGACTTGTGGACCATTTCAAAAGGCTTATAGAAGGGATTTTGTGTTGGAAAAGTTGTTGTGGAGGACAGCTTGCAAGTGGGACACACCAAGGGGACCAAGAGGATGAGAAGGAAGACCATGGTGGCCCCCTCCAAGCCAATTTGGCCTCCCCCTCTCTCCTTCCTCCTAGCTACTGTCAAGTAGCCCCCTTCCCAAACCTCTTCAAGGTTCAAATATTTCCGAGGACAGAACCAACGATCACCGAAGCCGCCGCCAGCTTGTTTGTCCTCCGTCAGCTCGCCGAGTCACCATCGCTGCCCATGTGTGTCTCCGCCATCCTTGGCCACCGTCCCGCTTTAGCTGTGAGCCCAGGTGACCCCTCGAGCTAGTCGTAATAGCCTCGCCGTCGCCAGAGCTGTGGGGTCACCCACCTACTGCCGTGAAGCCCCGCCAAAGCCCCACCCACCCACCATCGGTCCTTGCTCGCTCAACTGACCACCAACCAACCCTTCTCGGCCCTGGATTAGCACTAGGTAGTGTGGGTGTCACCAGCATTGTTTGGCCCATTTTCAAGGCTTTTCCGATCCCGTTTGGCGGTCTCACTTTGGAGTTTCTCGCTCCTCGCCCGTCCCTGTCGTTTTGATCCGAGCACATCATTAATCAAGTGAGTTTAATTTACTAATCCTTGCTTAGTAAGTTAATGACTTGTAAGGGTTGATTAGTTTAAACTAAGTGTGGATTAGGTGGATAGTTAGATTAGATTAACAATTTAATTAACCGTTATTGCATGTTAGGTGGTTAGAGTAGTGTAATTAGAGCCTAGACAAGCTATAGTATTTATCTAGAGTGGTTTGGAAATTTTCGAGCCTATCTCGTCTTTCAATTAGGCTTTACAGGCCTAAGTTCTATTTATTGGCATTTATTAATTATTTTTCAAAATTAATTAGTTAATTAATTAATTATTTTCCGGAAATTAGACCGGGATAGTTGATGACCAAAATTTTATACCGATTGCGGTAGTGTGATCCGTTTATTTAATTGGCCGTTATTTTGTGCGATTGAATGTGATTTGCAATTTTAGGTATTTATCCCAAAATTTATTTAATTTCAGTAATTAATTAGAGAATTACCGGGTATCGGCTTATAGCACCAAAAATGTTTTTATCGATTATATGATTAGTGAGAATTTATAAAGTGAATATATTGTAATTTGGCTAAGGCCGACCGTGTACCCACACATGAGTATTTTTTTTTATCAGGTATGATAAAAATGGTGAAAGTGTTAGATGATTAGCTTCTGGTGAGCAATAATTTATCAGCTTCGGGTGAGTAATATATTCTATTATCAACTTTGGGTGAGCAGTATACTGTGGTCGCTTACGGTGAGCAATAATTTATTAGCTTCGGTTGAGCAATATACTCTATTATCAGCTTTAGGCAAGCTATACTATCTATTTTCAACTGAGGGTGAGCAATCCTGATTTGATAGAGTCTTATAGATAGTATTGAATGGACCTACCATGGGAAGGTCGTGATGATATGTAATCAACTGAGTCGATTGATCGATGGTTCGATATGTTTTGAGGAATTGAAATGTTTTGATGATTGATTGAGTTTATGAATTAAACTAATTTGCAGGAAGATATTGGGGCCAAGGTAAGTCCTACGACTCATGTTTGTGCTTAGGCAGCCCTCAATGCATATTTTCTTCCTAATCAGGTCTTAGGGGGTTGAATTTGCTAAGATGTCGTCTCACCCTGTTGTGGGATAACATTTCAGGTCCTTAGATGGCAGTTTTTCTTGAGCATTTTGGTCGACCAAAGAAGGTTACAGAACAGACATCTTACATTTCATTGCATGGAAGCCCTAGGGATTGAACCTATGAGTTGATAAGGTTCATAGTCTGGGTCGATATGGGTCTACCCAAAAAGGTACCCCACCGATACCGATCATGGTATCGCTAGGCTCAAAATGGCCAGAGAGAGAGTCCCATATCGGAATCTAGATACCTCTATATGTGTTGGAGGTTGCTTTTGGAAAGGACAAGACAGATCCTCCAGGGGGTTCAGTGGTAGACACAGATCCGGACCTGTCAGATCCAGGGTCCCCGGTGTATTCTGCTGAAGGCTCCAGTTGGAATGTGGATGAAAATAGAGAGGAGGACGGGGATCCTTAGTTTTGTGAAACCCCCACCCCTGTCTTGTAGACCATATATATATATATATACATATCAATTTGTATCGTATATGACTTGTTGGGATATGTATATATAAGTGTGATGTTGGTTTCAAAAATTATGGCCCTACTTTCTTATCCCATGTTGTTGTTGTCTAGGGATTATTTATTTGCTTCCGCATGCGTATTAAAATGAATGGGTCGGCAATGCATCCTAGGACGTCACTATTTAATCAACCACAGAGAGATGGACACATGCTCGGAGGATCGGGGCGTGACATTGAACTTTCATTTGTGTTTGCTGTTTGGTCTCGTTTTGTTTTATCTGTGTTTATGAGGGTGGTGTTTCTAACCTCTTTATGTTGGGTGTGGTTGGGTGTGCCGATGTCACGGCGTGTAACTAGTTTTCCTTCATTTTTTTTTTTAGGTCAAAGTTCTCTAGTTTAGGTAGGCTTTACATTGCTTTTTTCCCCCATAATTAGGCATTATCACTGTTATTCTTGTGTTTGTTTTGTTTTGCTTCATGCTCTCTTTGTGTCTTGATTAAGTAGAACCTCTTACTTGGATCTGGTTCATTACATTGGCTATGAACCTCATGATATGCGTGAATCTCCCAAGATTTATCAAATTGGATGGCCCAAATCACTTAACTCACCATAAATTTAAACCTATGAATCTCAAGACAAGATTTAGCTATAGACATTTGTACAAGCGGTTTGAAGCAAATCAAAGCAAATTCCTTCAAGTTCAAACTGTACTTTCAATTCAAGAAATCTACTAGTAGAAATACAATCGTCATGAATTCTCAAGACAAGATTTAGCAATGAACATTTGTACAAGCAGAAAGCAGAAAAGTCTCGGCTAAAGCAACATTATGGTTCTGCAGTGCAGTGCTTCTGCAAAGGATGGATAGACACGGGCCTTCCCGAACACCCGAGACAGAGAAACAACATCCCTTCCTCCACTCATTATCCTCTCCTCCTCACCATCGCCTAAGACCACAACCATCTTCTCCTTTATCTTCTCCTTGTAAAGCCTTTGCATCACGTATGGTTTCGCGATGCTCACACCTGGCTAATAAACCCCACAATCAAAATTTTCCTTCCTTCCAAACTCGAAGAGTTCTTTCCTGAGGATTGCAATGGGTCATGATGAGAAGAAGTGTAGGGGATGTGCAATTGTGTAGGGGCATGTGGATGTAGGGTTGCCATATACAGAGAGAGGGAAAGAGATAGGGGGTTGGTCAAAAGGCGACTCCACTTGTCGGCGCTCTACTTGTTTTGGACTTTTTCCTTTGCGCTTCGCCTCCAAACTTGGGTAGCAAAGCAAAAAGGACGCTAAGAAAGAGGGTGAAGGTAGAGGTGACTTGTCGGAGGTGGATATGAGCTCAATGTGACCGATGGGGGCTCTTAGGGGCAAGAGAGAGGTTCCTAGAGGTGATGGTAGAGGCGACGTGGTGAAGGTGTCGAATCTGAGCTCGTATACCTTTGGTAGGGGCTATTGAGAGCGATAGAGAGGGAGTAGCTCCCGGTGACAGTGGAGGGGGAGGCGATGTGCTAGAAACAATAGGTGTGAGATTGAGAAGCGACCGGCGGGGCTCTTGAGAGCAAGAGGGAGGGAGAGTATTTTGAAAAAAAAAAAAAAAAAAAGACCGGGTTTCTTCTTTTTCTCAAAAGATGCACAAGATAGAGAAGAGAGAGTGACCTCTAATTGAAGAGAGGGGGCTTCATGCGAAGGTAGGGAGAAGACTAGCGATTATTGAGGAGGGAGAGAATGCAAAAATTTTGAGGGAAAGATAGGGTCCATCAATCATGTGAAGTCATGTGTCTCTTTTTTCATTTGGCTGGTGCACGGTGGTGATTTGGCGTAGTTGGCCAACCTAATATTTTCTCATTCCTCCTTACTAGTAAGGAATGCTTGAGGCGTGCTCGCTCAACAAAGGGGAGGATGCTAGATGCTCACAAGAAGAGAGTAGTGTTTAGCCATTGAGAGGAGGCTTTGCTGAAAAAGGATACAACCATTGAAGAGCTCAGCTGAAGGGAATTGGGGAGGGGAGCTTGGACAAGAAACTGAAAAAGAGAGAGAGGCTGGTTCTTGGAGAGGGAGAGAAGCGACTGAGTTCTCAAGATCTTCAGTGGTGGTGGTCCGATGCGATGAGATCTACATGTCCGGTGTCCTCATTAGTAGAAGATGAAACACATATGGTTCCTTCAGAAGCGCATGAACACTAAGCCCTCTCACAACCTCATTCACATCCAATGCCTTTGACTCGTGATTTTCTTTTCCACTAGGTCTAATTTCCCAGGTGCCAATCTAGTATTTGTTGAGGGGAGCTTCGTCGATCGGAAAAGGCCATAGCCATGGGGTTAATGTTGAAGAGACTTAGGACTGTATCGATCCAAGCATATATCGATGGCAATGGTGTTATTGGTTTTGAAGAATTTTAGCAACAAATCTAGAAGCCCTCTTGGTCTAAGCAAAGGACTAAGAGAAAGGGGGACTTTCAAAATGAAAAAGGTGTCAAGAGCAAACAATCGGTTTCAGTGTGAAAATGCAGTTTTGTTCCCACTTGAAGTGGAGAAGGGAAGACTCCAACGCAAAAACGAGATATTGTCTCCAACACTAGAAGAGAGAAAAGAAAGAAGGAGTTCCCCGGAAGCCCGGCCACATTTGATGCTCTCGAGCTTGCAAGTTCCTTCTTCCACCGCGCTAAATTTTCCAATAGTGAATTCAGGCATTGAGGAAATTCATATCCTCCTTCGAACCGGTGCCTACCATGAGTTTGATAAAATGACTCTAAGAGACGATCATGAGAATGTTGTCCGCTTCAGCCAGAGCCGAAGACACTAGTGGAGTTTGCATATTAGCTAAAGCTTCCTTGGCCATTAAAAACAGTGGGATCTTTACTAATTGATAAAGACATTATTGTTCTACTTGTGAGTGTTAGCGGCCATTGTTCTTAATGTTGTTCTTGGTGTTCTCGGACCTTCTCGATGAAGGCATTGGTTCGGAGAAGATGATGCCAGTGTGAGGAGACGACCTAAAGTGATTATAGTAGAAAGCTTGATTAGGTTTGATTAGGGTAGGCTTAAGTTGGTTTAGCGCGTGTTTAGGCATGTATCCTTTTTCATGGGTTTAGATGAGTCTAGTGGTTTTGGGCTCAACTAGGATAAACAAGGTTGGGCTTATTTCTAGTCATAATTAGAATAATAATGGGCTTGGTTTGCTTGCTTGGGTTAGAGATATGGGTCGGAGACTAGGCAAAGCGATTGGAGTGAATGCTTTGTGGGCTTAGAAGTTTTATGGGCTAACAATATAAATTGGGTTGGATATTCATGGACTGAATTTGATATTCGTATGAGGCCCTAAGGCTGGTTCGAATTTGGACCGAACTCAAACTTTTAGGGTTCGGGTCACACTCACCGGTTGCCGGGTTTCCTGATCCGATCTGAAGTTCATTGTTCACAATTTTTTTTAGAAAATTCAGAAATTCATTAGAACATTTAGAAAATTCAGAAATTCATAAAAATCTAGAAAAATCCAAAATAATTAGAAAAAAATCATATATATATATATAAAATTACATGTTCTTGAAAAAGTTTACAAATTGACTTTTTGGGTTGTTTTCTTCAAAAGGGTGGAAGCCTCTTGATAAAATTGTGCTAAAAAATTGACTAAGCCCTTAAGGCTACCTTAGGTTTCAGTTGTCCTTGAAGATAATTGCCTTTGGTTGCATGATCTTGATACATCAATTTTGGCTTTCCTTTAGACTGGTTAGGGTTGGCATTTATCTTTTCCATAATATTAAGTCTTTGCTATTTCATGTAATTTATGTAATGTTTTTCTTGATTACTGATTATTATACTAATGACCACGCGCCTACATGATCATCTGACATGTTGGTGGATAGGTATAAAATCAATTTGGACTACCAGACAAAAGTCATTTTATTTTTTTAAATGAATGAGATTAGGTACTAAAAGGACATTGGTTAGTTAATTAATGTAGTCAAGTTCCCAACCCTTTCGATTTTTTAGTTGTGTAGGAAGTGAAGTACACTCCCACGCTTCACTCGGTTCCTAATCGACCATAATAGACTAGTGGTGACTCATTTTTTTTCAGAAAATTCTCACAACTTCAATTTGCATACTCAATGTTGTGAGAGGTATAGGCTTGGGAGAGCCAATGTTTAAATCTTGGGCTGTGGGCCAATCTTTTAGGTAACACCCCTAAACCTGCTTTCCTCCATATTGAGGGGTAGGTCACGATAGAGGAACATGTCAAATTTTTCACAAAACAAACGAAACCTACGATAATAAAAATTTATCCATATGGGGTTCCTCACGTTCTACCCTATGTTTTCAATTTACATTGCTCTTGCTAATTTTGATGCATTTTGTGTAGGTTTCGAACTTTCAAAAATGGCACATCTTTCATTTGGGCATGATAATTTAAGGGAGAAGACACGTTATCACAATGCCATTTAGGAAAAAGTATTAGAAAAGTCCTAAACATATTGTATTGATGCAAATTTAGTCTTAAGCATTTTCAATAAGTACCAATTTAGTCATTCCAGCTAATTTTTGTTAGATATCGTTGAAAAAGACACCGCTCAGTTAATGTGGCACGATCAACACTAATGTAGATAACTTTTAATATTATTTTTAGTTTTTTCAAATTATTTATTTACTTATTTTTCTCTTTTTTTTCTTTCCTCTTCTTCTAGTTGGTGAGTGGCCAAAGGTGAGGGACCTCGCTAGAGGTCACATTGGCCTCGTGTTGGGTTAGCAAGGGTTGAGCCTCACTGACCATGGGCGAGGCACATCCTTGTTGAATTCGACAAGGTTGAGCCTTGCCCAACCATGACAAGGCTTGAGTGCTCATTACATGCCGTGAGCCACCCTTGTGGCCTCAAGTGAGGTTGGCGTAGTCCCTTGCCGGCCCTCACCTCTAAGCTATTGCAGACCTTGGCGATCTGTTGGAGTAAAGAGAAAGGAAAAAAAAAGGGAAAGAGAAAGAAACGGAAAAAAAAAAGAATAAAGAAAAGAATAAAAATAAGTAAATAATTCACAAAAGTATTAAAATAATAATAAAAGTTGTCGACATGGGCACTGGTAGTGTCATGTTAGTTGGCCGGTATCCACATTAGCATTATTAGGCCAAAATTGGCCAGAATGATTGAATTTGCATTAGGTTAAAAGGTTTATGATTCAATTGGCACTAGATTAAAATGTTTAATACTAAATTGGTGTGAGTAAAAGATTTATAACTAAATTGACACTAATGAAATATGTTGACTTTTTTGACACTTTTCCTTGCAATTTACACTAACCACTAAGTAGTCAATAGATCAGGATTTTTTAATGGCCAAGAGAAAAGGAAAGGAAAACAAACTACAAACCTAGTTTAAAAATTAGTTAATTAAATATTGTGACTGTTAGAGTATTTAAATATTAAATAAACGCCTTCTCTTAAGGGATCAAGCTTTTAGACTAGTTGGCATTGATTCAACAAAATTTTATGTGGTATCATAGCTTAAAGCATTAGAATATTTGACAGTGATCTCACACCACGCCTTAATCTTAAGCCATACCACCTTAATCTTAAGCCATAACATAGTTGATGGTGATCTCATAGGATTTTTCAATAACGACAAAAGGTATCTCAAAATGTGGCAACGTTTCCGATAAACATTTGCCCTGTGACTCAACAAACCGATATTATATTAATCAAGACTAATCTTATAAGAAATATAACATGACTGTCTATATTCGTCATGAGAAAAGCAATTGCAACATATATTGCTAGTGTAATTTTTTGTAGACAAGTGATCTTATAGAGATTAAATAGTTATAATTCTTAAATTAAGAGTGGATTAAATCACTGCTGTTGCTTTTCTTTTTTTTTAATATATTGACAATGAATGCTTTATTTTTCCTGAAAAACAAACCGTCATCCTGAATGTTAACTGCCTAAAAGACAAGGCTCCCCACCAATGCGCAAGCTAGGGAACTGTGAGATTGTCGTCAATCTGAGAGCTGAGAGGATGTGATTCCACCAGTGCAGAAGCAAAAGAGACCATCAAGAAACCCCCAACCATCTCCCAACTTCCTTGGATATAGCCAAATGAAGAAAAATAGGACAAAAACCTGGTAAACATAAGCAAATTGTAACCAGTCAGGCCACTACTCATGCAGATTTATAAAGAATCCTAAAAGACCCAACCCGAAGATTACCCGAGAGACGCTAAAAACCCAGCCGAGCCCATCGCGATGCTGCCGGCAACTGATTTGTTAGGGTTGTAAGGAATTTTACGTTGGCCAAACTGCCTTCCGATAATGTCTGCAAAGCCTGAAAACAAGCAAAAGCAGGTGTCTGAGCTTAAGCACACCTTTTTAAAATTTCTGGATGTTCGGGTGAATTATGTGAATATTCGAACTAATAACCACGTCTCTTGTCATGCTGTTTGATATCTAGGTATCAATCTCAGCCATGACCAAAGATAACGTCATCTATTCTATTGAAGAAGTTCTCAGGACGTCCTCCCCTTATTTTTGTAGTTACGCCATTGAACCTATGCGGTGAAACAAGCGAGGAATAATGGGAGTTCAAATTACTGCACCATCTCCGGCACAGAGGTTGCATATTGCTGCAATTGCCACTGGCGAAGTCCTCCAGTAATATGCGCAGGCGAATGTAATCATGAGAACATAGTATAGTGGCCCTTCAAGGAGTTCCCTGAAAGAGAACAAGATGATTCCAAGGTTTTGGAAGTCAAGCAAGGCTTCATGGAAGCAGATATAGAAAAGAAGACCCACAAATGAGCAAGAAGAAGATCTAAGCTAGACCGAATTGCTTGATAAAGCAGATCACTGAGCAAATAACTAATTCAGAAAATCAGTATTGCGATTATGGTAATATCTGCAACATGATCCTATCAAATTGAGTTCACATCTGTCATCAATGCAATGCAGATGCTAAGTAACTCTGAGTTACAAACCTGCGGTCCCCGAATCTGCTCATAGACTATACCGTCGCCTCATCTTTCCGAATGCCAGATCCCACAAAAAGCATGCGTATGATGTTAAACCCTGGAATTGTTGCAGCTAATAGTGCACCTCGATGCCCAGAACTGCAATTTATTAGCAATAGCCACTTCACCAAACGAATAGTCGGATTTTGAAATTTTTTTTCTATTTCTGAAATAGATTTTTGTTCCAGAAATAGGTTTGGAATAGAAATCAGAAGTAAAAATTTTCTACTTTTCTATTTCTGGAACAGAAATGAGAAATAAAAATTCTTCTTATCGTTTGTCAATCGGTCCTCCATCTGTTGCCGTTGACTACTGTTCGTTGGTTGCCGCCCGCCGCCACTTGTCATTGGTCGTCTGTCGCCGGTTGCTGCTGACAGCCGGCGTCCATTTTCGCTGGTTGCCGGTCCACCATTGTCCGCCGCCGTCCGAAAGGAAGAAATTTTGTGTTGTTATCAAATGAATTTCTATTTTTAGAGTAGAAATTTTATATTGTCATCAAATGGTTATTTTTGCTTAGAAACTTATCTAGAAATAGAGAAATCAATTTCTAGCCAGAATGGTTATCATTCGCGCTCTTAGTTGCTAGGTCATTTGGCTGGAAGGCAGGGCACCCAATCCCTTTGACATTGCTCCTCATTGACACCTCCTAATCTGCCTCCAACTTTATCTTGATCTTTGGATTTGATACAAGTCCGAATTGGGTAGAATTAGAGCCACAAGCTCAATGATTCTCCATGTAGGCGCAACTTCCGCAGTTAAGTGATAGTGCTCGCCATTTATGCCGGCTCTTGAAATGCCTATGATGGGTGTTCATACTTTGTAAGTGCAAGAGCTCTAGCATAGCTCGAGTTTTGTCAAAGGAATAGGTTTTGTCATTATAATTGATGGGTTCTCTACTATCAAGATCTTCCTCACAACCTTACCCTTCGCCATAACGGTCTGGATGAAATGATACTTGATGTAAATATATTTAGTCTCATGATAAATAGGATTAAAGATAGATCTATCGCATATTGGCTATTACAGTGTATAATAACACATTTTGCTCCAACCCAAAGTCTGAGAGCAAACCTATCAGCTATATTGCCTCCTTCACTATAAAGGTTTGTGTCATGTAATCTACCTCATTCAAAGATAAGGCAACATCGTCTTTCAGAGGCACCTTCCAACTCATTGCATCCCATGTCAATGAAACACATACCCTGAATATGATCTATGCTCATCCAAGTTCATGCCATGATCTAAATCCACATAGCCAATGGTTTCACTATCATAATTGTCCATTAGTACACATTACCAATGTCTATTATCTTTAAGGATTCAATTCACAATCTCCTAATAGTCTTACTGGGATACTTAATGTAATAGTTAATAGCTCCCATGGTTTGTGAAATGTTAAGTCTAGTGTAAACCATGGCAGGCATAATGTGGTCCATTACATTAGTATAAGGAACGTGAGACATAACCTTAGTCTGTGGTGGTAATATATTGAAAACTTTGAAGTGTTTGGCAAAAAGTTATTGATTGCAGGTCAAAGACGCCACAATCTTCTCAATACATCTACCGTGAACAACATATTATGGCATTTGGTATTGGCCAAATGCAACTGTAAAGCTACTTAATTACACGATAGTTATTGGCAAACTTGACGGTAGGAGTACTACTAGCTTGGCATTTACACTAGGTATTAAAATAATCTGATGGGCATCCAAAAAGCAAGATTTAGTGGAAAAATTTTCCACAGAAGCTGAGCACATCATAGCTATTGCTACCACTAGTTAGGCATTATGACTTCGTAGAATACCAAAGGACATTGAAGAAGTACAAACAAAACCTACTTCAATATTTTGCGATAACAAATCCACTATTGCTATGTCTCATAATCTCGTTTTTCATGAAAAAACAGAAAATATTGCCATAAAATATCACTTAATATAAGAAGTGGAAAGTATTGGAGAGATAAAGCACTGGAAAACTTTGATAAAGTCGAGGACATATTTACTAAGGCACTACCCCAAAATCAAGTTTGAGATATTTTGAAGTATGATCGGAGTATCACAAAAATGGATTGAAAAGGAGTGTTAAAGCTTTGATCTACTATTCTGGAAAAGCCTAGGCTCTACAAGTCTAGTCTTAGTGGTAGTTGAAGTTTGTGGTCAAGGTTAAAAATAAGAAGAAAATCTCAGACAAATGGAGAGGTGATTTGCTGTGTGAGTCAGTTATTGGAGCCTCGAAATAGGCTTGGTTGTATGTTCATAAATACAGAAAAGAAAACAACTATCAAAACTAAATCAATCACTATCAGCCTTGTAATCCTTTTTTCATTAAAATAACTATTGTTTTCTTCCACCCTTTGCTGTGTTGTCCCACAAACACACATCCACTCGCATTTATATCAAAATCCACACCAAATACTAACATAAAATTATAATATCTCTACACCGAAGATTGTGCTTTCCTTTCCCTTGGAGAGAAACGGTCATAATGAATGTTAACCACCTAGAAAACAAGGCTCCCCACCAATGCACAAGTTAAGGGAACTGTGAGATTGTCGTCAAGCCGAGAGCTCAGAGGATGTGATTCCACCAGAGCGGAAGCAAGAGAGACCACCAAGAAACCCGAAGCCATCTCCCAACTTCCTCGGATATAACCAAATGAAGAAAAATAGGACATAAACCTTGTAAACATAAGCAAATTGTAATCAATAAGGCCACCACTCAATCAGATTTATAAAGAATCCCCGACTGAGAATTACCCGAGAGATGCTAAAAACCCGGCACAGCCCATTGCAATGCTACCAGCTAAGGATTTGTTACAGTTGTAGGGAATTTTATGTTGGCCAAGCCGCCTTCCGATGATGTCCGCAAAACCTGAAAACAGGCAAAACCAGGTGTCTATGCTTAAGCCCGCCATCTTTAATTTTCGGATATTTGGGAAAATCATGTGATTCCTTTGAACTGATGACCATATCTCTCGTCATGCGATTTGATATCTATGTATCATTCTAAGCCTTGACTGAAGATAACATCATTTATTCTATTGAATTAAGGAGATAACTTCACCCCATTATCATTTGTGGCATTAAGCACTGTAATATTATTTCTCAAGATTTACGCCCATGACACTGAAGAAGTCCTTAGTATGTCCCTTTATTTTTGCAGTTACTAGTCATTGAACCTATGCCAGTATAACAAGCAAGAAATAATGGGGATTTAGACTAGTGCACCATCTCCAGCGCAGAGGTCGCATATTGCTGCAATTGCGATTGGCGAAGTCCTCCAATAATACGCGCA
Organism: Eucalyptus albens; assembly: GCA_014182695.1. Classification (NCBI taxonomy): domain Eukaryota; kingdom Viridiplantae; phylum Streptophyta; class Magnoliopsida; order Myrtales; family Myrtaceae; genus Eucalyptus; species Eucalyptus albens. Next base: position 24,317,053 of record CM024652.1, read on the forward strand.
AGCAAATGTGATTGTGAGAACATAGAATAGCGGCCCTTCAAGAAGTTCCCTGAAAATCTTAACTAAATCAAATTGCTTGATAGAGTAGATCACCAATCGAATAACAAGTTTAGGAGATCAGTACCGCGATTATTTAAATAATCCTATCAAACCTGATTCACCTCTGTCGTCAATGCAATGCGGATACCAAATAACTCGAGTTACGAACCTGCGGTCCCCAAATCAGGTCATGGACTTCACCGTTGCCTCATCTTTCCAAATGCCAGATCCCAGAAGAAGCATGCGTATGATATTAACCCCTGGAATCAAAGCAGCTAATAGCGCACCTCGATGCCCAGAACTGCAATTTATTAGCAATAGCCACCTCACCAAACTAATAATCCATTAGGAATTTTTTTTTTTTTTTGGTCAGTAATCCATTAGGAATTTACAAAAAGAAAAAAAGTGGTGGTCTTAAGATTACCTGAACAGTGGCCAGCAAAGCATGAAAACTAATCCAAAGCTTACATGCACAAGCTTCCTGTTAAGTTTCTGAACGAGGGACAAAAACAAAGACATTTAAATATAACAAACGGCTTGAAAACAGCAATCAGGTCTAGAACTATTCTGTTTACAAGGACTGCTTTGAGATGCAATTTTTTTTTTTTTTTTTTTTTTATAATTTAGGGGCACGAGTTTGGACAGCCAGCAATATTTCAGGCCCATACACTCCGCAAGCCCAGGAGACTGGTCAAGTTCAGGTCGCTCTGCTCGAGTTTGCGATTGGTTGATATGATTTGGATGGGTAATCTCCACCGCCCCAAATCACTGGTCAACACGAGTTATTTGAGATGCGAATAAAATTTGGTCTTAAAAAGTAAAACGAAACAGCCGAGCATCCCAAGACGGCATCGCCAGCACGAAATTTATGGAACAAGCAAAGGAAGTAGGGAGTAATCCTGTCCGAACCTGGTCAAAGACGCCTCGCTTAGCTGTTTCTTCAAACAACCAGAGAACCGTGAGAGCGATGCTCCGGGTTGACAACACAAAGAAACAAATTTGGGAATACCCTTAGATTAAGGAGCATTAAAGAAACAAATTTGCGTGAATCCTTTTTAGGGTGAATATAAAATTGGATAGGCGGAAAGAAAATCTGATGTCAAAGGCAAGGAAACAAGTCCGACTAAAGGTAGTGATTCAAATTTTACCTTACCATGCAATGTCAATCTTTAATTCCCTTATCTGTATGTCATGCTATAGAGCAAAAAATTGCCGCTTTTTAGTGGAAAAACGGGGAGTCAAAAGTTGGAAACACGGAAGGCAAAGGGATTTATTGAAAACAAGGAAGGACAATAGAGGCTTGGGTTTCATGGGCTTAATCACCTTTAATAGAGCTATGCGGGGCAAGCAATTTTGTACAATTACTCAGTCTTCATGGGCTATGGAGCAAATTGAGGCTACATTTGTTTTACGAAAAATATTTTCCTCATTTTTTGGCATTTGGATTGCATTGGAAAATAAGTCAACGGAAAATGTGTGAATAATTTCCTTTTTAATAAATAAAAACTTATTTTTTTAAATATCAATAGGTATTTGTGCTTTGACTAGAAACTCTGCGCTTGGGCACGAGAACTCTAATGCTCATTCTTAGTTCACAATTTCCACGATCCATCTTGGTGTCCATGCCCAAGTCCATCGAGGCCAAGCCTGAGGCCCTAATGCCCTCATTTGATCCCTTAACACCTTGGCTTGGGTCCACAAAGGCCAAGTGTAGGGCCTCAATAATTGTGCTTGAATCCCCTGTGCCCAAGCCTAGGTGCATGAAGTCTGTGCCTGAGTTCCTTGTGCTCATGCTCGGATCCTCTATACTTGAGCCGGGTTCATTGAGGACAAGGACCAAGACTTGGTGCTCATGCTGGGTCCATCAAGGTAGGCCTCGGACTTTGATGCCCATGCTTGGATTTCCCATGCTTGAACCCGGGTCCATTGAGGCTATGTTGGGACCCACGTACCCATGCCTAGTCCTTAACGCTCGAACTTGGGTCTATAAAGGCCAAGACTAGGACCCTTGTGCCTCCAAAAATCTTGTTTAGTACACCTAATCTAGAATAATTCAAATTTAAAATATTGGTTGTGCATAACATGAGAATAGTCAATGTACTAAAAATTGCAAAATCTATTTAATTGGTTAATTAACAAAGTCTTCTGGAACGCTTGTTAATAAGGTCTTTAAAAATAGCTGAGACCCAAATTTTTGAGAAGAAGAACATCTAAAGTACCAAAAATTGGCATAGGTGGATGCATGAGTGTCAAAACTTTTTGAAGGTACATTTGAGTGTCCATAGAAGAAAAGAACACTCAAGTGCCAACGGTGAATTACATCGGATTTCCGACAACCACGTAGACCGGTTTTATTATTAAAAATGACACTAAGTTGGATTTTCAGCAAGCCTCGCCGAAATTGGCACTTAAATGTCCAATTTTTTTTTTTTAAATGTGCCATTTAAGCGTGCATTTGAGTGTCCAAATTGGAGAAGAAGAACACTCAAGTGCCAACAGTGAGTTACATTGGATTTCCAGCAGCCACGTAGACCGGTTTTATTATTAAAAATAACAATATGTCGGATTTTCGGCAAGCCACGCCAAAATTGACACTTAAATGTCCAATTTTTTTTTTTTTTTAAATGTGACATTTAAGTGTGCCTTTTGGAAGTTTAGTACTTATATTTCCACTACTCAGGATGTCCATCTTCCCCAATTTCCATATGGCTCCATCACATAAATATGTGATGTTAATTGCACAAGAAAAATGCAAGACCTGATGTTGCGTCCGACCCTCACTAGTGTAATTACCTGCACTTTATTTCCTATTTAGCTTTTTGCATAGATATCTACAGAACATCCTATTCATATAGAATCATTATTGTTATAAACTTATAACCTTTAGTTTTTAAGAGAGTGATTTTTATCCCTAACGGGTCTCTAAATTATATCCATAGCAATTGAGAAGAGAATCAGTAATAGGAACAATTAATTGCGACGTAATTTGATGCTGTTTTTTTCCCGATTAAGTGACATGACAAGCCTTCGAGTCATTGCCATCTGCAAAAGGGCACATCAAGCTGCATTTTTCAATTGTAGGCTTGCCAAGAGGCCCAGGGGCCTTCAGCCCACACAAGAAGTCCATAGGCCTTGCATAGGTAACGATAGTGAAAATATGGATATGCCGAAAATCAGAGGGGTAATAACATGTATAATATCCGAATTTTATTTTGATGTTTAATGTCATCTCGAAACTTTCTTTTTTAATTTAATCCCTAAACTTTCAAAAATTTGCTTAATGTAGTCTTGCATTTTCTTGACATGGATCATCAAGGTGACGCTTTTCCACTTCTCCTTTGATTTAGACAGTCCATTTTTTGGTGTTTTGACCACACTATCTCTTGGGGGCATACCGCTTCTAGGACAACTCAATAGAAGTGATATTTTCTTAAGGTCAACACTTTTTATTTTGTTTCTTCTTTCCATGCGGGTCCATTTTCCTTCTTCTTCTTTCTTTTCACCCTTTGTTGTCTTAGTCCTCCATTTTTGTGAATCATCCCTCTCTATCTTTTCTCTTGAAGGTCATTCTCTTCTTTCTATGTTTCCCACTCCTTATTCTTCTTTCACAAATCTCTCCTACATATGCAATCTCTAAAAGAACTACTTACTTCAACACTCAAACACAACATTGAAAACTGCAATCAAATTAAACCACCAATTTGAATCCCACTTTATATTACCTAAAAGAACATGACTCGCCTATTGCCCTCGACTTTTATGCCTACACATGATGGAGAAATCTTACATTTCTCTAGACACTCACACGTGCAAGAAGAGGAGAGAAGTATATACAAAGAGGGGGGGAAGCAATGCTTCTCAATATTAGCTTCCATGGTGCAAGAAGAGCCTGCGTGAGAAAAAAGACTTGCTAAGGAGGTCTCCAGTGAGCCCAATGCTAGTGCTAGTGAAAGTGTACAAGATGATAGGATTGGCATCATAGATAGAAAACAACGGACGATGGGGTTTGTGGAAGGAGGAGTGAAGGGTGTAGAAAGAAGAGAATGACCTTCAAGAGCGAAGAGAGAGAGGGACGATTTACAAAAGCAAAGACTAAGATGTTAAAGATGTGGAAAAAAAAAGAAAAAAAGAAAAAAAAGAAAGTGGGACCCACAAGGAAAAAAAGGAAAAACAAAATAAAAAGCATTGACCAAATAATAAAAAGAAGATTACTTTTATAGAGTTGTACAAGAAGTGATAAATGCCACAAGAGATGATATGATCAAAACACAAAAAAATGAAGTGTCTAAATCATATAAGGAGTGAAAAAAGCGTAACCCGACCCAAATTGTCACGTTAGCATTTAGTAAGCCAAAATAATAGTGGAATCTTCTGTCGTTTTTCCAAGTAAAGCTAAAAAAACGAGAGAGAGAGAGAGAGCCGCATATAAATCATGGGGACCACTAATATGACAAATCTAACGCATATAAATCATGGGCGACCACTAATATGACAAATCTAACGTCAAGTTGATAGAAATTATAGCCACGTCATCTAATGTTACTAGAATTTTTTCGGGAATGAGTACATTGATTGGATATCTTTTTTCTTTTTAAGTTCAAGAACTATAAATAATAAGAAAAGAATTTAGAGACTACATTAAAAATTTAAGGAACCTGACGTCATTATCTCGATATGAATCACGGTGATATCTATCTTTTGTAATGAAGAAAACTTATTCATGTCATTATATTCCTTTCTTTGCCCATCTATTTACCCTCTTGCATTGTTTTAAGCGGTAGTCACTTCCTTTTTGAATTCTTTTTGAACAATTGACACCAAGCAGGTATCGCCACTTCTCCCACTACTTCCCTCCTATTTTCTTCTCTGAGTTATAATCTCATCTGCCTTCACCCATTTTCCTAGTTCTTTTCTGCATAAATGCATACACTACGACCTTTCTTCCTTGTTTTAGAACACATATCGTCTACGTGCATAATGGAACCTTTCACTCTCAGGACCATGCCTAAAATATCCCTGAAGGCCCTTCGGACAACAGAGGTATATCGAATATTGTTTACTTTAAAACGAATAAGAACATGATTTTTAAATGGTCAATATACCTTCTTTATGATTCCATGATCATAACTATGTTTTTCCTATTTGTACTACATTTCAATAAAGCAGTAAAAGAAGTAGGGAGTAAGATTTGCTTAGCTTACCGTAAAGATCAGTTTGACACAATATTTTACTTATACAGAGCTCGAGTTTTTAACTATAAGAATATATTTTATATTACTTAAACTGTGTTTTACATAAAAAAACCATAACATGAAAAAAGGGAAAATTATATAAGTAGGGAATAATGAGCATTGCAATGGAGAGAACACGGGGCTGAGCGGTGTGGCTGTGGCTGTCTTGGTGGCGGCTGGGCTTTTCACGGTGGCTGGGACGACAGCAAGCAACGACTATGGCGGCACAGCACGGTGGAGGTGGCTCAGAGGGAGAGGAGAGAGAAATTTGGAGCAATTGTTTTACTTAATGGGCCAATAGGCAGCATTTTCTTCTCTAACCTGACAATGATGCATTTCCCAAGACAAAATACACCCAATAGACACGAAAAGCTGCGCTTCCATTTTCTAGTGGCGGGTATTAGACAAGAAATTATAAATATGGAAAGAACGATCTAATATTATCAAACCAAATCAATACTCGGACCATTTCAGTATAGTATGATGAAAAACTGTACGCTATATGTAGGCATGCCTTACATGATGCATTCACATTTGTAGCTCTGCTTTAGACTGCTAACTTTCAGTCTTTGAATTAGAACATAGCTTGTCACCATTGTGTAATTTTTCAACCTTCCCGTCTAACTCACAGCTTATTTGCACCATGCGCAAACCCACAAATTTAATCATGCATTTTGTGTTTTCCATGGATATAAATCACCTAGGCGGAAAGTATTAACAATTCTTAGTAAGATATCAACAACTTGATTAAAATGTTCATCTAATTATATACTATCTTCATTTGCCACAGGCAAAAGTGTTACAAGGATATCTGATAAGATCATAAATGTAGTAGAAAAGGGCCACGATAAGAAAGGCAAAGCCATGAATAAACAGACATAAACTCCTCCAAGCGAAACCCAACATGGAATCCTAAAGACAAAGCTCTTAAAAGTTCAAACCCCCACTCAAACGAATCCGTTGGATGTTAAAATTGTGACTGAGGGATAATATGAAAGATAATTGGAACTCGAATCATGTAAACTACACGAATTGGAAAGAAGTAAAAGCAGGGTAAAACCATAATTCAAGAAGGAAACTGGACTTTATGAGGAAACTAAAGGAGTTTAAAACTTGCAAACCAAGAAAAAGAAAAGAAACCAAGCAGAAAAAAATTGCAGGAATCAATGGAAAGCGAGTCAAAACAAACGGGTTCACATCGCAATGGACAATTAGCAAATACATCTTGAGGATATCCAGTTAATTCACGAGTCATGAACCTGCATTCCTCCGATTTCTAGTTATCAGAAAAGCCAAATCCAAAAGACGAAAAGAACAAAGAAAATACCATATTAAATGACACCACCAATGAACAGAGATGAACCAGAGTCAGCAAAGTCACTAGGCACAGGCATTAGTGGAAGCGAAGACGAACGGAGAGAGAGCGCTTGAGCTTTAGCTTACAGTGCACGATGTGAGTGACGAAGAGAGAATTTTAGAGAGGAGCTGAATGGTCTGCAGTGAAAAAATTTCAGAATTTTTGTTTTTGAGAGATTAACATGGAATTTGTGCACATTTCAATATTTAAAGGAAAAGAGGATATGGAAATTGACGTCGCTAGCGTGTGCACGCCAACGCCACGTAGCAAAGGCAGAACTCCTCCATCATGTCGTCCACGTGCTTCGGCGACATCCCCATGCACGCCATCGGCTTCTGTGACCCCTGCGGCGGTGCGTCGGGCCACGCGGCGGCGTAGGACGAGTCCTTCGCTCGGTGCCTGAGCGGATTGTCGTGCGTAGTCGTGTAGGACTTGAAGCTCCAGCTCGGGTTCATCTCCGGGTCCAATCGGGTCGAGATAATGGCAGTCCACTCCCTGATGGACCGGCCCATGTCACTCGAGTCTGGCCTAATCCGGGTCGGCGACCTCTTGCTCGTGAAGCTGAGGCTCAGCGGGTCCCACCATGTTGTTGGAGGTTATGGGTTTGAGAAAGAAAAAGCAGTTTCTCGAAATATTATACCAAGAGATATCAAGTTTGGAACACTCAACAATATTACTTTCAGCGTAGAGAAACCCTAGAGTTTTTATATGCAAGTTATTGAAACTGGTCATATGACTCAAATAACAATCTTTTACCTATTGGCCTTTGTATGTGAACATATTATTTTGGATTATATTAACAATATATCCAACACACGTGATGTCGGAGGCTAAGCCGGCGGAGCTCCAGCGGCTCAGGCAGCGGTCCCAGAGGGCCAGAGCAGCTGCCGGTGCCGCCGCCGAGAGGTGAGAGCCCCCCGCTGGCACCGCCGCCCATGGTGGGACGGACAAGAAGCTGAAGCCGCTAATGCCGACGTCAGCTTGAAGGGCGGCGGAGAGGCTGGCCAAGGTGGCCATCATGAGGAAGTCGATGAACCCGGTTAGCGTCTTGCACGGCTTCGAAAACGCCAGATTTTAGCGCTCACTTTTTCCTTTCTTTTTCCCATTTTCACTTGTCCTTTTTCTTCCCCGAGGAAATATAAATATATATAAATATCTCACCTTGCAAGGCAGTATTTAGCGAGTAAGAATATAGTAAGCAATTCGAAAGAACAGTGTATATTGTAAGGAGGTTCTTCTGCAATAAATTTTTTCAAAGAAGGAGATGCTTCAAATGATTGAAATGGCAGCACAGGGAGGAAGGGAGGGAGGGAGAGAGTGGGCCTGAGCCCATGAGAGTGAGGACGAGCAGTACCCGACGCGGAGGCCCTTTTCTGCAGGAGGCGGGGCCGGAGGGGAGGGGCGGAGCGGCCCCCACACGGCGGAGATGGGATGGCTCCGCCATTCTCTCTGGTTTGTCTCCATTATCGCCTCCTCACTGTTTGTTTTTCAATTATTATCGTCGTGGGGATGGTGGTAGTGGTGGGGAGGATAAGAGAAACAGAAAGATCAGAGAGAGATCCAAAATGGGGGGATACTGACTGACTGAGCATTTTGTCTTCTTCTCCTTCCTCTCCACATCGTCCTCCTCCGGTTTGTCCTATTGCGTCAAATCCGTCGGTTAGGCGCGCAACGTGATCGAATGCGATGTTCTTTAGACATGTACGCATCGACCCTCCTCCTCCTGAATTTTTTTTTTTTTTTTGTCGTTCGAGAATGCGGGGAATGGTGATGGGGATGGAGCTTTCTTTTCGTCTTTTTCGTCCACGCCCTCTAATCGGCGCTAATCATGATCGTAAACAAAGATTTGTTCTTTTGTTCGTTGCTCGTGGTATTGGGTTCAATGTATGTGGTGATTGATTCGCTTGCATCTTCTCTCTCGTGCTCTCTTTCCATCTTTCATGTGCCGCGCATTAGGAGCACAGAGAGGGCGAGACGTGGGGCCGCGCCGAACAGGACGCATCAACATCGTCCAGTTAGCGAGAGAGAGAGAGAGAGAGAGAGAGAGAGAGAGAGAGGTACTAGAAATAAAAGGAGTGGGGGGAGGTGTGATGGGTGACCACCACTCGGTTCGGTCCCTAGAAAAAACATTTGGAAATGGCCTTTGTGTTTTCTTAATTCCCATTCTCCTTTTCCATAGGATTAAGACGTTTAGAGAGAGAGAGAGAGAGAGACTCCATCCGAGGATGAGTATTGATAGTAACGGGCTGGTGGTATTGGGGCACATAAGAAAAGATTCATTTCATGGTACCCACCTGGACTAAGTTCTCCTTTTCCAAGGAGAGCAATCAATGTTTCACAACGGCCATTTGCGGTCCTTCCGATCACGATGAATTGACTGGAGATCTTTTCTGTAGAGTGGCGCCATCTGTGGATAGGTAGAAAAAAGATCTAACCCGCTCAAGCCTCAGGATAAAACGGTGGAGTGCTCGATTTATTCCCATTGAAATTAGGTCTAGGCGGTTCGGTAGTAGTCAATATTATGGATATTTTGAGAGAATTGGGGGCTGATCACATATGATTAGAGGGAGGGACCATGCAATGATAATTAAAACCCAAGATGCTTCCCATTAGCAAATTTGCCTCTCCTTTTTCCACCAACGCTTTGTGAAGGATAAGGTTCTAATTTATTTTTTTCAATTTCCCTTAAAAAAGGGGTGAGGGGTGAATAAAGAAAATGAAAAGGAAGGTGGATTAGAGGCTTTTTGGGAAGCCTAAATCTACGTGAAAAGAGATGGAAAGGGGTCATCTTTCTTTTTGATTTCGAAGCAACTTTTGGCTGCTTTCAGGAGAGGGGTGGGGAGTGGATGGGGATCTCATTTCCCTTCGATTGCGCTCACTTTTATGGGGGGAGCTTTCTCAGTGCTGTCAATGAGTACCCTGTGGCTTTAATGTCCTAGGGGGAGGCATTGCCCTAGGTGCCAAGTAGCTCCCCAACTGCTCTAGAAATAGACATCTCTCTCTCTCTCTCTCGATTGCAGGAGACAGAGGAGTTTGATCATGTGAAATCGAAGAGATTTCCTTTGACTTCGGCGTCGTATTTCTTTTTGTTGTTTTTCTATGTTAGGTATGTTTAGGATTACTACTTAGGGTCGTTATCTTCAATCGTGGAAATCGTAGAATATCTTGAGAGAGAGACATAATTTGATCTTCTTTTCAAATCTTTTACTTGGCCTTTAAGTTTGGCTCCTTATAAATAGATATGTTGTCTTTGATTGTAATAGAAACATCCGAATCAATAAAATTTGAGTTTATTTATATTCTTTCATGCGTCGGATTTTTCTATTCCGTAGGATTTTATTTCTTTTCGTAAAATTAATTGTAATCCATCTCACTTCCGTTCTATGTCAAGTTTCAGCCATTATGACCGTAATAATTTAGGGCGATTAGTTTTAGGTTTGGTCTGTTTCTAACCTGGGAATAGGTCAGTTTTGTTATATGCTTCGGAAATCGGTTACTTCTTGGTTTTAGGATATGATAGAAGTGCAGCCCTCCAAAACTTTAACTATCGAATTTTGTTGAACTTGTATTATGATAATCTTTTCCTCTTTCCTTTTTCATTAATCTAGAAGTACAAGCAGTGGTGAATATGTTTAGGGATAAAAGTTACACAAAACACATTATGGAAGTACTTAAAAGATGACAAAATCAGACTTTAGGTGTGAAAATGAAAATTTCCATTTATTAATGGGTTAATACTACAAAAAAAAAAAAAAATACCCAACCACAATTAGCGCAATTGGTGTGAGTTCTTTCCCTCATCATAGAGGTCGAGGGTTTGAACCCTTTTGTTGCTGAAGTGTTTGAAGTGGGGGGTCTTGGTGTTGGCCTCCTAGGCTAGCCTCCCCCGAGGTTTACGCCTAAATAGTGGCTTGCAGCGAGGCCTGACGGTGCCGCCGAATACTGGAGGGTTGTGTGATCTTCGAAGCGTAATCTTTGGCGGTTCCTCGGTCAACCAAAAAAAAAAAAGTACTACAAAAAATTTCAAATTATGCCCATTGTGATAGAAATATCTTGATTTTTTTTTACTTGTCCAATGTGATAGAAATATCCCAAACTTTCTTTTGTCATGAAAAATCTCAAATTTATACTAGTGTGACCAATATACCCTAGATGGAACTTAAGTATACGGTATATTTGTTACATATGCATAAGTTTGGATTATTTCATGATACAAAAAAGAAGTTAAGAGTATTTGTGTCATAGTGAGCAAGTTTAAGATTTTTGATAACACAATATTTTTTTTTTTTTTAGGGTTTTGTGTTATAGTGAGTATATTTTGGGATTTTTATTTTATTTTATAAAATTTGCCCTTTACTAATCAAAATAGATTTTTGGTCATTCAATGACCAACATACAGTGATTAAAAGTGTACTTTTGGCTAGAACCATATCGCAATGTGGATAGAGACAGGCAAAAACGGCTATATCAAGTGCAAATTCCTTTTAAAAGGTGACTACTGTGCTGCGAAAAGATGTAAATGATATGTTTGGCAATACATGTTTTAAAGTTGTCGCACCTCAATATTTCATGAGATGATATCTTAAAAGTCAAGGTAGCAGTTAAGGTGCTTGCCAAAACATATCTAAAGGCTGTAGTACCCCCTTTTCACAATTGGAGCTGCTGGGCAAAACTATACCCTACAGCTTCTATATCTTGCTTCAAATTTTGCAAATTTTTAGTTTCATCGGCAAACATTGGAATGATCCTAACATGGCTCTTTGCAAATTTATACTGTTGTTTGAATATACTTTTACTAGGTGCAGGGGCACACATTACGCGAATGTGTATGGTGAGGTGGTGCCATCTAGTACCACTACGGGGATAACCTCTTAGGCGATGAACCAAGCCGCAAGATTTGCCTATAACCTTTTGATGACTTTTGATGTAGAAGAAGCTGTAAGAATAGAGCTTCACAAGCTTTAATGTATTAGTTAACTTTTTGGTACATTTTGTTTCTGACCCTAAAAGTCAAATGACATTTAAACAATATGGCATTAAATAAGGAATTCCGCGTGCTCTAAATATAAAGAGAAATCTTATATATGCAAAAGCTAAATTATTCAAAGTCTTTTCTAACTTTTCAATTTATTTATTTATTTTTATTTTTTTCGTTTTTGTTTTATTTTCTTTGTCTGTCGTTCATCTTCTCTATTGGAAAGGATGTCTGAGCTCTAGTTTCACCTTCTCGTGGTGCCTTGTCTTCATTAGATGTTTACCGCCATCGAGGAGTGTCTCCGTGTCGCCATCCTTGTCAACTAGATCCTTCCTACCCTGTCATTAGAGGGCCGTGTTGACAATTTCCAAAGGAAGAACAAGTGCGTGTGTAGTGAAATCATTCGCATGTGTTGCGAATGGTATTCGAGCTAAAGAGAAATTTCATGTAATTGGACAGTGAAAGTGGAAGTCTTGTGATCGTTTTGTTTTGGCATAACACTCAACAGAGAGGCACAGACAGATATCTTGGCGAGTTCGACAGCCATGGCCGAGTCTCTATATCTCCGCAAACTCGAAGCACCGCTCCTGCTGCTTCTTTTGTTTGGCTGCCATTGAAGTTGCTTCGAGCTCGGTTGCCATGGTTATGAAGATTAGGGAAAACCGTGAGGACACGTGGCCCTTCAAATTGAATTTGAGCTTGAACAACAAACAGTGACTCTTGAGATGGAAAAAAAGGAAATTTGGATCGTGTAATGAAACTCACAAATCTCTGAGATGGAAAACCTGGTGCTGAGAACCTTTACGGTGGAGAAGATGAACAAACCGAAGAACTTAAAGAGAAAGAAAAGAAAACAGAAAATGAAAAAAAAAAAAAGAAATTGAGAAAAATAAGCAAAATGTTTTGATTTTCATGCCTTGTAGGACAGTTGACAATAGCTGGATTTTAGGTTATCAATTTTCAGTGACACTATATTGACATTCACACAAAGATATATGAGTAAATTGACATATTTAAAAAAATTAGGACAGAGATAGCATCTGTATGATACATTCGGTAGTGATTTGATAATTTTACCTCATTTTAGCTAACTTTTGAGTTTAAACTTTGAGGCCGTATTTATCTGTCCAGCTTGGCATTCTTTTTAATTGGTATTTCTCATTATTCAACCAATTACAACCCCAAACAATATATACAAAAAGCCTATTGCAAAAAGGAGAAATGCACGTAAAGTACTTCCATCAATATATGCCTGCGTTAGTTCTACATCTACAATCCTTTTAATCTTATCTCTCACATCCATTTCCTAGACGTTGCTATCTTCCCAATTTCCTAAACACTTAACTTTGAAATTTAATTTAAGGCTCTATTTATTCTGCAAAAAACATTTTATCAGAAGATATTTTCTTCATTTTTTAGCTTTTAGGTCACTTGAGTTAATGGCCTATTCAATGTAAAATCTATGCTCAAATTCAGTAAAACAATCTCCTCTTTTAAACATTAGAAATCATTTTGCATAAAAATGAATAAACATCAGCGCTTGAACCAGAGAGCTCGACACTTTGGACAAGGGATCCCCAACACTCTTGCTTGAGTCCTTAGTGGCTAGTCTCATGAACCTAATGCATGTGCCTCAATGTGGTGCCTTAGACCTTGGGTCCCTCGCGACCATACCCAACTATGCAGCTCATGGGCTTGAGTCCATTGAGGTTGGCATTGGTATCTTGGCGGTTGAGTCGAAGGCCTCAACTCCCATGCTCGAGTACCTGGCTCGTGGGCCTAAGTTATTGAGGCCTAGGCTCAAGTCCATTGAGGCTCGGCCCATGTCCATGGAGGTCAGGCCAGACCCTGACGCTTATTCCCGGGTCTCTGGCAACTATACTTATGTCCTCCGCTCTTGCACTTGAGTCATTTGCATTTGAGCCTAAGTTCACAGTGGCCGGGCTTGAAACCCCATTTTGGCGCCTAGGCTCGGGACCTTGGTTTGACACTTGAGTTTGGGTGTATCGAGGTTGAGCACAGGTCCATGGAGGTTGGGCTTAGGAATTTAATGCTTGTGCCTGGGTCCTGGTGGCCATGTTGGGGTACCTCATTCTTGTGCCCAAGTCTACGGCACTCGAGCCCAAGTCTACATAGGCCGAGCCTAAGTTCAATGAGGCGAGGCTTGAATCCATAGAGGTTGGGCTATGGAACTAGGTGCTCATACCGAAGTCCTTGATGACCATACCTAGCTCCTATTCCCAAGTCACCTATACCTAGGCTTAAGTCCACGAAGGCCAAAACTGAGAACTTGGTGCTCATGCTTGGGTCCCTAATGACCATGCTTAGGCACCTAGCTCTAGCGTCTAAGTTACGGGCACCTGAGCCCAAGTCCATAATGCAAAGGCCCGATATCGTGGTCCAATGCTTAGCTCGAGCTTAGGTCCACAAAGGTCCGATTAATGCTTGTGCTTGGTTCTCAATGGCCATGCTTGAGCACTCAACTTTTGCCCCTTAATCATTGACGCTTGGGCTTAGGTTGATCGAGATTAGGCTTGGCTCCACAAGGTTGGGTTGAGACCCTGGTGTTAGTTCCCAAGTCCCCAAAAGACATGCCTTAGTATTTGGCTCTCGTGCTCAAGTCATTAGCTCCCGAGCCTAGGTCCATGGAGGTTAGGCTCAAGACCCTGATTTGATGCTCGAGCTTAGGTCCATTGAGGTTGGACCTAGATCCATATAGGTTGAGCTTAAGACCCTATTGTTTGTGCCTAGATCCTTGATGGCCATTCCCGAGTAACCAGCCTTCTCGCCTAAGCCACTCTCACTTAGGCCCAATTCCTTGGTAGTGAGGTTTAGGTCTATTGAGGCTGTGCTTAAGACCTTGGTGCCTATGCCCGAGTCCTTGGTGGTTGTGCTAAAGTCATTGGCAAATTTCCTTGGGTCCATCAAGGTTGGCCTATATCCTTTCATGAATCAGTATGTCTTATATCACACAAATAGTGTGTCTCTATAGGAAAATTAATTTCAAATTTCCGAACGAGGGAAAGTATTTTCAAGTTTATTTTCATATTTCAATCAAATATCAGAAAATATTCCATTTATCTGGAAATGACTTCTTAGGATGTTGACCCCCAAATTTTTGTTGATATTTTAAGTATTTGCTTAATTTACAAAATGTAAATAAATAAATAATATATGTGAAGATAAAAGAAAAATAAAAAAAATAAAAAAGACTAGGAAAAAAAAAAAATATATATATATATATATAGTTGATAGCCCATCTACATATAGTCGGATAGCCCATCTACACCAAGCCCATTTATTTCAGCTAGAATTTCCATCCCACTAATCTCATTTCTTTTGTGACCCAACTTCCCATGTTTTGAGCCCAAGAAGACAAGAAAGGAGCCTAGCCCTTGTCTCACATTCCTTGGCACACGCTCACGTTGTGAACAAGAAGGGGGTGACACGAGGATGAAAGCAATGAATGGGAAATAGGAAGAGAAAGCATTTGTGAGCGAAGGAGATGACAAGCAGTGACTCAAGCATGCTTGAGTCTTCTAAAACCAAGGTGAACTATGCATGGTAAAAGATTCCTCCTAAGAAAATATTAGGTAGGTTGGCCACGCCAAGTCACCATGCATTGGCTCAATTAAGAATTGACACGTGGTTGATGGGCCCCACATTTCCCTTCTTCAAACTTTTGCATCCTCTCTCTCTTCATTAATTGCTGGTCTTCTACTCCCTTGCATGAAACCCCCCCCACTCTTCAATTAGAGGACACGCTCTCTCCTCTCTTTTGCATCTTCCAAGAAAAAGAAGTTTGCTTTGTCTTTTTTTTTTTTTTTCAAAATACTCTCTCCTCCCCCCCAACAAAAAGCCCGTTGGTCGTGTCTCAAGTTGAGACCCGCCTCCTTCAACACGTCGCCTTTGCCTCCACTATCGCCTTCAAGAACCATTCCCTTGTTGCCGCTCCTAAGAGCCCCTGTTGAATAGCATCCCGAGCTTAGATCTGACACCTTCGCCATGTTGCCTCAACCATCATCTCCAAAAACCACTCCCCTCTCTCTCACCCCTAAGAGCCCCCGTTAGTCACATCCCGAGCTCATATCTGCCTTTTCCAACCTAAGAAGCATTCCTCTTCTTGTGTTTTCATTCTCTTTTTAAAGGAAGATGAGATGAAGTCCAGATGAATCGGAAACACGTGGACTTTGAATGTGACATCCTGGAATTTCGGTCCTATTTTCAATTGAATAAATCAGGCCTTTTATCGATGCACCTATAGTGCTATTCTCAGAGCCGATCACTCATGAGATAACTAGATTATCTGGGGAAGTTATTAAGATATTTTAATGTAATAGACTTGAGGATTCAACCAGTAATTGACTACTTGACCGTGCTCATCTGCAGAGATCATTTCGGCACAGTAAGATCGTTAAAAATCAGAGGTAGGTCGGTTCGACTAAGATGCATGGTTAAATGTGGGTGATTCCATTAAATTGTAAAATTCTTGTTGATCGGTATTAGATTAATTTTTCTATCGTTTTGGTACCATGTGCTTGTATTTGAAACATCGAGATGTTCATGATCACTGAGAGTAGCCAATGTGTCGAAGAGGTTCATTATGGTTCGAAGAAAATTGACCACGGGTCATTTGTACTAAAAATTTCTGAAAGCTACCTAATTGCTTAGGTCACGCTAAAATTACGCCGGATTGAAATTAACCATAAATTTGAATTGGATTTCAGAAATCGAAAGTTCTGTCATGTTACAAGTCATTTTAGGAAATGTCGACTCGCATTTTGAAGATTTTTCTACAAATCGAGACTTTTGAGAAAAAGTTGAGGTAGGGCTGTTTTTGTCCAGAAAATGCAAAGGACTGCTTTTGATTGTGAAATTGGGATGCAAGTGGGATTATTTAGCGAGGAAAAATGCCAATTTGATCAAGGACTCGATATTGGAACTTTTAGGAGCCGAATTGAGTTGATTCATGAAGGATTGAAGTCCAATTAAAGGGAAATGAGTGCGAATTCGTGTGCCCCCATGGCCATGACTTGTGGACCATTTCAAAAGGCTTATAGAAGGGATTTTGTGTTGGAAAAGTTGTTGTGGAGGACAGCTTGCAAGTGGGACACACCAAGGGGACCAAGAGGATGAGAAGGAAGATCATGGTGGCCTCCTCCAAGCCAATTTGTCCTCCCCTCTCTCCTTCCTCCTAGCTATTGTCAAGTAGCCCCCTTCCCAGCCTCTTCAAGGTTCAAATTTTCCAGACGATAGAGCCAACAGCCACCTGAAGCCGCCGCCGGCCTATTTGTCCTCCGTCGCTCGCCGAGTCACCATCGCTACCCATGTGTGTTTCCGCCATCCTTGGCCACCGTCCCGCTTTAGCTGTGAGCCCAGGTGACCCCTCGAGCTAGTTGTAATAGCCTCGCCGGAGCCGGAGCCGTTGGGTCACCCACCTACTGCCGTGAAGGCCCGCCAAAGCTCCGCCCACCCGCCATCAGTCCTTGCTCACTCAACTGACCACCAACCAACCCTTCTCGGCCCTAGATCAACACCGGGTAGTGTGGGTGTCACCAGCATTGTTTGGCCCATTTTCAAGGCTTTCCCGATCCCATTTGGCGGTCTCGCTTTGGAGTTTCTCGCTCCTCGCCCGTCCCTGTCGTTTTGATCCGAGCACATCATTAATCAACTGAGTTTAACTTACTAATCCTTGCTTAGTAAGTTAATGATTTTTAAGAGTTGATTAGTTTAAACTAAGTGTGGATTAGGTGGATAGTTAGATTAGATTAACAATTTAATTAACCGTTATTGCATGTTAGGTGGTTAGAGTAGTGTAATTAGAGCCTAGACAAGCTCTAGTATTTATCTAGAGTGGTTTGGAAATTTTCCGAGCTTGTCTCGTCTTTCAATTAGGTTTTACGGGCCTAAGTTCTATTTATTGGCATTTATTAATTATTTTTCGAAATTAATTATTTAATTAATTAATTATTTTCCGGAAATTAGACCGGGATAGTTGATGACCGAAATTTTATACTAATTGCGGTAGTGTGATCTGTTTATTTAATTGATTTGTTATTTTGTCTTTGATTGAATGTGATTTGCAATTTTAGGTATTTATCCCAAAATTTATTTAATTTCAGTAATTAATTAGAGAATTACCGGGCATCGGCTTATAGCATCGAAAATGTTTTTATTGATTATATGATTAGTGAGAATTTATAAGGTGAAAATATTGTATTTTGGCTAAGGCCGACCGTGTACCCACACATGAGTATTTTTATCGGGTATGATAAAAATGGTGAAAGTGTTAGATGATTAGCTTCTGGTGAGCAATAATTTATCAGCTTCGGGCAAGTAATATATTCTATTATCAACTTTGGGTGAGCAGTATACTCTGTGATTAGCTTCTGGTGAGCAATAATTTATTAGCTTCGGGTGAGCAATGTACTCTATTATCAGCTTTGGGCAAGCTATACTATCTATTTTCAGCTTAGGGTGAGTAATCCTGATTTGATAGAGCCTTATAGATAGTATTGAATGGACCTACCATGGGAAGGTTGTGATGATATGTAATCGATTGAGTCGATTGATCGATGGTTCGATATGTTTTGAGGAATTGAAATGTTGTGATGATTGATTGAGTTTATGAATTAAACTAATTTGCGGGGAAGATATTGGGGCCAAGATAAGTCCTACGACTCATGTCTGTGCTTAGGTAGCCCTCAAGGCGTATTTTCTTCCTAATCAGGTCTTAGGGGGTTGAACTCGCTAAGATGTCATCTCACCCTGTTGTGGGATAATATTTCAGGTCCTTAGATGATAGTTTTTCCTGAGCATTTTGGTCGACCAAAGAAGGTTACAGAACAGACATCTTACATTTCATTGCATGGAAGCCCTAGGGATTGAACTTATGAGCTGATAAGGTTCATAGTCTGGGTCGATATGGGTCTACCCAAAAAGGTACCCCACTGATACCGATCATGGTATCGCCAGGCTCAGGATGGCCAGAGAGAGGGTCCCATATCGGAATCTGAGATAGGTTGCTTTTGGAAAGGACACGACAGATCCTTTAGGGGGATTAGTGGTAGACGCAGATCCGGACCTGTCAGATCCAGGGTCCCCGGTGTATTCTGCTGAAGGCTCCAGTTGGAATGTGGATGAAGATAGAGAGGAGGACGAGGATCCTTAGTTTTGTGAAACCCCCACCCTATCTTGTAGACCATATATATATACATACCAATTTGTATCGTATATGACTTGTTGGGATATGTATATATAAGTGTGATGTTGGTTTCAAAAAATTATGGCCCTACTTTCTTATCCCATGTTGTTGTTGTCTAGGGATTATTTATTTGCTTCCGCATGCGTATTAAAATGAATGGGTCGGCAATGCATCTTGGGACGTCACTATTTAATCGACCGCAGAGAGATGGACACATGCTCGAAGGATCAGGGCATGACATTGAACTTGCATTTGTGTTTGTTGTTTGGTCTCGTTTTGTTTTATCTGTGTTTATGAGGGTGGTGTTTGTAACCTCTATATGTTGGGTGTGGTTGGGTGTGCCGATGTCACGGCGTGTAACTAGTTTTCCTTCATTTTTATTTTTTAGGTCAAAGTTCTCTAGTTTAGGTAGGCTTTACATTGCTTTTTTTTTCCCCATAATTAGGCATTATCACTGTTATTCTTGTGTTTGTTTTGTTTTGCTTCATGCTCTCTTCGTGTCTTGAATAAGTAGAACCTCTCACTTGGACCTGGTTCATTGCATCGGCTATGGACCTCATGATATGCGCGAATCTCCCAAGATTTATCAAATTGGATGGCCCAAATCACTTAACTCACCATGAATTTAAACCTATGAATCTCAAGACAAGATTTAGCTATAGACATTTGTACAAGCAGTTTGAAGCAAATCAAAGCAAATTCCTTCAAGTTCAAACTGTACTTTCAATTCAAGAAATCCACTAGTAGAAATACAATTTCGGTATTCAACATTATACCCCCTGCGAAAAAGGGAAAATCGTCATGAATTCTCAAGACAAAATTTAGCTATGAACATTTGTAAAAGAAGAAAGCAGAAAAGTCTCGGCTAAAGCAACATTATGGTTCTGCAGTGTAGTGCTTCTGCAAAGGATGGATAGACACGGGCCTTCTTGAACACCTGAGACAGAGAAACAACATCCCTTCCTCCACTCATTATCCTCTCCTCCTCACCATTGCCTAAGACCACAACCATCTTCTCCTTTATCTTCTCCTTGTAAAGCCTTTGCATCACGTATGGTTTTGCGATGCTCACACCTGGCTAATAAACCCCGCAATCAAAATTTTCCTTCCTTCCGAACTCGAAGAGTTCTTTCCGAGGATTGCAATGGGTCATGATGAGAAGTGTAGGGGATGTGCAATTGTGTGGGGGCATGTGGATGTAGGGTTGCCATATACAGAGAGAGGGAAAGAGATAGGGGGTTGGTCAAAAGGCGACTCCACTTGTCGGCGCTCTACTTGTTTTGGACTTTTTCCTTTCCGCTTCGCCTCCAAACTTGGGTAGCAAGGCAAAAAGGATGCTAAGAAAGAGGGTGAAGGTAGAGGTGACTTGTTGGAGGTGGATATGAGCTCAATGTGATCGATGGGAGCTCTTAGGGGCAAGAGAGAGGTTCCTAGAGGTGATGGTAGAGGTGACGTGGCGAAGGTGTCGAATCTGAGCTCATATACCTTTGGTAGGGGCTATTGAGAGCGATAGAGAGGGAGTAGCTCCCGGCGACAGTAGAGGGGGAGGCGATGTGCTGGAAACAATAGGTGTGGGCTTGAGAAGCAACCGGCAGGGCTCTTGAGAGCAAGAGGGAGGGAGAGTATTTTGAAAAAAAAAAAAAAGACCGGGTTTCTTCTTTTTCTCAAAAGATGCACAAGATAGAGAAGAGAGAGTGTCCTTTAATTGAAGAGAGGGGGCTTCATGCGAAGGTAAGGAGAAGACTAGCGATTAATGAGGAGGGAGAGAATGCAAAAATTTTGAGGGAAAGATATGGTTCATCAATCATGTGAAGTCATGTGTCTCTTTTTTCATTTGGTTGGTGCACGGTGGTGATTTGGCGTAGTTGGCCAACCTAATATTTTCTCATTCCTCCTTACTAGTAAGGAATGTTTGAGGCGTGCTCGCTCAACAAAGGGGAGGATGCTAGATGCTCACAAGAAGAGAGTAGTGTTTAGCCATTGAGAGGAGGCTTTGCTGAAAAAGGATACAACCATTGAAGAGCTCAGCTGAAGGGAACTGGGGAGGGGAGCTTGGACAAGAAACCGAAAAAGAGAGAGAGGCTGGTTCTTGGAGAGGGAGAGAAGCGACTGAGTTCTCAAGATCTTTGGTGGTGTTGGTCCAATGCGATGAGATCTACATGTCCGGTGTCCTCATCGGTAGAAGATGAAACACATATGGTTCCTTCGGAAGCGCATGAACACTAAGCCCTCTCACAACCTCATTCACATCCGATGCCTTTGACTCGTGATTTCCTTTTCCACCGGGTCTAATTTTCCAGGTGCCAATCTAGTATTTGTTGAGGGGAGCTTCGTCGATCGGAAAAGGCCATAGCCATGGGGTTAGTGTTGAAGAGACTTAGGACTGTATCGATCCAAGCATATATCGATGGCAATGGTGTTATTGGTTTTGAAGAATTTCAGCAACAAATCTAGAAGCCCTCTTGGTCTAAGCAAAGGACTAAGAGAAAGGGGGACTTTCAAAATGAAAAAGGTGTCAAGAGCAAACGATCGGTTTCAGTGTGAAAAATGCAGTTTTGTTCCCACTTGAAGTGGAGAAGGGAAGACTCCAACGCAAAAACGAGATATTGTCTCCAACATTGGAAGAGAGAAAAGAAAGAAGGAGTTCCCCGGAAGCCCGGCCACATTTGATGCTCTCGAGCTTGCAAGTTCCTTCTTCCACCGCGCTAAATTTTCCAATAGTGAATTCAGGCATTGAGGAAATTCATATCCTCCTTCGAACCGGTGCCTACCATGAGTTTGATAAAATGACTCTAAGATACTATCATGAGAATGTTGTCCGCTTCAGCCAGAGCCGGCGACACTAGTGGAGTTTGCATATTAGCTAGAGCTTCCTTGGCCATTAAAAACAATGGGATCTTTACTCATTGATAAAGACATTATTGTTCTGCTTGTGAGTGTTAACGGCCATTGTTCTTAATGTTGTTCTTGGTGTTCTCGGACCTTCTCGATGAAGGCATTGGTTCGGAGAAGATGATGCCAGCGTGAGGAGACGACCTAAAGTGATTATAGTAGAAGGCTTGATTAGGTTTGATTAGGGTAGGCTTAAGTTGGTTTAGCGCGTTTAGGCATGTATCCTTTTTCATGGGTTTAGATGAGTCTAGTGGTTTTGGGCTCAACTAGGATAGACAAGGTTGGGCTTATTTCTAGTCATAATTAGAATAATAATGGGCTTGGTTTGCTTGCTTGGGTTAGAGATATGGGTTGGAGACTGGGCAAAGCGATTGGATTGAATGCTGTGGGCTTATAAGTTTTATGGGCTAACAATATAAATTGGGTTGGATATTCATGGACTGAATTTGATATTCGTATGAGGCCCTAAGGCTGGTTCGAATTTGGACCGAACTCAAACTTTTAGGGTTCGGGTCACACTCACCGGTTGCCGGGTTTCGATCCGATCTGAAGTTCATTGTTCACAATTTTTTTTAGAAAATTCAGAAATTCATAAAAATCTAGAAAACTCCAAAATAATTAGAAAATCACAAATATATATATATATATATATATATATATATATATATATATATATATATATTTTAAAATTACATGTTCTTGAAAAAGTTTACAAATAGACTTTTGGGTTGTTTTTCTTCAAAAAAGGGTGGAAGCCTCTTGCTAAAATTGTGCTAAAAATTGAATAAGCCCTTAAGGCTACCTTAGGTTTCAGTCATCCTTAAAGATAATTGCCTTTGGTTGCATGATACTGATACATCAATTTTGGCTTTCCTTTAGACTGGTTAGGGTTGGCATTTATCTTTTCCATAATATTAAGTCTTTGCTATTTCATGTAATTTATGTAATTTTTTTCTTGATTACTGATTATTATACTAATGACTATGCACCTACATGATCATCTGACATGTTGGTGGATAGGTATAAAATCAATCTGGACTACCAGATAAAGGTCATTTTATTTTTTTAAATGAATAAGATTAGGTACTAAAAGGACATTAGTTAGTTAATTAATGTAGTCAAGTTCCCAACCCTTTCGATTTTTTTAGTTGTGTAGGAAGTGAAGTACACTCCCACACTTCACTCGGTTCCTAATCGACCATAATAGACTAGTGGTGACTCATTTTTTTTTTTTTCAGAAAATTCTCACAACTTCAATTTGCATACTCAATATCGTGAGAGGTATAGGCTTGGGAGAGCCAACGTTTAAATCTTGGGCTGTGGGCCAATTTTTTAGGTAACACCCCTAAACCTGCTTTCCTCCATATTGAGGGGTAGGTCACGATAGAGGAACATGTCAAATTTTTCACAAAACAAACGAAACCTACAATAATAAAAATTTATCCATATGGGGTTCCTCACGTTCTACCCTATGTTCGAGTTCAATTTACATTGCTCTTCCTAATTTTGATGCATTTTGTGTAGGTTTCGAACTTTCAAAAATGGCACATCTTTCATTTGGGCGTGATAATTTAAGGGAGAAGACACGTTATCACTATGCCATTTAGGAAAAAGTATTAGAAAAGTCCTAAACATATTGTATTGATGCAAATTTAGTCTTAAGCATTTTCAATAAGTACCAATTTAGTCATTCCAGCTAATTTTTGTTAGATATCATTGAAATAGACACCGCTCGTTAATGTGGCACGATCAACACTAATGTAGATAACTTTTAATATTATTTTTAGTTTTTTCAAATTATTTATTTATTTATATTTCTCTTTTTTTCTTTCTCTTCTTCTAGTTGGTGACTGGCCAAAGGTGAGGGACCTCGCTAGAGGTCACATGGGTGGCCTCGTGTTGGGTTAGCAAGGGTTGAGCCTCACCGACCATAGGTGAGGCACATCCTTGTTGAATTCGACAAGGTTGAGCCTTGCCCAACCATGACAAGGCTTGAGTGCTCATTACATGCCGTGAGGCCACCCTTGTGGCCTCAAGTGAGGTTGGTGTAGTCCCTTGCCAGCCCTCACCTCTAAGCTATTGCAGACCTTGGCGATCCGTTGGAGTAAAGAGAAAGGAAAAAAAAAAGGGAAAGAGAAAGACGAAAAAAAAAAAAGAATAAAGAAAAGAATAAAAATAAGTAAATAATTCAAAAAAGTATTAAAATAATAATAAAAGTTGTCGACATGGGCACTGGTAGTGTCATGTTAGTTGGCTGGTATCCACATTAACATTATTAGGCCAAAATTGGCCAGAATGATTGAATTCGCATTAGGTTAAAAGGTTTATGATTCAATTGACACTAGATTAAAATGTTTAATACTAAATTGGTGTTAGTAAAAGATTTATGACTAAATTGACACTAATGAAATATGTTGACTTTTTTTGACACTTTTCCTTGCAATTTACACTAACCACTAAGTAGTCAATAGATTAGGATTTTTTAATGGCCAAGAGAAAAGGAAAGGAAAACAAACTACAAACCTAGTTTAAAAATTAGTTAATTAAATGTTGTGACTGTTAGAGTATTTAAATATTAAATAAATGCCTTCTCTTAAGGGATCAAGCTTTTAGACTAGTTGGCATTGATTCGACAAAATTTTATGTGGTATCATAGCTTAAAGCATTAGAATATTTGACAGTGATTCACACCACGCCTTAATCTTAAGCCATACCACCTTAATCTTAAGCCATAACATAGTTGATGGTGATCTCATAGGATTTTTCAATAACGACAAAAGGTATCTCAAAAAGTGGCAATGTTTCCGATAAACATTTGCCCTATGACTCAACGAACCAATATTATATTAATCATGACTAATCTTATATGAAATATAACATGACTGTCTATATTTGTCATGAGAAAAGCAATTGCAACATATATCGCTAGTGTAATTTTTTGTAGACAAGTGATCTTATAGAGATTAAATAGTTATAATTCTTAAATTAAGAGTGGATTAAATCACTTCTGTTGCTTTTTTTTTTTATTTATAAATATATTGACAATGAATGCTTTATTTTTCCTGAAAAACAAACCGTCATATTGAATGTTAACTGCCTAAAAGACAAGGCTCCCCACCAATGCGCAAGCTAGGGGAACTGTGAGATTGTCGTCAATCTGAGAGCTGAGAGGATGTGATTCCACCAGTGCAGAAGCAAAAGAGACCATCAAGAAACCCCCAACCATCTCCCAACTTCCTTGGATATAGCCAAATGAAGAAAAATAGGACAAAAACCTGGTAAACATAAGCAAATTGTAACCAGTCAGGCCACTACTCATGCAGATTTATAAAGAATCCTAAAAGACCCAACCCGAAGATTACCCGAGAGACGCTAAAAACCCAGCCGAGCCCATCGCGATGCTGCCGGCAACTGATTTGTTAGGGTTGTAAGGAATTTTACGTTGGCCAAACTGCCTTCCGATAATGTCTGCAAAGCCTGAAAACAAGCAAAAGCAGGTGTCTGAGCTTAAGCACACCTTTTTAAATTTTTGGATGTTCGGGTGAATTATGTGAATATTCCAACTGATGACCACTTCTCTTGTCACGCTGTTTGATATCTAGGTATCAATCTCAGCCATGACCAAAGATAACGTCATCTATTCTATTGAAGAAGTTCTCAGAACGTCCTCCCCTTATTTTTGTAGTTACGCCATTGAACCTATGCGGTAAAACAAGCGAGGAATAATGGGAGTTCAAATTACTGCACCATCTCCGGCACAGAGGTTGCATATTGCTGCAATTGCCACTGGCGAAGTCCTCCAGTAATATGCGCAGGCGAATGTAATCATGAGAACATAGTATAGTGGCCCTTCAAGGAGTTCCCTGAAAGAGAACAAGATGATTCCAAGGTTTTGGAAGTTAAGCAAGGCTTCATGGAAGCAGATATAGAAAAGACGACCCACAAATGAGCAAGAAGAAGATCTAAGCTAGACCGAATTGCTTGATAAAGCAGATCACTAAGCAAATAACTAATTCAGAAAATCAGTATTGCGATTATGGTAATATCTGCAACATGACCCTATCAAACCAAGTTCACATCTGTCATAAATGCAATGCAGATGCTAAGTAACTCTGAGTTACAAACCTGCGGTCCCCGAATCTGCTCATAGACTTTACCGTCGCCTCATCTTTCCGAATGCCAGATCCCACAAGAAGCATGCGTATGATGTTAAACCCTGGAATTGTTGCAGCTAATAGTGCACCTCGATGCCCAGAACTGTCATTTATTAGCAATAGCCACTTCACCAAACTAATAGTCGGATTTTGAAAAAAATTGTGTAGTCTTGAGATTACCTGAATAGTGGCCAGCAAAGCATGAAAACTAATCCTACGCTCACATGCACGAGCTTCCTGTTAAGTTTCTGTATGAGGAAAAAGAAAACAGACATTTAGATGTAACGATCAGCTTGAAAACAACAATCAACTCTAGAACTACTTTGTTTATAGGGACTGCCTAGAGATGCGATTTTTTTTTAAATAATCAAGGGGAGTTGTGATAGATATTCAGCTATCTTTAGGCCCAAGGAAACATCGACTAAGTTTTCAGATGTGCGGATGGGCTTGACCCAATATGCAAGTAGTTAACAGGATTTAAAAGGGGACTTCCAATTACTCAGCTGAAAATCCTGACGCCCCCACTCTAGTGGGTCAACTTTTGTTAATTGAGATACCAATAAAACTTGGTCTGCTGAGTAAAACGAAACATGCGACCATCTTGAGACAGCATCGAAGATGGAAAGGAGGGAGTAATCCTATCCGAACCTGGACTAAGAGGCCTCGCTTAGCCGTTTCTTCAAACAACTGCAGAATTGCCGCCGGACACGGCTGTAGCTAGTGCATCGGACATGACCAAATTAAGTGCGCCCTGCCATTCTTGACCCAACCTTCCTATGCTTACCCAAACAAGATAAAATCCTAATTCTTCGCCCGGTTCTTCTCCATCTTCCATTTCCCTACCAATTCTGTCCTTTCCAAACAAATGGTGAGACTCTTGACTTCTTTCTTTCTTTGTTTTCCCAATTACGACCCTTCCAAACCGTAATGAATGGTAACGAAAGTGATGCCTCCTACGGTAATTCGCATGTAAAAAATAAAAACAAATGGAAAGAAATCTACCATGCAATAAATTTCATCAAGCAAACTATTCAAAACCATTCTGATGAGACCTTCGACGGGCAAGTGGGTGGAGTGTAAAATGTACATGCAATAATTCAAGCAATTTTGATAATTACTTGAACTCGTAGAAAATCTATCTATAGCGTTTTAGAAAATTGTATTCTAATACATAAAGTACGAATAGAGGTGCACCCATATTGCGTGTATCAAAAAAGTTAGCATTAAAAAGATTTTAGAAAATCACCTCGTTAACCATTACAAAAGGTTTAAATTACTAATTAATTGAAAAATATCTTTGGCACATTTCAACTCTTTTTGGAAAAGTTGTTTGTTAGATAAAATAAATTCAAATACTAAAATTAAAAAAATATCCAATTAAATTTAAATTTTAACTCTCTTTGAAAAAGTTGTGTTGAATTATTGATCAATTTTCTAGAATAGCCTAGACGACTCTAGGATTTATGTTTTAGAAGTCTCTAGTTTAGGAGGTAGTTAAAGTTTGTGGCCATAAAAATGTCCGAGGAGGAATACCTCCGACAAATGCAACTATAAATTTGCTTAATAAGTCGGTGTATTAAGCCTATGAATAGGCTTGAGATGATCGATCATGTACACAAGAGAGACCATCGAGCAGCACCAAAGTTATACGCACATTCCCACTTGCAATACCCCAAGTATTTTAATAAAAATTAATGTAACTTGTCCCATTGTTGTTGCATGAGCCGAGAATCCCCCATAAATTTTTACATCCTTACAAATTCCAACACCAAAATCTAGAACGATCTAACTCAGAGCCTCGTTCGATGGTATTGAGCGCTCATCCTATCCACTCGCTACTAAAACCATTCAGCTAACTACTTGACATCAAAATTATTGCCGACACTGCCCCCTATTCACTACCCATTCTTACTTTTGAAGGAAATAACTTTGACTATCGAAATATCAAAATGATTGCTTTCTTGATGTACAAAGATTTATGGGATATAATGAGGAAAGTTTATGCGGTTCTGTAAAAAGGTGCAAGTTTGCTGGTAGTGCAACTGCAAAAGGATGCTTGGGTTTTATGTGTCATCTAGCAAGTACTGTTGAAAACGATACGTTAAAGAATAATTGATGTGAAGACCGCAAAAAGGACATGAGATCTACTACGAGAAGACTTCCAAAGGCACAATAAAGGTACAAACCATTAGACTGCAATATCTTAGAAGTGAATTTGGAAATGATAAATTAAATATTATAAGACCGTCCAACAATATTATGGTAAATTAGAAGAACTATTATTGACCAAAGGGTAGTAGAAAACATATTGATGATATTACAAAAAAATATAATTTAATTGTCACCTCCATCGAAGAATCTAAGGATTTTAGATCCTGTCAATGAGTAAACTAATTGGAGCTTTAGAGGCTCATGGAAAAAGATTGATGACACAAGATGAAATTTCAGTTGAAAGTGCATTTCAGTCTAAAATAAAACATATGTCATAAATTTAAAAATTAACATTCATCTCCTAAAGCTAAAAAAATGGCGGAATAAGTTCTTATATAATAAACAAAGGACATATTGTTAAATAATATCCACCTTTGCAGTATTTGCAAGAAAATAAATCACTTTAAGAAAGATTGCTGGTTTCGTGATAAATCATAATGTAGCTTTTGCAAAAAAAATATGGCCACGTAGAACAAAATTCTTGCTCAAAAGCAAATCACTCTATATATTGACAGTGGGTGGAGTAATCACTTGATGGGATGAACCATTTAAACAAAGACAATATTAATGCAAGCTTTCTGTTAAGTTTCTAAATGATGAAAAAACAATTTAAATAAAGACATTCAGATGTAATGAACAGCTTGAAATTAGCAACCAACTCTAGAACTACTTTCTTCTGGGAACTGCTTCAAGAAGGGAATGCTTTTATGATAATCTAAAGGTATAGGCATGGAGATCTGGCTATCTAGAGGTTCAATTAATTTGCGTGTAATTGGTGAAATTTGAATGAATAATTTCCATTTTTTCAATTGAGAATTCTCTGCTGTTTCTAATCAATTACGTCAACCCAGTTATATGATATGGGAATAAAAGTTTGACCTCATGAGTAAAACGAAACATCCGATCATCATGAGACAGCATATTCTGCAGGAAAATCATCGAACTAACAAAGAAAGATGGGAGCAATTCTATCCGAACCTGGTCAAAGAGGCCTCGCTTAGCTGTTTCTTCAAACAATAGGCAAGCCAATAGAATGATGCCGCCAGTCACGGCCGTAGCGAGTGCATCAGACACGACCGAATTCTGGTGGAGCATAATGACCATGGCCGAAGTCGCCGAACTGAGGTTGGATGAGAAGGAAGAGTAGGAGAGGTTGGGGAATCTTGAGAAATTAGGGGAGAAGATACCAGTCACGTCGCAGAGCCCGATAGCTGGTATTGAATTCAACTGAAGCAGCCGCATTTTTATTTACAGGGACCGCACCTTGAAGACTTGAATGGAGCTCAAATTTCGTAGGTGTCTCTATAGATTTCTAATTGTGCTGCACAATGTCGAAGAACTTAGGCAGTAGCTATGGTCGATTCGATAGAAAAAGAGAGATCATGTGTATATTTCGTCGAAGGATTTTTTGCAAAAAATCTTGGCAGGATATGTAATTAAATAGGATTAAAAAAGTAATTAGGTACACTGTGTCTGCCACTGGAATTAGAAACCCCAATTGTGAAAGAGGTAAAAAAGTAATCCTTAAATAGAACTCATGACAAGCCCGTAGCCCTCAGAAATCTAATAGTTCAAGAGAAATTGGTAAGGAAGAAGAAGAAGCAGAAGCAGCTACACCTAATCTAAAAGGAAACCAGATTGTTTGATGATAATGAATGGTGATACACTTAGTCAATAGCCTAACGCGGTCACCTTAATGGTGAAATTTCCTATACCGAAACCATTAGTAATTGGCTAAAGTTTAGTCGAGAAGAAAAAAAGAAAAAGTTCCTTTGTTTTTCAGCTTTTCAAGTTAGCATTCATTTTAATAAGTTCTCTTTGGTTGACAAAACTTTTAATAAGTTTTCTTTGGTGTACAAAACTTTTTCTTTAAAAAAAAAAAAAAAAAAGAGGTTTTATCTTTGCATTTTTTGCTTAAACCTAAACAAATTCACCATAGCAACATATTCGTCACAGTATTCTAAGCATTAAAAAATAACAATCAACATTGTCCAGTGGCAAAAATCTATCGCACGTGGAAGCAATCTTCATTTATGAATGAAGAAAGAAGTGAAAGAAATGACAAATTCATCATCCAAAAACCATTACAAACATTTTTGAAATTGCAATTTTAGGTCATAGGCAAAGGTAAAGATGTGATTTGGCTTAATTTCCCACTTATTTCCCAAATTTGCGGAGAATCAAACTAGGCGCGCCCCAAGAAACAAAATCTCTAACCATTCTTCACTCAACTTTCCTATGCGTTCCCAAAGAAGAGAAAATCACGATTCTTCACCCATTTCTTCCCCATCTTTTATTTTCCTAACCATTACTATCCTTTCCAAACAAAAGGTAAGAGTCTTGACATCTTTCATTTTTGTTTCCCTAATTATTACCCTTCCAAAAAAGTAATGAATAGTTATCAAAGGGAAAAATTATCCAAAAAATTATAAACCAGTCGTAAAGCGATCAATTCAGTCTTAAATTTTTCATTTATGCCAATTCGGTGCCCAACCTTTTGACAATTGACCAATTCAGTTATAAATCTTTTGATCTAGCATTTTAAAGAATTACTGATATAATTATTTTGGCTAATTTTTGCTGAAAATCATTAACGTTAAGTTTCCAGTTAGCTCTAGCACTAACTTGAACAATTTTTTTTTAATTTTTTTATTTTTTCCTTAACTTTTCATTTTATTTACTTTTATTTGTTCATTTTTTCTTCATCAGGCTAGCAAGATCTTTGGCCATTTGCTGAGGGTTGGCAACCTCCATCTGCCATGAGGCAAGGACTGGCAAGGTCATAGGCCACTGGTGAGGGCTACAATGCCCACGCTAGATCTGGCGAGGCAAGGGTATCATGGCCTACAAGTGCTTGCACGCCTTCGCTGAGATTCAACGGGGCCGCCATCCTCGCCTAGTGGCCCTTGGCCTCGTTAAGAAATAAAGAAAAATAAAAAATCAATACAAAGTTTGAAATTTTAAAAAATCATTATAAAATTATCCAAGTTAGCGCCAAATACCCCATATAAGATGGCCGGTGCTAATTGGATCATTATGTTGACGATTTTCGGTCAATATAACAAAAAGGATCACATTGATAATTCATTAAAAAATTAGGACTAGATTAGCAAATTCTCAAAATTTTTAGGACTGAATTAATTGTCAATAAATTAGGACTAAAATGGCATAATTAAAAGATTTAGGACCAATTGGTTGTAGTATAATACGTTTAGAGTTTTTGGACAATTTTCCTATTACAAAAGTGAGGCTTTTTAGAGTAACTTACTTATGAAAGTAAAAAAAAAGTTAGAAAGCAATCTACCATGCAACAAATAGTTCATGGAAGAAAAAAATTGTGGGAAAATAACATATTTTATAGTGAAACGATGCAACTTTCATACTTTAAAATAATAATAAGATTTATTACACTGGAAATGGCCTAGTTCTCTATGTGATTGTAACCAGCCAGTTGGATTCCTAGTCCCAATCTTTTGCAATCGGGAATCATAAAATTAGTTTTGGGTTTTAGACTCCTGAAATCAATCACCTCTAACACAAACCCTTGAAAAATAATTTGGTGGCATAAGTGCAGATACATGCATAATTGATTTTGAGTTCAAGTGGGGGGTTTGCTAATATGTATCCTCAAAATCATGTAATCTCTTTAAAAATGAATAATTTTTTATTCAATTATCACATAAATTTCTCGCATATTATCTAAGGGGTAGTTTGTTTCTCTGCTGTGTTTTTGTACTAGCAGAAGTCCATTGACACCGTATAGGAAAGCATGTCATTCACAGGCCAATAGACAAGGAGTTATATTGGATGAATATTGTAGACCGGCGGGATAATTGGATTACTTTTATTGTGATGACGTAACTCATTTGTCGGTAGTAAGATATATGCACTGGATTTGTAGTACAATCAAATTAGTCTTAAACTTTGTCAATTTAGCTATAAAATTTTGCACAAGATTACTAGGTAGTCCTTAGCGGGACAATTGGGTTACATTTAGTGTGATGACATAACTCCTTCATTGGTAGTAAGACATTCACCCGTTAGGATTATAGTACAAGTAAATTAGGCTTAAAAATTTTCAGTTTTATAATTTAGTCCTAAAATTTTACACAAGATCACTATATGCTCCTTAGCGGGACAATCGGGACAATTGGGTTACATTTATTGTGATGATGTAACTCATTTGTTGGTAGTACGACCTTCGCCCGGTGGGGCTATAGTGTAATTAGTCCTAAACTTATTATACGAATGTCAATTTAATTCTAAATTTTTCAATTTTGTTGATTTAACTCAAAATTTTTGCACAAAATGCTATTTAGTTATTCTTGTCAATTTTAGTCGATAATCTTGACGCGGTAGTATGCCAAGTAGGATGGTGATGGTGACTGAATTGCCATGTTAGTGATTTTCGGCAAAAAAAAACGACCATAAGGACTATACTGGCATTTCGTACAAAAGTTTATGACTAATTGACAAGATTGAAAAGTTTATAACTGACTAGATATTTTCCCTTGTCAGGCTCGTGGGTGGAGTGTAAAATGTACACGCACTAATTCAAGCAATTTACACTCTAGGGCTAAGAGAAAAATATAGGCGTGTAGTTTTCTTAGAAAATTGTATTCTAACATATTATGCGTTCTAGCAAAAGTGCACAAATATTGTGCCGTATTAAAAAAAAATCTGACATACGGAAGATTTTAGAAATTCGCCTCTTTAGTCATTACAAAACATTTACGTTATTACCTAATTTGGATAAATTATTGACACATTTAACCCCTTTTCAAAAATTTAATTACAAGAAATTAAAAAATTTATATCTTGAAATTGAATTACTTAATTGTAAATCGAAATATGCGACGGATTAAATAGAATTTAAATTTACACAAATCTCTGGTGCTATAATATTTATAATATAATTAATTGAGAATATTCTTATGGTGACAAATGGGATCGTAATCTCTAGGAGATCCTCTTTACTGATATAATAGTAAAGATCTTTGCGAAGAGTCGATAAGTTTTACCTTGAAAATACGTTAAAAGGAACTGGCCCTAAGTAAATATAAGGAAGAACTCATCATAAATTGACAAATATTTAAATGTATAGTACAAATAATCTATTCTAGCGAGGTTGCTTGTTGTGAAATAACACGAAAATCATCAATTAGTAGTGAGGACTGTTGTTGTGAATCTTGCAATTAAAATCTAATGAGAGATAAAAAAATTATCAGAGAAATTAATGAAAAATGATAAGAAATGTTGGATATATATGATTTGATTCGAGCGTCGGTACTTATTTTAAGGGGAGAGTCGACCTTAGAGAATCCATTATTAGCTAGAGAGTTCTCGTATTATGATAATCGCTCAATTTCTCATGTGATTCTCAAAGACTTAATACACAAATCCTAGTACTCATTTTACATATAGAGTCAACCTCATAAAATCCATTATCAATTGAAGAGCCTCGTATTGTGGTAATTGCTCAATTTCTCATGTGATTATAAAGACTCAATACACAAATCGTCACAAGCCTTGTTTCTTTCGCCAAGTCTCACTAGAAAGCCCTTAGAAAAAGTCTCACAAAACTAAGTTTTGTGTTATTCTCAAAATAGGTCTCAAAATCTGATTTGAAAACACCCGGCTAAAAGGATTGAATCGACAGTTCGGCTCCCACCCAAGTTGGGCCGGGTATTCTGGACATGTATAGTGAAAATTGTACGATTCGGACAAGTGGGTAGGTGTTCCGAGGGCCAGGCCTAGAGCCGAACTATGACTGAATGGCATCCCGGCCAATGCCAAGTAGCATTTTAGTTGCTGGGTCATTTGGCTGGAAGGCAGGGCGCCCAGTCCCTTCGACATTGCTCCTCAATGACACCTCCTAACCTGCCTCCAACTTTATCTTGATCTTTGGATTTGATACAACTCCGAATTGGGTAGAATTAGAGCTACAAGCTCAATGAACTTCCATGTAGGCGCAACTTCCATAGTTAAGGGATAGTGCTCGTCATTTATGCTGGCTCTTCAGATGCTTATGATGGGTGTTCATACTTCGTAAGTGCAAGAGCTCTAGCATAGCTCCAGTTTTGTCAGAGGAATAGGTTTTGTCATTATAATTGATGGGTTCTCTACTGTCAAGATCTTCGTCACAACCTTACCCTTCAGCATAATGGTCCGGAGATAGATCCAACCCAAAGTCTAAGAGCAAACCTATTAGCTATATTACCTCCTTTGCTATAAAGGTTTGTGTCGTGTAATCTACCTCATTCAAAGATAAGGTGACATCGTCTTTCAGAGGCACCTTCCAACTCATTGCATCCCATGTCAATGAAACATGTACCCTGAATATGATCTATGCTCATCCAAGTTTATGTCATAATCTAAATCCACATAGCCAGTGGTCTCACTATCATAATTGTCCATTAGTACACATTACCATTGTATATTATCTCCAAGGATTCAATTCACAATCTCCTATAGTCTTACTAGGATGCTTAATGTAATAGTTAATAGCTCCCATGGTTTGTGAAATGTTAAGTCTAGTGTAAACCATGGTAGGCATAATGCGGTCCATTACATTAGAATAAGGAACGTGGGACATAACCTCAATCTGTGGTGGTAATATATTGAAAACTTCGAAGTGTTAAGCAAAAAGTTGTTGATTGCATGTCAAAAGACGCCACAATCTTCTCAATACATCTTCTAGGAACAACATATTATGGTGTTTGGTATTGGCCAAATGCAATTGTAAAGCTACTTAGTTACACGATAGTTATTGGCAAACTGGACGGTAGGAGTACTACTAGCTTAGCATTTACACTAGGTATTAAAATAATTTGATGGGCATCCAAAAGCAAGATTTAGTGGAAAAATTTTCCACAGAAGCTGAGCACATCATAGCTGCTACCACCACTAGTTAGGTATTATGACTTCGTAGAATATTAAAGGACATCGAAGAAGTAAAAACAAAACCTACTTCAATATTTTGCGATAACAAATCCGCTATCGCTATGCCTCAGAATCTCATTTTTCACGAAAAAATAGAAAATATTGTCATAAAATATCACTTAATATAAGAAGTGGAAAATATTGGAGAGATAAAGCACTGGAAAACTCTGAAAAAGTCGAGGACATATTTACTAAAGCAATACCCCAAATCAAGTTTGAGATATTTTGAAGTATGATCAGAGTATCACAAAAATGGATTGAAAAGGAGTGTTAAAGCTTTAATATACTATTCTGGAAAAGCCTAGACTCTACGGGTCTAGTCTTAGTGGTAGTTGAAGTTTGCGGTCAAGGTTAAAAATAAGAAGAAAATCTCAGACAAATGCAGAGGTGATTTGCTGTATAAGTCGGTTATTGGAGCCTAGAAATAGGCTTGGTTGTATGGTCTTAAATACAGAAAAGAAATCAACTATCAAAACTAAACCAATCACTATCAGCCTTGTAATCCTTTTTTCATTAAAATAGCTATTGTTTTCTTCCACCCTTTGCGGTGTTGTCCCACAAACACACATCCACTCGCATTCATATCAAAATCCACACGAAATACTAATATAAAATTGTAACATCTCTAGACCGAAGATTGTGCTTTCCTTTCCCTTGGAGAGAAACGATCATAATGAACGTTAAGCACCTAGAAAACAAGGCTCCCCACCAATGCACAAGTTAAGGGAACTGTGAGATTGTCGTCGAGCCGAGAGCTCAGAGGATGCGATTCCACCAGAGCAGAAGCAAGAGAGACCACCAAGAAACCCGAAGCCATCTCCCAACTTCCTCGGATATAACCAAATGAAGAAAAATAGGACATAAACCTTGTAAACATAAGCAAATTGTAACCAATAAGGCCACCACTCAATCAGATTTATAAAGAATCCTCAAACACTCGACTGAGAATTACCCGAGAGATGCTAAAAACCCGGCACAGCCCATTGCCATGCTACCAGCTAAGGATTTGTTACGGTTGTAGGGAATTTTATGTTGGCCAAGCCGCCTTCCAATGATGTCCGCAAAACCTGAAAACAGGCAAAACCAGGTGTCTATGCTTAAGCCCGCCCTCTTTAATTTTCAGATATTTGGGAAAATTATGTGATTCCTTTGAACTGATGACCACATCTCTCGTCATGCGGTTGGATATCTATGTATCATTCTAAGCCTTGACTGAAGATAACATCATTTATTCTATTGAATTAAGGAAATAACTTCACCCCATTATCATTTGTGGCATTAAGCACTGTAATATTATTTCTTAAGATTTAGGCCCATGACACTAAAGAAGTCCTTAGTATGTCCCTTTATTTTTGCAGTTACTAGTCATTGAACCTATGCCAGTATAACAAGCAAGGAATAATGGGGATTTAGACTAGTGCACCATCTCCAGCGCAGAGGTTGCATATTGCTGCAATTGCGATTGGCGAAGTCCTCCAATAATACGCGCAAGCAAATGTGATTGTGAGAACATAGAATAGCGGCCCTTCAAGAAGTTCCCTGAAAATCTTGACTAAATCAAATTGCTTGATCGAGTAGATCACCAATCGAATAACGAGTTTAGGAGATCAGTACCGCAATTATTTAAATACAAGCGATGTAATCCTATCAAACCTGATTCACCTCTGTCGTCAATGC
The DNA here is from genome assembly GCA_014182695.1 of Eucalyptus albens. Lineage (NCBI taxonomy): Eukaryota > Viridiplantae > Streptophyta > Magnoliopsida > Myrtales > Myrtaceae > Eucalyptus > Eucalyptus albens. The sequence goes on from CM024652.1 coordinate 24,353,735, forward strand.
AATGCGGATACCAAATAACTCGAGTTACGAACCTGCGGTCCCCAAATCTGGTCATGGACTTCACCGTCGCCTCATCTTTCCAAATGCCAGATCCCAGAAGAAGCATGTGGATGATATTAACCCCTGGAATCAAAGCAGCTAAAAGCGCACCTCGATGCCCAGAACTGCAATTTATCAGCAATAGCCACCTCACCAACTAATAATCCATTAGGAATTTAGAAAAAAGAAAAAAAAGTGGTGTAGTCTTAAGATTACCTGAACAGTGGCCAGCAAAGCATGAAAACTAATCCAAAGCTTACATGCACAAGCTTCCTGTTAAGTTTCTGAACGAGGGACAAAAACAAAGACATTTAAATATAACAAACGGCTTGAAAACAGCAATCAGTTCTAGAACTACTCTGTTTACAAGGACTGCTTTGAGATGCAAATTTTTTTCTATAATTTAGGGGCACGAGTTTGGACAGCCAGCAATATTTCAGGTCCATACACTCCGCAAGCCCGGGGGACTGGTCAAGTTCAGGTCGCTCGGCTCGACTTTGCGATTGGTTGATATGATTTGGATGGGTAATCTCCACCGCCCCAAATCAACTGGTCAACACGAGTTATTTGAGATGCGAATAAAATTTGGTCCAATGAGTAAAGCGAAACAGCCGAGCATCCCGAGACAGCATCGCCAGCAGGAAATTTATGGAACGAGCAAAGGAAGTAGGGAGTAATCCTGTCCGAACCTGGTCAAAGACGCCTCGCTTAGCTGTTTCTTCAAACAACCGGAGAACCGTGAGAGCGGTGCCGCCGGACATGGCTGTAGCGAGTACATCGGACACGACCGGATTCTGGTGGAGCATAATCACTGCCGGTTCGGTCGCCCTACTGAGACTGGATGAGGAGCAGGAGGAGGAGGAGGAGGAGGAGGAGAGAAAACCAAGTTAGTCGCGCCCTACCATTCTTCACCCAACTCTCAATTGCTTTCCCGAACAAGATAAAGCCCCAATTCTTCTCCATCTTTTCTGTCCTTACCCATCTGTCGCATCCAAACAAAAGGTAAGACTGTTGACTTCTTTCGTTTTTGTTTCCGTGATAGCTACCCTTTCGAAGGTACGAAAGTGATGCCTCCTACAGTAACTCAGGTGTTGGAAAAAAATGAAAGGTCAGAAAAAAATCTACCATTCTACAAGGAGTTCATCACGTAGACCGTTGAAAAACAATTTCTTTAAGAGGTGTGAAGTGCACATGCACTATATTTTATGCAAAAGTTAGACGTGCACGTATATATAACGTGTATATAAAAAGTTGATTAGGCCATAACAATTCAAGTTTTGAAGCATCGGCCATTAGGAACAAAGCAATTTCGAAGGAATAAAAATTAGAAGGGTTTAAGGTTGTTCTGCCCTTTGACGTGTGACGTGATCTCTTTTCTTTCGTATGCTCCGCCGTAAACGAATAAAACGAGCTCATTTGTGGTTTGCTATTGATTCCGTCTTTTTTTTTTTTTCTTGACGAAAAAGTCAATGAATGTCAAAATGCTGGTGCTGTCTTGAACTATTATTGTTATGGGTCAGTTTATTAATCTAAATAAGTTGGGAACTTTCCTTAGTTCGGGATGGCAAACTTGGGCTACATTTGTTTTCTGAAAAATATTTTTCTCATTTTTTGGCATTTGGATTGCATTGGAAAAAAAGTCAACGGAAAATGTATGAATAATTTCCTTTTTAATAAATCAAAAGTTAATTTTCAAAATATTAATAGGTATTGGTGCTTTGACTAAAAACTCTGCGCTTCGGCACAAGAACTCTAATGCTCATTCTTAGGTCACAATCGAAGATCCATCTTGGTGCCCCTGCTCGAGCCCATCGAGGCCAAGCCCAAGGCCCTAATGCCCTTGTTTGATCCTTGGACACCTTGGCTTGGGTCCACAAAGATGAAGTGTAGGGCCTTGATAATTGTGCATGGAGCCCTTGTGCCCAGGCCCAAGTGCACAATGTCTGTGCCTGAGTTCCTAGTGCTCATGCTCGGATCTTTTGCACTTGAGTTGGGTTCATTGAGGACAAGGCCTGAGACCTGGTGCTCATGCTGGGTCCATCGAGGTAGGCCCCAAACTCTGATGCCCATGCTTAGATTTCCCATGCTTGAGCCCGGGTTCATCGAGGCTAGGCCGGGACCCATGTGCCCATGCCTAGTCCCTGACGCTCAAACTTGGGTCTACAAAGGCCAGGACTAGGACCCTTGTGCCTCCAAAAATCTTGTTTAGTACACTTAATCTAAAATAATTCAAATTTCAAAATATTGGTTGTCCATAACATGAGAATAGTCAATGTACTAAAAACTGCAAAATCTCTTTAATTGGTTAATTAACAAAGTCTTCTAAGGCATTCGTTAATAAGTTCTTTAAAAATAGCCGAGACCCAAATTTCTGAGAAGAATAACACCTTGAGTACCAAAACTTGGCACGGGTGAATGCATAAGTGTCAAAACTTATAAAAAGTACATTTGAGTGTCCAAATCAGAGAAGAAAAGAATACTCAAGTGCCAACAATAAGTTATATCGAATTTCTAGCAACCACGTAGACTGGTTTTATTATTAAAAATAACGCTATGTCAGATTTTTGGCAAGCCTCACTGAAATTGACACTTAAATGTCCATTTTTTTTTTTAATGGGACATTTAAGCGTACATTTTGGAAGTTGGTACTTATATGCTTACCACTCGGGATGTTCTTCTTCCCCAATTTCCATATGGCTCTGTCACATAGATATGTGATGTTAATTGCACAAGAAAAATGGAAGACCCAATGTTGCATCCGACCCTCACTAGTGTAATTAACCGCACTTTATTTCCTATTTAGCTTTTTGCATAAATAACTAAAGAACATCCTATTTATATAGAATCGTTATTGTTATAAACTTATAACCTTTAGTTTTTAAGAGAGTAATTTTTATCCCTAACGGGTCTCTAAATTATATCCATAGCAATTGAGATGAGAATCAGTAATAGGAACAATTAATTGCGACGTAATTTGATGCTGCTTTGTCCCGATTAAGTGACTTGACAAACCTTCGAGCCATTGCCATCCGTTAAAGGGCACATCAAGTTGCATTTTTCAATTGTAGGCTTGCCAAGAGGCCCAGGGGCCTTCAGCCCACACAAGAAGTCCATAGGCCTTGTGCAGGTAACGATAGTGGAAATATGGACATGCCGAAAATGAGAGGGTAATAACATGTATAATATCCGAACTTTATTTTGATGTTTAATGTCATTTCGGAACTTTTCTTTTTTAATTTAATCCATAAATATTCAAAAATTTGCTTAATGTAGTCTTGCATTTTCTTAACATGGATCATCAAGGTGATGCTTTTTTCACTTCTCCTTTGATTTAGACAGTCCATTTTTTGGTGTTTTGATCATATTATCTCTTGAGGGGCATGCCATTTCTAGTATAACTCAATAGAAGTGATCTTTTCTTCAATTATTTGGTCAACGCTTTCTATTTTGTTTCTTCTTTCCACGCGGGTCTCATTTTCCTTCTTCTTCTTTCTTTTCACGCCTTTGATGTCTTAGTCCTCCATTTTTTGTGAATTGCCCCTCTCTATCTTTTTTCTTGAAGATCATTATCTTCTTTCTATGTCTCCCACTCCTTATTCTTCTTTTACAAATCTCTCCTGCATATGCAATCTCCAACATAACTACTTACTTCAACACTCAAACACGACATTGAAAACTACAATCAAATTAAACCATTAATTTGAATCCAATTTTATATTACCTAAAAAAACACAACTCACCTATTGCCCTTGACTTTTATGCCTACACATAATGGAGAAACCTTATCTTTCTCTAGACACTCACACTTGCAAGAAGAGAGAAGTATATAAGGGGGGGAGAGAAGCAATGCTTCTCAATATTACCTTCCATGGTGCAAGAAGAGCTTGCATGAGGAAAAAGACTTGCTAAGGAGGTCACTAGTGAGCCCAATGCTGGTGCTAGTGAAAGTGTGCAGGACAATAGGATTGGTATCATAGATAGAAAACAATGTACGATGGGGTTTGTGGAAGAAGGAGGAGGAGTGGAGGGTGTAGAAAGAAGAAAATGACCTTCAAGAGAGAAGACAAGGAGGGACGATTTACAAAAGCAAAGACTAAGATGTTAATGGTGTGGAAAAAAAAGATTTAAAAAAAGAAAAAAAGAAAGTCTGACCTGCAAGGAAAAAAAATAAAAAACAAAATAAAAAGCATTGACCAAATAATAATAAAAAGACCACTTTTATAGAGTTGTACCAAAAGTGATACACGCCTCAAGAGATGATATGGTCAAAACACAAAAAAAAATGAAGTGTCTAAATCAAAGGAGGAGTGGAAAGAGTGTAAGCCGACTCAAATTGTCACATTAGCGTCTATCAAGGCAAAATAATAGTGGAATCTTCTGTCGCTTTTTCAAATAATTTTTTTTCTCAATTAATTTTGGGCTAAAAAATGAGAGAGAGAGAGCCACATATAAATCACGGGGACCGCTAATATGACAAATCAAACATCAAGTTGATAGAAATTATAGCCACGTCATCTAATGTTGCTAGAATTTTTTCCAGAACGAATACGTTGATTGGATTTTTTTTTTTTTTTTTCTTTTTAAGTTCAAGAACTATAAATAACAAGAAAATAATTTAGAGATCATATTGAATATTAAAAACAAAAAATTTAAGGAACTCGATGTCGTTATCTCAATATGAAACACGGTAATATCTATCTTTTGTAATGAAGAAAACTTACTCATGTCATTATATTCCTTTCTTTGCCCATCTATTTACCCTCTTGCATTGTTTTAAGCGGTAGTCACTTCCTTTTTGAATTCTTTTTGAACAAGTGACACCAAGCAGGTATCGCCACTTCTCCCACTACTTCCCTCCTATTTTCTTCTCTGAGTTATATTCTCATCTGACTTCACCCATTTTCCTAGTTCTTTTCTGCATAAATGCATACACTACGACCTTTCTTCCTTGTTTTAGAACACATGTCGTCTGTGTGCTCAATGGAACCTTTCACTCTCAGGACTACGCCTAAAATATCCCTGAAGGCCCTTAGGACAACAGAGGGATATCAAATATTGTTTACTTTAAAACGAATAAGAACATAATTTTTAAATGGTCAGTATTCCTTCTTTATGATTCCATAATCATAACTATGTTTTTCCTATTTGTACTACAATTTAGTAAAGCAGTAAAAGAAGTGGGGAGTAAGATTTGCTTAGACTTATCGTAAGATCAGTTTAACCCAATATTTCACTTATACAGAGCTCAAGTTGTTAACTATAAGAATATATTTTATCAAGACTATTAATCTTACTTATACTATGTTTTACATAAAAAAACCATAACATAAAAATAACGTCGTATAAGTGGGGAATAATGAGCATTGCAGTGGAGAGAATACGAGGCTGAGCGTTGTGGATGTGGCTATCTTCGTGGCAGCTGGGCTTTTCACGGTGGTTTGGACGACGGCAAGCAACGACTATGGCGGCACAGCGCGGTGGGGGTGGCTCAGAGGGAGAGGAGAGAGAAATTGGGAGCAATTGTTTTACTTAATGGGTGTGTGATTTTTACAGAATGTGGGGGCATTTTGGTAAAGGTGAGCATTTTTGGGAGATGCAGACTGATCTAAGCCCTCAATTTTGCCGAGATGTAAAGTTATTCTCAAATTTGGATGAACTGAATCTGAAAGGTTAATCGGATAAGGACATCTCGAGTATTCACCGTTTACTTTGACAACAATTAGCTAAGCCAAGCCTCTAAATCGCTACATTACTAATTGCCTTACTTCCCCGACTTCCCCGACTTCCTCGAAGGAGGTTGAAAAAGCTGTGATTGCTTTTGTTTCATAAGTTCATTTGACTTGGTTTATTTTAGGAATTGATGGAGATTCTCGACGGTATTTTTTATTTGTTGTGGGGAAGGCTACTTTAGAGTATACTAGTACTGGAATGGTAAGGATCGATCCTAAACCTTGAAAATCTTGTATTAAAAAATAAGACAGTTGTCCAAAATGTCCTACACTTATTACACTTTTGTCAAATAAGTCTTAAACCTTATAATTTTGTTAGTTGAATCTTAAATTTTTTCATATTTTGTTAGTTGAATCCATCTGGTTAATTTTGATCGGAAATAGTTGACACGGATGCTATTCGTCTCATGTGGTACAATCGGCGCCAATATGGACATTTTTAATAATATATATTTTTAATCATTTTATTAATTATTTTATTTATTTACTTATTTATTTTTTAACAGCCGTGGTTGATGAGAGCTGTCTAGCCCTTGCTTGTGACTAGCGAGGCGTGGCCCTTGCCCATATTATCGTGGGCAAGGCTGCCCGCCCAAATCTAGGCGAGGCCGCCTTGCTCGCAGCCGCTATGGCTTCGCCTAATGGGCAAGGCCAGGCAAAGACATCTCGACCTTTATTTGTTATCGACGAGCATGTCTTGACCCTCATCTGCTGTTGGTAAGGACCAGGTGACCTTTGCTCAATGCCATGTTAAACGATCAGCGTTCATTCATCGATTTTTTTTTTTATTTATCAAAATTGGTCGAATGAACTTAATTTGCAAAATATGAAGATGTTTAGGACTTAATTGGCAAAATTAAAAAGTTTATGACTGAATTGACAAAAGTGCAATAATTTTAGAATTTTTTGGATAATTTTTCATTAAAAATAAACAACAATTCAATATTTTTTTTTTTTTGTTAAAATAACCAGTGATTTGAATAGCATCAAATATCTAACAAGTACGCTTGATGTCTACAATGAGTACATTCACCTACTTGCTATTATAATGGATGTGATAAGTATACTAGAAGTGCCATAACTTTTACATGATGTTTACTTGAGTGTCAAAACCTTTTTTTTTCACTCATTTAAGTGGCACAAATTTGAAAAATCAATCACTTAAGTAACATTGGTGATTTGCCTCGTTGAAAAATCCGACATGAACATCGGTTGTCCTACATAGTATTGTTGGTGCTGACATAGATAATTAATAAAAAATTCAAAAATAAAAAACTAAAGTCAATTGAAAATTAATAAAAAGAAATCCTTATTGGACAATTTGCCAGGAATGACACTCAAATGATAAATTTTACTTCTATGTGGCACTCAAGTAAGTTATATATGAAAGAATGACACTCCTACTCTCCTTATCCAAAGCACTTTTATTTATAATTGAAAAGGTTGGGGAGGGGGCCAATCAATGCAACTGTCCCTCTGAACTTTACCATAAGGATCCAATATAGACAAATATGTTGCATTAATTAATTCTTTATAAGACATATTAATAGAAATGGGTATGATACATACATACATACACACACACACATATATATATATATATAACTAGGTATTTCTCATAATTGAGGCCCATTGCATATAAAATCCAAAATATTTTTAAATTAATATTCAACAAAAATCGAAATCAAAATATCTTCGAAACAATTATTATGTACTAATACATAGAGTATTGATTATGCAAACAATTATTACCTTCCTCACCTCTCCCTTATTGCAAACATCGTACGACCCTTGACTCAAGAAAATCATCATACTCTCTCCTTATTATATTCGCATAAACTCAAACATAAATAAGTAGGTTAGGTTGAACATTTAGATTAGCAATTATGTGAAAAAGGATAAATGCATAAAGACCCACGATTTTTCCATCATTTTTTGACTTCCAACGCCCCTATTACCTTATATTGACCACAATATCTCTTGCATCTCCCAAATTTAAGATTATTTCTTACCTTTTTTCTTCTCTTTCTTTGGAAATTCTGATACATTTTAGAATTGACAAAAAAAATATGTATTTGCTTTTGGTTTGATTGGATTTTCTCATGATACAATTACATTTGTCATTATTTTCTTGTCAACAACTAATTATTCCACTTAATCAGCCATACTTTTCAGTTTTGTCAATATAATCTTAAATTTTTGGGTGATATTTCAAAGTTTTCTTGCTAGTTACGATTGAAAATCGCAATGTGACGTCTAGTCATCTCTGGCCATCTTAAGTGATTTGCTAATGTGGGCAATTTGTTGATTCTACATTGCAATTTGCAACGGTAATTGGTAAGAAAAACTACATTTAAATGTCATGCAAATGTGTGGGATTATATTGACAAAATTGAAAATATAAACTAAATTGACATCCATATAATAAGTTTAAGAATAAATAATAATTTTCCCAAAAATTTAAATAATTACTCCTTAATGGACACGTGTATAAGTATTTTTGGGATAAGTATACTAGGAGTGTCATAACTTTCATACGATATTCACTTGAGTGCCACAAATTTGAAACATCAATCACTTAAGTACCATCGGCAATTTGCATTTTCGGAAAGTTTGACATGGACATCGGTCGTTGTACGTGGCATCGCTGGTGCTGACATGGACCACTAATAAAAATTCATAAATAATTAAAAAAAATTCACATTGAAATGGGAAATTAATAAAAATCCACATGGGATGATTTGCTGGAAATGCTACTCATTTGAGTATCGTACGAAAGTTAAGACACTTCTGATGTAATTATCCCCATGGAGCTAAGTCTCACAACACTCCAAGTCCCCTTCACAAAGTCAACTACCGCCATGGCCTCTCCACGTGCTTTCTCCTCAGCGTCGCACCACAATAGGGCCGGTAGGAACAGCCACAACGCCGTCGTGAGGATGAAACCGACCGCCATCGGTCCCGAAACTGCCCTCGGCAGATGGAATTTGTTGGCGAACACTTTCCTGGCGGCGATCTCGATGGCCACGCAGAGGCCATGCATGAGGAAGAAGGAGGTGACCACCCACCTTGGCTCCTTACGTCCAATGTAGTAGAAAATCAGCTCATGCATGAGGCCCGAGACCAGGAAGCACGCGAATGATGCCGGCAGTGGGGCCCACATCCTTCCAATCACACGGCTGGAAATGGACCTGGTATAAGACAAGAAAGAGAAGAATGTATCATATTTTTTAATTCTTTTTAACAGAAGCATATTGGAAATCCTAAAATTTATCATAAAAGTACAATTGAGTTCTAAAATTTTCAAAAAATACAATTAAATAATAAGATTTGACACAAAGGTACAATTGAGTCCTATGACTTTCAAAAAGTGTAATTACAGTTCCAAAACTTGTCAAATTAGTCTAATGAAATCCTTCCCTTGATAGAACATTTTGAAAATTTTAGAATTTGATTGCACTTTTATAATAAGTTTTATGACTTGATTAAGCTTTTGGAAAGTTGTAGGACTTGATTATATTTTCGTAATAAGTTTTAGGATTTGATTACACTTTTTGAATATTTTAGAATTTAATTGTACTTTCATAACAAGTTTTATGACTTTTAATACACTCATCTTTCTTTTTATAATAAGATAGGCAATGGATTCGACAAATTGCAAGTGTATAATTTAAGTGAATGGATAATCTAATGAGAATTGCTACTTTGCGAGCTACTTTTTTGGTGTGAAGCCTTAGTATGTCTACCATCTATAGAATATTTTTTTTTTTCTAATAGTCCATTAGATAGTATACAATTGTATAATTCAGTTAATCGTCAATGTTTCATAGGTAAGACTTGGCTTTTGTTTTTTTGTCGATAGGTAAGACTTGACCTACACGTAAAAAGATATTACGTAGATTCATTTTGTAATCATATATGACAGACATAACGGAACCACGTACTTTTTCCCCTATGTTTGACTCAAACCTAGTCAACGATTACTCAAGAATAAGCATATACATTGACATTTAATCAAAGCCGTTCTATGAGTGTCGGATATTCACTTATACTACCAGTAAAAGCTAATCGATCCATATCAAAATGATCCAAAATTCAATTCAGCACAATAGTCAACGATGAAAATATTTGGATCTTACCAAAAATAAAAAAAATAAAAAATTAGCATCTAACCTGACAGGTAAATATACGATAGGCCGAAGTATATTTGTGACCATGAGGTTCCATCTCCTCCCCCAAAAGTCTTGTAGTGAGGTCGAGAGATACGGCTCTTCGAATTGTGGCTCAAGCCTGACGCCGACAAGTGCTCGGACCATGGCTCCGACCACAGCCAGGGACACCTCCAATCCGACGTACACATGCACACAATACATCAAGTTGATCATCACCGGATGAACACGATCCTTCCTCTCATAGGCGGGCAAAAAGGCAACTGTCACCAAGCACTTAATGGCATAATTCATCAGCGACTTGAGGCCTCGCTCGTTGATCTCCGAACATGGGTGTTCTTCATTTTTGGTGCTCTCAATCGGGTTGTGAATCTTAATGGGAAGGCAAGCGATGGGAATGAAATATGCCAACAAGCAAGATTGACTTGACGACAATGGGCCTTTGCCATAGGCAAAGAGGATGAGCTTGAAGTTGGAAAGCCAAGCGATGAAGAATGAAGTGAGGCCTCCGAGAGAGATGGTGGTGAGGCTTAGAGGGAGCATGAAGAAGAGGCCAATGACCGGTGAAATGGCCAAGAGCCTCTTGGTTCCAGTAGGGACGGTTTGACCGATGGTGTGGCAATAGGTGAGTGATATCACCACCAAGGTCCACACCATGATGAAGTTGCTGATCTCTCCTTCCATGTTTGCTCACTAGAGTTACACACTTGCAGAAGCGAAGCTTGTGTAGATACTTGGTGTTGTCCAAGTGAAGTTGTGTCATATGATTGAATTCTAGCTCTCTCTTTGCTCGAGAGACTGGTCTTAAATTTTCATTTATAAGGAGCTGTTGGGAGGGTTGATGCGGGGCTTGTTTCGAAGAATCGGGAATTAAATTTAATGAGAATTATTACCAGAAATAAATTAATGACTTCACATGTTGGCAGTCCAGCTATTCTATGTCTTATTCAATGTCGGTCGTGATGAGAAGTAAGAAATACGCGGTACTGCAAGATTGACCGTTTCTTATTGCTGAAGTGGTGTACGGTGAAAGCGAGTCATCAATTTTGAATAGTCGCCATTTTTAACTCGGTCAATTGCATAATACCAAGTATTATTATAGTTGTTAGTACAAAATATGTTGTTTTGTTATCATATATGCCTGCAATTGAATTTTACTAGTTTATGAAAGGTCCATGTAGATTATAAATATCAAGGATAAAGACACAAATAATTTATGAACTTTGGTTCAATATGCAATGTCATTCATGTGTAATATCCTAAGTTGCATGGACATGCGACATGGATACGTGACAAGACACGACACCACACACCAACCAATGTCATTTTTCAAAAATGAGAATTCCAACACATTGGGACACGTTATTATTGAATAAATATTTTTATTTTTAATTAATTTGATTCAAATTCATAAATAAATGAATAAATAAATAAAAAGAGTTTACAATGAATTTACACTAACAAAAAAATAAAATCAACTTTATTTAAATAAATCTATGATATTCTATAATCATCAAATTTTATTATTATTTAACATTCAATATTTTTATTTTTTGAAATCACTTTTTAACTCATTTATTTATTTTTATAATAAAAATAATTTGCCATTCAAAATTATTCCCTTGAAAAAGCTCCAAAAAATATCTCTCTCTAATTTGTCATCCCCAAAAAATCATTTCCCTCCCCAGTTTCTCTCTCCCCCTATCCCCCACGCCACCCCAAAATCTTCCTCTGGATTTCTTCAGTTCTCTCTCTCCCCCTAAGCCTCCATGCACGACAGCACGTGCTGCCCACGCCACCCCAAAATCTTCCCCTGGATTTCTTCCTTACTCTCCCCCTCCCCCTCCCCCTCCTTGCACGATAGCACTTGCTCCCCACGCCACCCCAAAATCTTCCCCTGGATTTCTTCCCTACTCTCTCTCTCCCCCTCCCCCTCCACAGCACCTACTCCCACGCCACCCCAAAATCTTCCCTCGATTTCTTCCCTACTCTCTCTCGCCCCCTCCCCCGCGTCAATTTCTTCCTTGCTCACATCACCTGCTCTCGCCCTAGGTTGCACCGACATGCGACGTGACACGACACGACACGACACAATACGTCGACACGTTATTTTTCAAAAATATAAAATTCCGACAGTGGGACACATATATTAAATGAATATTTTTATTTTTAATTAATTTGATTCAAATTTATAAATAACTAAATAAAAAGCTAACTTTAACAAAAATTATTGATGAAACTAATAATTAACAAGAGATTAGAATGAACTTATTTAAATAAATTTATGATATTCTATAATATTCAATTTTTTATTATTATTTAACATTCAATATTTTTATTTTTTGAAATCACTTTTTAATCTCATTTATTTTATTGTTTTGACCAACCCCTATCCTCCCAAAAAAAAAAAAAAAAAAAATTATTTCAATGCTTTTATTTTCAGACCCAAAAAGTCCCCCACCCATTTATTTCACCCTCTCCATCCCGCGTTCCTTTCCCCCTACAATTTGTCAGCTCATTCATTGAAAATTGAAATTGCACTTTGCTCCACCTAGGGGTGTGCATGGTCCGGGCGGGCGGTTCCCAACCTAGAACCGGGAACCGCCCGCTAAGGACTGGTTCCGAAAAATTGGAATCGGGATCCACCCGTTTGTTGCATTGAACCGATCTTAACGCGAAACAATTTTGGTTTTCAACATAGAACGGTCGGGTCTATGAGTTGAGAAGGAGGGGAGGAGGTCTATAGTTGGGTTTTCAACATAGAACGGTTGCAGAACAATTTTCCGCGGTTGTGGTGGGTGGCGGCTGATGCGAGGGGGCGAACAACAGCGGTGGCGGCGTCGACGCTCAAGGAGGAATTGAAATGGCAATAGGATTAGGAGAAACCAAGGAAGAGACAAAGAGAGAGAGAACCGAAGACGAAGGGAGTGAAGAAATGAGATCTAATCTAGGTTTTTTTTTTAGTAATTTTTTTAATATTAAAAAGGTTCCGGTCCGGTCCAGTGGGTGGATCCGCCCATGAAACCAGGAATTGAACCAGTACCCACCGGTTCCAAAAAATTGGAACTGGGAATCGGACTGGTTCCCTCAAAAACTGCTGATTCCGAGCGGTTCCAGTCCGGTTCCGAGCGGTCCGGGCGATTCCCGGGTATTTTGCACACCACTAGCTCCACCCACCCCCTTCACACCAAGTCCCATCAAAACCCCTACTTTTAATTTCTTTTTTCTAATTTTCTTGAAGCCTAAAACTAAAATAGAAGCAAACTTGAAAACCCTAGCAGCCGTTGCCTCCTCCTCCTCCCACGACCTCTTCTTTGTGATCTTTGCTCTTTCTTGGAATCGCTCACCTCCAACCCTCCCTCTATCGCAACTGCAGCCACAGCCGTAGCCTCCAACTCTCCATGGCGGCGTCACAGTCGCGGCTCTCTAGGTTGCTCTTCATCTAGCCCTCCCTTCTAGTCGCAGCCTTGCCATCGTTCATGGCCCTCGCCTCCACTCCATCGCCTTCTTCAACGACCTTCGCACTTGCAGTTGCAAACCTGCCCTGGAAACCAATGCATGTTGCAATTCCGAACATGTGTGTCCGAACGTGTCTAGAAAAGTTGACCACTTGTCAGAAAATCCGACACGCGTTGACCACATGTCGAAGCGTGTCCAAGCGTGTCGGACATGTGTTGGAAAATCCAACACGCGTTGACCACGTGTCGACGCGTGTCCAAGCGTGTTGGACACGTATTGGGGTGTCCGACATGACACGGAAGCTTCTAGAACATGTCGGTGCAACCTGGTTCCCGCCCCCATCAATCTCCCCCTGCCCCCTCCCCACTTCGGTTTCTTCCCCCACTCCTCCCCCTCCTCGGTTTATCTCTCCCCCAACCCCACGCCACCGCCCTCTCCGACACCGATTTCTTTCCATCGTCACGCCAGCCCCCTCTCCGGCCTTGGTTTCTTTCCATCATCCCCCACTACCCTCCCCCTCTTCTTGCTAAAACCCTAACCACAGCCTCTTCTTCCTCCTCGTCGCACAGCTCTCTCCCGGTCACCTCATCGCAGTCACTCGCTGAAGGGCCTTTGGCCCTTTCTCTTTCGTAGTTGCAGCCTCACCACTGGCCCTCCATCGTCATCTCACCCTCACCTCCACCCTCCATCGTCTTCTTCAATGATCCTCTCTCGACACACGCGTTGGAACGTGTCGAGAAAGGTTGACCACGTGTTGGAAAATCCGACACGTGTTGACTGCGTGTTCAAACATGTCCGAGTGTGTCAGACACGTCGACACGTGTCAGACATGATACGGAAGCTCCGGCAACGTGACCGGGCAACCTAGGTAATATTGTCCATCAGCTTTTAATTTACTTAATGTGGTTCATAAACTTATAATTTATGTTCAATCTAGTCACTAAATTATATGAAAATGTTTAATGTTGTCCCTGAACTTGAATTAATGAAAAGATTACACTAAATATTTTTATATAGTTTAGAAATTATATATTTCATGTATGGCATTATATATTGGAATAAAATTCAAGGACCACATTAAACAAATTAAAAGTTTAGGAACCACATTACATATTGGGTCAAAATTCAGTAATCATTCGTGTCATTTTCTCTAAATATTAACATCCTCTCTATAATGATTATTCGTTGTTTATTTCTTGAGGGAATGAAGTAGTCCGCAATTTGGTGGCTGACTTATTGCTACCTGATCAGAACAAATGAAATGAATATTTACTTCATCGGTTTTTTGATGAAGACATTATCAGGGAAATTCTCAGCATCCCGGTGCGCCCAACTTATACAGAAGATAAGCTTATTTGGATAGAGACTACCAATGGTCAATTAATTGTGAAGAGTGCCTATCAGATAATTCGACAAACCGACATCCACATTCAGGACAGCAGACCATCCTCTTCTTTCCAACTACCTTCAACACTATGGAAGCAAATTTGGAAACTCCACATCCCACCTAAAATTAGGTTCTTCCTTTGGTTCATCACTCAAATGCCCTCCCATCTAAGGTTAATCTCTTTCACCGACATATTAGTGCATACCCTATCTGTAGGGTGTGCACAACTCAGACTCCAGAAACACTAGAACATCTTTTCCTTCTCTGTCCGTGGACTTCGACTGTATGGTCTCACCCTCAGGTTCGCATACGAATTCTACCTACTCAAATCAAGCGTATTGAAGAGTGGCTAGCTGACGGGTTTGTGGAAAATCAAATCTCACCAGGTATGGAGGTTATTGTTATTCTCCTCTGGCACGTCTAGAAAGCATGCAACATATGTCTATTTCATCACCAGCAGCCAGATCCCATCTTCGTTGTGGAAGCGGCATGGGCTGCCTCCAACTTGGCAAAGCATTTGCAGTCCACCATAACAGGATCCATCCCTCCTCGCTCGGCTCCAGGATCTCCGTGGAGCCCCCTTGATCCTAGTACATTAAAAATCAACATAGATGGAGCCTTCAGAAGTGGTAATATCCCAGAATCAATTGCATATATCTGTCGTGATCATACTAGTTCTATGCAAGAAGGTTTCACCTATGCAGCCACAGCAAATTCTGCTTTGCAGATCGAAGTCCAAGCTTTGAATATAGCGCTACGCCATCTTCTGCGGATCGGGAAGTCTGATGAGCCCCTCATCATCGAGACGGACTATCTCCAGGTGGTCGACGCCGTGCATGACCCTTAGAAGACGCCATGGGAGAGCCGCTCGCTGCTAGCGGAAACGGCCGCCTTACTCCCCTATTTCTCGTCTTCTCATTAGGTTTACCAGACGCGAGACAAACGCACCTGCAGACTGGGCTGCCAAGGCCCATTCTTGCGGGTCCCTGTCTTTCGCTGATGTCTTTCCCCCTCCCCCAGCTTTATTTAATTTACTGCTTTCGGACGCGGTACAAGTGGGTTGTTTTTCAGCGTTACTTAAATGAAATGTCTAATTACGTTTAATAAAAAAAAAAAAAAAAAGTAGTCTGTCGTATTCGACCGGAAAAAAATGTAGACTGACGTCAGCAGCTCAATATTTAAGTCTTCGTAAATAACTTAAGCAGATTCAGAGCCGCCAAAATCCACGAGCAAAAGCGGGATCAAGAGATTCCAAGTCAAATTTGGGGGCAGACTTAGACCCCACACCCATTTGAAGTCATCCTAAGAAAAAAAGTCATTGAGGCATATTCATGATCCAACATGGGAGTAACTACTAAAAGAATTGCTCACAATGCGTTTTAACCATAATTTCTTGGGGAAAATAAGCTTGGACAGTTTCATGCATTCCATACAAGTGCCTTTGTAAACATGTCAATCATTCACTAAAGGAGTAATAATATAAATGGTTTATAAACTCGACTCAATATTTAATATGGTCCATGAATTTCTAATTTATTCAATGTGGTCCTTTGAATTGATTCACAAACTTTTGATACATGTTCAATTTTATTGAATTATACAAAAATGTTCAATGTTATCCTTCCATTAATTTAATTTTAGGGACAATATTGAACATTTTCGTATAATCCAAAAACTAAATTAAATATGTAACAAATGTTAAGAGACCACATTACACATTAGACTATAGTTCAAGAACTAGATTGAACACATTAAAAATTCATGAATCACATTGTACATTGGGTCAATGTTCAAGACCCATTTCTGTCATTTTCCCGTTACTAAATATTAAAAAGGGAGATGTTGTCCAAGCAGAAAAATTTAGCGAACTCCTACTTCTTTCACAGTTTCAAGGCATTGAAACCTGCATAGCTTACCATTTCTTTTATATTGTGAAGATACACCATGTGTAATAATAATGTCCAGCCTAATTTCTTAGAAACCTTTCAACTTTAAATCCAATCTCAATTTTTTCAGGAACGTTTTTTTTTTCGTAAAAAAAATAAAATAATTCATCAACTTTCCAATCCGGTTCCAAATTTGCTCCGTTAACTCATCATCCACAAATTGCCTTTGATTTTTTTAAAAATTATCATCACCAAGAGGCTACTGTTATTCTATACAAATACAAGGGTGTTGATGAAAACACGGATAATGAACATTTATGTGGTGCTGATGTTATAATTTTGAAGAATCAATGGCCATCTTTTGATGCATGGGCATTTCTGTGAGTTGAATGAAATTTAGTAATATCTATTCAGACAAAAAAAAGGTTCATGTTAGAATCGGCAATGAATTTAAAGTTGACGGTTTTTTAAGGGTATTGAGCTAATAATGCCCATTAAGGTGCAGCATAATTCCTCAATAAATTAAAACCCTCACACAATCAGGTCCACTGCTTGCGGAGTAATATTTCGAGCTATGTATACCAAAACTTGCCATTAAACTACTTTGGAGCAATTACCTTTAATTGATTAATATTTAACTGGAAGAAGACATCCTAAAAAGTCAAAATAACACTGAGACAACTAACGATTAATAACGTTACGAAACAACAAATCACACTTAATAGGTGAATTTGACTGTCACCCATCGATTAAAGGTAAGCAGGGATGCGAGTATGGTTCACATGAATAACATTGATCTTAACAAGTAACAAGTTCGTTTTGGCGTTCCTTTGTATGGGGACGCCGCTGTTAAGGAAAAGGCACTGGGGCTCATCCTTATAAAATACGTGGAACCATGGAAGAGTATATGATGCCTATGGTCTCACTTTAATTACCTCCACAAATATTCTACACGTCTTCCCTAATATATTGCCTTCTAATGTTAAAAAGTGATCTTAATGTGGGGAAAATTACCAACTTAGTATAAAATCTATTGTATGAGTGATAATTCAGTTCTAAACTTTTCAATTTTATCAATGTAGTCTTAAACTTGTGTGCGGCATTTAGATATAATTCTTCTAGTTAATTTTTGATGTTGTGGTCCACATAAGATGTCATTTCGAGGAAATCTATAGGATGATTGGTAACAATTAGACGTGACTTTAGCAATTTTTTGTGGCAATTGACTAGAAAGATTATATCAGAATTTTGTACAAAGGTTTAAAGTTATATTAAAAAAATTAAAAAAATTAGTATTGAATTAATATTTGTACAATAAATTTAGTACTCATTTGATAAATATCTCAGCTAACGGAGGTGGATTTGGTTAGGTGTTATAGGAATAGTACTTTAAGATCAATTCCGTGTCCTAGACATTTTTTTTTTACTTAGCAACTATTATTTTGCCGCGAATACTTTTTGTTCTCGACAAGAAACAATTTGAGAAAATTCAATGGTCTAAAATGAAACACCGGAGGGCCCATGCACCGTACATACAGCTGGAAGGCACTCTCAGATCTCTTGGAAGACTTAAAAGTCTTCGAGCTTCCTTTCCTCGCACAGCCATCGACGAACACTTCTTTGAGGGCTAGTTTTTCCGTGTGCAGAGCAGAGGAGGCCACGATCTTCTTCTCAAACCCAGCGATCAACGTCCTCCGGTCGTCCCGAGCGACTCCGGCAACGAATCCCTCCGACGAATCGGCTGGCCAGTACCAGGAGCCATCGATATTCATCTTCACAAAGCCCTTTCCCGGCAGCAGTGACCACGGACACGGAACGATTCTCTTCGACTTATTCTGGATTTGCCCTGAAGTGTTCGGTTTTATGAAATTCTTGCTCAGAATGAGTGCGTTGTCCACAATCGAGGCCGGATCTGGTCGTCGGGGACTGAAATACCCATTTGTATTTTGTTGCGTTCCTACTTGTGTAATTGGACCAAAAGTCTCCTCGATCAGCTTCTTAACAAGAATGGACAAGTGGATTTATGAAAAGATTGCAGGCTAATCTCAAACCGTTCCAAAAATTTAAGGTGTTTTTTAGAGGAATCCGTGATTTAATATTTGATTTCATAATACTAATTTTTGTACATGTTTAATTATATATGTTTGAATTTTATTTTACTTTTTGATTTTTTGGTTTTCTTAAGTCTTGTGGATCGAGTTTGTTGATCGTTGGTATGTTATATAGAGTTTCATAGCATTGACTTACAAATGATATGAGTTTGAATATAACACGGTTATGAATCCATTTTTTGGACTGGGGAGTCAAAATAAAAGTGTCATCTTTACTTAAAGTGCTATTTGTTCACTTAGAATCTCTAGAATATCCAATGAATGTATGGTTTCTTTAATGTTGTATTTGAGATATTTTCAATTTAGAGCTTGAACTGGCCTAAATAATTTGATGATCCAAAGTGCTATCTATTTTTAGAGTGCCAATTTTCAAGGACAATTTGGTCCAAGGTGCTGAAGATTTTACCGATACAGGACCATTCGTGCTATGGGTAAAAAAATGCATGTTTTCAGTGTTACAATCATCCGCATTAGATGGCGACTTAGGGAAGACGGTATTCGTTCTTCTTCTTTTATGTTGCCAAATTTGTTGCTTGGAGCCATTCAGGCAATGAAACAAAAACCTGGATAAAATGCGTTTTGTTTATGAGTCTTAAAATTGGTCTAGTCAGTTCTTTGTCAAATCGAATTTGAGTAGGGCCATGTGGCAATTAGGTGTCTTTCCTCTGGTGAGGCCGCGAAAACGGTGATATACAATGCCATGGGTTTGTTAATGTCTCTGGTTTTTGCAGGAGGAAGAGAGTGTGCCGGCTGCATTGACAGACCGATTGATGGTTGGGCATTGCAGAGGGCAGCGCAGCAGCAGCGGTGGCGGCTGATCGTGCAGAACTTGTCCGGGAACTTGAGCTTCAGCAGCAACATGTTGTTGTCGAGGACGAGGAGATGTCGAGGTCGGCTCTGTCAACTTTCAGGGCCAAGGAGGAGGAGATCGAGAGGAAGAAGATGGAGGAAGAGACCAAACGCTTGGCCACTGTTCACGAGGTACGCCATATGAAATCCCCACATTAAAGAGAGAATCTATTAGAAGATGACACCTTTATTTTGACTTAGGTCATATATCTTTTGGTATGCCATATATCTTTTGGTAGAGAGAGAATCTATCGTCGGAAAAGTGGCAATATCTCTGGACATCTTTACCTTAGGTTCAAAGATATATCACCTCAGCTGAATCTTTTCTAAAGCAAAATTATCGATCACACAATGGAAATATCACTTACAGGGAAACACAAAAATTTAAGGGTAAACATGAGAGTACCTTTCCAGCTGTTGTATTAGCAGAGCTTTTTTTCCCTAGTGTTGTATCTTTCGTTTTGCTCTCTTAGCCTTATTTGCATCATACAGCTTCTACAATAAATAAATAAAAAAAAACAAGGTTATCACAAAGTAGTCATTAATAGGTAATTAAAGTCCATTTAATGTCAACAGGTCAATTAAAAAAATCTTAGAATAAGATTCATACCTTCCCTTCCTTTCCTTTGAACCCCAAAAAGTGGCAAGATTTTTCCATTGATCTCTTCTCACTCTCTGACAAATTCTTCAGATGATAGGATTATGATTTAGAGTTATCATAGTGAGCAGCTTTTAGATCACTTTTCCAATATCTCCATTTAGGATTGGAGAATCCAATCTTCTATATCTCATACAAAGATAGTCAAACTTAGACTACAGCAAATAAATATTAATAATGATGTTAAATTTATTTACAGCATGAATGGAATTTCATACTAGTACAAGCTAACTGCCTCTACAATCTTAATCGTAGTGTTTCTCATATCCTTGGTAATTTGCTTTCAAGTTGTAAACATGAGTGCCAACTCACTTGCAATGGCTCTGAGAGACTCCCAAACCTCATATAGGCTTTAATTTCTTCCTTAACTTGACAATGATTCGTTTCCTAGGAGAAATATTCCATAAGCCCGATAGACACAAAACGCTGCGTTTCCTTTTTTCAGTGGCAGCTAATAGATAAGAAATTCTAAATATCGAAAGGAGGATCTAATATTATCAAACCATATCAATACTTGGACCACTTCGGTATAATATGATGAAAAGTTGTACGCTATATATGTAGGTAGGTATTACCAAATGCATTCACATTTGTAGTCGCTTCTTGAGGCTGCTCAGTTTCAGTCTCTAAATTAGAATATAGCTCATCACCACCGTGTAATTTTTGAACCTCACAGCTTATCTGCACCGTGCGTGAAACGTATGATCATGCATCTTGTGTTTCCCATGGACATAAATAACCAAGACAGAAAGTATTAACAATTCTTAGAAGAGATCAGCAACTTGATTAAAATTTTCATCTAATTATACATATTACCTTCATTCGCGACAGGCGAATGGTTTAAACAAAATCAGATGAGATGGTAAATGTAAAAGAAAATTGTCACAACAAGAAAGGCAAAGCAACAAATAAACAAACTTAAACTCCTCCAAGCCAAACTCAACACGGAATCCTAAAGACAAAACTCTTAAAAGTTCAAACCCTCACTCAAAACGAATCCTTAGTATGTTAAACACGTGACTGAGGCTTAGTATGAACAATAATTGGAACTCAAATTCCATGAACTGCACGAATTGGAAAAAGAAAAAGCAGGGTATTGGACTTTTTCAGGAAACTAACAGAGGTTAAAACTTGCAAACTAAGAAAAAGAAAAGAAACCAAGGCAGAAATACAATTGCAGGAATCAACAAAAAGCGAGGCAGAACAAAAGGTTTCACATCACAATCGACTATCAGCAAATACGTTTTAAGGATATCGAGATGATTCTTGAGTCATGAACCACCAGCACTCCAATTCCTAGCTATCAAAAAAGCCGTACCCAAACGACGGAAAGAACATAGAAAAAACCACAGTAAATGACACCACCAATGAACAGAGACCAATTAGAGTCAGCAAGTCGCTCAGCATTGGTGAAAGCGAGAGAGAGCCTGAGCTTGAGCTTACATTGAACGATGCGAGTGATGAACAGAGAAAAAGTTAAGAGAGAAACTGAACGGTTTGTGGTGAAAAAAATCATATGGTTGCCACATCAGCGGTGTCTTTCGTTGTGTAAGGTAACTTGTCGAGGCAACATTACAAGGTGTCTTTTTGAATTTCTTTTAGATTTTTTTTTGGGTCTAAACTTCATCTTTTCATTCAAAAGCTTGTAGAAACCGAACCCATTAGCGAGGCATCAAAATAGAGCAAATCTCAAAGGCTATGTTTAGTCGTCCAGATTTCTAATTAAGATATGACTGAATATGATAAGATATGAAATTCTGAGATTTTTTTATATCATGTCAATTATTTGGTGAATCGTAATATTAAAGTTGGATATATTCATATCATATAATGTATTTTTTTTTATATAAATGGCATATCATTATAAATGAACCTAAATGTTCATAAACCATCTCGTAACACTATTCCTTAATTTATTTGTAATTTATTTTCATTTATTTTTCCTCTTTTTTTATATTATTTTATTTATTATTTCTTTTTCCCCTTTCATCATTCTTTAATAAAATTTTATCAAATAGTAAACTGTACTAACATACCTAAAATATATAATAAATATAAATATTAAATTTATAGATTGAATGTTTATTATAAGATAGAATTAAAGTTGAATATATAAATTAAAATAAGATTAATTTAAAATAAATTTCTATTTTTCATTTTTTAATTTCTTAAATTAGAATTCAAATATTATTTATATTGAAATATAATTTCAATTTTCTTAATTTAATAAGTTAGTTATTTGAGAAAAATAACTTTCTTATTATGGATATTAAAAATCATATCCACAATTATCCCACTTCCCCAATAGGATAATTTTATCTTATCTATATCCTCCTTATATCCGACTTTATTATGTCTTGAGCAAGCACCAAACGTAAAATAGGATAAATCATATCCTATCCCGAATTTTATCCCGATTGTCAAACGCAGCCAAAGAGTTTGCAAAAGGCTTGTCAACTACTTTTGGGAGAGGGCTTTTTCCCCCACAGGATTTTGCTACCCAATCAGCTAGCAATTAGAGACCCCGTTACAATGGACTAGCTAACAATTAGAGGCCCCATTACAATGGACTATCTTTAAATTAGAGAGAGAAAAAAAGCCCGTGGGCCTCTCGAATAAGTGCACGGTCTTCCTAGAGTGAGTGATTTGTAGACTTCAAGCGGTTCACTAAGTTGAGACAGTCTGACTCCAAAGTGAATCGTTGTACTGCACGGGGAGAGAGAAACTTCAAAGTCTCCACCATGGTAAGGGTTTCAGCTTGCTCCGCCAAGGAGACAAGTACGTTCTTTGCAAACCCATCAATCAAAATCCCAATAGAACTTCGTCACACAAGGGTGATTGATCCTTCATTGGAGACCGTCACTTTGATTTAAATGGCAACGTGATCCACAGGGTATGGCAACGAATTTGCATCTGGAAAACGTATTTGTGATGTATATTTGCGGCAGTGTGTGGACAGAAGATGCGGTCAGGAGCCTACTTGAGGCATGGTAAATGCCCCTTAGTCTAATTTTTTCATTCAATGAAGGACAATTTAATGAAGTTATAGTAATTTTCTCGTTCAGTGAGAGCATCAAATAACAAATGATACGTGTTGGGAGCCTAAATCCATATTATTTCTTGTATAGATATCTCATTCTCTATCCAAATGTTTCATTGGCTTTTGTGGGGGCAACGAAATTGAAGGTTTCACCCTTAAAAATTGTCAATTAGTACACAGGTCACTAAACTTTTCTAGACACTCGATTTTAGAGATGTTGACTATTTCTAAATGTTATTTAAAATAATATTAAAAATTATTAAAAATTATTTTTTAGCGTCGGCTGCACCACATAGAACAACTAGAGTCTACGATTTCCGATCAAAATTGGTTAGATGGATTGAATTGGTACAAATATAAAAAGTTTATAACTCAGTTGACAAAAAATAAGATTTATGACTAAAATTGAAGGTTTCACCCTCAAAAATTGTCAATTGGTACACAGGTCACCAAACTTTTCCAAACACTCAATTTTAGAGAAGTTGACTATTTCTAAACGTTATTTTAAAAATATATTATTTAAAATAACATTAAAATATTATTAAGAATTATTTATGTTAACGCCGGCTGCACCACATAAGACAATTGTAGTCTACGATTTCCAATCAAAATTGGTTGGATGGATTGAATTGGTACAAATATAAAAAGTTTATAATTCAGTTGACAAAAAATAAGATTTATGATTGAATTGAAACAATTGCAATAAGTTTTTTTTTTTTGGTAATTTCCCCTATCTTTAAGGTCAAGACACGTTGTGATCCATTCCACCCTCTTCGCGCCGGCTGCACCACATAGGACTACTGGAGTCTACGATTTCCGATCTAAATTGGTTGGATGGATTGAATTGGTACAAATATAAAAACGTTTATAACTTAGTTGATAAAAATAAGATTTATGGCTGAATTGAAATATTTGCAATAAGTTTTTTTTTTTTTTTTTTGCAATAAGTTCTAGAGAGCGATCAACAACTCTAGGATGTGTTTTGTCGATTTTTGTGGATACGATTTTTTAAAGTCACGGGTGGTTATTATAGTTCATTAGTAATTTGTTTAATGTTTTTCCATTTGAGGTCGATAATGTGCCTTGGTTTGCGTTGTGAAAGTTGTGGAAAGAGGCTATTCCCCTTCATGGCCAATGGGGTGATGTTTTCCCACAAGTTTAGTAGGTTTCTTGCGGTTGAAAAGTATGTATTAATTTTTTATTTTTTACTTACAGGTTAATGGATTTTTTAAAGAGATATGTTAAATAAATACGAGCAAAATTTCGTAGGTTCTATTTATAAATGGGTTCATGCATATCTATGGGGGCCTTCTCTTGGGGTCTCGTGTAGAGTTTCCTAGAATAAGTTTAGTAGGTTCCTTGCGGTTGAAAAGTATGTATTAATTTTTTGGATTAATACCCTAAAAAACCTCAAACTGGTACACCCGTGATAAATTTATCCCAAATTATTTTTTTAACCACAAAAAACCCCAAATTGGTATACCTTTGACAAATTTATTCCAAACTGATATATTTGTGACAAATTTACCCTCTGTTAGTTTTTGTTAAATTTTACAATTAAATTATTGAGTTAAATGACACGTGATAGTCAATTGGTATACCAATTTAAAATTTTACGTTCCCTTTGTCACAGTTGATAATTTTTATGATTTTTTTGCGGTATTAATCCAATTTAGCGGAGGATATATTTGTCATAGATATACCAGTTTGGGATTTTTTGTGGTTGAATAAATTAGTATGGGGTAAATTTGTCATAAATGTACCAGTTTAGGGTTTTTTATAGTTAGTCGGGATAAATTTGTCACAAGTATACCAATATGTGGTTTTTCATGGTCAAAAAAATAGTTTTGGGTAAATTTGTCACAAGTGTATCAGTTTTGGGTTTTTCAGGGTATTAACCCTAATTTTTTTAACTTACAGATTAATGGATTTTTTTTAGTGGATATGTTAAATAAACACGAGCAAAATTTCACAGGTTCTACTTATAAATGGGTTTAATGTATATCGAGGCCTCTCTCTTATAAATGGGTATATGCATGTTTGTCGATTCCTTTCCCTTGAGATCTCGTGTAGAATTTCTAAAAACTCAGGCGTTACAAGTGGCTTTACCCTTTACCTCTTTTATTCGGTGACACTTAGAAATGGAATTGCATTGCCTGTACTAGTAAAATTTTGCGACCTAATCATTTTGTTTTTCTGTTCTAAATTGAAGTTCATTCATCCAATGTCTCAGCACTGAAACATGATTCAAAACATAACAAATTCCAAATTCCAGGAGGGTTAGGCGAGGCAAAGACAGCCAATCAGAGGATGAGGACCTTCTCTGATGGGCGTTCGCAATCCACCGTTACTCGGTTGGCTTCACAGGGGCAGTGGGCTATTGAAATTCCTTTTAATTGGGCCAACATGCCTTTGCATTCCTAAAATATGCACCGAAGGACCTATGGGATTAGTTAGACATATTGGCTTGAAGACGAGTTCAGATCACTTGGAAGACTTAAAAAGTCTTCAAGCTTCGTTTTCCTCGCACGATCTCGACAACCACTTCTTGGAGGGCTAGGGTTTCCGTGTGCAGAGCAGAGGAGGCCACGACTTTCTTCGCAAAGCCAGCCATCATCGTCCCCCGGTCGTCCCGAGCGACTCAGGCGAGCGACCCCTCCGACGAATGTGCTAGCCAGGACCAGGAGCCCATCGATATTCCTCTTCACGAAGCCCTTTCCTGGCGGCAGCGACCACGAACACGGTACGATTCTCTTCTGACTTATTCTGGATTTGCCCTGAAGTGTTTGGTTTGATGAAATACTTGCTCCGAATGACTGCGTTGTCCACAATCAAGGCCGGATCTAGTCGTCGGGACTGAGATACCCATTTGTATTTTTGTTGCGTTCCTTCCTGGGTAATTGGACCAAAGTCTCCCCGATCAGCTTTTTAACAAGAATAGACAAGTGGATTTATGAAAAGATTGCAGGGTAATCTCAACCTTTCCAAAAATTTGACTTACAAAAGATATGGATCATTGGGAGTTTGAATATAATGCGGTCATTTACATACTTCTTTTTTGTTATTCTGTAACTGAATTTATATAATAGTCTCCAATAGTATTTTTGATGCTTTTCTCTAATCATTGGTAATCTCATTCGTGATATATTTACACGATATGTTTGTGGTTGACACGTTCAATCAGCCAAGGGCAAAGGCCTATCTTGTTCACCCACAAGGGAGAGAGGGAGAGAGCTGCTAAAGCTAAAGTTTAAAATGGAGAGCTCAGAGGCAGGAACATCATTAGGAAGTGAGTATCAAGTGTTCTTGAGCTTTAGAGGACCCGACACTCGTAGGGGATTTACCGACTTCCTCTACCATAGCTTGACCGATGCCGGCATCTGTGTCTTTTGAGATGATAAAGAGCTCCCTATTGGTGAAAGAATCGATGGAGCGCTTGTGAGAGTGATCCACAACTCTAGGATCTACATCCCCATCTTCTCTCAAACTTATGCTTCGAGCCAATGGTGTCTTTGCGAGCTCATGCACATTGTGGAGAACGCCTCCAAGTCCAAGGGGCATAAAGAGATCCTACCTATTTTCTTTGACGTGGTACCTGACGATGTTAAGCTGAAAATTCCGTTGTATCGTGATGCCATACTCAACTTGGAGCGCGAGAAGAAGTTGAGCACTGAACAAGTAGATTGTTGGAGAGAGGCTTTGAAGAAGGTTGATGCAATAAAGGGTTGGGAAGCCAAGAAATACAAAGGGTGAGCTAGCTGCATTCTAAGATCCTTAATATTTTTTTCCTAGTTGCAAATACTAAGTAAATAATTAATAGAAGGAGGTAACATATTAGATGCAAGTAGGAGGAGAGAATTCAAAAACATAAAAATCATGCTAGAACTACTAAAATTGTTAGTGTTCATGATTTTCACTAGAGGCCCCATCATATGTCTATTTCTAATTAAGAAATAAAAATAGAAATGAAAAGCTCATTTTTTTCCCTTTCTTTGATGGTCTATATAAATTTTGTTCCCTATTTCACCTTTGTCGTTTAGTAAGCAACTCTTAGTAAAATTCTAATTCTTCTCGAACTACTACTCAAAAACTTTATAACATAAATATATCACCACAATTGAGGTGGCACTTCCACTAGTAATACTAAATGGTATTCGTGTAAAATAATGTGAAATTGCTTGGAAAAAAAGGCGTTTTATATAATGGGTGACAAAGTGAAATAATTGAGTACCATACACGTTCCTGTCTAATAATTTGATCTTTCAATTAATACATCAGACATTCCTCCTCCTGAGTATATAATGTCCCACTTCTAAGGTTGTCACATGAATATAACTAATAAAATGCTAATTTGCAATGCATAAATAGTTGTACATTTGTCTTGCAAAACCAAGATTAACATAATTTGAAGATTGCTAATCACATCTTGTGATCAAGAATTTTTGTCACAACACAATGCAACACGTGGCACCTAGCAATGTGAATGAAAAACCCGTTTAAAAGTGACGTAGATTTGACACAAAAAAAAAAGTGATGTAGATTCATATTGTTTATGGTTACATAGAATTAGCTAAAAAAATCAAATCCGAAATCCTTCAGGGTCAATTCCATCATTTTTGTCAAAATGTTTGTTTTATGCATGCTTGGTGTTATTTTGGGACTTTACAAGATCAAGTACACGTAAGGTTTGCATAACACATCAAATGACAAATATTAAGTTATCAAAAGGGATAACTAAGAAAACCTTACATTCAATACGAAATTTGGGAAGAAATGTCTTGATTGTTGATGTCCCATTAGTTATCAAATTATTGCGCAGTTAAGCAGATGCAATTGAATAACATCAACTGCTAGGAAACTGACAAAAGAAATGAGAATCCGAAGTCTGATGGAATTGTATCATGAATGAAATTTAATAATCAGATTGGTTTTTTTTTTCCTACAATTTTCCCCTACTGAAGTGGTTTTCCTTCATGACAGCGAAGGTGAACTAATAAAGTTGGTTGTTGAGGATATTGTGAAAAAATTGAAGATAAAGCAAAAGTTCTTACCTAAACATTTAATTGGAATCGATGATCAAGTGGTAGCAGTAAAAGATTTGTTAGGCATAGACTCTAGAGGTGGGCGGCTCATTCAAATTCATGGAATGGGTGGTATTGGTAAAACAATCCTCGCCAAGGTCGTGTTCAATCAACTTTCTACCCACTTTGGAAAGTGTTGCTACTTTCTTGAAGATGTTCGAGAAAAGTCATCAAGAACTGATGGTTTGGTTGAATTGCAAAAGAAGTTATTATCTGAAATAGGAAATGCCGCAGGAATAGGAAGCATCGATGCAATTGACTATGGAATGACGAGGATCGAAGAAACACTTCGTCGTAAGAAGGTCTTCATTGTACTAGATGATATTGATAAAAGCGAACAAGTGGAGAAATTAGTTGGAAAAGGTGCTTTGTTTTCAGGTTCCAGAGTACTAATTACTACTAGAAATGAGGATGTTTTGCAAATCATTGGACCAAAGTACGAAATTTTAAAATATGAAATGAAGGTGATGAGTAGTGACCATGCTTTTCAGCTTTTCAATAGACATGCATTTAATAGCGACTCTCCTCCAGATGATGATTGTGGTATTTCGAAGAAAATTGTATCTGCTATTGGAAGACTTCCTTTGACTATTGAAGTAATTGGTTCAATGCTACATAATGAAAAAAAAAGAACTATGGAAAGAAACATTGGACAAGTTAAGCAAAACACTTCCAAAGGGTGTTTACGAAAAGTTGAAGATTAGCTATGATGCATTGACTTTTCAAGAGCAACAAATTTTTCTCGATATCGCATGCCTTTTCATTGGTGAGGAAAAGACAAACGCAATTTATATGTGGAATGATTGTGGACTGTTCCCAATTGGAGGAATTGCGGTCCTCGAAAGGATGTCCTTGATAAAAATTGGAGAGGACAATGAGTTTTTGATGCATGATCAACTCAAAGATCTCGGAAGAGGAATTGTTCGTAATGAAAATCCGATGAATCCTGAAGAGCATAGTAGGTTATGGATTGAGGATGAAGTCCTCGATACAATAAAGACAAAGAAGGTAAAAATAATGAGAGAACGGATGGATTCTCTTTTTTCTTCTTGGTTTTAATACTTTTCCTCGATAAAATAGAATGCTGAATACTACTTGTTTCTTGCTCTCATTTGCAGATGAAGAACGTTGAAGCAATGGAACTACAATTGTATAAGGAAGAATTATCTATCAAAAGTGAAGAGATTGGAAGGTTTGAAAAGCTAAGGTTCCTTAGAATTTGGGGCGGAACCTTTGTCGGCAATCTAATGGATTGTTTTCCCAAATTAAGATGGTTCTGTTGGAGTGCTTTTGCTTTAAAGTGTGAGCTAACCAATATGCGCTTAAAGAATGTAGTTGTCCTTCAATTTCATTGTATTGCCATAGACGATCTAAAATTATGGAGCCTAATAAAGGTGTGTCATATGCTTATTTCTATTCTTTGTCCTTGAAAACAACATTTGAACTATTCCTCCATTGGATAATGCATTCACTTTTTGCAGGAGGCAAGAAAATTGAAAGTTCTTAGTTTTCGTCGGTGTCATAACATAATCGAACACCAGACTTATCAGGGTGCTCAACTTTAGAGAGGCTTACTTTTTGGACTTGCTGCAGTTTAAGGAAGATTGACGGCTCTATTGGGAAATTAAAGCATCTGGTAGACTTGACACTTGAGCATTGCCCTTTGCTTAAAGGTTTGCTTGAAGAAATCGGGGACCTACAGAATCTAGAGCGCTTCTCTTTAGAGGGGTGTCATCAAATGGAAAATCTACCGGATTCCATATTTAAGTGGAAATCATTACGGGAGTTGCAGCTTTCAGGTCTGGGATTGCTTGGGAATCGTTCAGTGCATTGGGTTAAAGCCAATTTGATGGGTCAACTTCTTTCTAAAATTAGCTTCCTTTCACGACTGCAAAGACTGGTGTTAATAGGCTTTTATGAAATTCGAGAGTTGCCGGCCCTTCCAATAAGTTTAACCCATTTGGAAGTGTCATCTATGTCATTGCAAGTTGTCCCAGACCTCTCAAACTTGACTAATTTGGTTCATTTGAACTTAAGTGATGGCTCTGAATTTGGCAAACGGAGTAGAATTCTCACCGGTGAGTTAAGATGGATTGGGAGGTTATCCAAACTAGAACACTTGAGATTGTGTCTCCTCCATGTCCCTGCTCCCACAAAGTTGGCTTCCCTTCCTCGACTTAACCAACTCCATTTATCTGGATTGAACTTGCAATTCACGCAATTTCCCTCTTCTCTATTAGAGCTAATCCTTCATAATTGCAATTCAGTCACATTACGTTCCTCCAACTTAAAGAATTTGTCAGATTTAAGGCTCATTCGCTCTCAGATGGAAGAGATTATACTTGATGGGCTTCAGCTTCCCAATTTAACGGAGCTTTCTATTAAAGAATGTGGACCCCTCAAGAGATTCATGCTATCCAGCATGACGAAGCTAAAAGAGGCCAGCGTGAATGACTGCCCAAAATTAGATGAGATCCACATCGCTGGGGTGCTGGAATCGTTGCAAAAATTGGATATCAGGGTATGCGAGTCCTTCGGAAGGTTTGTGTACGTCGACATACATTGGGAATCTTCTCATGAATCTTCACTAGTCCTTGCATCGGGAGTCTTCAATAGGTTGCGGTGTCTCTCGCTAATTTGCAATGAGATACTCGGTATTCAAGTTGTTGGTACATCAGAATCTTTGGAGGACTTGGAACTTTCTGGTGATCATTTGCAAAGTCTTGGTGGTTTGTCAAAATTAAAGAACCTCCAGTCCTTGAAAATACATTCCGGCCCAGAGCTACAGATTGTTGAGGGCCTCGACAAGTTAAAGTTTTTAAAGTTATTGAAACTAAGAGGCTGCAGCCTGTTGAAAAGTCCGATTGATGTATCGACCACCGAATTACCAAGTGATTGCTGCTTATCTATCAATCATTGTCCGAAATTATTTGGTGTTAAGCAAGAATTTACAGGTTCCGTCCAGAGTTTTAAGCGTTATAAGGTGAGTCAGAAAAACCATCCACAAACATGAATTCAACTATTAGGCAGATTTTTAATAATTGTGGAAAATAAAAAGACAATCATACAAACATGAATTAAACTCGGTCTCATTTATGTTAAAAACCAGTAGACGCATGTGATGTTTTTCTCTCTCTCTTTTTCTTTTTTTCTGTAAATGAGAAAGTTACACAGTTGCAGTAAGAGAAGTTCAGTTTTTATCACAAATATTTGGAAAAACTTTGTATTGTAGGATATATATATGGAATAGCTTAGAGCCTATTATTTGCCTATTATTTGAAATGTTTTCTCATTTTATAAGAAACAAATAGCTTTACTTAGCATTTTTTGATATACTGCACTTTTTATTTTTTTTTCAATTTCTTACTTAATACCAATCATCATGACAATGACTTTCGTGATTTGTGATATTTATAGTGAAGATAGAACATTAAAGGAATAAATGCCATAGTCCTCAATTTTATAAAACTGCAATCGAGTCATAAAATTTATTAATTTGGTACGATCGAGTCTCTTCGATAATTCCATCCAATTTGATTGACGAAAAATATTGTCTA
The DNA here is from genome assembly GCA_014182695.1 of Eucalyptus albens. NCBI lineage: Eukaryota > Viridiplantae > Streptophyta > Magnoliopsida > Myrtales > Myrtaceae > Eucalyptus > Eucalyptus albens. The sequence continues at coordinate 24,385,700 of CM024652.1, forward strand.
AGCATTTTTTATTCATTTCTCTCTCCTTTGTGGCATAAAGCTTAAAAGAAAAGGTTTGTGTGCAAAAACGTCGCCTCAAATTTCTTAACCCTGATTGAGTTTTCTTCTCAAGTTCTCCTCACTTCTTCATTAGTCTTTCTCGTCCATAGTATACTTCTTGTTCGTGGAGTCCGCTTCTCATTCATCGATCCTCCTGTTCTTCGTTTGAGTGTCCTTTTACTTCTTCGTTGAATCCCCATATTTCCTCTTTGTTCAAGAATGACAAGGTCGAGTCCTCGTGGAAGAGCTCAATGTGGCTGACGGCGACATTGGGTCCTCTTTGTCCGAGCCTGATAGCGTGAACGAAGGTGTTATAAGCCACTACATCAAACTCAATCCCTTTTATTGTACTTTGCTTCCGTTCCGATGGAGATATGTGAACTCATTCAAGGTGTTTTCTCTAGTGAATTGAATAGGTCTGAAGTTTGTGAGTGATTTCAATGAGTATATGCACCTGCACAGGAAGTTCTTGCAATCTTACTAGTCTTAGCAAAATAAAAGATAGGACGTCCAAAAAAAAAGGCATGCATTGTTTGCATGATTTTGTTCGGGTTAATAAAGGCGGGAGCAACTATATTTAATGCTCAAGTTTGCGGTTCTCTGCTTTGAAAACATGCTAGAAAAAATTAGGGATTTGGCTTGATTATCATACATGCCACCCCTTCGAAATTTTCTGAAAAGTCAATTTCAAATTATTATGAATCCATCTTTTGGACCGGGAGTCAAAATAAAGGTGTCATCTTTACTTAAAGTGCTATTTGTTCACTTAATATCTCCAAAATATCCAATGAATGTGCAATTTCTTTAATATTGTATTTGGGATATTTTCAATTTAGAGCTTGAATTGGCCTACATAATTTGACGATCCAAAGTGCTATCTATTTTTGGAGTGCCGATTTTTTAGGACAATTTGATCCAAGGTGCTGAAGCTTTTACTGATACAGGACCATTTGTGCTATGGATGGCGATTTAGGGAAGACGGTATTCATTTTTCTTCTTTCATGTTGCCAAATATATTGCTTGGAGCCCTTTAGGCAATGATACAAAAACTGGATAAAATGCATTTGTTTGTGAAATTTGGTCTAGTCAGTTCTTTGTCAAATCGAATTTGAGTGGGCTAACATATGGTAATTAGGTGTCCTTCCTCTGATGAGGCCACGAAAATGGTGATATACAATGCCCTGGGTATGTTAATGTCTCCCGTTTTGGCAGGAGGAAGAGGCTGCATTAACAGACGTATCGATGTTTTGGCACCCATCGTTGGTTTCGCATGCAGAGAGCAGCACACAAGAACAAATGCGCGTACCAGGAATGATGGAGGAACTCCTGGCTCCATTTGTGGTAAATTCCCGTCGGTAGACTAGCCATATGTCTGAAGTTTGAACACTTGGTTTGGTTGCATCCAGTGCGGACTATACTGAAGTTTAAATACTTGGCTTATTAGAATTCCTCCTGACGGCGAAGATGGTGGAATGTACTTGGTTTATCAGTGGGGACTGCAATGAAGTTTAAATACTTGGTTTATCAGAGGTCACCAGGGTTTCTATTGCTTGAAGATCAGAGAAAAGTTCAGTTTTTATCACAAATATTTGGAAAAACTTCATATCGTAGGAGATATATATAAAGAATAGCTTAGAGCCTATTATTTAAAATGTTTTCTCGTTTTATATGAAACGAATGATTTTACTTGGCATATTTTTTACGTAATATATTGCACTTTTTTGCCCATTTCTTGCTTAATACCAATCATTATGAAGATGAATTCTGCGATTTGCAATATTTATAGTGAAGATAGAACGTTAAGGGAATAAGTGCATCATATGTTCTAAAACTGGTCAAGAAAGTGCAATCGAATAATAAAACTTGTCAATTTGGTGCGACTGAGACCCTTTGTTAGCTCCATTCAATTTAGCTAACAGAAAATGCTGAGGGCACATTTTTTATTCATTTCACTCTCCTACGTGGTGTAGAGCTTAAAAGAATAGGTTTGTGTGCAAAAATATCTCTGTTTATGGTTTGCCCCAAGTTTCCAAGCCCTGACTGAGTTTTCTTCTCCAGTTTTCTTCACTTCTCCTAATTCGTGGAGTTTTCTTCTCTCCTCACGTCTTCATCAGTCTTTCTCGTCCATGCCTCCATGGTGTACTTCTTGTTCGTGGAGTCTGCTTCTTGTTCATTAATCCTCCTATTCTTCGTCTGAGTGTTCTTCTTCTTCATCGACTCCCCGAATTTCCTCTTTCTTTGAGCACGACGACATCGAGTCCTCACGCAAGAGCTCTATGAGCTTGACGGCGACGTCGGTTCCTCTTTGTCCTCGCCCGATGGCATGAACAAATGTGTTACAAGCCAGTACATCAGGCTTAATCCCCTTTTCTTGTATTTTTCTTTCGTCTTGATGGAGGTATATGAACTCATTTGAGGTGCTTTCTCTTTGTGGATTGAATAGGTCTGAACTTTGGGAGTGATGTCAATGAGTATATGCACAAACACAGGAAGTTCTTGCGATCTTACTAGTCTTAGCAAAATAAGAAATAGGGTTGTCCAAAACAAAACAGAAAAGGACATTGATTGTTCACATGATTTTGTTTGGGTTAATTAAGGCGGGAGCAACTATATTTAGTGCTCAAATTTTGCGGTTATCTGCTTTGGAAACATGCTAGAAAAAATTGGGGATTTGGCTTGATTATCGCGCATGCTGCCCCTTTGAAATTTTCTGAAAGTCAATTTCAAATTATTATGAATCCGTCTTTCGGACTGGGGAGTCAAGATAAAGGTGTCATTCTTACTCACAAGTGTTGTATGTTCACGTAGAATCTCTAGAATATCTAATGATGTGCGATTTCTTTAATATTGTATTTGAGATATTTTCAATTTAGAGCTTGCACTGGCCTACATAATTTGACGATCCAAAGTGCTATCTATTTGTGGAGTGCCGATTTTCAAGGACAATCTGGTCAGAGGTGCTGAAGCTTTTACTAGTACAGGACCATTCGTGCTATGGGTAAAAAAAGCATGTTTTCCGTGTTAGAATCATCAGTTTTAGATGCGACTTAGGGAAGACGTTATTCGTTTTTCTTCTTTCATGTTGCCAAATTTGTTGCTTGGAGCCCTTCGGGCAATGAGCAAAAACCTGGATAAGATGCGTTTGTTTGTGACTCTTAAAATTGGTGTAGTCAGTTCTTCGTCAAATCGAATTTGAGTAGGGCCAACGTGTGGTAATTAGGTGTCCTTCCTCTGGTGAGGCCACGAAAATGGTGATATGCAATGCCTTGGGTTTGTTAATGCCTTTTGTTTTTGTAGGAGGAAGAGAGTGTGCCGGCTGCATTAACAGACATATCGATGTTTTGGCGCCCATCATTGGTTTCGCATGCAGAGAGCAGCGCACAAGAACAACTGCGCATTCCAGGAAAGATGGAGGAACTCCTGGCTCCATTTGAGGTGAATTCCCATCGGTAGACTAGCCATATGCCTGAAGTTTGAACACTTGGTTTGGTCGCATTCAGTGCGGACAGTGCTGAAGTTTAAGTACTTGGTTTATTAGTATTCCTCCTAACGGCGAAGATGGTGGAATATACTTGGTTTATCAGTGGGAACTGTACTGACGTTTAAACACCTGGTTTATCAGAGGTCACCGGGGTTTCTGTTGCTTGAAGATCAGAGAGAAGAAGAAGAAGAAGACCATGATGCAGGCGTGCGAGCAGCAGCCCTTGCAACAGGTCCAGCAGCAGCAGCTGATCCTGCAGAACTCGTCGGGGAGCTTGAGCTTGAGCAGCAGCATGTGGCTGTCGAGGGAAGACGAGGAGATGTCGAGGTCTATTCTGTCCACTTTCAGGGCCAAGGAGGAGGAGATCGAGAGGACGAAAATGGAGGTCCGCGACTGCATCCTCTCCCACCTGGGTCGGATGAAGGAAGAGACCAAACGCTTGGCCACTATTCGCAAGGTACGCAAGATGTAATCCCCAAATGAAATTGGTTTACTTGGGGGCTTTTTTTTTCTATGTTCTGGTAATAGCAAATAAGAGGCGAGGGGTTTTTGTGGTTATATTTTATGGAGATTTTTTTGTTACTTTGTTTTGGAAGCGAACAGCAAAACGGCAGCGAAGATGACGGTGGCGACTGCAGAGGAACAAGAGACAGGCGGTGGTGAAGCAGATGAGGCATCACGTCGCGTCTGGTCAGGACACCACTACTCGTGTCCGGATACATCTAGTTCTTTCACTGAGATTTGCTTTTCGTTATTGCATTGGCAGTTGGCGTGGCTTTTTGTATCGGACGGAATTCATTTCTGTGTTGAGAGGAATTGGTCTTGAGAAAAAGAGTTGCTCTCAAATTTCCGGTGGTTTTTGTATGTCTAATTTATAATTAGAATGCTTTGAGAGTGCTGAACTTGAAATAGTCATATCAGTTTTTGGTTGCATTCAGTCATTTGTATCACCCGGTTGAAAAAATTCATAGTTGAACGAATTTTTGAGATTTTGAATTCGCGTCTTATTTGATTCATGAGATGCTCTACATATCACGGACTTCTAGAATACTTAACATTCATGTAGGAATGCTTTTATATCTGAATCAATCACCCCAGATTTTGGCATTCCGATCGACGAGGCTGGTAAAAAAATATCGTGGACCTCCTATGCATATGTGACTTGATAAATTGAGTTGGACCTACAAAGTGGCATAGCATTATGGAAATTGCTTTCTAATGTGATGAAGGCCTGCGTCTGACACGCCTGAAAGTGACACGTGAAACCGATGACCACGAATCCGAGCCAAGGGACCTGACAAAAGCAGAGCAGAGTCCCAACCTATACATATATGCCCGTTCGATGATTTCAATAAGAGTTGAAAAAAAAAAAAAACCTAATATATTCAGCACAAGAATTGAGTATTTCCCACAGGTTTGCAAAAACGCGGAGATATGGAAGTGTTACTGAAAGTCACGTATTTAAGTGTCTTTAGTGTAGAAGTACACAAGTATTTAAACCTCTGCTAAATCATTAGGTTGAGGAAAAGAAAACAATGAGGCTTCATTTTATTCCTCCTGCTCTGACCGTTCAGAGGCAAGTTTTCAATCATTGTCTATGGTGGAATGTTTCCTGCTCGAGGGGGTTGTCATTTCATTGTTTCGCTTCCAGGGCACCTCTGAAAGAATCCAGATCAGCATGTGCCATTTATGCCTGGTGCCCAGCAGGCAATTCATCGATATATTAGACTATACATGAGGCCAAAGCTGTCAAGGTCACTAGATTTTTCGTAACAAAATGAGAAGGAATCAGAAGTTCTCCAATAAGAATGGTAAGAACGATGAAAACTTTCTGTCAGATTACCAAACAGCCAATAACTTTCCATTAGAATATCTAGTTTTCAGTAGTAAAGTAACTCTGAAGCATGAAGTGGGAACAAGTACTTTAGATAAGGGAATTAGGATTTTCAGTAGTTCAACCTGACACAAATGTACACTCACCTCACTAAACCATGGAAGGCTTAGAAACTTCCACCAACTCTAGCATTACACACAACCAACACAATGACACAACACCTGCGTAGAACGACTGACCATTGATATAACCTATTTTCTTTCTTCACTCGTGCAAGCTTGATGCAAGCCTAGGGGAGGCTTTCTCAAACAATAGGATTGGGAGAGTGACTTGCACACAAGAAACGGGACGTACAGAAATTTCAGCACTGCGCAAGCTCAGGAGAACAGTCGTATCTTTGTCGATACACATCGGATCGACCTGATTCCAAAGCCAAATGAACAAAGACTTCTGGATTTACAATTTCTCTGTTTTGGGTTTTCTGAAATAAGCACTGTAGGATAGTCGAAATTGGATTGGAAGTAACGAACAGAACAGGAAAAGATAGGAACTTCGTTGGTTGCTCTTCTAGGCCTCCAAGGAAGTTGAAAGGGACACCGATTCTTCTAGATCGATGACTGCAACTCTTCAAGGATGCAGATTTTGAAAGCTCCGACTCTTCAAGGACGGAGTGAAAACTCTTCTAGGTTTTCAAGGAGATGAACTCTACAAGGTTCACGATACTTGCTTCAAGCAAAGTTTTTCATTTATCAAAAGTCGTCTATCTTCTACAAGGGATTGGATGGCTTATATCATCAAAGAAATAAAAACAGAGCATAGAAACTTGCAAGCATTAAAGAGCCTAGAAACTAGAAAAATAATAAAGAGCTTAGGAACTAGAAACTAGTAAAAGCATAATGCCTTCATGGCTCCCAAGGTGTCTTTTTTCAAACTTCTGGAATGGACTCAAGATATCATTATAGCTTCTTGGTTTTGTCGAGCTTGAATGCGGGCCGATCTTCTTGGTCAAGAGAGCCGGTCTTCAATGTGGGCTGAATCAAAGCTCCTATTTTAAACTTCTATACTTTGCCCTTAGAGCCTGGATTTAGCTAGAAGTTCGCTCATGCCGATCTCACCATGCCTCAATTGTCTTGATTCACACAATGTTTGATTCCTTTCAAGAAAGTTGACTATCATGTCCCTAGCTCAATCTGGTGTGTTCTGATCAACCCACAACTTACCACAACCGTAAAACCAATCCCTACATTTTTCCTTGTCCTTGCCACAAGAACTGGTGATCGAAGACCACAAGAGCAGTTAAGCTCCAAGTCAACCTCATTAGGAGTTACACCACTTGATTTAGACATTGGCACCCTCAATGTTCTGGCCGCCATTCTTCGATTTGGCAATTAAAGGTTCTCCTAAATGCAACAGAATCAACAGATGAATGCAAAAGAAGAAACATATGTTGATTATCGAGGTTATATCATAATTCTACAAGGAGCTTCTTCACCATAACATAGAGAATGCAAAGCAAAAGGAAAAGCATCCGTATAAAAAAGAAGTGGACTATGTTGTTGCCAGAAGAATGATGAACTCGCAGACATCATCACCATGTATAGCCTGATCCCAAGAGCATTGAAGTAAGAATGAAGTGTTAGCTACGTTACAACTCAAGTCATTTGTAGGTGGTGTAACTCCCGTTTTGGACTATAATAATGCTATGAAGAAAATGGTCATCCCAGAACCTTCGCAGCTTGCAACACTTCGAATTCTGTCTCATTTTCTGTTTTCATGCTTGGACTTTTATTCCTTAATGGGCCGCCATTATGTGTGTGAAAGAGAGAATCCATTACAAGAGCTCGCCAATTTCTGCATCAGAGACTACCAAAGGACAAGAACATAAGAGGAACACCGACACATGCAAGCCTTGCCAAGGAGCTGAAAAGCGAGATATGTAACTGCCCATGAAAGACAGGTTCTCTTTTTGTTTCCCAAATGTAATCTCAGGATATATAAAGCAAATCAGAACTGGAGCTAAGAAGAGAGTGGATAACACGATGATGATGATTACAATTAGAGATCCTGAAGCCAATCGAAGGGTACCCACAGCACCGGATGCTCACCAGGAATGACCGAAGAACAGCAGCCGCTTACCAGTAGAATGAACGAAGAAGGAAAGGACACATAGGCAGGTCGGTAAAACTTGTCACATCTCCTTGCACTAGCTTTCAAACATTGGCTTCACTCCCAAAGTTCAGACCTAAAATACTTTATTTAATTGGTGGATGATATATTTCTGTATCCTCCCCTATTTATTGCAGTTGATTAAAAGCCACTCCAAATAGTACTTAAAGTAGTCGATTTTCTAGGCATTCATTCTTTTAGTCGTGAAGGTTTCATGTCGCGGGGAGTATAGTGTCTATTTCTACTACTCATTTAACTGTTGATGCTTAGGTTGAGTCTCGTTTTTGGCTTCTATTATAATTTAGTCGATTGCCTACAAAAAAAAAAAATCTTAACTTAGCTGGATTGGGAACAAAATCAGTTTCCATAAAAGTTGGGAAAAAAACAAGGAAGTGTATTTATGCGTACGTGAATTCACATAGATGAAATTTCATTAACCTACTTCCATAAGTGCACTAGATAGAAAGGGGGGAAAGGAGGAGGGGGCTTTATCTACTTGATTTATAACTAACTTTGTCATCTTCTAGTAGGGAAAAGTGCCAAAAAAGTCATAAACCTTTTGGCTTTGTGCCGATTTAGTCCTAAGCCTTTTTTTGGTGCCGATTTAGTCCTAAACCTTTTTACGTTGTGCATATTTAGTCATTTCCGGCCAATTTTGGCTGGATTTTGTCGATTTGGACACCGGTCGGCTGATGTGGCCTGATCGGCGCCGACGTGTACAATTTTTAATAATATTTTAATATTTTTGAATATTTTTTATTTTTATTCTTTTTATTTTTATTTTTTTCCTTTTTCTTTTTATTTTTATTTTTTTTTCTTCTCATCTTCTTCCTCCACTGTTGCTAGAGCTTGGCGACCAGCTAGAGGCGACGATCGGTGAGGTCGACCTTGCCGGCCACCTTGCCAATGGCCGCAAGGGCGGCCTCGCGCCGGCGGACGAGGCTCACCCTCGATGGCCGGCGAGGCCGTCCTCGCGGCCGGGTGGCGAGGGTCAAGCCTCGCCCATGGCCGGTGAGGGCGAGCCTCGCTAGCTCGGCGCAAGGCCAGCTGGACTCCCTCCGCTCTCGTTCTCCAATCCCAATCTCGCCCTAGAAATTTCCTCCCTCCTCGCTCGTCGTCGTTGTCTCTAGGGTTTATGGGAGCTCGGGGTGTCTTCGGTCGTGCGGCTCGGCCGGATTTTCGCCGGTTTCTCCCGCGGCAACGATCTGTTGGGGGTGGGGGTTTTGTGATTCCTGGGGTTCTCCGAGGCAGCTAACCTCGCGCCGAGCTGGCGGGGCTCGCCCTTGCCGGCCATGGGCAAGGCTCGACCCTCACTAGATCCGGCGAGGGCGAGCCTCGCCACCCAGGCCGCAAGGGTGGCCTTGCGGCCACTGGCGAGGTGGCCGGCGAGGTTGACCTCACCGGCCGTCGCCTCTGGCTGGTCACCGAGCTCTAGCAATCACCTGGAGGAAGAAGATGAGAAGAAAAAGAAAAAGAATAAAGAAAAGAATAAAAATAAAAATAAAAAGAGAAAATAAAATATAAAATATTTAAAATATTATTAAAATATTATTAAAAGTTGTACATGTCAGCGCTGATTAGGCCACGTCAGCCGGCCGGCGTCCAGTTAGCAAAATCCGGCCAAAATTGGCCGGAAAAAACTGAATTGGCACAATATAAAAAGGTTTAGGACTAAATCAGCACCAAAAAAATGTTTAGGACTAAATCGGCACAAAGACAAAAGGTTTAGGACTTTTTGACACTTTTCCCTTTTCTGGTAGAAAGATATTGTTTCTCTTTCCAAGAAACTTATCTTGAGCAGATAAGGCGCCACATCCATACCATACCTTACTAATCTCATGGACCAAGTAGGGTACAAGCCAAAGATTGGGTGAATGGCCTAGTATTAAATTGTTTGCATTTGGTGGTGCAAGAAGTAAACTTATGTGATATATTGAATCTACACATATAATCCCGTTCCTTTAATCACAATCACCAGATTTATGCATCATTTCACATGATACTTTTTTCTATTATATTTAGATCATTTCTCATATTTCAATTCCAATGAATGCAGTTAACAACTTCTATCTATTTCTTGTAAATAGTATACGTTGACAAATAGATTAAACACAGCAAAAATGAGTTGATATGTATTACTGGTTGATTTGACTGCATATTTTGATTTGATGGTGATAATATTTTTCAAGAATCAAGCTCTCACGGGACTTGTATACGTTTGAGAGGCTTGGTGAAGTTTTGAAGACCACGAGTGTCATTCTTGTTGGCATGCTAGGAATGTAGTAGCATATTATTTAGTGAGTCAATGCACTAAAAGTGTCTAAGAAAAGGTACTTCATTTGGAAAAAAGAAGAAGCTATAAAGGCACAATCAAGCTATAAATTCATTTGAATTTGCTTGTTGATACAAAGTTTGAGTTGAAATTGATGGTTTGATATCGTACGGTTAGCATGCCAAAACGCCATTTCTCAATCCCATGCTCAAGCTCAACTCTATATAGCATATGCATTTGAGATTAAACTCGATTCAACTCAATCATTGATAACTTCAAAACTAAATCACAATGTGAAGCTTGAACTCCATCTCTAGTTCTTATAAAAAAAAAGTAATATCATGCTTTCATTTTCCTAACGTCTTTTTAAATTATTAACTCAATGTACAAGTCACATGAGTGTAGTATTACAAAATTTGACACCTACATGTCATCGAAGTTAGTGAGATAACCACAAGCAAATATTACGTTATAAAGGTTGACTAATACCTGTATAAGAAAAACTATTTCAGCTCTATTGCGTTTGCGTAGCGCGTGCCTTTTTACTTCTATCTTTATTTTTGGCTCTTACGCTATAGATGATTCCCAAGATGTTTGCTTTGCTAGTCATCGGAAACGGAACAAGAGAATCGCCTCATGTCCTCGACATCCTTCGGGACAATGCATCACATATCCACCCAAAAAACATCCACGGATGAATAATGCGAAATCCTCGTCTCCATTGGGTACTTGATTCCAAAATCTTCTCAAAGCTAAATCTATTAACTTATCAAAGTCATAAGATTCAAAAAACAACAAATTCAAAATCAAAAGAAGTCGACATGCTCAGGAGTTATGACGCTCAACTTGCGTAGCCTTCGCACAACAGCTATGAAACCCCTGAATCATCCATTTAATCATGTCACACAAATCACAACAAAAAGGTGAATACTTCTCACATATGGACTTTCGCCTTTTTTGCGCAATCCAAAAAAATTGTCTCTACATACTGAAGGACGATGGTCAATTTTTCATCGGCATCCATAAGTCATTAGACTCTCTAGATTGCTCTTTGTACAGTTCCAACGCAAGAAAGGAATAATTAAACAAGGTAGGTTCAGAGAGGGAGAGAGAAACACCCTATCTCCGAGCGAGAATCACTGCAACAAAAACACTATGTTGCTGTGTTTTCCTTTTCCGCATTCTAAAGCAATTTTAGCTGTAGCTTGGACTTAAGGTTCGACTGCACATGAAAGAGGTCCTATCATCACTATAAAATCCTTTCTAGCCTCGTCATACCTTGAAGATGTGGGAACTACACTTGTTCTTTAATGAGCTTTCTTCAACAATGGGCACAAGAAGCTGTTTTGTTCCCTTTTTGCTGGACCTAAGACATTTATAACAAAAACAAATAGTCCGAATGCGGGCTCTACAATGATCACTGTACCTTTGGAGATAACACTAACCTCATCCCTTACAGTGTGGTTCATGACTCGACAATGGAGAGCATAAACTTGTGTTTGGAGATCTCTATTGTTTGTTATGATGGTCATCATCCTTCAAAGCAAATGAGTGCAGGAAAGAGGATTAAGCATAATGGGTGCGAAACCAGAACAAGAAATCATGTTAGTGATCACTACTTGAACATCGCACAATTAAACCTTCAATAATTTGGATTGGAGAAGGATTTAGAGGAAGCTTAGATTGCAGAAAGTAATAAAATAAATGAACAGACAAGCTCAGAACTAATCTGTAAAGCATATCAAAACGTAGAGAAGCTTATTTGTTAAAACAGAATAAGCAAGACATGATCAGCCACATTTCCCATCACTTGAAAAAAATGCAGAGACGTGAACAGAGGAGCTCCATTCACTTCATTGCAAAAAACATAGTTGTGAGTGGCCAAGGCATCTTATAAACATTAGGACCAATATTGAATGGCTGTAAACCAAGAGGCAGAGTTCACAAATCACAATCATTGCTGCAACCCAGAAAACTTGAGAAGTTTGATTATGAAAATAGAAGCCTAACCTTAAGAGCAAGAAGAAGAAGAAATGCATTGAGAGCCAAAAATAGGATAATGTAAGGTTATCAGCATATGGTATTAGGTAATCTAATAAACCCATACATCAAACAGAGACCATTTCCAAGCATTTGACTGTGTCCCTCATCCACTCTCAAGTGCCAAAACAGGCAACATTTAAACTTCTCTTCAATATAAAAGATGCTATAACGCTCCAAGATCTATACAGAAAAGGACAAGAGAGCTCAACAGTGACTATCTGGAAACATGGAAAGAAAGAGAAATGCCCAGCAGTGACTAATAAGGGCAATCACTTGTATACTTCAAAATGAACAAAAAGGAGAAGGCATAATGCAAGAGAAGTAAACCCAAAACATGATTTAGTCACAGCAAAAAGAAAAAAACATAATAACAATATGCTAAATTTGTATTCCACTTCCAAGCTCCATCGAAGCAATACTGATACCATACTCATGTTTCAAGTCTATCCACCTATATTCCTTTTAGAACCACCTTAGTGTCCAATATCCAGGTCACTCAGTATTTAGTAAATGAAACACCTTTCACTATTTTAATATTTAATAAATTAGTCACACCTAATGGCTCATGACATGCTTACCTTGTCCAGATCTTGTGAGACCACTTCAAGTCCACCGCATGCAGACAATTCTGTATAATAGTAGCAGCCTTTTGAGCCTGTAACTCTTGTACATCTCCATTTGTCTTTTGTAATTTCTCTTTTGTTGCTTTCAGTATCTCCTTCACCTTGTGAATCTCTTCATCTTTCTGTTTCTCCGACCTTATGTTCTTGGTTGGAAGACAACTATATTCCTTCAACTTGTGAATCTCTTCATTCTTCACTTTCTTTGACCTTAAGTTCTTGGTTGGATGACAACTAGATTTGGAGGCCCCAAATCATTCAGGCATGGGTTACGCTCTAACATCAGACCATCCAGGTTTCTCTTTTCCCAACACTAGAAAAACACTATTTTGAGGGGGTGTTGTTCCTTCCAAGTTCCGAGTATACCTCCATGAGATCATTCATACGTCCATGCATTTTAGTATCATAAAAAACTTATAATCTAATGATGTTACTATTTATCGGTGAGCAATTTTAAAATGAAGTCATAAGTACATACAATTGCCTTTGATTCTTGACTCTGCTTCCTATCATGTGCCAGAACTTGGTTTAATCAGCATAACTGAATGAATCATATCAAGAAGACATTCAATATTTCACACTTTCCTGTGAAACAGGAAAAGATGTCCAGAGATATCAAATTGAGAAAATAATCACATTCGTTCTAACTATAGTTGTTCCTTGCTGATTTGTTATGTGACTTCATCCACTGAAACCATATGAAAATACACACTAGGAAGTTAGACTTTAGGTTTTAATTTTAGACTATTTATTCCAGCTTGCCCTCTTTTCTTGATCCATTCATGTTCTGCACAGATAGCTGTATAAATTCCTAATACATTGTAGCAGCAATATTTTCATTGCCAAGACTGCATAACATTTGCTGACACTAGATGAACTATATTGAATAACTTTTCAACAGTTGTGCGGATGTGTGCGATGGCACAGCTAGTACTTGGCTACTCCAGGGCTGCAGTACTTTTCTGTTTTTCGATCTCTCTCATTAAACCACGCTGCAGTCAGGTTAGCAAATTAATAGAAAATTGTACAGGTTTTATCATCTCAAATTTACTTACATTTCTAGCTGGTGTACAGCTCTTTTGTTAATGATGGTGGACTATGTGGGCTGGATAAATCTGAACCAAGTTATGGATTATTGTGCTGTCACTAGCAAACCCAAATCAGAGAGCTATGGGAATAACAAGTTATCAATGCAGGTGCTGAAACATAGACAATCTTAAGGAGGCAATTCTAGAACACATTCTATGTTTTCTTCTTATGACAACTGCTATTCAAAACACATGTATTGTTGGAAAAGTCGCAAATATCTCTAGACATCTTTACCTTAGGGCCAAAAATATATCACTTCAGCAGAATCTTTTCTAAAGTGAGATTATTGATTTACACAATGGAAATATCACTTATAAGGGATCACAAAAATTTAAGTAAAGCTGAGACTACCTTTTCTGCTGTTATTCTTCCCGAACTTTTGTTCTCTAAGGTGTGTCGTATCTTTTGTTTTGCTCTGTTAGCCTTATCTGCATCAGTTAGCTTCTGCAATAAAAAATATGAAAAATAGAAAAGTTATCACAAAGTAGTCATCAATAGGTAATGAAAGTCCCTTACCAAAAAAACAATTAATGAAAGTCCATTTAATGTTGACAGGTCAATTAAAACAATCCTAGAACAAGATTCGTACCTTCCTTGTTCCTTTGCTTTGAACTCCAAAAAGTGACAAGATTTGTGCATTGATCTCTTCTCACTCTCTCCAACAGATTCTTCAAATGATACAAGAATGATTGAGAGCTACCATAGCGAGCAGCTTTTAAAATACCTTTCCAATATCTACATTTAGGATTGTCGAATCCATTTTTCTGTAGCTGGTATGAAGATAATCATGCTTAGACAGCAAGGAAATATTAATAATGATGTTAAAATGGAATTTCATGCCAGAACAAGCTAACTACCTCTACAATCTTAATCAAAGTGTTTCTCATATCCTTGGTAATTTGCTTTCAAGTTGTAAACAATGGTGCCAGCTCACAAGCGATGGTTCCCAGAAACTCCCCAAACCTCCAATAGGTTGCATTTTCTTCCCTAACTTGACAATGATACATTTCCCAGGAGAAAGACTGTATACACTCGATAGACATGTAAAGCTGCACTTCCCTTTTGGTGGCTACTAGACAAGAAATTCTAGAAATTTGAAAGACGGATCTAATATTATCAAACCAGATCAATACTTGAACCATTTCAGTATAGTATGATGAAAAATACATGCTATATATGTAAGTAGGTCTTACCTGATGCACTCACATCTGTAGTCTCTTCTTGAGGCTACTCAGTTTCAGTCTCTGAATTGGAATGTAGCTCATCACCATTGCGTAATTTTTCAACCTTCTCTTCTAATTCACAGCTTATCTGCACTGCGTGTGACCCCGCACAAATGACCATGCGTCTTGTGTTTCCCATGGATATAAATCACCAAGACAGGAAGTATTAACAATTCTTAGTAAGAGATTGCAACTCGATTAAAATGCTCATCTATTATCTTCATTCGCTGCAGGTGAATGGTCACAAGAATATCTGAAAAGATCATAAATGTAACAGAAAATGGCCGCAATAAGAGAGGCAAAGCCACGAATAAATAGACTTAAACTCCTTCAAGCGAAACCCAACACGGAATCCTAAAGAAAAAGCTCTCAAAAGTTCAAACCCTCACTCAGACCGAGTCTTGTTATTCGAGACCAGGAATGACCGAAGAACAGCAGCCGCTTGCCAGTAGAATGAACAAAGAAGGAAAGGAGATATAGGCAGGTCGGAAAAGCTTGCTACTTCTGCCTACACCAAGTCTCAATCACAGAATTGAGCACGCTTTTTGTGCTCTACCCTTCTTTTGCTTCTGCTTTGGCAGTTGAGCCACAAAACAACTGCCTTCCATTTAGTATTTGACAATTAGAATAAACCATGAGAATATGTCTGAACAAAATTCGCGGTATTTCAAATAGATACAGCCACCTGCTGTAACATTGACTTCACTCTCAAACTTCAGACCTATTTAATCCACAAGAGAAAACGCCTCAAATGAGTTTCCATACCTCCATCAGAACGAAAGCAGAATACAAGAAAGGGGATTAAGCTCAATGTAGTGGCTTATAACACTGTCATTCCCACCGTCGGGCTTGGACAAAGAGGACTCGATGTCGTTGTTGGCTCATCAAGCTCCTGTGCGAGGACTCAACCTCGTCGCGTTCGATCAAAGAGGAATTATGGGGACTCGATGAAGAAGAAGAAGGATACTTGGACGAAGAACAGGAGGATGGACAAATAAGAAGCCAACTCCACGAATAATATGGACACTCTGGACGAAAGACGGATGAAGAAGTAAACAACACTTGAGAAGAAAACTCAATTATGGCTTGGAAATTTGGGCTGAATCTTAGACAACGACGTTTTTGCACACGGACCTTTTCTTTTAAGCTCGATGCCAGTAAGAGAGGGAAATGAATAAAAAAAAAGTCATGTCAGCATTTTCCATCAACTAAATTGGACAAAGTTAATCAAGAAACTTGATTACATCAAATTGACAAATTTTAGGACTTAGTTGTATTTTTCTTGATTGCACTTTTACAATAAATTTTAGGATTTCTAGTACACTTTTTTTCAATATTAAAAAGTCAAATACTCGTTACACAATTCAAAAAAAAAAAATTAAATTAAATTATTGCTAGGGAGGTGTTTCAAGAACACAACTACAAATCAAGTGACTTATGTCCTTGATAAAATTGAGTGTTCCTTGAATTTTGCGTGTGGTTGGGGTCGGCCAAGCAGGATTTGTGCTCCAGAAGCACCTAAAGTACTTATTCAATTGGTGGATGATGTATTTTTCTGTGTCCTCCCCACCTTTTACAGTTTGATTTAAAGCCACTTCAAATAGGAAATGAATTAGTTGATCTTCCAGGCATTCATTCTTTTAGTCGTGAAAATTTCATTTCGAATATAGATTCAATTTCCACTACTTATTTAACTTTTGATGTCGATGTTGAGTCTTGATTTTAATTTCTTCTATAGTTTAGTTCATTGTGTCCATGAAAAAATTCTTAATTTAGCTAGATTGGGAACAAACCAGTTTTCATCAAAGTTGTGATATACCTAAAAACACAAAATGTACTCACGCATATGCGAAATCACATAGACGAAATTTCATCAACCTGCTTCCATAACTATGATAGATAGAAAGGGGGGAAAAGGAGGAGGGAAGGCTTTATCTACTTGATTAACTAAACTTTTCATTTTCTGGTAATAAGTTATTTCTCTCACCTAGAAGCTTATATCTTAGGCAGGTAAAAGGTCAAGCCCATGACATATATTACTAATCTCATGGACCAGGTAGGGTATAAAATTTGTCTACATTTGCTGGTGACATACTTAGACACGGCAAAAAGAAAAAACATGGTTACACCATGCTAAATTTGTATTCCACTTCAAGCTCCATTGAACCAATCCTGATAAACTCGTGTTTCAAGTCTATCCATCAATATTCCCTTTAAAACCACCTTAGTGTCCAATATCCAGGTCACTCAGTATTTAGTAAGTAAAACAGCTTTCACTATTTTAACATTCAATGAAAATAGTCACACCTCAAGGCTCATGACATACTTACCTTGTCCAGTTCTTGGGGAGACCATTTCAAGGCAGCTTTATGCTGGCAAATTCTGTTTAATAGTAGACATCTCTTTGAGCCTCTAACTTCTGTACATTTCCATTTGTCTTTTGTAATTGCTCTTTCGTTGCTTTCAGTATTTCCTTCAACTTGTGAATCTCTTCATCTTTCTCATTCTTTGACCTTAAGTTCTTGGATGGAAGACAACTAGATTTCTTCAACTTGTGAATCTCTTCATCCTTCCGTTTCTTTGACCTTAAGTTCTTGGTTGGAAGACAACAAGATTTCAAGGCCCCAAATCATTCAGGCATGGACTATGCCCTAGCATCGGACGCTTCCAGGTTTCTTTTTTCCCAAGCCTAGAAAAACAGTATTTCAGGGGGGGCTCGCTCTTTCCACGTTTCAAATATACCTCCGTGAGATCATTCATGCTTCCCTGCAGTTTAGTAACATAAAAAACTTATTAAAATAATGATTTTACTATTTACTGTCGAGCAATGTTAAAATGAATTCATAGATACGTACAATGGCCTTTGATTCCTAACTCTACTTCCTATCATGTGCCAGAACTTGGTTAGTCAGCATAACTGAATGAATCATATCAATTAGACATTCAATATTTCACTTTCCTGTGATACAGGAAAGATGTCCAAAGATATCAAATTGAAAAAGTAATTGCATTCTTCCTTTCTCTAGTTGTTCCTTGCTGATTGTTATATGACCTGTCCTCCACCGAATCACATGAAAACACACGCTAAGAAGTTAAGACTTTTGATTTTAATTTTAGACTATTTATTCCAGCTTGCCCTCTTTTCTTGATCCTTTCTCTTCTGCTCAGATAACTGCATAAATTCCTAATACATTACAGCAGCAATATTGTCATTGCCAAGACTGAATAACATTTGTTGACACTGGATGAACTATATTGAATGGCTTTTCAACAATTGTGGGGACGTGTCCATGCATGTGAAATGGCACAGCTAGCAATTGGGTATTCTAGGGCTGCAGTACTTTTCTGTTTTTCGATCTCTCTCATTAAATCAAACTGCAGTCATGTTAGCAAATTAATAGAAAATTGTACAAGTTTCATCATTTATAATTTACTTTACAGCTCTAGCTGCTGCATAGCTCTTTTGTTAATGATGACGGACTATGTGTTCTAGAAAAACCTGAACCAAGTTGTGGATGACTGTGCTGTCACTAGCAAATCCAAATCACAGAGCTTAGGGAATAATAACAAGAGACCAATGCAGGTGCTAAGAACATAGACAATCTTAAGGAGGCATTTCTAGAACACATCCTATGTTTTCTTCCTATGACAACTGCTATCTAAACACACGTATTGTCGGAAAAGTGGCAAATATCTCTGGACATCTTTGCCTTAAGTCCAGAGATATATCGCCTCAGCAGAATCTTTTCTAAAGCGAAATTATTGATTACACAATGGAAATATCACTTGCAGGGAAACACAAAAATTTAAAAGGAAACATGAGAATACCTACCTTTTTTGTTTTTATTTTAGCAAAACTTTTGTTTCCTAAGGTGTGTCATATTTTTTGTTTTGCTCCATTAGCCTTATTTGTTTCACTCAGCTTCTCCAATTAAAAAAGCAAGGTTATCAGAAAATAGTCATTAAGAGGTAATGAAAGTCTATTTAATGTCGACAGGTCATATATTATAACAATGCGTCCCTTACTCTCCAAAAAGTCACTAGATTTTTCCATTGATCTCTCCTCACTCTGTCTGACAGATTCTTCAAATGATACAAGAATGATCGAAAGCTATCATATTGAGCAGTTTTTAGATCACTTTTCCAGTATAAAGGAATGTAGAATCCATTTTTCCATGGCTGGTATGAATATAATCAAACTTAGACAACATCAAAGAAATATTGATAATGATGATAAATTTATTTACAACATGAATAAAATTTCATACAAGTACAAGCTAACTACCTCTACGATCCTAATCACGGCGTTCTCATATCCTTGGTAATTTGCTTCAAAGTTGTGAACAATGGTGCCAATGCGCTAGCAATGGTTCCAAGAAACTCCTTAAACCTCCAATAGGCTGCATTTTCTTCCCTAACTTGACAATGATGCATTTCCCAGGAGAAAGATTCCATACAGCCTATAGACACATAAAGCTGTGCTTCCTTTTTCTAGTGGCAGCTACTAGACAAGAAATTCTAAATATTGAAAGAAGGATCTAATATTATCAAACCAGATCAATACTCGGACCATTTCAGTATAGTATGATGAAAATTGTACACTATATCTGTAGGTAAGTCTTACTTGATGCAATCACATTTCTCTTCTTGAGGCTGATCAGTTCAGCCTCCGAATTAGCACATAACTTGTGACCATTGTGTACTTTTTCAAGCTTCTCTTCTAACTCACAGCTTATTTGCACCGTACATGAACCCACAAATGTGATCATGTGTCTTGTGTTTCCCATGGATATAAATCACCTAGACAAAAAGTATTGACAATTCTTAGTAAGAGATCAGCAACCCCTTTAAATTATTAATCTAATTATTTATATTATCTTCATTCCCCGCAGGAACGTAACAGAACATTGCCACAATAAGAAAGGCAAAGGCATGAATAAACAGATGTAGACTCCTCCAAGCAAAACCGAACACAAAATCGTAAAGACAAAGCTCTTAAAAGTTTGTCACAACCTAACCCCTCTTTCGGGGAGGGACCTTGTTAAGTTTAGGGGTATTGCTAGCTTCGGGCCTACAGCCATCCATTGATTGGGACTCTCCCAAGCCCATATCTAAGGGTGAGCATGGTTCCAGGGTAGAACCGATAACCGGATCGATGGGAACCTGTAGGTTCCAAATTCCAAGGTCTGTAGAGTAGGCTCCAAGTTTTAAAAAAATGAGAAACCTGTTTCAGCAAATAGGTTCCAGATTCTTCATTGGAAAAATTTGGAACCTTAAACCTATAACAATTTTTAATGGTTTTTTTTTTTTTTTTTTCACATCTTTGCTCAATCTTGTAATATTCCATGTTGTTTGATGATTAGTGTATAATCTAGAAATATTAGTCTAAAGTTCCATTTTATGACTGGCTTTTACTTTAACAATATTTATATTCTTCGTATGTCTTTATGATCAATGAATTGTAGTTGGAAGTGTGGTTATTAAAGGTCTTAATTTACTGTAATCGTTCAATTAATAATATAAATAGAACCTGACTAGACCTTGTAACCTGTGATAGGATAAGTTCTAAATTCTAAGATATGGAAGGTAGATTGTAGGTTCCAAAAAATAATGAACCTGTTCCAACAAGTAGATCTAGGTAGAACCTATACAGAAGCCGAAACTACTCACTCCTACTCATATCACGCGCAAAATCAGGCGTTCAAAATTTTAATCAAGCCTATGAAAATTTTAATAAAGAAGTCGCCATTAGCCTTTTTGGGTAAGCTAGAAACCTAGTAAGATACGGGAGAATATTATTATTTACGCAACCAGAGATTCTAGGTTTGATCCCCAATAGAGTTGTCAAGCTATCGCGACCTAACCCTCTCATGAGAAGGGAACCTATTAGGTTTAAGGGTATTGTCAACCTTGGGCCAACGGCCATCCATTGACTTGGACTCTCCCAAGCTCATATCTCACATAGCAGACGTTCAATATTTTAATCAATTAAACCTATGAAAATTTTAATAAATTAGTCGCTACTTAGCCTTTTTGGGTACGCTAGAAAGCAGTAAGATATGGGAGAATATTAATATTAACGCAACCAGAGATTCAAGACTCAGGGACTTGATTACGTTAAACCTAAGACTAACGCCATTTTGGTATCTAATTCGATCATGTGCTAATTAATGCCATAGCAACCTATCTAGAAAAAGTCTAAATTTGTCTTAACCATTCTAAAACAAGGAATTAACATCCAAACATTGAAAAGCACAATTAATAATAATCATAATAGGAAGTATGCAAGCATCCTTAAAGTGTCCCTTAAAAGAAAAGACAATCTAAAAAAAAAAAAAAAAAAAAAAAAAACCTATTGTAAGGCCCTAAAGCTTATCCAATTTTAGGTTTTAACATTTTAAAGAGTTTTCCATTTTTTCTAAAATTTTCTTTTTTTTTTTCTTTTAATTTTCTGAATTTTTAATGGTTTTTCTTTTTTTATTTTCTGGATTTTCTATTTTTAATGATTTTATGAATTCTAATTTTTTTATTGATTTTTGAATTTTCTAAATTTTATGAATTTTCTGATTTTAACAAACTTTTTAATGTTTTTCCGAATTTTCTAACATTTTTTTATTTCCTAAATTTTTATCATTTTTTCACTTTTTATTTTTATTCGATTTTTTTAATTTTTAATTTCCATTTTATTATTATTATATTTGGGGAACGGGTTCGCACCGAATTCACCCGATCCGGCACATTGACCCGACCCGTCTACTCGGATCCGACCCGGTCGGATTAAAGCGAATTATTTTTATGTTTTTTTTTTATTTAAAATTTTAAGGGGTTTTTTGTTCTTTTTTATTTTTTGGTCTTTTTCTCTGTTTTGTCTTTTCTGCCCATCTCCTTCACCTTGCATCATCTTCAACCTCAGGACGTCTTCTTCCCTGCAACTTACCGAACTGGGACTGCCAGCTCTCAACGCCACAATGATCCGCCCTTGCCACGTCACTGCCGCCACCGGGCCACCATCAACCACCTGCCGCCTACTCCGGCCGGCGTCCGTCGTCTCCCGCCAATCACTCGGCAAACACAAAATCTAACGAAATAAAAACCTACCGATCCGGAATTTCTAAAACCAGCAATCCAACAATCAACCAAGCATGAATACATTTAGAATGAAGAGAAAAACTGACTCGGACGGCCTTGAACCGTAGGGCTCGCCGGCGAAGGGAGGTTAAGCTCCGGCGAGGGGAAGATCCATGAACGACCAACTCGGACAGGAATTTTTTCACCAACTCGCATGAAAAATGCAAGGAAAATACGAATATCAGACATTGTTCAATAAGTGTAGATACAAAAATGGATCAATCTTGAGTTTAAACATAAATTGCCCTTCGGTTTTCTCTCAGACATTTCATCAAACAGGTGATGGGCACTACAAAGAACAAGCTTCTGATCCGATTATCGTCTGATTTTCGGTCTAAATGCGGCATACAGGCATTCGGATGAGATCATTAAGCAAAAAATCAGTGTCATTCTACACGAAATTCCTCGCGACTTCATCTTGCACGGTTCAAGTTCCAATATGATGAGAACACATACAAAGGAGGAAGGGACTTGCCTGGATCAAGAATCGGTTATGGCGGACGGTGGACGGCGAGCTGGCCTCCGGTGAAGCCTCAGACGACTCCGAAGAGACCTTCGGCCTGCGTTTCTCCTCCAGCCAAAAACCTTCTCTCCTCCCGACCTCCCTCCGCGGCCGAACGTCCTCTCCTCAAAAACGAGAGTCCTCTCTTCTCTCCGGTATCTTCCTTAACAGCACAGCATCCGCGACTCTGGCGGCGGCTTCTCGTCTCAGAATCGACAACATCTCGCAATCCTCGAACTCTCAAGCTCGCTCTCGCCGCCAGACAACTACAATCAGCGACGTCACCACGCGCCGATGGAAAGAAGGGAGACTCTACACGAGTAGGAGAAGTCGGAACTTCGAGAGCGCCGTCGCAGCTGAGTAGGCGACGAGAGAACGTCCGAGAAGAAGGACAGAAACTATGGAAGTCGAGGTGGAGATGGTGATCAGGTGGAGGTCTCGCTCATGGCCGCTTCCTTTGCTGCGTTCGTCTCCTTCTGTCACCCGCATGTTGGTCGAGCGAAGGGAAAAGAGAGAGAGCATGTGGGGCTGGGCCTCTCTTCTTAATCGTTTCAGATGGGCTCAAAGAATAAACAAAAAATGGATCGGCTGAAGAAGAAATAAAGGAATGGGCTGCTAAAGCATAAAAAAGAATGGGCTTAACTACGCCGGCCCACTTGACTCTTTTCTTTCTTTTTTTATTACTTTTTATTCATTTTATATCACCTATTTTATTCATCTTTTTATATTTTTGCAATATAAATGGATATTTAAAACGTTGACGAAAATTCGGGTGTCAACAAGATTCAAACCCTCACTCAAAACGAATTCTTAGGACATTAAAAATGTGATTTGAGGCATAACATGAACGATAATTGGAACTCACATCACGTGAACTGCACGTATTGGAATGAAGAAAAAGCAGGGTAAGACCCCATAATTCAAGTAGGAAATTGGGCTTTATTAGGAAACTAACAGAGGTTAAAACTTGCAAAGCAAGAAAAAGAAAAGAAACCAAGACAGAAAAAAAAAATGCAGGAATCAATGGAAAGCAAGTTAGAACATACCCATTCACATCACAATTGACTCCAATTCCTAGTTGTCAACAAAGCCAAACTAAAAAGACCAAAAGAACATAGGAAAAACCATAGTAAATGACGCCACTGATAAACAGAGATGAACCAGAAAATAGCAAGTCACCCATTGGGCAAAGGCATCGATGAATTTTTTTTTTTTTTTTAAGTTGTCTTTGATGGTATTTGTCCATCTAAACAAGCCAAATATTTGACAACTTTGGTAAAGGAAAATTTCGATAACTCAACAGAGGAAATATTATCAATCTCCAGCGAGTATATCGTTGAGAACAACGGACTACGACTGCTTAGGCCCAGTCTGGACAACCCAAACTCAGCCATTGGGCATGGCTTTTGGTATGTAACCAATTTATAGTTATGCTATTTGTTGTATTATAATATGCTATTTAAGGAAAAAGTGCCAAAAAAAGTCTTGACCTATGAGATTACTATCAATTTAGTCATAAATTTTTCAATTGAACCAATTTATTACTTAATTTTTTTCACATTAGTACCAATTCTATTCATTTGACCAATTTAGGCCGGAAATTGCTGACATGGACATCATTCATATTATATGGCACGACCAACACTAATGTGAACTTTTTTTTTTTTTTTTTTTTTTTTAAATATTTTGTATTTTTAATAATTTTCTTTTTCTTTCTTTTGCTATTCTCTTTGCAGTTTCTAGCGACTCAAGCCATGGTCGATGAGGGATGGCCTCTCCTAGGTGAGAGTTGGCCTCGTTAGGTCGCACCTAGGTGAGGTGAATGCCAGTGAGGCCTCCCTCACCAGATTTGACATTGGAAAACCAAATAAGAAAAATTGTGTTGAGCAGAAAAACTAGAAATCCTATCATTAAGTAAAAAATGGATATCAAAATCAAGTAGAAACCTTAAGCAAGATTTAATTAAACCAGGTTTATTTGTAAATAAAACAATTTCAATAAGCCAACGGAAAGCTTACTTAAAGTGGTAATAAACGAAACGGCGATGGCCCCATTTGGTTCGGCTTTGGGCAAATATCCTTGGGAAAATGCAAATACTTTTGGGCTAAAGGGATTTTTAGAAATGCAAATAACGTTTGGGGAAAATAAGCATGGACAGTTTCATGCATTCCATACAAGTGCCTTTGTAAACATGTCAACCATTCACTAAAGGAATAATAATATAAATGGTTTATAAACTCTAGCCCAATATTTAATATGGTCCATGAATTTGTAATTTATTCAATGTGGTCTTTTGAATTGATCCACAGACTTTTGATACATGTTTAATTTTCTTAAATTATACGAAAATGTTCAATGTTGTCCTCCCATTAATTTAATTTTAGGGACAATATCGAACCTTTTCGTATAGTCGAAGAACTAAATTAAATATGTAACAAATGTTAAGAGACCACATTGCACATTAAGTTATAGTTCAAGAACCAGATTGAACACGTTAAAAGTTCATGAACCACATTGTACATTGGATCAATGTTCAAGACCCATTTGTGTCATTTCCCCTTTACTAAATATTAAAAAGGGAGATGTTGTCCAAGCAGAAAAATTTAGCGAACTCCTACTTCTTTCACAGTTTCAAGGCATTGAAACTTGCATAGCTTACCATTTCTTTTATATTGTGAAGATACACCATGTATAGTACTAATGCCCAGCCTACTTCCTTAGAAACCCTTCAACCTTAAATTCAATCTCAATTTTATCAGGGACATTTTTTTTTTTTTGTAAAAGAAAAAAATTATCAACTTTCCAATCTAGTTCCAAATTTGCTTCGTTAACTCATCATCCACAAATTACCTTTGATTTTCTAAAAATTATCATCACCAAGAGGCTATTGTTATTCTATACAAATGTGAGGGTGTTGATGAAAACACGGATCATGAACATTTATGTGGTGCTGATATTATAATTTTGAAGAATCCATGGCCAATTTTTGATGCGTGGGCATTTCTACGAGTTGAATGAAATTTGGTGATATCTATTCAGACAAAAAAAAAAAAAAAAAAAGAAGAAGTTCAGGTTAGAATTGGGAATGAATTTAAAGTTGAGGGTTTTTAAAGGGTATTGAGCTAATAATGCCCATTAAGGTGCAGCATAATTCCTCAATAAATTAAAACCCTCACATAATCAGGTCCACTGCTTGCGGACTAATATTTCGAGCTATGTATACCAAAACTTGCCATTAAACTACTTTGGAGTAATTACCTTTAATTGATTAACATTTTATTGGAAGAAGACACCCTAAAAAGTCAAAATAACACTGAGATAACTAACAACTAATAACGTTACGAAACAACAAATCACACGTAACAGGTGAATTTGATTATGTCACCCATCGATTAAAGGTGAGTAGGGATGCGAGTATGGTTCACATGAGTAACATTGATCTTCACATGTAACAAATTCGTTTTGGCATTTCTTTGTACGAGGACGCCGCTGTTAAGGAAAAGGCACTGGGGCTCATCCTTATAAAATATGTGGAACCATGGAAGAGTATATGATGCCTATGGTCTCACTTTAATTACCTCCACAAGTATTCTATGCGTCTTCCCTAATATATTGCCTTCTAGCGTTAAAAAGTGATATTAACGTGGGGAAAATTACCAACTTAGCATAAAATTTATTATACGGGTACCAATTTGGTTCTACATTTTTCAATTTTATCGATGTAGTCTTAAACTTGTGTGCGACATTTAGATGTAATTCTTCCGGTTAATTATTGATGCTATGGTCCACATAAGATGTCATTTCGAGGAAAGCTGTAGGATGATTGGTAACAATTAGATGTGACGTTAGCAATTTTTTTGCGGCAATTGATTGGAAAGATTATATCGGAATTTCGCACAAAAGTTTAAAGTTATATTAGCAAAATTAAAAAAAAAATAATAATATTGAATTAATATTTGTACAATAAATTTAGTACTAATTTGATAATTATCTATCCTGACGTAGGTGGATTTGGTTAGGTGCTGTAGGAATAGTACTTTAAGATCAATTCTGTGTCCTAGGCATTTTTTTTTTCATCAGCAACTATTATTTTGCCACAAATACTTTTTGTTCTCGACACTAAACAATTTGAGAAGATTCAATTATCTAAAATGAAACACCGGAGGGCCACGAACCATACATGCGGCTTGAAGGCACTCTCAGGTCGCTTGGAAGACTTGAAAGTCTTCGAGCTTCCTTCCTCGCACAGTGACCGACAAACGCTTCTTTGAGGGCTAGTTTTTCCGTGTGCAGAGCAGAGGAGGCCACAATCTTCTTCGCAAACCCAGCGATCAACGTCCCCCGGTCATCCCGAGCGACTCCGGCAACGAAGCCCTCTGACGAATCGGCTAGCCAGGACCAGGAGCCATCGATATTCATCTTCACGAAGACCTTTCCCGGCAGCAGTGACCACGAACACGGTATGATTCTCTTCTGACTTGTTCTGGATTTTCCTTGAAGAGTTCGGTTTCATGAAAACCTTGCCCAGAATGAGTGCGGTGTCCACGATCGAGGACGGATCTGGTCGTCGCGATTGAAAAACTCATTTGTGTTTTTGTTGCGTTTCTTCCTCTGTAATTGGACCAGAAGTCTCCCCAATCAGCTTCTTAACAAGAGTAGACAAGTGGATTTACGAAAAGACTGCGGACTAATCTCAAACCGTTCCAAAAATTTAAGGTTTTTTTTTTTTTTAAAGAAGAATCCGTGATTTAGTATTTTCTTTCATAATACTAATTTTTGTACATGTTTATTTATATATGTTTGAATTGACTTTTATCTTTTACTTTTTGAATTTTTGTTTTTCTTAAGTCTTGCGGATCGAGTTTGTTAATTGTTGGTTTTTTTCCAGTTTCCTAGATTGACATATAAATGCGTCACAATCTTTTGAAAAAAATTGAATAGTGTCTTTGCTTAGGAAGATTGAAAGGGGTACATTCTTTGCTTAGGAAATGCATATGACCTAGCCGTCAAATAATCTCTCCACGTATAAAACCTTTTATTTTTCTCAAAAAGTCTTCCTAGAATTTCATAAGTGGAAAAAAGTATTTGCAATGTTATGTAAGCGTTTCATAGCGTTGACTTACAAATGATATGGATCATTGAGAGTTTGAATATAATACGGTCATCTAAATACTTGCCTTTTGTTTTATTGTTATTCTGTAACTTAATTTATATATTGGTAATCTCACTCCTGATATATCCATGCCATATGTTCTTGGTTGAAACCTTCGGTCAGCCAAGGGCAAAGACCTCTCTTGTTCACACACGAGGGAGAGAGCTACTAAGGCTAAAGTTAAAATGGAGAGCTCAGAGGCAGGAACATCATCAGGAAGCGAGTATCAAGTGTTCCTAAGCTTCAGAGGGCCTGACACTCGTAGTGATTTTACCAATTGCCTCTACCATAGCTTGACCGATGCCGGCATCTGCGTCTTTCGAGACGATGAAGAGCTCTGTGTTGGTGAAAGAATTGATGGAGCGCTCCAGAGAGCAATCGACAACTCTATGATCTACATCCCCATCTTCTCTCCAACCTATGCTTCAAGCAAATGGTGTCTCCGCGAGCTCACACAAATTATGGGGAGCACCTCCAAGACAAACGAGAATAAAGAGATCCTACCTATATTTCTTCAATGTGGAACCTAAAGATCTTAAGATGGAAGACGGGTTGTATCACAAAGCCATTCTCATTTTGCAGGACAAGAATAACTTGAGCATCGAAGAAGTAAATTCCTGGAGAAAGGCTTTGACGGAGGTTGATGAAATAAAGGGATGGAAAGTCAAGATAGGCGATAGGTGAGCTTGCTGCATTCCAAGATCCTTATTTTTCCCTAATATTTTTTCCTGTTTGCAAAAAGTGAGTAAATAATTCATAGATAGAAGGAACATATTAGATGTGGGTAGGAGGAGAGAATTAAAAAACATAAAAATTCATGCTAGTGCTACCAAAATTATTGGTGTTCTTGATTTCACTAGAGGCACTATCATATGCCTATTTTTAATGAAGAAATGGAAATAGAAACGAAAGCTCATTTTTTTCCTTTCGTTGATGGTCTATGTAAATTTTGTTTCATTTTTTGCCTCTGTCATTCAGTAAGCAACTCTTAGTAAAATTCTAATGCTTCTAGAGCTACTACAAAACTTAATAACGTAGATATATCACCACAATTGAGGTGGAACTTCCACTAGTGATACTAAATGGTACATGTGTAAAAGAAAAATGTCAAAGTGCTGGAGAAAAGGCATTTTATATAATGGGTGATGAAGTGGAATAATTGAGTAACATGCATGTTCTGTCTAATAATTTGACCTTTCAATTAATACATCCGATATTTCTCCTCCTGAACATATAATGTCTCACTTCTAAGGTGTCCCATGAATATTACTAATAAAATGTTAACTTGCGGTGTATAAATAGTTGCACATTTATCTTGCACAAACAAGATTAACATAATTCAAAGATTGCTAATCACATGTTGGGATCAAGTCAATTTTCGGGTGTCATGACACAATGCAACACATGACACTCAGCAATGTGAATGAAAAGCGCAATTGAAAGTTATGTAGATTCGACCCAAAAAAAAGTGATGCAGATTCATATTTTTGATGGTTACATAGAATTAGTTAGAAAAACCAAATTCGCAATCCTTCGGGGTTGATTCCATCGTTCTCGTCATAATGTTTGTTTTGTGCATGCTTAGTGTTATTTTGGAACTTTACAAGATCAAGTACACGTAAGGTTTGCACAACAAATCAAATGACAAATGTTAAGTTATAAAAAGCGACAACTAAGAAAACCTTGCATTGACTATGAAATTTGAGAAGACACGTCTTGATTGTTGATGTCCCATTGGTTGTTGAATTATTGCACAATTAAGTAGATGGAATTGAATAACATCAATTGCTAGGAAAGAAAAAAAAAAAGAGATTCCTTTGAATTATGATGGAATTGTATCACGAATGATATTTAATTACTAGAATTTTTTTTTTCCCACAAATTTTCCCTATTGAAATGGTTTGCCTTCATGACAGCCAAGGCGAACTAATCAAGTTGGTCACTGTGGAGGTTTTGAAGAGGCTGAAGATAAAGGAAAAGCCCGTGACTAAATGTTTAATTGGAATTGATGATCAAGTGGTAGCAGTAAAAAAACTACTAGACATAGACTCTGGAGGTGTGCGTCTCATTCAAATTCATGGCATGGGGGGTATCGGTAAAACGACTCTCGCCAAGGTCGTGTTCAATCAACTTCATACCCACTTTGGAAAGTGTTGCTGCTTTCTTGAAGATGTTCGAGAAAAGTCATCAAGAACTGATGGCTTGGTTGAATTGCAAAAGAAGTTATTATCTGAAATAGGAAATGCTACAAGAACAGAAAGTGTCAATGAAATTAACTATGGAATGACTAGGATTGAAGGAACACTTCGCAAGAAGAAGGTCTTCATTGTACTGGATGATGTTGATAGACGCGAACAAGTGGAGGAACTAGTTGGAAAAGGTGCTTTGTGTTCAGGGTCTAGAGTACTGATTACTACTAGAAACATTGATGTTTTTCCCTGAACAAAAATATGAAATGAAGTTGATGAATAGTAATCATGCGCTTGAGCTCTTCAGCAAACATGCATTTAACAAGGACTCTCCTTTAGATGATCGCTATGATATTGCAAACGAAATTGTAAATGCCACCGGAAGACTTCCTTTGACTATTGAAGTAATTGGTTCATTTCTGTACAATAAAACACAAGAACTATGGAACGAAACACTGGAGAAGTTAGGGAAAGCACCTTGGGAGGGTGTGTCCAAAAAGTTGAGGATTAGCTATGATGTACTGACTTTAGATCAACAACAAATTTTTCTAGATATTGCATGCTTTTTCATTGGCAAGGAAAAGGCAAATGCAATTCATATGCAGGAAGATTTTGACTTTTCCCCGAGTAGGGAAATTGAGGTCCTTAGAAGCATGTCCTTGATAAAGATTGTAAAGGACAATGAATTTTGGATCCATGATCAACTCAGAGATCTTGGAAGGGAAATTGTTCGTCAAGAAAATCTGATGAATCTTGAAGAGCGTAGTAGGTTATGGAGTAAGGAGGAAGTCCTTGATGCAATAAGGACAAAGAAGGTGGAACACTTCATGAGAGAACTCATAAATTCTCTTTTTCTTCTTGGTTTTAATACTTTTCCTTAATAAAATAGAATGCTGAACACTACTTGTTTTGCTCTCATTTGCAGATGAAGAAGGTTCAAGCAATGAAACTAGAATTGTTTCCTACGGAAGTATCTATCAAAAGTGAAGAGATTAGAAGGTTTGAAAATCTGAGGTTCCTTAGACTTGACGGGGGAACGTTTGTTGGCAACCTAATGGATTGTTTTCCTAATTTAAGATGGATTTATTGGAATGCTCCTAGTTTAAAGTGTAAGCTAACCAATATGTGCTTAAAGAATGTGGTTGTCATTGAATTTTATTTCATTGACGGTATAGACGATATGAAGTTATGGAGCTTAATAAAGGTGCATCATATGTTTATTTCTATTATTTGTCCTTGAAAGCAACATTTGAACTGTTCCTCCATTTGATAATGCTTTCACTTTTTACAGGAGGCAAGAAAATTGAAAGTTCTTACTCTTTGTGAGTGCAATCGCATAACCAGAACACCAGACTTATCAAGATGCTCAACTTTAGAGAAGCTAACTTTTATGACTTGCCGTGGTTTAAGGAAGATTGACAGCTCTATTGGGAAGTTAAAGTGTCTAATAAAGTTAAAGTTTGGTGAATGCTATCAGCTTGAAAGTTTGCCTGAAGAAATCAGGGACTTACAAAATCTAGAGCACTTCTCTTTAAAGAATTGTTATGGAATAAAGGGACTACCAGATTCCATATATAAGTGGAAATCACTACGGGAGTTGCATCTTTCAATTCAAGGTCCAGTGGAGTTATCGGCTGCTATTAGGAAGCTTTGGGAATCTGGAAGTGCTTTGGACTGTAGCTGATTTGAAAGGTCAACTTCCTTATCAAATTGGCTTTCTTCCGCATCTGCAACAACTGGTGTTAAGAGGGTGTAATGAAATCCAAGAGTTGCCAGCACTCCCAATAAGTCTAACCCATCTGGCAGTATCATCTACATCATTGCGGGTTATTTCAGGCCTCTCAAACTTGACTAATTTGGTTGAGTTGGACCTAAGCATCGAATTTGACATTGATGAACAAGGTAAAATTCATACCAGTGACTTAAGGTGGATCGGGAGGTTACCCAAACTAGAAGAGTTGCATTTGCATCTCCTCCACGTCCCTGCTCCCGCTAAGTTGGCTTCCCTTTCTCGGCATGACCAACTTGAATTGTCTGAATTGAACCTGCAACCCTTCACACAACTTCCCTCTTCTCTATCAGATCTAACCCTTGAGAGTTTCAAATCAATCGCCTTACTCTCTTCCAACCTGAAGAGTTTGTCAAATTTACAGCTTATTCGCTCTCAAATGCAAGAGATTAAACTTGATGGGCTTCAGCTTCCAAATTTAACGGTGCTTTGTCTTGATTATTGTGGACCCCTCGAGAGATTCATGCTGTCCAGCATGACGAAGCTAAAAGAGGTCTCCGTGGAAGATTGCCCAAAACTAAATGAGATACACATAGCTGGGGTGTTGCAGTCGTTGGAGAAATTGCATATCAATGGGTGCGAGTCCTTCACAAGGTTAGTGTACGTTGACATACAATTGGAATCTTCTCATGAATCTTCACTAATCCTTGCATCGGAAGTCTTCAATGAGTTGCGAGTCTCTTGCTACAGGATTGCCCTAAAATACTCGGTATTCAAGTTGTTGGTGCATTGGAAACATTAAAAAAGTTGGTACTTTTTTCTTGTCAGCATTTGCAAAGTCTTGGTTTGTCAAACTTAAAGAACCTCAAGTCTTTGTGCATAATTCTCTGCCATGAGCTACGGATTGTCGAGGGCCTTGACAAGTTGGAGTTTTTGAACAAATTATCTGTTGCTGACTGCCTATTATTGGAAAGTTTGATTGATGTATCGACCACCCAATTGCCAGATGAATGCCGCTTATATATCGGTTGTTGCCCGAAATTACGTGGGCTAAAGCAAGGATTCACAGGCTGCGTCGAGTGTTTCAAGCGTTATAAGGTGAGTCAGAACCATCCACGACAACTTTAGGCAGATTTTAAAAGTTGCGGAAATTCAAAATAAACAATCATACAAACGTGAATCAAACTTGGACTCACTTACTTTAAAAGGCAGCTGACGCCCTTCCTTCCTTTTTTTTTTTTTTTTTATATGAGAAAGTTCCATAGTTGCTGTAAGAGAAATTTAATTTTAATCTCCGATGTTTTGAAAAACTTCATATGGTCGAAGATATATATATAAATAGAATAGCTAAGAGCCTATTATTTAAAAAATTTCTCATTTTATATGAAACGAATGATTTTATTTAGCATTTTTTCTACATAATATACTCCATTATTTTTTCCATTTCTTACTTAATACCAATTATTATAACAAGGACTTTCCCAATTTACGATGTTTACAATGAAGATAAAACATTAAAGTCATAAATACATCAAAAGTCTTAAAACTTAAAAAAATGCAATTGGGTTATAAAACTTGCTAATTTGATATAATTGAGCCCGTTCGTTAATCCATCCAATTTGACCAATGGAAAATGTTGACCATGTATTTTTTTTATTCAGGCAATGAAACAAAAACCTGGATAAAATGCGATTGTTTCTTAGTCTTAAAATTGGTCTAGTCAGTTCTTTGTCAAATTGAACTTGAGTAGGACCAACATGTGGTGATCAGGTGTCCTTCCTCTGAATGGTGATATACGATGCCCGAGGTTTGTTGAAGTCTCCCATTTTTGCAGGAGGAAGAGAGTGTGCCGGCTGCATCAACAGACCCATTGATAATTTGGCACCCACCGATGGTTTCACGTGCAGAAAGCAGCGCACAAACACAAATGCGTGTACCGGGAAAGATGGAGGAACTCCTGGCTCCATTTGAGGTAAATTCCCGTCGGTAGACTAGCCATATGCCTGAAGTTTGAACACTTGGTTTGGTTGCATTCGGTGGGGATTGACTGAAGTTTAAACACTTGGTTTATTGCATTCGGCACATTTTTTGGTTCATTTCACTCTCCTACGCGGTGTAGAGCTTAAAAGAAAAGGTTTGTGTGCACAAAGGTCTCCGCGATCCCTTGAGGGTGAGCTAACTCCAAGAACCGTGGTTTGCTCCAAATTTCCAAGTCCTAACTGAGTTTTCTTCTCCAGTTTTCTTCACTTCTCCTAATTCGTGGAGTTTTCTTCTCAAGTTCTCCACACCTCTTCATCGGTCTTTTTGGTCCATGCCTCCATGGTTTAATTCTTGTTTGTCGAGTCTGCTTCTTGTTCATCAATCCTCCTATTCTTCATCTAAGCGTCCTTCTTCTTCGTCGAGTCCCCAAATTTCCTCTTTGTATGAGCGCGATGACGTCGAGTCCTCGTGCAAGTGCTCAATGATGTTGACGGCAACGTTGGGTCCTCTTCGTCCTAGCCCGACGGCGTGAACAAAGGTGTTACAAGCCACTACATCAGGCTTAATCCCCTTTTCTTGTATTTTGCTTTCCTCCCGATGTGAACTTATTAGAGGTGTTTTCTCTTGCGGATTGAACTGGTCTGAAGTTTGGGAGTGATGTCAATGAGTATATGCACAAACACAGGAAGTTCTTGCGATCTTACTAGTCTTAGCAAAGAGATAGGGTCGTCCAAAACAAAACCGAAAAAGGACACAAATTGTTCACATGATTTTGTTTGGGTTAATTAAGGCGGGAGCAACTATATTTAATGCTCAATTTTGCGGTTATCTGCTTTGGAAACATGCTAGAAAAAATTGGTGATTTGGCCTGATTATCACACATGCCACCCCTTCGAAATTTTCTGAAAAGTCAATTTCAAATTATTATGAACCGTCTTTTGGACTGGGGCGTCAAAATAAAGGTGTCATCTTTACTTACAAGTGCTATTTGTTCACTTAGAATCTCCAGAATATCCAATGAATGTGCGATTCCTTTAATATTGTATTTGGGATATTTTCAATTTAGAGCTTGAACTGGCCTACATAATTTGACGATCCAAAGTGCTATCTATTTTTGGAGTGCCGATTTTCTAGAACAATCTGTTCTGAGGTGCTGAAGCTTTTACTGGCACAGCACCATTCATGCTATGGGCTAAATTAAAGCATGTTTTCAGTGTTACAATCATCAGCATTAGATGGCAACCTAAGGAAGACTGTAATCATTTTTCTTCTTTCATGTTGCCAAATTTGTTGTTTGGTGCCCTTCGGGCAATGAAACAAAAACCTGGATAAAATGCGTTTGTTTGTGTATCTTAAAATTGGTATAGTCATTTCTTTGTCAAATCGAATTTGAGCAGGCCAACGTGTGGTAATTAGGCGTCCTTCCTCTGGTGAGGCCAAAAAATGGTGATATACAATGCCCTGGGTTTGTTAATGTCTCCTGTTTTTGCAAGAGGAAGAGTGTGCCGGCTGCATTGACAGACCTATCGATGTTTGGGCACCCATAGTTGGTTTCGCATGCAGAGAGCAGCGCACAAGAACAAATGCGCGTACCAGGAAAGATGGAGGAACTCCTGGCTCCATTTGAGGTGAATTCCCATCGGTAGACTAGCCATATGCCTGAAGTTTGAACACTTGGTTTGGTTGCATTCGGTGCAGACTGTACTGAAGTTCAAATACTTGGTTTATTAGTATTTCTCCAGACGGCAAAGATGGTGGAATATACTTGGTTTATCAGTGGGGACTGTACTGAAGTTTATACACTTGGTTTATCGGAGGTCACCAGGGTTTCTGTTGCTTGAAGATCAGAGAGAAGAAGAAGAAGATCATGATGCAGGGGTGCAAGCAGCAGCCCCTGCAACAGGCCCATCGCCAATGGCGGTGGCAGCAGTGGCAGCAGCTGCTGATCCTGCGGAGCTCGTCGGGGAACTTGAACTTCAGCAGCAACATGTCACTGCTGAGGGAGGACGAGGAGATGTCGAGGGCTGCTCTGTCCACTTTTAGGGCCAAGGAGGAGGAGATCGAGAGGAAGAAGATGGAGGTCTGCGATTGCATCCTCTCCCACCTGGGTTGGATCAAGGAAGAGACCAAAGGCTTGGCCACTATTCACAAGATCCGCAACATAAAATCCCCACATGAAATTGGTTTACTTGGGGGCTTTTTCTTTTCTATGTTCTGGTAATAGCAAATAAGAGGTGAGGGCTTTTTGTAGTTATATTCATGGAGAGTTTTTTGTTACTTTGTGTTGGGAATAACGGATCCCCGAAAACCGGATTCGACACCGAATCGAACCCCTAAATCAATGCGGAAGCGAAGCCCGGGAATAACACGTATCACCGATCGTAAAGCACACCACGGATTCGAGCGTACCTTGTTAGCCACAGATTAAACACCAATGCCGAAGATCGAGGAAGAAATTCTGATCCAATGATGTCAATTCGACTTGAATAGGGAAACGGTGTCGCCTTAAGCGTTTTGGAAGAAAAGAGAGCGTTAGAAGGAGAGGGAGACGAACGTACATTATTATGCTAAAAGTTACGTTCTCCCTCTCTCTCCTCCCTTATATATGTCATTTTAAAAAATAATTAATCGTGCCCCTTCATCCATGGGCCCTACTCTTGTGGGCCAGGCTTTTAGGCCCAACATGGGCGGACGGGCCTTAAGCCCACCTCATAAATCCATCACTTTGTTTTGGGAATGAACAGAGAAAGGGCAGCGAAGATGACGGTGGCGAGTATAAAGCTGCCGAGGAACAAGAGACAGGCGGTGGTGAAGCAGATGAGGCACGATGTCGCGTCTCGTCAGGACGCCACTGCTCGTGTCCAGGTACATCTAGTTCTTTCATTATGATTTGCTTTTGGTTATTGCATTGGCAGTTGGTGTGGCTTTTTTGTATTGGACCGAATTCATGTCTGTGTTGAGAGAAATTGGTTCTGAGAAAAAGGGTTACTCTAAAATTTTTAGTGGTTTTTGTACGTCTAATTTATAATTAGAATGCTTTGAGACTGCTCAGCTTTGAAATAGTCATATCGTTTTTGGTTGCATTCAGTCATTTGTATCATCCGGTGTGAAAAAAGTTCATACTTAAACGAATTTTTGAGGTTTTGAATTCGCATCTTATTTGATTCATGGGATGCTCTACATATCACGGACTTCTAGAAGACTTGACATTCACGTAGGAATGCTTTTATATCTGAATCAATCACCCAAGATTTAGGCATTTTGATCGACGAGGCTGGCAAAATATATCGTGGACCTACCTAAAAAGCCTAAAGGTGGCTTGCATATGTGACTTGATACATTGAGTTAGACCTACTAAATGGCATAGGAATATGGAAATTGCTTTCTAATGTGGATGAGGGTCTGTGTCTATAACACGCTTAAAAGTGCTGTGAAACCGATGACCACAAATCCAAGCCAAGGGACCCAACAAAAGCAAAGTGGAATTCGATGATTTCAATAAGAATTGAAAAAAACTAACATATTCAGCACAAGAACGAGTATTCCCCATAGGTCTGCACATATGCAGAGATATGGAAGTGTCGTTGAAAATCACGTATTAAGTGTCTTTAGTGTGGAAGTACACGAGTATTTAGACCTCTGATAAACCGTCGGGTTGAGGAAAAGAAAACAATGACACTTCATTTCATTCATCCTGCTTTGATCATTCAGGGTGAAATTTTAAATCACTGTTTATGTTGGAATGTTTCCCGCTCGAGGGGGTTGGCATTTCATTGTCTCGCTTCTAGGGCCTCTTCTAGAATCCAGATTAGCATGTGCCATTACATCTGGTGATTTATTAGACTATACAAGAGGCCAAAGCTGTTAAGTTCACTAGATTTTTTGTAACAGAATGAAAATGTATCAGAAATAGTTGGGCATTTCATCAACGCATTTATAGTTCTTTTCCCTGAACTGATCACTCATGAGATAACTAGTCTATCAGGTGAAGCCGTTAAGGAATTTTAACGCATTAGACTTGAGAATTCGATCAGGAAACGACTGCTCGACCGTGCAAATCTGCAAGAGATCATTATGACACAGTAAGATCGACTAGAAATCGGAGATAGGTTAACTCGACAAAGGTATGTGATTAAGTGTGGGTGATTCCACCTAATTGCACAATTCTTGTCGATCGGCACTAGACCGATTATTCTGTCATTTCGATACCCCGTGTCTGTATTTGAAATCTTGAGATTTCTACGACAATTGAGAGTCGCCAATGTATCGAGGTTGTACTTTGTGGCTTGAGAATAATCAACCACGGGTCAAATGCAAGAAAGTTTCCTAAAAGTTACCCGGTAGATTATGACGTACTAAATTCGCGTCGAAT
The DNA here is from genome assembly GCA_014182695.1 of Eucalyptus albens. NCBI lineage: Eukaryota > Viridiplantae > Streptophyta > Magnoliopsida > Myrtales > Myrtaceae > Eucalyptus > Eucalyptus albens. The sequence continues at coordinate 24,423,519 of CM024652.1, forward strand.
TGAAATTAACCGTGAAATCAAACGCAAATTCAAAAATTGAGAGTTCTGTCAAGTCAAAATTCATTTTAGGAACGTCGACTCATCTCCGAAAGATTTTTCTACAAACGAGATTTTTGGCGGAAAAGTAAAGTAAGGTCGTTTTTGTTCGAGATTGTCAAATGACCATTTTTGATCGAATCTTTGGGAAGCAAGTTGGATCATTTGATGGGGAAAAGTCATAAGAAGGTTGAGGACACATGGGTTAATTTAATTGAGCTTCAATTGGATTGAATTGATTGAGAATTGATTGAATTAAGTGTACGAGATTTTATGCCACGGCGGAAAAAGAAATTGGACCCATTGGACTAAGATTGTGAGAAATTGGAGATAGTGGAACATGACATCATCAAGTGATGTCATGGTGGGCCAATTTTTGTGGGATTAAAAAAAGAGAAAAAGAAAAGGAATGCCCCCGTTGTTCTCTCTCTCCTCTCTCTTCCTTTCTCCTTCCTCTCTCCCGTGCGACCGCTTCCTCCATCTTCTTCATCTTCTTCTTCGAAACCCAGCAAGCCGAAGAACTAGCAAAGCCGGAGCCAAGGCCGTCGTCGCTGCCTCACGCCGCACGCCGTCGTAGCTCTGCGACTGCTTGCACGTCCTCCGTCTTCCTCTCCCCCTTCTGCTGGTGTCGGCTTCTTCTTCTTCTCCCTGGGTGCTGTCCGACGCCCCAACAAATCTGGGGTGGACGCCAGAGCAGCCAACGACTGCTCGCGACGTTACCGCCCTCCACCATTCACCCGTTCATGCTTGGCTGAAGCCCAGCCGCCCTCGTCTATCTCGGTTCGCACGTTCCAGGGGCTGCTGGAGCTTGTCCCCACTGTCATGACCCACCGTATGCCCCCGCCTCAGCCGCCGGAGCTCCGCCTAGCCCCTCTCGGCCCTTGCATGCCCCAACCGAGCTCGGATCTACCCTCTTTCCGACCTCAACCAGCAGCGAACGAAGAGGAGAAAAATGGGTATGGCAGCGGCTTCGTGGCCCGTTTTGGCCGGCTTCTCGACCCCGGAAGCTAGGCCCGCCTTGGAGTGAATCGATCCCCTCGGCGTCCCCGTCGATTTGAGCCGCTCGGATCGCTAATCGGGTGAGTTTAACTCACTAATCCCTGATTAGTAGGTTAATCACGTTTAAGGGATGTTTAGATTAAGCTAAGTAGGTTTAGGTGATTAGATTAATTTATTTAAATGTAAGTGGATTAAGGGATGTGATTAGTTTAGTGAATAATTAATTAAGGCTAAGTAAATGTTTGGATTAAAGTAATCTTGTTCAAGCCTTAATTAATTATTTTAAATTAAATAATTAATTCGAAATTGTACTATTATAATAATTAATATAATATAATATTTAATTTTCGAAATAAATTTAATTATTTATTATTTTCAGAAATTTTGATCGGGATAGCCGGTGACCAGAATTTTATGCTGATGATCGTGGTGAAATTTGTTTATTTAATTGAGCTCCGATTTGAGCTAAATTGAATTTATTGTAATTAATTATTAATTTTCTAAATTAATTAATTAATTAATTAATTAATTAAATTTCGGAAATTAAGATTTAGATGGCCGTTGACCGAAATTCCATGCTGATTATCGTGGGATAGTCCGTTTATTTATTTGAGCGTTAATTTGTGCTGAATTGAATTAATTGTGAATTTATGATTTATTCCTAATTTATATTATTTTGGTTATTAATGGAGAAATAACCGGGCGTCGATTTACAATGCCAAAAATATGTAATGGGCTGATGAAATTGGTGGGATATTTTTAAGTAAAATTATTATATTTTGGCTAAGGCCAACCGTGTACCCACACACTGCTATTTATCGTGAATGATAAAAATGATGAATTGACTATATGGTTGGAGTGGTATACTATATCGGCCTTCGGGCGATATGTCAACTTTGGGTGAGCAGTTTATCGGTATATAATATTAGCCTACGGGCGACATGTCAGCTTTGGGTGAGCAGTATACCTTATTATCAGCTTTGGGCGAGCATATATAGTATACTAAATTGGCTTGGGGGCCCTAATCTATCAGCTTTGGGCAAGCATATACATAGTATATTATATCTATCAGCTTTGGGCGAGCTATGCTATCTACTATCAGCTTTGGGTGAGCAGTCCTAGACTATGGTCGGACTTTATAGATAATATTGAATGTACCGACTAGGCAAAGGTCATGGTGACATGTAATCGCTTAAGTCGATTTATCGCTGAGTCGATCTGATTGGTGGAATGTGATTGTTTGCTGTAGTTATCGATATTATTAATTGAACTAATGTGCAGGAAAGGAACTTATGCCAAGGTAAGCCCCTTGACCTGTGTTATGCTTAGGTTACCCTTATGGCGTATTGGCTTCCTAATTGGGTCTTAGTGGGGTAGAACTTGCTGAGACATAGTCTCATCCTGGTTTGGGGAAAAATATTTCAGGTTCCTAGATGACGATTGTGGAGGACCGGAAGTCCTGAAGTTCGGAAGGGGGAGGCTGAAGAATCGGTAAATGGGTCTGACTAGTGGATGTTAAGACAGTCCCTTTTTTGATAAGCCGTTAATTTTGTAAACAACCTAAGTTTGTAATTAACCAGTTTATCTATAAAGACTCGTCTTGGTTTGAAAAAAAAAAATATGATCCTACTTTTCTATCCTATTGTTTGATTGTCTGGGGATTTTATTAAGCTTCCGCATGCGTATATAAATGAATGGGTCGGTGACCTTCCTGAGACGTCACAAATAAATCGATCAAGTAAGGGATGGGCGCGCGCCCGAGGATCGGGGCGTGACATCCCCAACTTAAGTGGTATCAGAGCATGGTTTGTGTATGGAGTGATAAGGTGCGATGAGTCATGGGATAGTTGACAGGAAATGCCTTTAAATTCATGCTGGTGCTTATCTGTATTAGCTGGATGCTAGAATTGCTTGATGTTTGGATCGCTCTGTTTCTAATTCGGTGTTGAATTGGAAACAGGTGCTAGTTGAGTAAAGTTATACCATGAGCGATCAGGAGCCGAGAGTTCCTAGGCAGAGGACCTTATCCTCAGTGACTCGGGCTAGTACGCTAGTAAGAGGTAGAGCCGAGGTGGTCGTGGTAAAGAGCCAGCTGTGGCTAGCGCTAGTGGTGAAGCACCACCTCCTATTGGTGCTGGGGTAGAAACCCCTAGTGATCCTAGGTTCGATGGGATCATGTGTGTATTGGAAGCAATGAATTTAAGGTTAGATCAGTAAGCCACTACTATTGAAGCCGTTGCTCAGGCCGCCGCAATCGCCGCTGTTACCGCCTCCACTAGAGTTGCCCCTGCTGCCGCACCTGCCGTTGCTCCCGCCGCTATGAATGTTGAAGGTCCACCGGAGACTGTGGTCGCTGCAAGACCAATCCATAAGTTGGTGGAGCAATTCTTGAAATTAAACCCACCGTTGTTCACGGGGACAGGAGATCCCGAAGCTGCATCTTCATGGGTTCAGAAGCTTGAGAAAGCGTTTGCACTGCTAATGTGCAACGAGACTGAGAAGGTAATCCTAGCAAATTACTAGCTAGAGGGAGTTGCGAACACTTGGTGGATGACTACTCGTGAAACTATCTTCTCACAAGGCGTTGTCCAGGAGTGGAATACTTTCCTTGAAGCCTTCAATGACAAGTGCTTCTCTGAGACTACTAGAGAGGTGAAGATGGCCGAATTCCAACGTCTTCGTTAGGGTTCCCCAACCATCAATGAGTATGAGGCGAAGTTTATTGAACTTTCGCGATATGCCCCAGAGCTGATTGAGAATCTAGTAAACCGAGCGAGAAGATTTAGGGATGGGTTCAGGCCAGACTTGAGGAGTATACTGGTCTCCCTAGATCTGAAGACTTACAACGACATATACCGGAGAGCTCAAAAGATTGAGAAGGATCAGAATGAAAGGTCCACCTCGTCTGGATTGAGGTTTGTTCCAAGCAGAGATGCAATCCGTCAGGGAAAGAGACCCATGATTGGAGGTAGATTTCAGATCCCACCCAACAGTAAGGGTGGAATCGGAAAGTTAGGGTTGAGTCAGAATGGCCAGTGTCACATTTGTGGAAGACGGCATGGTACATCGCCGTGTCCTCGGAGGCCGGGTGTTTGTTTTGGATGTGGCCAACAGGGCCACATGATCAGAGATCGTCCTAACTGACCAAGAGGACAACCACAGTTGCCTCCACCGCCACCGTTGGGTCAGAATAGGGGATTCGCGCCGCAGATGGCATCATAGGGTGGACTGAACAGGCCTCCAGCTCAGGGCAGGACGTATGCCATCACAAGAGGATAGGCTAAGGATGCGCCTAATGTGATTGCAGGTACGGTTTTGTTGAACGACCATGCTGCTTATGCTTTATTTGACCCTGGCGCCACTAATTCCATTATAGCTGAGTAGTTTGTTAAGTTGATAAGATTAAGTCCTGAATTGTTGGAGTCAGCGGTTAGTATAACTACACCATTAAAGGATAAGGTGATAGTTGCATTGGGTTGTTTTGGTTGCAAGTTAGTGATTGGTGAGTGAGATGGGAAAATAGATCTAATAGTCCTAGCCATGTATGATTTCGATGTGATAATTGGTATGGATTGGCTCACCAAGCAACGAGCTAAGATGGACTGCTATAGTAAATTGATTCAATTTAACCTGTTAGGGGGTGAAAGTTTCGAGTTTACTAGGAGTCGAGGAGGATCCTTGATTGCTTTGATCTCATCACTTGAGGCAACCCGTTTGTTAGACGGGGGTTGTCAAAGTTACTTGGCGACTATCGTAGACACGACAGTTGAGGAGTTAAAGATCGAGGACATATCAGTGGTTCAAGAGTTTTCAGATGTGTTTCCTAAGGAGTTGCCAGGTTTGCCGCCTGAGATAGAGATTGAGTTTGTGATTGAGTTAGTACCCGGGATGGAGCCGATCTCTAAGGCTCCCTACCGTATGGCGTTATCTGAGTTGAAAGAACTAAAGGTGCAGATGCAAGAGTTACTAGATAAAGGATTCATACGCCCGAGTGCATCGCCTTGGGGAGCACCAGTTCTGTTTGTGAAGAAGAAGGATGGTTCATTTCGCTTGTGCATTGACTACTGTCAACTCAATCAAGTGACGATCAAGAACAAGTATCCACTGCCGAGGATCGATGATTTGTTTAATCAATTGCAAGGAGCGTTAATATTTTCTAAGATCGACTTGAGGATGGGGTATCATCAGTTGAGAATCAAGAAGAAGGACATACCGAAGTCTGCCTTTTGTACTTGATAGCCATTATGAGTTTACTGTAATGCCGTTTGGTTTGACGAACGCCCTAGCTGCTTTTATGGATTTGATGAACCGTGTGTTCAAGGAGTATCTGGATCAGTTTGTGATCGTGTTTATCGACGATATCTTGGTGTATTCAAAAAGTCCAAAGGAACACGAAAGACAGTTGAGGATAGTGCTATAGACTCTGAGGGACCATGAGCTATATGCCAAGTTTAGTAAGTGTGAGTTTTGGTTAACTCATGTGGCGTTCCTAGGTCATGTTATTTCAGGCGAAGGAATTTCAGTGGACCCGAGTAAAATAGAAGCCGTGATCAATTGGCCGAGACCGACGATAGTAACAGAGATCAGAAGTTTTCTGGGATTGGCAGGTTATTACAGACGGTTTGTGGAAGGTTTCTCATCGTTAGCGTCATCCCTAACAAAGCTCTTGAAGAAAGAAGAAAAATTCATTTGGACAGACAAGTGCGAGAATAGTTTTCAGGAGCTTAAAGAAAAGCTGACTACCGTACCTGTGCTGACAATTCCATTTGGCCTTGGAGGATTCGAGATCCATAGTGATGCGTCATTCAGAGGATTGGGTTGCATGCTGATGCAACATGGTAGAGTCATTGCATACGCCTCCCGTCAGTTGAGACCTCATGAACAGAACTATCCAACGCATGACTTAGAACTCGCGGTGATCATCTTTGCCCTGAAGATTTGGAGACACTATTTGTGCAAAGAAAGATTCCAAATCTTCACTGACTATCAGAGCCTCAAGTATGTGTTTTCTCAAAAGGAGTTGAACGTGAGGCAACGCCGATGGATGGAATTACTAAAGGACTATGACTGTGATATTCTGTATCGCCCCGGAAAAGCAAATAAGGTCACTGATGCACTAAGTCGGAAGTCTTCAGTCGCTCAAATGGTGCTCAAGGAATGGAGCTTACTTGAGAATGCTCGAGATTCGGTTTTCAAATTTGAAGTAGGCCACCTTTCGAACCTTATGGGGCCACCCTCAGAATTGAGCCGAAAATGCAGATCAGAATCAAAACGCTTCAGTGGACAGATCCTGAGATTCAGAAGATTCTGCATGAGAATACAGAAAAGAGGAATGCTGACTTTCAAATTTCTGAGGATAGAACGTTAAGGTTCCAAGGACGATTGTGTGTACCTAACGATGTAGAGCTTAGAGAAGAGATTTTATCAGAGGTTCATCGTAGCAATTACAGCATTCATCTTGGCAGTATGAAGATGTATCCGAATTTGCGTCAACACTATTGGTGGTCAGGTATGAAGGCGGACATTGCCAAGCATGTCGACGAGTGTTTGACGTGTTAGCAGGTAAAAGCTCAGCATTGCAAGCCGGGAGGACTTCTACAATCTTTAGAGATCCCATAATGGAAATGGGAGCATATCACGATGGATTTCGTGACCGGACTACCGAGGAGTCAGAAAGGTAATGATTCGATTTGGGTGATAGTCGACAGATTGACAAAGTAAGCTCACTTCATTGCAGTTCGAAAGGATCTCAGTTTGGATAGACACGCAGATCCATATGTACGATAGATAGTTCGTTTGCATGGAGTGCCGGTTACGATAACATCAGATAGAGACCTGAGATTTATTGTTGCTTTTTGGAAGAGCTTGCAGAGTGCTCTAGGTACAAAGCTTTAGTACATTACAGCCTATCATCCTTAGACGGATGGCCAACCTGAGAGGACAATTCAGACCCTCAAGGATATGCTAAGAGCTTGTGTAATAGATTTCAAAGGAAGTTGGGAAGATCAGCTTCACCTGGTGGAGTTTGCCTACAACAATAGTTATCAACAAAGCCTCCAGATTGCTCCATTCGAAGCGTTGTATGGCAGAGCATGCAGAACACCAGTGTGTTAAGACGAAGTCGGGAAAAGGAAAATCACGGGCCCGAGTTGATTCAGAGTCGGTAGATGCCGTGGGTAGTGATCGAGGCGGATTAAATACCGCTTAGAGTCATCTGAAAAGTTACGCAGACAAGCGCCGGAGATTGTTAGAATTCCAAGTTGATGATCACGTTTTTCTGAAGGTGTCACCAATGAGGAGAATTTCGCGCTTTGGCAAGAAGGGAAAATTGAGTCCGAGGTACGTAGGTCCATTTGACATTCTTGAAAGAATCGGCAACCTAGTGTATCGTCTTGCATTACTGCCGAAGTTGGCGCAAGTGCATGATGTATTTCACGTGTCGATGTTGAGGAAGTATGAGCCTAACCCGACCCACGTACTCAATTTTGAAGAATTGGACGTGGATGATCATGTGTCATACGTTGAAAGCCCGGTTCAGATTGTGGATCAAAAAGAGCAAGTCCTACGTACAAAGACCATCCCGTTGGTCAAAGCGGCCTGGCAACACCACAGTATTGAAGGAGCGACATGGGAGACTGAAGAGTCAATGAGAGAATTGTACCCCCACCTTTTTGCTTAAGTACTATAAGGTTTAAATTTCGAGGACGAAATTTTTATAAGAGGGGAAGAATTGTGACATCCTGAAATCTAGATTCCGCTTTCGATTGAAATAGTTGGGCATTTCATCAACACATTTATAGTTCTTTTCCCTGAACTGATCACTCATGGGATAACTAGTTTATCAGGTGAAGCCGTTAAGGAATTTTAATGCATTATACTTGAGAATTCGATCAGGAAACGACTGCTCGACCGTGCAAATTTGCAAGAGATCATTATGACACAGTAAGATCGATTAGAAATTGAAGATAGGTTGACTCGACAAAGGTATGTGATTAAGTGTGGGTGATTCCACCTAATTGCACAATTCTTGTCGATCGGCACTAGACCGATTATTCTGTCGTTTCGATATCCCGTGCCTATATTTGAAACCTTGAAATTTCTACGACAATTGAGAGTCGCCAATGTATCGAAGTTGTACTTTGTGGCTTGAGAATAATCAACCACGGGTCAAATGCAAGAAAATTTCCTAAAAGCTACCCGGTAGATTAGGACGCACTAAATTCGCGTCGAATTGAAATTAACCATGAAATCAAACCTGAATTCAGAAATTGAGAGTTCTGTCAAGTCACAATTCATTTTAGGAACGTCGACTCATCTCCGAAAGATTTTTCTACAAACGAGATTTTTGGCGGAAAAGTAAAGTAAGGTCGTTTTTGTTCGAGATTGTCAAATGGCCGTTTTTTATCGAATCTTTGGGAAGCAAGTTGGATCATTTGATGGGGAAAGTCATAAGAAGGTCGAGGACACATGAGTTAATTTAATTGAGCTTCAATTGGATGGAATTGATTGAGAATTGATTGAATTAAGTGTACGAGATTTTATACCACGGCGGAAAAAGAAATTGGACCCATTGGACTAAAATTGTGAGAAATTGGAGATAGTGGAACATGGCATGACATCAAGTGATGTCATGGTGGGCCAATTTTGGGGGATTAAATAAAGAGAAAAAGAAAAAGAATGCCCCCTTGTTCTCTCTCTCCTCTCTCTTCCTTTCTGCTTCCTCTCTCCCGTGCGACCGCTTCCTCCATCTTCTTCATCTTCTTCTTCAAAACCCAGCAAGCCAAAGAACTAGCAAGCCAAGGCCGTCGTCGCCGCCTCACGCCGCACGCCGTCACAGCTCCGCGACTGCCTACACGCCCTCCGCCTTCCTCTCCCCCTTCTGCTAGTGTTGGCTTCTTCTTCTTCTCTCTGGGTGCCATCCGACGCCCCAGCAAATCTGGGGTGGACGCCGGAGCAGCCAACGACTGCTCGCGACGTCGCCGCCCTCCATCATTCGCCCGTTCATGCTTGGCTGAAGCCCAGCCGCCCTCGTCTATCTCGGTCCGCACGTTCCAGGGGCTACCGGAGCTTGTCCCCACCGTCGTGACCCACTGTATGCCCCCGCCTCAGCCGCCGGAGCTCCGCCTAGCCCCTCTCGGCCCTTGCATGCCCCAACCGAGCTCGGATCTACCCTCTTTCCGACCTCAACCAGCAACGAACGAAGAGGAGAAAAATGGGTATGGCAGCGGCTTCATGGCCCGTTTTGGCCGGCTTCCTGACCCCGGAAGCTAAGCCCGCCTTGGAGTGAAACGATCCCCTCGGCGTCCCCGTTGATTTGAGCCGCTCGGATCGCTAATCGGGTGAGTTTAACTCACTAATCCCTGCTTAGTAAGTTAATCATGTTTAAGGGATGTTTAGATTAAGCTAAGTAGGCTTAGGTGATTAGATTAATTTATTTAAATGTAAGTGGATTAAGTGATGTGATTAGTTTAGTGAATAATTAATTAAGGCTAAGTAAATGTTTGGATTAAAGTAATCTTGTTCAAGCCTTAATTAATTATTTTAAATTAAATAATTAATTCGAAATTGTACTATTATAATAATATAATATAATATTATTATATTTAATTTTCGGAATAAATTTAATTATTTATTATTTTCCGGAAATTTTGACCGGATAGTCGGTGATCGGAATTTTATGCTAATGATCGTGGTAAAATCCGTTTATTTAATTGAGCTCTGATTTGAGCTAAATTGAATTTATTGTAATTAATTATTAATTTTAGAAATTAATTAATTAATTAATTAAATTTTGAAATTATGATTTAGATGGCAGACAACGAAATTCCATGCTGATTATTGTGGTGCAGTCCGTTTATTTATCTGAGCGTTAATTTGTGCTGAATCGAATTAATTGTGAATTTAGGATTTATTCCTAAATTATATGATTTTGGTTATTAATGGAGAAATAACCAGGCGTCGGTTTACAACATCAAAAATATGTAATGGGCTGATGAAATTGGTTGGATATTTTTAAGTAAAATTATTATATTTTGGTTAAGGCTAACCGTGTATCCACACACGACTATTTATCGTGAATGATAAAAATGATGAATTGACTATATGGTTGGAGTGGTATACTATATCGGCCTTCGGGCGATATGTCAACTTTAGGTGAGCAGTATATTGATATATTATATTAGCCTACGGGCAATATGTCAGCTTTGGGTGAGCAGTATACCTTATTATCAGCTTTAGGTGAGCATATATAGTATACTAAATTGGCCTGGGGGCCCTAATCTATCAGCTTTGGGCGAGCATTTACATAGTATACTATATATATCAACTTTGGGCGAGCTATGCTATCTACTATCAGCTTTGGGTGAGCAGTCTTAGACTATGGTCGGACTTTATAGATAGTATTGAATGTACCGACCAGGGAAAGGTCGTGGTTACATGTAATCACCGATTGTCGATCGATTGTTGGAATGTGATTGTTTGGTGGAATGTAGTTATCGATATTATTAATTGAACTAATGTGTAGGAAAGGAATTGATGCCAAGGTAAGCCCCTTGACCTGTGTTGTGCTTAGGTAGCCCTTATGGCGTATTGGCTTCCTAATTGGGTCTTAGTGGGGTAGAACTTGCTGAGACATAGTCTCATCCCGGTTTGGGGAAAAATATTTCAAGTTCCTAGATGACGATCGTGGAGGACCGGAAGTCCTGAAGTTCGGAAGGTGGAGGCTGAAGAATCAGCAAATGGGTCTAACTAGTGGATGTTAATACAGTCCCCTTTTTTTATAAGCCGTTAATTTTGTAAATAGCCTAAGTTTGTAATTAACCAGTTTGTCTATAAAGGCTCGTCTTGGTTTGAAAAAAAAAATATGATCATACTTTTCTATCCCATTGTTTGATTGTCTGGGGATTTTATTAAGCTTCCGCATGTGTATATAAATGAATGGATCGGCGACCTTCCTGGGTCGTCGCAAATAAATTGACCAAGTAAGGGATGGGCGCGCGCCCGAGGATCGAGGCGTGACATGGCCAAAGCATCTTATAAACACCACAACCAATATTGAATGGCTGTAAACCAAAAGGCAGAGTTCAAAAATCACAATCATTGCTGCATCCCAGTAAACTTGAGAAGTTCGGTTATGAAAATAGAAGCCTAACCTTAAGAGCAAGAAGAAGAAGAAATGCATTGGGAGCCAAAAATAGAGTAGTGTAAGGTTATCAGCATATGGTATTAGGCAATCTCTAAACCCATACGTCAACAGAGACCATTTTCAAGCATTTGACTGTGTCCCTCATCCATTCTCAAGTGCCAAAACAGGCAACATTTCAACTTCTCTTCAATATAAAAGATGCTATAACACTCCAAGATCTATACAGAGAAGGACAAGAGAGCTCAACAGTCACTATCTAGAAACATGGAAAGAAAGAGCAACACCCAGCAGTGACTAATAAGGGCAATCACTTGTATACTTCAAAATGAACAAAAAGGATCAGGCATAATGCAAGAGAAGTAAACCCAAAACATGATTTAGTCACAGCAGAAAGGGAAAAAACATAGTAACAATACTAAATTTGTATTCCACTTCCAAGCTCCATCAAAGTGATCCTAATACCATACTTATGTTTCAAGTCTATCCACCTATATTCCCTTTAAAACCACCTTACTGTCCAATATCCAGGTCACTCAGTATTTAGTAAATAAAACACCTTTGACTATTTTAACATTCAATGAAATTAGTCACACCTCATGGCTCATGACATACTTACCTTGTCCAGATCTTGTGAGACCACTTCAAGTCCACCGCATGTAGACAATTCTATATGATAGTAGCAGCTTTTTGAGCCTATAACTCTTGTACATCTCCATTTGTCTTTTGTAATTTGTCTTTTGTTGCTTTCAGTATCTCCTTCACCTTATGAATCTCTTCATCTTTCTCATTGTCCAACCTTATGTTCTTGGTTGGAAGACAACTAGATTCCTTCAACTTGTGAATCTCTTCATTCTTTGCTTTCTTTGACCCTAAGTTCTTGGTTGGAAGACAACTAGATTTGGAGGCCCTAAATCATTCAGGCATGGGTTACGCTCTAACATCAGACCATCCAAGTTTCTCTTTTCCCAACACTAGAAAAACACTATTTTGAGGGGGTGTTGTTCTTTCCAAGTTCCAAATATACCTCCATGAGATCATTCATATGCCCATGCAGTTTAGTAACATAAAAAACTTATAAACTAATGTTGTTACTATTTACTGGCGAGCAGTTTTGTTGACACCTAACTTAAATTTAGTTTTTTAAAAATTAAAAATAAAGCATTTGTTTTTGGAGGGAAATTTTTAATATTCTTTTGAATAATAAAATATTTGATTGTTAAAAAAAAAAAAAATCTCCTCATTTTGAATTTAAAAAAAAAAAAAAAACTCAACAACCGTATGATTTTTGGAGCCATTTTTTGTTGAGAAGATGAGTAGATATCGGGAAATCTTCAACGATTTTGAGTCTTTCCTCTATAAAAGAGGGCAAGTTTTCGGAACCAGGGGGGCTTCTCTTCATTTGTTCGTCCAAGAAAAAATAGCAAACTGCAGAAAAATAGAGGCAAATAGAAAGAGAGAGAGAGAGAGGTGACGTGAAGCGAGAGAGAAAGGTGAGAAGGGTCGAGAGTTCGTAAAGAAAGAGAGAGGTGAGAGAGAGTGTCAGTGAGAGAAAAAAAGTAAAAAGAAGAGGAAAAAGCAAAAAAAGCAGAAGAGTGAAGAGGAAAAGTCAAATAGCAAAAAGAAGCTTTTGCTTCTGCAAAAGGAATAGAGAAGACAGAGACGTGCGGGCGGAAAAAAGGAGAAATCCTGTTCATCTTCTTCCCTTTCGGCTCCGCAGTCACTCCACTTCACAGCCGTTCGAGTTTCTGGTGCACCGGTCGCTACGCGGTGTCGTCCGTGATTTCGCCTTGCTGCCTCGCCTCTCCGTGCTCTTTCCGAAGTGCTGCTCGAACCGTCAGCCAGTGACCCGCGAGCCCGATGCCGCTTGAGTCGAGTCGAGCCTCCACAGCCCGACGCCGCCTCTAACGCCTGCTCCACCTCACCGAGCAACGCCCACAAAGCAATACTTTGCCGGTTTTGCCGCGACTTACAGCAGGCTGTAGCTAATCCCAATCGTCACACTAGCTACCACCACCTCGCCGGATTCTTCCTCGACGACCTCGGCTCATTCGTGATCCGCCCTTGCCCACTCGCCTACACTCGTTGAAGCTGCGCCGCTCCTGACCACAGTAGCCCGAACTAGAACCAAAAGCCCCGACGCCGAGTCTCCGCTACAACTTGAGCAGCCGAAACCCCTCTCCGTTGCTTTGTGAGCTCGAGCCGCATGCTATTGTTACTCTTCCCAACGCCCGCGCCGCAGCTCGCGCGTCGCCACCATCGTCGCGACGACCCGACGCCGCGCCCTCCTCCGAACCGATGCTCGTGACTCCGCCGCAACTGCAGTGCCCATCACCGCACGCCTGGGTCCCTTTTGCAGGTCGCCGTGCTACCCCCAGCTCCGGCCACTGGGACCCATCACCCTTGGTGAATCACCATCATAGCTTGGTCGCTATTGCTCCCTCACCATTCCTCAAGGTGGTTGTGAGTTAGACTAGGTAAATTTTTAGATTAAATTTAGTTCGAGTATTCGAACTCATTTTTTAATATATATTCTAACTTGATTTGTTTTGATTTATTATCATTAGGAAATTTGTCATATTAAGTTATGATAATAAAAAATATTGACCCGCGAGATGTCGGGTTAGATTTTTTATTATTTCGACTTTTCATGGCAAATTCATGATTTGCTTTGCATCATTGAAATGTCATTGATTTACATAGATAAATTTTCAATAGTACATGTATTTTGATGCATCATTGCTATTTGCACATCACATATCTTATCATATGTCATATCTAGAATTTAAGTACTTAGGTCCATATGCATTTCATATTTAAAGCTTTGCGTTTCGATATTTTTTAGATTCATATAGGATTAGGTTAATTTTCCTTTAATAAAAAAAAGAAAGAAAAAAAAAAAAATGTTATTTAGGTTATATAGATTTCATAATGTGTACACCACATGCTGCGCCTTAGTTAGTGGGTCATAGGTTAATATTTTAATATTCTAGTCATGCATTTTTTAATAAAAAGGCCGAAGATTAATATTACATAATTATTTTCTTTTTAATAAGAATCATTAAGTCATTTGAAAAAGAAAACACAAGAGGTCATTTACTTGGTTAGTTAATAAATTAGTTTATAATTGATCATATTTCATGTCGTCATTGTTAGTGCAGGTTGCATATGTGTAATAAAAAAAATCATAAAAAGAACATGCATATAAAATTATCACGTCATACATTTCATATCATACAACATATGCATATTTAGGGTTATGTAAATTAGATTGCACACATATTGTAATTATTTGAATTATGCCACATGAATTGCATCTCATATGTCATTAAAGTAAAATTCATGCATATTAAGTTTAAATTAAGATTGCATATAATTAATATTTTTTAAAAGAAAAAGAAAAAGTAGGTGTCATGTCATTTAAAAATCATGTTTAGGACATGCATTTTATTAGCATTATTTATTTATTTATTTGAATGTTATTTTATTGTGCACCTGCATGACCACCATTTGCATGTTAGTAGCTTATATTAAAATTAATCAACATTGTCTGCTAAATATTTTTGAAATTAAAATAAAAGGTACCGAAAGGGCGTTAGACTAATCTAGCGTAATCATGTCTCCGAATTTATTGAATCTCTGGTTTGTAAAAATAAAGTATTCTCCCATACTTTATTTGGGTTTCTAATCAAACCCTAATTGATTAGTGGCGCCTCCAAATTGAATTGAAATTGCATGTTTAAATGAGTTAATTTCTATCAAGTCGCGATTGGTAGGACTTGGGAGGGTCCGTGCCAAGTTTTCGGACTTAGTAATCCATTAACCTAAACTTTAGGATTGCCCTGAAAATTTTAGGTCGCGACAGCTTGGCGACTCCACTGGGGACAGAGTTAAAACTCATAGTGGACATAGGCCTGTTTTATTTTAAGAAAAATATTTTGTTTGGCAGCATGGAAACAAGGTACGCTCCTAACATAAAGTGTTAAATGTTTTTGCAAATGGGAGGTATAAAGGGAGTAGCCTTTGCTAACCCTTGTTTTGCAGATTGGAGTTAAGGATGAATGGTTGAATTTAAATTATAGAAGTGTTGTTTGCAATTAAACTGTTGTGCATGTTTTATTTTTAGCACTACACTATTGCACACACAACCTGCTACCGGACTTGGGCTGCGATAGGATTATTAGGATGGTGTTGAGAATGATACTTCCTCTAAAGCGAGACTGCTATATAGAGGTTGACCTTCTCTTCCCCGAAAGTTCTTCATGGTGTCGAATGTGTTTGTCCATATCCGCGAGACTGCGTGATATTAGACATTCCGTTCAACTGAGCCGGGGTTAGGAGGACCTGACACGTTAATGCGAGACTGCAACGGTCAGATCATCCTCTTAACTCCATTTTGTTAAGCCATCTAGATAGAAATCGAGCCCCACATTTCATGCGTGTGTCTATGTGATTGTCATCCATTACCAGTGAAAGTAAGTTGTTTAAATTCTCATTACTGCAATTTACTTACTTGCAATTTCGATGGCCTATGACATTAGGTTTCGTCGTCGGTCTTATTTTATATGCAATGGGGAAAACCGACATACAATTCAGTTCTACTTCCAAAAACATATAAAATGAGATATTTTGGTTTCTTAGTTCAATGTTTAGGGACTTGAATTTCAATTCTTAGTTAGAAAATTTTATTCAAAATTCAAATAAAATGAAGCGATTGATCGTTGTCATGGACCAATCTCATTTGTTATGATACTTACTGCATTATTTTACATTGTTAGGTGACAACACGGCTCATCTAAGATCACCAATCCGTACTCGTTCCAGAGTAACAATGGCTGATAACACCGAACAAATACATGTTGCTGAACAAACTCGCATCGCTGCCCTCGAATCGGAGATGAAGCAAGTTCTGAATGTTCTTGAGTAGCTCTCTAAGCAAATCGATTCTCTCCAAGCAAACATTGCTCCACCAGCTCTGCAAGTTGAAGTGGTGTTACCACAACAGGCTCCCATGGTTGATCCAAGAGATAAAGGCAAGAATACAGTTGATCCGAGAGATAAATGCAAGAATACATCCGCAGTTGGGCCATCTACCTCTGATGATTCCTCCAAGGAGAAAATTACTGACGTGCCTCAAATTGTTGTTGATGAGGAGGTACAAGTGATACACTCGGCTGTACCGAAGACGAAACAGGAAAAACGTTTGATAAAAATTGAGGAGAAACTCAAGCAGCTGCAGGGTTCATTTAGCCAAGTCCCAACTGATCTCTCCCATTATGCAAAGATCAAGATACCAAAGAAGTTCAAAATGCCAGACTTTGAAAAGTATGATGGCACCTCTTGCCCAAAGATCCATCTGCAGACTTATGTGGTCAGGATGACCCAATATGTTGATAACATCCCCTTGATGATTCAACAATTTCAAGCAAGCTTGACAGGACCGGCGTTGCAATGGTACATCATGAAGAAGATTAATCTGCTGGAGACTTTGGAGGATTTGACAGATGCCTTCTTCAAGCAATATAAGTATAATATTGATGTCACTCCATCTCAGGAAGATTTACTTCGCATTGAAAAGAAGAGGACGGAATCTTTCAAGGCATATGTCACGAGATGGAGGACTGTAGCCACTCAGATAACTCCAGAGCCAATAGAAAAGGAGCTAATGGATTTGTTCATGAAGACACTCCCGCTTGAGTATCGAAATCGAATGCTGGGATCGACTGCCGAGTCATTCAATCAGCTAATCCCTGTTGGTGAGCGAATTGAAGTAGCATTGCGTGACGGATGGGCGTCTGATCAAACCAGCTTATATGGAAGAGTCTCAACCAATAAGGATAAGGAACTTGTAGCGGAGGTTAATGCAGCTTATGTGCAACCACCTTGCCCTACCCCGAACACCTATCAGGGAGGAGCACGACCATTCTTTGGCCAGCAGAAGAACTCTTCTAGGCGTCAATTTACACCTCTTCCTAAGCCATTGTCCAAGATCTTGCCAACCCTTCAAAAGAAAGGATTACTCGCTAAAGAGCCTAAGCGACCTAATCCCAAGCGATTCCCCAACTATGATCCGTCCAAGACATGTGCTTATCATATGGGAGAGGTGGGGCATTCTGTTGACGATTGCTATACACTGCAACATAAAATCCAAAATCTTTTGGATGCCAACGTGGTCTCATTCCGGGATGCACAACCGAACATCTAGAATAACCCACTCCCTGACCACCCAGAAGCTGTGAATACCATTTTCGGTTTTGATGCTGAGCCCACCATGTTTCAGATGATGCATGAGGAAGTAGAAGTGATGAACACCCTGGGGCAACCGAGTGGCAAATTCGATTACTATGTAAAGTATTCGGCTCCTCCTAGCTCCTATTTCGACCCACGAGATATCATCCCAGATGGATGGGGTGGCATAGATGATCCCGCACCTCCAAAGATTGAGAGCTCTGATGACGCATTCGAAGGAATGACTGAATTGTTTGCCATTGACGAAGCTCGAGAGTAGTACACTCCTCTGCGTAGGAGTCTTTATCGTTTTCCGTATTTGCATATTTGCATTTTCAATTCTAGGATTTCCCTCATTTCAGTAATGTAATTTGTTTTTCATCCAATAAAATACATGGAGATTTTCGTGTTTTAAGGGCATGTTGAAGTATACCAAACTAGCCTTGTGATGAAATCCTACCAAAAAGAAAACGGCAAGGAGCTAATTCTGAAGGCTGGGCTTCTTCATGTTCCCTTGAAAAAATTTTCAAAATAAAATAATTTTCCAGCATGCATCTAATTTACCTTGTTTGTTTCATTTAATTATTTACTTTATGTTTCAGGTGTAGCCTTGCGCACATTTAAGGAACCTCTATGAGCTCCCTTGCAAAGAGGGGCAAGACACAGACACTTAATAGCTTTCACTTCATGATTTGATAGAGCATGGCATTTTTATCATTTCAGAATGTTTTCACATGATGTGCAATTCACCAATTCCACTTGAAATTTATCAAAATGGATAATTCAGTAAAGGATGTTGAGTTACTTGAACATGTTAAATGATGTTAAATGAGGTGTGAAAGGCAAGCCTAAATCCCATACACAGTCCCCTGTCTATACATTGTGAGGTGAGTATGGAAACGTTTTGTGTTTCAAGATGAAGAGTTTTCTTGCAAGAAGTACGGCAGCTGAAATGACGAGAGGCAATTCATTTGTCTGTCCCAAACACTACAAATAATCCATTGCTTAACCCTTTTGAGCCCAAATACTTTCTGTCATACTACCCCTGTCACGGACCACCCCACATCGGGGCAAATGGAGGTAAGTTGACATTAAAGGAGAGTGAAATGGATAGAAATTTTCTTGCTCTCACTTGCATCAATCTTCAAGTCATGCTATTACATTGAATTCATGTGGTAATTTAAGTGCCTTAGGATGATGAAGAGCATTTCTTTCACTACCCTACACACTTGTGCCATTTGCGTAGCCCACTTGAGCCTACAATTTCATTTCTTTTAAACCCAGTTGGTGATCATACCCCACACTGGGGCAAGGCAAGAGATAGATAAAGACCCTTGAAGATTCGAGTGTCATTTAAAGTATACATGACACACACATTGTGCGCAAGAGCTGAAATCAAAATAGAACTAAGGGGCATGAAAAAGCAGTGTGCTTGATAAAAGCAAGGCCAATGCCCGTGAAAAGAAGAGATAAATGACTGATGAATTGGGGGGCATAAAAAAAAAAAAAGCAGTGTGCCTGATCAATGCCCATCATCAAAGAAAATGGTTTTAAAAGAAAATGATGTTGAGAAAAGATTTCCAATTGAATAATCATTGGCATCAGTGATAAACTCTTGAGCCAATAAAGAAATTTGTCAAGAAGACAATCCGTGGCGAAGAAAACTAGTGGTAATGTCAAGATGATCACCAACTCTTACCCATTACACACATCTTTGAGCCTAACAATCCTTTCGTTTCTCAACCCATGAACCCAGCCTATGTTATGTCCCTTACAAAGTCTCTTCAGATTATGGCACTTGAATTAACATAGGAATTCATATGTTTTAAGCATTGCTCGAAGAAGTGCGAGCAAGATTATTTCTTTCTCATTTTGCAGGGTTCTTGGCTTGTAAACCCGGAGATGACTACAGAATAGTTCTTTCAATAGCCTTGACTCAAAGAGTCCCTTTTGCTAAGCCATTGACCAAACCCACATTACAATTCTTGTCAAATACCTCTCAAATTGGTAAGGTCGTACTGATTGCAAGAAAATTCGAACTCTTGTTGACAAGATGATGATAAGATTGAGTGATATATTCCCGCATCAATGGTCAGGACAAATAACCCCTCCTAAATGAGAGTGAGTGAAAAAGCCTTTTTCACACCAAAAGTGTCTCATTTAGCATGTTCAAGAGATTCACACTATAACTGAAAATTGTCATTGTGATAATTTTTCCAGTAGAAGCTTGATAAAGCCATCATGCATGGACCTTCATTGAATTTTTCCTCAAAGACCAAAGGATTTGTCTTTGAAACCCTGAGTTTGTTCAGATCTTGGTGCTTGATGAGAATTCCAAGTACCCATTTATAAAATGTTTTCAAATGTCTAGTTTGAGTTCCGGATGTTTGAACCTTTAAACACTTGATGTGATTTCCAAGTGCTTGTCTTTTCAAACATCGATGTGATTTCCAGATGTTTAGTTAAATATTTTCAAATGTCTAGTGTGAACCCCAGATATTTGAACCCTTAAACGCTTGATGTGATACCAAGTGTTTGTCTTTCCAAACGTCTGATGTGACTTCCAGATGTTTAGTAAAAACCCCAAATATTTGAACCCTTAAACGCTTGATGTGATACCAAGTGTTTGTCCTTCTAAAACGTCTTATGTGATTTCCAGATGTTTAGTAAATGTTTTCAAATGTCCAGCATGAATTCCAGAATTTGAATCTTTAAATGCTTGATGTGACTTCCAAGTATTTGTATTTTCAAATATCTGAATGTGATTCCAAGTGCTTAGGATCGATGAGAGTTCCGGATCTCTAAAGACTTTGAGCCTTTCAATTATCTCGAAGAGATTTCCAGATGTTGGTCGGGTCTTATAGGAATCATTTCACACCTAATAATACTTTTCTGAATCTCCAGATAAGTATGATAGGTACATGTTTTCTTTGCATTTGCATTTCATTAAGCATGGAGACATAGAAATATATGCTCTCGATAAAATCATTGCATTTACATTGCATTATCGCATGACCTTGCATTTCAAAAGAATTAAATTTATTTGAAAAAGAGGTCATTAACATTTGCATATACATTCCATATTCATTTTGCATTTGCATTTCATTGAGCATAGACACATTGAAATATATGCTATTGACCAAATCATTGCATTTACATGGCATTCTTTATTGCATGACATTGCATTTATTTGAGTCCATTTTTCTTTTATATAAAAAAAAGGGTCATTACAATTAGCATTTGCATATTCATTTTGCATGGTTTAAATTTAGGTGTCATTTATCTTTGAAGGAAACCTCTACGAGCTTCCCTTCAAAGAGGGGCAACTGTTGACACCTAATTTAAATTTAGTTTTTTAGAAATTAAAAATAAAGCATTTGTTTTTGGAGGGAAATTTTTTAATATTCTTTTGAATAATAAAATATTTGATTGTTAAACAAATCTCCTCATTTTGAATTTAAAAAAAAAAAAAACTCAACAACCGTATGATTTTTGGAGCCATTTTTTGTTGAGAAGATGAGTAGATATCGGGAAATCTTCAACGATTTTGAGTCTTTCCTCCATAAAAGAGGGCAAGTTTTCGGAACTAGGGGGCTTCTCTTCATTTGTTCGTCCAAGAAAAAATAGCAAACTGCAGAAAAATAGAGGCAAATAGAGAGAGAGAGAGAGAGAGAGAGGTGACGTGAAGCAGAGAGAAAGGTGAGAAGGGTCAAAGAGTTCGTAAAGAAAGAGAGAGGTGAGAGAGAGTGTCAGGTGAGAGAAAAAGTAAAAAAGAAGAGGAAAAAGCAAAAAAAGCAGAAGAGTGAAGAGGAAAAGTCAAATAGCAAAAAAAGAAGCTTTTGCTTCTGCAAAAGGAATAGAGAAGACAGAGACGTGCGGGCGAAAAAAAAGGAGAAATCCTGTTCATCTTCTTCCCTTTCGGCTCCGCGATCACTCCACTTCATAGCCGTTCGAGTTTCGGTGCACCGGTCGCTGCGCGGTGTCGTCCGTGATTTCGCCTTGCTGCCTCGCCTCTCCGTGCTCTTTCCGAAGTGCCGCTCGAACCGTCGCCCGGTGACCCGCGAGCCGGTGCCGCTTGAGTCGAGTTGAGCCTCCATAGCTCGACGCCGCTCTAACGCCCTCGCTCCACCTCACCGAGCAACGCCCACAACAATACTTCGCCGGTTTTTGCCGCGACTTGTAGTAGCTGCAACTAATCCCAATCGTCACACTAGCTACCACCACCTCGCCGGATTCTTCCCTGACGACCTCGGCTCTGTTCGTGATCTGCCCAGCCACTCGCCTACACTCGCTGAAGCTGTGCCGCTCCTGACCACAGTAGCCCGAACTAGAACCAGAAGCCCCAACGCCGAGTCTCCGCTGCAACTTGAGCAACCGACACCTCTCCGTTGCTGTGAGCTCGAGCCACATGCTATTGTTACTCTTCCCAACGCCCGCGCCAGTAGCCTGCGCGTCAGCCACCATCGTCGCGACGACCCGACGCCGTGCCCTCCTCCGAACCGACGCCTGTGACCTGCTGCAATCTGCAGTGCCCATCACCGCACGCCTTTGTCCCTTTTGCAGGTCGCCGTACTACCCCCCAGCTCCGGCCACCAGGACCCATCACCCTTGGCGAATCACCATCATAGCTTGGTCGCTATTGCTCCCTCACCATTCCTCAAGGTGGTTGTGAGTTAGACTAGGTAAATTTTTAGATTAAATTTAGTTCGAGTATTCGAACTCATTTTTTTTTTTATATAGTCTAACTTGATTTGTTTTGATTTATTATCATTAGGAAATTTGTCATATTAAGTTATGATAATAAAAATATTGACCCGCGAGATGTCGGGTTAGATTTTTTATTATTTCGACTTTTCATGGCAAATTCATGATTTGCTTTGCATCATTGAAATGTCATTGATTTACATAGATAAATTTTCAATAGTACATGTATTTTGATGCATCATTGCTATTTGCACATCACATATCATATCATATGTCATATCTAGAATTTAAGTACTTAGGTCCATATGCATTTCATATTTAAAGCTTTGCGTTTCGATATTTTTTAGATTCATATAGGATTAGGTTAATTTTCCTTTAATAAAACAAAAAAGAACAAAAAAAAAATGTTATTTAGGTTATATAGATTTCATAATGTGTACACCACATGCTGCGCCTTAGTTAGTGGGTCATAGGTTAATATTTTAATATTCTAGTCATGCATTTTTTAATAAAAAAGGCCGAAGATTAATATTGCATAATTATTTTCTTTTTAATAAGAATCATTAAGTCATTTGAAAAAGAAAACACAAGAGGTCATTTACTTGGTTAGTTAATAAATTAGTTTATAATTGATCATATTTCATGTCGTCATTGTTAGTGCAGGTTGCATATGTGTCATAAAAAAAATCAAAAAGAACATGCATATAAAATTATCACGTCATACATTTCATATCATACAACATATGCATATTTAGGGTTATGTAAATTAGATTGCACACATATTGTAATTATTTGAATTATGCCACATGAATTGCATCTCATATGTCATTAAAGTAAAATTCATGCATATTAAGTTTAAATTAAGATTGCATATAATTAATATTTTTAAAAAAAAAAAAAAGTAGGTGTCCTGTCATTTAGAAATCATGTTTAGGACATGCATTTTATTAGCATTATTTATTTATTTATTTGAATGTTATTTTATTGTGCACCCGCATGACCACCATTTGCATGTTAGTAGCTTATATTAAAATTAATCAACATTGTCTGCTAAATATTTTTGAAATTAAAATAAAATGTACCGAAAGGGCGTTAGACTAATCTAGCGTAATCATGTCCCTGAATTTATTGAATCTCTGGTTCGTAAAAATAAAGTATTCTCCCATACTTTATTTGGGTTTCTAATCAAACGCTAATTGATTAGTGGCGCCTCCAAATTGAATTGAAATTGCATGTTTAAATGAGTTAATTTCTATCAAGCCGCGATTGGTAGGACTTGGGAGGGTCCGTGTCAAGTTTTCGGACTTAGTAATCCATTAACCTAAACTTTAGGATTGCCCTGAAAATTTTAGGTCGCGACAAGTTTTAAGCTGAAGTCATAAGTACGTATGATTGCCTTTGATTCTTCACTCTACTTCCTATCATGTGCCAGAACTTGGTTTAGTCAGCTTAACTGAATGAACCATATCAAGAAGACATTCAATATTTCACACTTTTCTGTGAAACATGAAAAGATGTCCAGAGACATCAAATTGAGAAAGTAATCACATTCTTCCTAACTATAGTTGTTCCTTGCTTATTTGTTATGTGACTTCATCCACCAGAACCATATGAAAACACACACTAGGAAGTTAGACTTTAGGTTTTAATTTCAGACTATTTATTCCAGCTTGCCCTCTTTTCTTGATCCATTCATGTTGTGCACAGATAGTTGTATAAATTCCTAATACATTGTAACAACAATATTGTCATTGCCAAGACTGTATAACATTTGTTGACACTAGATGAACTATATTGAATAACTTTTCAACAATTGTTGGGATGTGTGTGCGATGGCACAGCTAGTACTTGGGTACTCCAGGGCTGCAATACTTTTCTGTTTTTCAATCTCTCTCGTTAAACCAAGCTGCAGTCAGGTTAGCAAATTAATAGAAAATTGTACAGGTTTCATCATCTAAAATTTACTTTACAGCTCTAGCTGGTGTACAGCTCTTTTGTTGATGATGGTGGACTATGTGTGCTAGATAAACCTGAACCAAGTTATGGATTATTGTGCTGTCACTAGCAGACCCAAATCAGAGAGCTATGGGAGTAACAAGTTATCAATGCAGGTGCTGAGAACATAGACAATCTTAAGGAGGCAATTCTAGAACACATTCTATGTTTTCTTCCTATGACAGCTGCTATTTCAAAACACATGTATTGTTTGAAAAGTCACAAATATCTCTAGACATCTTTACCTTAGGTCCAAAAATATACCACTTCAGCAAAATCTACTCTAAAGTGAGATTATTGATTTACACAATGGAAATATCACTTATCAGGGATCACAAAAATTTAAGTAAATATGAGAGTACCTTTTCTGCTGTTATTCTAGCCGAACTTTTGTTCTCTAAGGTGTGTTGTATCTTTTGTTTTGCTCCGTTAGCCTTATCTCGCGTCGTCGGCTTGTGCAATAAAAAAGATGAAAAATAGAAAGGTTATCACAAAGTAGTCATCAACAGGTAATGAAAGTCCATTTAATGTTGATAGGTCAATTAAAACAATTCTAGAACAAGATTCGTACCTTCCTTGTTCCTTTCCTTTGAACTCCAAAAAGTGACGAGATTTGTGCATTGATCTCTTCTTACTCTCTCCAACAGATTCTTCAAATGATATGAGAATGATTGAGAGCTACCATAGCAAGTAGCTTTTAAATCACTTTTACAATATCTACATTTAGGATTGTGGAATCCATTTTTCTACAACTGGTACGAAGATAATCATGCTTAGATAGCAAGGAAATATTAATAATGATTGTAAAATGGAATTTCATGCCAGAACACGCTAACTACCTCTATAATCCTAATCATAGAGTTTCTCATATCCTTGGTAATTTGCTTTCAAGTTGTAAACAATGATGTTAACTCACAAGCGATGGTTACGAGAAACTTCCCAAACCTCCAATAGGTTGCATTTTGTTCCCTAGCCTGACAATGATGCATTTCCTAGGAGAATGATTGTATACACTTGATAGACATGTAAAGCTACACTTCCTTTTTCTGGTGGCAACTACTACTAGACAAGAAAATCTAAATATCGAAAGATGGATCTAATATTATCAAACCAGATCAATACTCGAACAATTTTAGTATAGTATAATGAAAAATACACGCTATATATGTAGGTAGGTCTTACCTAATGCATTCACATTTGTAGTCTCTTCTTGAGGCTGCTCGGTTTCGGTCTCTGAATTGGAATTTAGCTCATTGCCATTGTGTAATTTTGCAACATTCTCTTCTAATTCACAGCTTATCTGCACTGCGTGTGAACCCACACAAATGACCATGCATCTTGTGTTTCCCATGGATATAAATCACCAAGATAGTAAGTATTAGCAATTCTTAGTAAGAGATCGCAACTCTATTAAAATGCTCATCTATTATCTTCATTTGCTGAAGGCGAATGGTCTCAAGAATATCTGATAAGATCACAAATGTTACAAAAAATGGCCACAATAAGAGAGGCAAAGCCATGAATAAACAGACTTAAACTCCTCCAAGCGAAACCCAACACGAAATCCTAAAGAAAGAACTCTTAAAAGTTCAAAACCTCACTCAGAATGAATCCTTAGGACATTAAACAATGTGAATGAAGCATAGTATGAACGGCAATTGGAACTCAAATCACGTAAACTACACGAATTGGAAAGAAGAAAAAGCAGGGTAGAACCCCATAATTCAAGTAGGAAACTAGAATCTATCAGGAAAATAACAGAGGTTAAAAACTTGCAAACCAAGATAGGAAAAAATATGCAAGAATCAATGGAAAGCAAATCAGAACAAACGGGTTCACATCACAATCAACAATCAGCAAATACATCTTAGGGATATCGAGTTGATTCACAAGTCATGAACCTGCATCACTCCAATTCGAAGTTATAAAAAAGCCAAACTGAAAAGAAGAAAAGAACATAGAAAAAACCACAGTAAATGACACCACCGATGGACAGAGACGAACCACAGTCAACGAGTCACTCACTAGGCACAAGCATTGGTAAAAGCGAACACGAACGGAGAGAGAGTGCTTCAGCATGAGCTTAAAGTGAACGATGTGAGTGATGAAGAGAGAAAAAGTCACAAAGAAAAGAGTAGTTGAATAATTAAGGAGATAAAGAAAAATCTAATTAGATATACATAACCAAAATAAATATAGAAAATCAGAAAAAAAAAATTAAATATCTCTATTACACCAATCATTAGAATTTTATGATTTGCGATATTTATAGTGAAAAATAAAATATTCAAGGGATAAGTACATTTAAAATTTTAAATTTGTTGGGAACTTCAAAATAAGGGACCCTATTGTAAAGCCCTAAAGGCTTGTCCAATTTTAGAATTTAATATTTAAATAATTTTCCAATTTTTCTGATTTTTTTCTGATTTTCTAGAATTTTCTGAATTTTTAGTATTTTTAATTAATAAAATTTAAACATTTTTCATTTTTATTTATCTTCGAGATTAAAATTTTATATAAATTCAAATTTTTAATTTTTTTTAATCTTTAAATATTTTTGGAAGTATTTTGAAATTTTTTATTTTTATTGTTATTTACGAATTTTCTATTTTTCGATTTTTTTAACAATAATTATTATAAATTTTCGGAATTTTTTATATCTTCGAATTTCCTAATTTTTTATTGATTTGTAGGATTTTTATAACTTTTATGAATTTTTTAGCATTTTTAATGAGTTTGTTTATTTTATTTTATTCAGCGAACGGGTTCGGACCGTTTATCCGATCCGACTTTTTGACCCGAACCGTATACCCGGATGCGACCAGCGTCGGATTACAACCGATTTTTTTATATTATTTGAATTTTTAAAATTCTTTTTATTTTTTGTCTTTTCCTGTTTTTGTCTTGTTCTACCTGCACCTCTTCCTTCTCCTCTCGACATCCTCTACCCGAACACCATCTTTCGCGGTCATTTATTTTTATTCCTTTTTAACGTAACAAATACCATCACCGACGAGTTTATCACGAGAGCTTAGATAACCGCCGACCTATCTCCGACCGCCGATCGTCTATTCCGACCGACGTTGACCACCTCCGGCCGCCCATTCCATCTATCGGAAAACTTAACAAATACCATCCTACCGAATCCACTTTTTTAACCGAAGGAACCTCAGAAAATTAACAAGCAAACTTACATGAATGAAGTGAGATGGGCTAACTAGCATGCCCTTGATACGCTGACTTCGCTGGTGCGATGGAATTCTCCGATGGAAATCTTTCCGGCATTGGAGATATGCATGCACGTTGGACTCGAGCAAAAGATTTTTCATCATATCGCATAGAAACACATAGAAAATGCTAGTATTAGACATGATTCAACAAATAACGCAGCAAGTACGAATCGATCTTGAGTTTAAACGTGATTGAACTTTCGGCCCTCTATTAGGCATTTTATCAAACATGCAATATGCAGATCTTTCCATGGTTTTCTGATTTGATTTTGACGAGATTCTCAGCCTCACACGTTACGAACAGACTTAAAACACCATTTTTAGCAATAAAAAAAAAATCGTTTTATCAAGATTTCTTCAAGAAAAACCATCGAACCGAGCAAGTCTTTCTCGGCCAAAACAGAGACAGAGCAGAGCGTTTGGAGCGAGATCGCACCTGGTTTGTTTGGCGGATCGAGGTCTCGATTGAGGATGATGAAGAGCGTCTGGTTAAGAGCTTTTCCTCCGCTTGCAGAAGAAATCTCAGTATTCGTCTGATCTTCGACACCGAATCTGTGAAGAACAACTCGCGGATTAGCGTTCGACCGGAGCTCTGAAAATCGACGGCGAGCTCCGGCGATGTAGTTTTCCGTCGCTCCGGAACGGGATGCACTCTCCCGTTCTCTCAGATTTCTCCTTTCTCCTTGGCTGCTTCCAGCGAGCTCTCCTCCGTCGAGCCCCTCCTCCGTTGATCGAGCACACGTCTCTAGTGAACTCTCCCCTGGCTGTCCCTCCTTCCCTCTGGTTCTCACTTTTTGGCAGAACCTTCCTTGCTCTCTCCTCCCTCAAAAACCAGCGAGTCCCCTACAATGGCCGAACGCTTCCGTCTTTCTGCTGTATCACGGTCACGTCTCACCTTTTCTTTTCCCCAAGCACGCTGGTCCTTACCGAAGCAAGGCTAGAGGAAAGGCTGGGCTGGGCTGGGCTTTTTGTTTCTTTTTAGTTCTGATGGGCTTATGTGAATAAGAAAGACAAATGGGCCAAGGAAAGTGAGTTTGACGCATGGGCCAAAAGAAATGAACGAAATAAGAGAAATGGGCTGGTTACGCGGGCTCGGCAGGTCCGAAATTTGCTAAGAAATGTGGGCTCCGAATTTTATGACAATTTTTTTTTTATCTCCCCTTTTTTATATTTTTTATATTTTTGTAAAATGAATGGGTACTTAAAAGTTAAAACATCAACAAAAATTCGAGTGTGAACATAAACCTTGTGCAAAATTTCAAAGTAGTCCTTCTGGCCAATTACTGACATTATGGTCACATCTAAGAAACACCGATACTCTCCAATCAAGGATATTTATATGTATGTAGTTTGAAATTCTCATGTTACGTGGCTCCTTCTCATTGGCCCAAATCCCTACGTCACACAAGGATAATACACACTTTTATACTTTCACCAGTGAGCTTGTCACAATGTAACAAATTGTCACCATGTCACAAAAACCTTAAATAGTAAAAAATCAATACCACTTAAAACTCTAAATTAGTATATATGTGACAAATTTATCATAAACTAATTATTTTATTACCAAAAACTCCAAACTTATACATTTATTTGAAGGCGGTTTAATGTAAAAGAGTATATAAAATTCCCAGCTCATTCTAGTTAGTCAAAAGGTGGATGAAAGGTTGGAATTGACAATGTTTAGGATAAGGAGGATTTTAATGTTATAAGAAACCTTCTTTCGATCCTTGCGAACTCTTTTGATAACGAGGTGTGCGAAGGTCAATGAGTGATAAGGTTAAACTTGTCCCTAATGAATAAAGGAAGTGCACACCTCGTTTGAAATTGCTGACGTAGAGCAACTTTTAGGAAAAGTTGATCGAAATGACTATATGGAAAGTTTACACAAAACTTCATGACTAAATTTACAAAATTGGTCGAATGTGCAATCAAGTCCTAAATGTTTTTTGTTGGGTACAATTTAATCCTTATGACAGACTCATAACCAAATTTACTAACATAGATTCCAAAATTGGATGTGGCGCTTTGTAATTTCTTTCTACATTGGTGCTAATGAGGCAAAGAAAGACCAAAGAAATTATTTAAAAAATCAAAGAAAACCTAAATAGAAGGAGACAAAAACTGAAGAAAAAAAGAAATTCATAGGGTGTAGAACCATCGATGGGGGTTGCTTGAGAGTTTGAAAACAGCGGAACTGCCCCCCTTACAATCGTCATGACATTAGTAGAGCCTGCACTTCATTTATTTTTCTCCTTCTGTGTCGATTCAATAAGCTTATGGAAAATGAGAGATTTTACCTCCAATTAAAGATGTAGATCGACTAAAGGGAATAATCACGAGTTGAGCTTGTTCCTTTTTAAGATATAGCCCTTGACTATATTATTTCTTCCGCTCTTGTGAAGATTCTAAAGTGTTTGCACATATGTAGTCATCATTTTAATCCTTTTCAAAGAGATCAACTTGTGCTAGAAAATGTAGGGAGCTAAACTTGAATCAAAATTCTTTGCACACTTGGAGATATATAGAAAATAGGTTGTATGTTGTTTCCTATTGATATCGAGTATTGAGTAATTAAGAGTATCCAATCAATTTCATGATTCATGATATAATCCCATCGCCAAAATTATATGCACGCACAGAGATATATGCAAAATATAAGCCGCCTCCTTGAATTATGTTTGTGTTTTCCGGATGCCCTTTCTAATGGTTAGAATTGAAAAATAAAACAAGCATCCATAGAGAATTTTATGTGCTTGCCTCAAAAGGCAGGTTGGTTTTTATTTTTATTTATTTATTTTAGGAAAAGCAAGGGCACCTTCTAACCAAGAGCATATTGGGTGGGTCTTACCCTCCACGTAGGCTTAGGGTAAGACCATTCAGCGATTGACACGTGGCTCCACTAGGCGACGGCGTTAGAGATTTAAAATTTGCGCGTGCCGCTCCTGGGGCCCACCACTCTGACGCTCTCTCTCCTCTGCGACCTGTCGACTCGTCCTCTCTCTCCTCTCTCTCTTTCTCTGTTCTCCCCGTTCTCCGTTCTGTTTTGCGGGAGAACAAAAGTTGCAGGTGCTTCTCTCCGAATGCTCTTCCCTCTCCTCTGCTCTCTCTCCTCCGCTGGTTGCCTGTGATGCCTCCTCCGCTGGTTGCTGCGACACCGACGCCGACGCCCTTTCCACCTCCGCCGACACCAATGCTCTCCTCTGTTGGTTGCCCGCAACGCCGACGCCGACGCCTCGCTCTCTCTCCCTGGTTACCTCGCGATGCGATGCCGACACCCTTTCCACCTCCGCCGATGCCTCTCGCTCTCCTCCGCTAGTTGCCCATGACACCGACGCGATGCCCTTTCCACCTCCGCCAACGCCACTGCTTTCTCTCCTCTACTAGTTGCCCGCGATGCCGACGCCAACGCCCTTTCCAACTCGCCGATGCCGACGCTCTCTCCTCCCGCTGGTTGCCCTCGACTCTTCCGCCTTTGCCGTCGCCCCCGACTCCGACGCCCCTTTGCCTCCCTCTCGCGACCTTTGCTCTGCTCTGTCCCTCTTTCCTTTGTAGAGCGCCCTTGTTGGCAACCCCGACACCGATGAACCCCTGCTCGCGTTGTGGCCTCCCTCTCCGCGAACGAAGGTCACTCTGCTCGCTATCTCCCTCTCTTTCCTCTGCGAAGCGCCCCCTGCTCTTGAACGCGTATGCCGCCGATGCCGTCGTCTCTTGCCGTCGCCTTCCCAAGCCCCACCGATAGGCACCCCATTGGCAACTCCCGTACGTCCAAAGGTTCTTTCTTTCCTAGAACATGCCTATGCAAAATGTGGATTACTGATAAATTTTTGCCCACTACATTGCAGGTGGATGGCAGCGACCTTGGTTGACTACTACATCAACGTTGTTCCGCTTGTGGTATGAACAAATTATTTGTCTTGACTATTACAAATCACACCTCTTTATGCAACTTCATCAATTGATAAGTTTGAAAACCATCTTAACTATAACACCATATAAACCATATAACATAACGACATATTCATCAATTATTTGTCTTGACCTATATTGCTTCTTGATTGAGGACCATGCTCTTGCTACGGTTAAGGGGATGCCAGAGTCGCTCCTGTTTTCACGGGATTATCTCTTATGGCTATAGGTCGGAATCCCCATTTCTGAGTTTCTTGAGTAATGTATGCTATTGGCAATGATATGCTATGTATCTTATATTTTTGATCAAAATAGGACTTTTATATTACTGTTACTTTTTTAATACGTTGACATGCATCTATTTGCATAATCCACTGAAGTAACATCAGAACATTTCTTAATGGTTTCTGAAAAGCTGTTTCATGGATTCTCATAATTCGACTCATGCATTCAAGGATCACTGAGTCATCTTAAGTTCTGCTCTAAGGTACTTACTCTGGTTTGGCCTCATGCTCTCACTCTGTTTTTAGGAATTTGTCTACCTCAGCCATTATGGAAAGAATTCCAAGCAGGTGGCCACGTCCTTTGTGGCATCCTCCATGGAAGAACTACAGGGTGAGAATTGTGGCCTAATTTTTCTGGCAGCTAGAAGAAAGTTCTTGTTTTGTTTCAGTAATAGTTATGGTGTCATGTGATAATTATACATTTGAATTTATCATACAGCTGTGTCTTGTCCATGTTATCGTATCTGCAGTTATTTGCTCGCTTACTTGGATTGTTATGTGTTTTGTTTTCTCCTTTTTGTATGTGCAAGGTCATAAGTGGGCATTTGGGATGGGTGAGATCTATTGCATTTGATCCTAGCAATCAATGATTCTGCACTGGCTCTGCAGATTGGACAATTAAGGTATTAAGCTTTTACAATTGTGCTTTTTGATGATTCCTGGTCTTCTTTTGTTTGTAAAATTTGCTGATCATAGATGCTCACTTTCTAGTTCTTTGGTTGCTACCATTTACTAATTTAAATTTCTATGTATAGTTATTTTGGTTAGTTGAACGAGATGATTTGGTTAGTTGAATGACATGATAGTTAGAATCATTGAGTCGCCAGAAAGTTGATCACTCTTTTCTATGGCAGCATTGTTGAAGATCACCGCCTCTCTCTCTCTCCTGGAGTTCTCTAGATCTTTCTCTAGAGTTTTCCATATCTCTCTCCTCTAGATTTCTCTCTCTCTCTTTGGATTTCTAGATCTCTCCCTTCTCTAGAATGTTCTAGGAAAATCCATCAAGAAAAGATGCACCACTTCTAGACTTCTCCAAAGAAATCTAGTTGTGAGGCTATAATAAAATAATACTAATACTTCTAGAATAGTGTAGAAAGCTAGGAAAGTCACCAACTTGCCGTCCTATAAATAGGAGCAACTTGCTCCTCATTTGAGTGTCCAACCAAGAGTGTGTGAGTAGGAAGTCCAAGGGGGTGTGTGGGTGTGTGTAGGGGTCTTGAGAGTGTGTTGAGTAGAGTGTGCTATGTATGCACGTGAGTGTGAGAGGAATTGTGTAGAGTTGTCCGAGTATTGTATGTGGTGTGAGAAAATATTCTAATAGTGAAAGTTATATTTCGTGAATTACATTTGTACCACGTTTCCGCAAGGTTCAACAAGTGGTATTAGAGCAGGTCGTTGGAAGCCGTGCGAAGACAGTGGTCGGGGACCATTGTAAGTGAGCAAGGCGATCAGGGATCGTCAAGCCAAGGAGGAAAGAAGCGAAGGACGTCGGAGTTCTGCCAGTGCACAATCTGGGATTGTGAAGTCGGTTGGTCCGAGACCAGGCTTACTTGGTATAGTGCGGGGCATTATATTCAAGTCACGATGGCGGATTTCTCGAGTCCGGTGAACGGGATGGAGAAGCTCAATGACTTTAATTATAATAATTGGAGTACCCGCATGCGGTACTATTTGCTTGGACAAGATTTATGGGATATTGTTGGCGGCAACAACACCACACCACCCACAAATGATAGTGATTTAAGAAAGTGGAACGTCAAGTCGTAAGGCTTTTTACGTTCTTGCCGTGACTGTTGATGATGAATTATTACCACACATAAAGAGTGTGAAGACCCCGAAGGAGGCCTGGGATAACTTGGCGACGCTGTTTGCAAGGACAAATGATGCCAAGTTACAATGCCTGGAGAACGAGCTCCTCTCAATCTCGCAACAAAGTATGACGGTAAGTCAATACTTTTCTAAAGTTAAATCTATTTGCGAAGAAATTTCAAAAGTAGATCCTGAGAATGCCATCTCTGAGACAAAAATGAGAAGAATAATAATTCATGGGTTAAGGCCGGAGTATAACGGTATTGTTACGGCCACTCATGGATGGGCAAATGAGCCAACTCTAACTGAGTTGGAAAATATATTGGCCAATCAAGAGGCCTTAGATAAACAAATTTCTAAGGTCTCAATTAAGGAGGATGAAAGTGCCCTCTTCAAGTAAAAAAAAAGGGTTCAAAGGCCGAATAGAAATAGAGCAGGTGCAAGAGATGGCAAACCATGGAAAGATCATGGAGATTGGTGGAGGCAACCCGAAAAGAAGGGTTATCAGCCAGGGGGAGCTCGTCAAGATCGCAACGACGATGAAGATGAAGATAAGAGCAACAAAAGGCGTAGCAAACGGTGCTATGTTTGTGGCAAGGTAGGACATATTGCCAGATTCTGTTGGTACGGGCAGGAAGAAGGAAATGTCGTCACTTCCTGCAAGAAGGAGATTGAAAGCGAAGAAGAATGGGATTTTCAAGCACCTGTTGCAATAAAGGAACGAGAAGAGCTTGCAACAGCTTGTATAGTTGAGTTGGATAATTCGACAAGTTCCATCACGATCCCGAATAAGAGCAAGCCAAGGGAGAACTTGAAGAAGCAAATGCCAACAAACAAGTCGTGAAAAGAAATTGCATGAGATGCAAGATATGATAAAGAAGCTGAAAGTTGAGAAGGCAAAGATGGAGAATATGTTGAAGAAAAGGGATGAGATGATAAGGCAGAAGGATGGAGAGCTCAAGGCAAAAGAAAGGGAGCTAGAGAAGTTTTGATGTGAGTTCAAGAAGCTGCAGAAGCTTCAGGATCTCAAGCCCACTATGATGTTCCGAATTAATCATATCGGAAGAGACAATGAGCAAATGAAGGAGAAAAATAAAGTTTTCTTTGAGAAAATGAGGTCATCGACACCCTACATCCCATGGTGTAAGGATCGGTGGAATAAGATCAAGGGGAAGAAATTTTGTGAGGAAAAGGATCAAGAGGTCTACATTGAAGTGCTTCGGATGGGATTGAATCGGTTGAAGCATGAAATGAAAGTCACAAATGAGAGGCTTGATCGAATGAGTTCTAATCTCAAAATTCTTAGAGGAGATATGCTAAATACGAAGACTGAATTGAGAAAGAAGAAGGAAAAGGAGACTAAAGGGCAGAATGAATTGGCATTACAAAAATTCAAGAATCACAAAACTCAATGGAAAGTCGCAGCAAGAGAAGCAACTGAAGATAGAGCCATAGAGCCATCCACATCGGAGGAAGCTTCGCAATATGCTGAATGGAGGAAGACGGTTGAAGAGTCCAAAAACAATATCAGCATGGCTACTATATCGAGAGAGAGTAGTCGGTGAGGGGGAGTGTTGAAGATCACCGCCTCTCTCTCTCTCCTGGAGTTCTCTAGATCTTTCTCTAGAGTTCTCCATATCTCTCTCCTCTAGATTTCTCTCTCTCTCTCTGGATTTCTAGATCTCTCCCTTCTCTAGAATGTTCTAGGAAAATCCATCAAGAAAAGATGCACCACTTCTAGACTTCTCCAAAGAAATCTAGTTGTGAGGCTATAATAAAATAATACTAATACTTCTAGAATAGTGTAGAAAGCTAGGAAAGTCACCAACTTGCCGTCCTATAAATAGGAGCAACTTGCTCCTCATTTGAGTGTCCAACCAAGAGTGTGTGAGTAGGAAGTCCAAGGGGGTGTGTGGGTGTGTGTAGGGGTCTTGAGAGTGTGTTGAGTAGAGTGTGCTATGTATGCACGTGAGTGTGAGAGGAATTGTGTAGAGTTGTCCGAGTATTGTATGTGGTGTGAGAAAATATTCTAATAGTGAAAGTTATATTTAGTGAATTACATTTGTACCACGTTTCCGCAAGGTTCAACAAGCATTTTGTTCTAAAACTTTTTTGAAGTTGTATCCTTAATTCTAATGTTATTTCGAATTGCATGATCTCTTTGATTTAATTGTATAAAGTACAATTTGAGATGGAAATTGCTATTAAAAGTTTTGAAATAGATAAGCGTTGACATTGTAGAGATGAATTCTAAATGCCCCCAACCAGATGGGGTCTAAAGTTGACTCTTTTTCTCTTCTTTGCATGCATTCTGGTTGACCATATGCTTTCTTCATCAACTTCCATTTTTTTGTGAAATCTGCGCATTTAAGCATTCTATATTGATTTTCTTTTCCTAGATATGGGATCTAGCAAGCGGAAGGCTGAAGCTAACGCTGACAGGACATATTGAACAGATTAGGGGGGAGTGCTTGACATAATAAATGATTAGCAGTTTGAACTTGTTTTGGCTAGCTACTTTTCAGATTCTGACAGTTCCAACTTTATACCTTATTCAAATTACAGGCCTTGCAGTGAGTAGTAAGCATACTTGTATGTTCTCTGCTGGTGATGACAAACAAGTTAAATGCTGGGATCTTGACCAGAATAAGGTTGTGAATCTATCTCCTCATTAAATATGAAGCGCTGTGTTCAATTAGTTAAACACATTTTAATAAAGAATGCTTTCTGCTATTTCAGGTTATCCGGTCTTATCATGGTCTCTGCACTTCCAGATCAGAATCATGAAAGCGCCGTGCTTCAAACCAAGCCTTCACCTAGGAAGCTCATCATTTCCAAGTCACTTGTAAATAAGCATTGATTGATGTTTTACTTTGTCTTACTGTACTGGATGTTACAAAATTGCTTACAGGTATTACCCCAAGTGAACTCAATTACAGCCATGCTTAATAAGTATTGCCATGTTGAGGATCAGTAGAAACTGATCCTTGTACATACTTCACCTTCTTGTTCAGCCCACTATTCCAGATTTTATTTACCTGCAATTGAGCGAAAATCAAGGCATATTCCACAACAAGAAGATGGATTGTTCTTTGGTAGAAATAGGAGTTAAGATTGCCCTCGTCTTCCTTAACAACTAATTCAAAATCGAAAACTGCAGCTGTGCTTGCTGTTGCAATATTACTACGGTCCTGTTACTTGAGGATCTCCACTTCCGAGGGCCCTTATATAAAAAGGCATAGGTGTACTAAATTGGAAAATCAGCATTTCTTCCTGCAAAGTTCTCTTGTTAAGTCGATTTCACATTCTTCTCATAGTTGACTACTAATATTGTGATAGTGAGGGAAGAGGTAGGGATTCTTATGCAACAACTGCCTACTTTCTCTGATTTCTTAATTTCATATCATAAAATTGAGGTGCTTGGTGGTGTAAACAGGTTGCTGCTGATTATAAAGTAGCTAGCTTCGATCCAGATATTATGGAGCGCCGAAGGATGCAGTTAGAGACACTTTCTGCCGTATTTGAGATATATTTTCATATTCTGAAGCATACTATGCAGTCAATTGTGCCCAAGTGATTTCATGTGTCATTTTGTATGGTTTTGACACTATAGTGAAATATTCGAACATGGTAGGGCATATTGGTCTTGGTGCGTAGTACCGTGTCAAAGCAAATGTTTTATCAGACACTGAAACTGGGGTTTCAATATTGGTCAGGTCTTTAGATTGACATGAAAAAATTCATAGGACCAATTTAAGGTGTGGTTCTTAATTATAAGTGATGCTGTCCATTTGCTATGTTGATTTAATATTTCTCTATAATCAACCTAAAATATGTGCATAAAGTTGAGTTAGAAATTGTCTTTGTGAATGGTATCTAACGGGATACTGTGATCACTTCATTCTTTCTATTTGTTTTACAGGCCTAATGGAGATATTGGTACAACTCATGTGACTGAGGCTCACCCACTCCTTGGACCATGTTTGGATGGTCTAGGAAAAATTTCTCACATGATTGACTTGGATTATAGTGGAGATCTCATGAATTACCTTAAAAAGCTTGCATGTTCTTGTGGAAAATCGGATAGTTCAGGAAAATGCGTACTGTCTCGGAAAGACTTTGCTGTTGCATCATTGCTTTTAAAGTAATGAGGAACAATCTCAATGCTTTGAACGTTGATTTGCAAGATTTTTTTGTTCAGCTATACAACCTCATACTTGAATACAGGCCTGGAAGGTTAGCACTTCTATGTTGGGTGCTCAGTACCTTGCTGTCAAGTTTGTTTTTTGAGGTCATGTGCTCATGCACTTTCAGTTACCAGATTTTATTATAAACCATAGCTCTAAATGCAGATGACTTTGTTCGGAGATGAAATAGTGATTTATTTCTCATGACCACAACACTTTTAACTGTAATTAATATCTGATGTCTGAAGCAGAGATCATATCCTTGCTGTCAAGCTGGTTTTCTGGACTCATCGGCTCATGCACTTTTGTTCACATGATTTTCTTTATAACCGTAGTCCTAGATGTTTGGCAATGACAGAGAAAGTCATGCAAGCATTAGTGACTTTGTTATAATGAACAAACCAGATTGGCAATAGTGTGTTTCTCCCTTTGTATGGTTACTCATTGATATCTGATGTCTCAAGCAGAGATCAGGGTAAGGTGCTAGTTGAAGCTCTAAAGATGATGCTGTGCAATGATAGGAACTCACTTGACATGCAGAAGGCTGCAGCATTCATAAAGCGTTTAGCCACATTCTTGTTATGCTTTGAGTTTGCAAAGTCCATGGCTGGTACCCTCTTGGTATCCCATGCCAATTATTTCTTTCCTTAATACTAAGATTATTATTCTAATTGGTTACTTGTTTGCCCTTACTCGCAGCCTTGGTCACTTTAAAGCATCTCCTATTAAATGCCGGGTTTTGTTGAAAGATGATCCTGGAGGTGGCTCAGTATCAGGTTCTGTTGCGGTAAGCAATTTATTGCTTCCATGCAGAACCCTTAATTGATGCATGATATGTTGGATTTAAATGGAGATGAAGGAAGTAAGGCTAAAAGGAGAAGTGTCTCGTTTCTCCGTGATGCGATTTTGGGTGCATAAGAGAGATGAACGCATGCTGTCAAGGTTCAAGAAATCTCGTCAGCCAAAGATGCCACGGCTAAATCAGAAAGTTCCTTGGCCTAGTGCTCAGGCTGGCCGGTATTACATTAGCGTTACTGAGCTACTGAATTTAAGGCTGCTCAAGGGATTTTGGTGAATAATTTATTCAGAAGAAAATTTACAGAACACCATTGAAAGAAAGATTATGAGCCCATGGTGGCAAAAAAAGAAACAAAATGATAGGAGACTTTTCTATTTAGGGGATTGGAGAAATCTCATGAAGTTAAATTGTAGTGAATTCGATTGTGTGACACACAAGACGTTGTAATACTTCAAATTACACAATGAAAGATCTCCCTTCTGTATCTTTATCTGTAATTTTTCACTTTGGGTTGTCAAAATCTGGTTTAGTTACATCCCATATTCGAATGCAAGGCTGTTATTTCACTCATAGTTCCTGTACCATGCTTATCAACAACATCAGGTTTCAGGTTATATATATATATGAAGTTGGCACGAAACAGGCGAATGCCATGTATACTTTCAAGCATAGATCTACAGGGCGCGAGAAATGACTTGAATAGCCGGAGTAGTTTTTTACTAGACTAACAGTTTTTTGTCTTTGCTACAGTCTCAATGACCACTAGCATCAAATCCCGGGGAATTCTGGTCTTAGAACGAGATTTTGGTCAGTAAATACTTTTCGTATTCAATGCCAACTTGTGATTATGTTACCGAACATTACAAGTTTTGAGAGATGATTCAGATGGAAAATTTTCAAAGTACATGAGTACCAAATCTATAGAAATCAATTCTTATTATGCTGCAGAGAATTGCGAACTGACATGTCGTTTCAAGCATTTTCTATCGACAAACAAGCAAGGGCTTCTCTTGCAAGTCCCTTAAACATCTTGAATGGATGAACTTCTTTCTACAGAAGGATCACAAAATTCATTGCATGCTCTAAAATTGCACTAAATGACATTGGGAGACCAAGAGTTTTCTTGTTTGATGTACAGAAGTTACACCAAATCAACATATATAAACACACTAAAGACAAAGCGATGAACTGAATCAAGATATCTCATTCACAAACGACGAAAAGAAGTTCGCTAAAAAATCTCAATCTAGATATCCAAAAGAAGGGGGAAAAGGGAAACAAGAAAACAAAGGATAAACAAAACCCCCCCACCACTACAATTGAAGAATAGATTTGACGAGTTCATTAAGTGGCGCAAGCTCCTCTTTGTTGATCAACCGAAATTCCTGCATCAAATTAAAGACAATCAATACTTGCCATCACAAGTCTTTTTTGTACTAGACTCTCGTTGTAAAGCTAATAACCTAACTAAACTACTGCTTGTGAC
Source organism: Eucalyptus albens (assembly GCA_014182695.1). Lineage (NCBI taxonomy): Eukaryota > Viridiplantae > Streptophyta > Magnoliopsida > Myrtales > Myrtaceae > Eucalyptus > Eucalyptus albens. Next base: position 24,463,326 of record CM024652.1, read on the forward strand.
TCATTAATATAGTAATTGAAAGTGTTTCCTTGACCCAAACTTAATAAGACTAAGAACATATCAAAGCCAATCTAAAAAGTATGATAGAATCATATGGGTAAGTCATATCTGCAAAGCTTAGCAGCTATGCTTACTTACCCATGTGAAGAGAACGAAATGTTTGAAGCAAGTATTTAGATGAACTTCTTCCTTCAAGTTCACGATTTTCTGAAAATGTGAATGGTAGATATGGGCGTAGACACGGAACAAGCGCTTGAAAATGGTTTTGACAACATCTTTGAAATTGCTCGGAAATGGAGCCCCTGTAAACATGTCAGTAGGGATAACTTAGTGCTTATCTAGTAAAAAGCAACTAACAAATTCATTAAATTTCTCTATGTTTTGAGTATAGAGTAAGCATGGATCTCCACCAGTTCATGACAAGCCTTTGGCTTTCAATGCACCAAAAACTCTTTTCCACTAATTTGGAACTTGTATCCTAGTCCAGCAACCATACCCCAATCAAGAATTGAAGGCAGGGAGGCTGCTCAGGTTAAATGAGGGGTCTAAGCAACAATTCATAAAGATTGACATTGATATAGAATATATAAAAAAAAAAAAAAAAAAAAAAATTGTTCAACACAATCGGCCTGAATGCTTTGAGGCATGATAGCTCTGCAAGTCCTTTTGAGGTAATCCTTGAGTAATGCTTTGGAATGAAGATAATATTCTGCAAAAATAGATCGAGTCACATCTGAATGATGATCCGAAAAGAAGAAAATGACAAAGTTCTGCAAGTACAAGTTCAATGATTCTCTGTGTAAGAACTTCTGCTGCCTTCTCAACAGGTGCACCTTCCAGCATGTTTTTCTCATTCTCGAGTTCATATTTGAAAGTACTCCAAGAAGCAGGCCACTGGATAACTTCCAACCTGACCAATTGTTTTAGAAGCAGCCTACGTTCAAATATCGAAGGCATGGTCAACCAATTCTATAGCACATTATTGTGATATTTCAAGATGCACAGCCAATTACCCACAACAATTCACAGATGGTACCTGAATTGGGAATTTTCTGAGAGATTTTTATCCTCTAAAGACTCATTAAGAAGGTTTGATTGCATAGGATCATGGAGGTTTAGATGTTAAATATTTTCTCATATCCACCAAACAAATACACCATAATTTATTGTATGCACAAGAAGAAAGCTAGAGTTTCCGTGGATAACATTATGATAAAGCATTTATCGAGCATGATGTTATTGACAGGTGTGGCTTTCTACTACATGACCCGAAGTCCATACATATAAGCTTCATACTTCACTCTTCCAGCAAAAAATATTTGATCACTTTAACATAGGGGAAAGCAAGAAAATTAACCGATAACATGGGATGGCATTGCATTTGCAATGAGTCTCTTTTCAAGAACCCATTAGCTACATGATTGTCCTAGAGAAGCAAGTCAACCGATTAAGTGTTACAATTAAATAAAGGAATCTGGTCTTTGAATTCAAAGAGTTATAAACTCAGATCGGTAAAACATAGTACAACTGCCATGTGAAATACTCTTTAGTTCATCAGACGTCATTGACTGGCACCAATTTGCATCAAAGTAATTGAAATATGGTTTGACTGATTAAGTGTTCCTCTAAACTTGCGAAATCACAAATTTGACACCATCAAGAACTCCTTATGTATAGCATTCTCCATGCAACCAATCGAAATCACAACAAGGCATGGGGGACGTTCGGCCAGGAATGAAACAAAAGCATGAACCTGAATGACATAACTCCACCAAAACAATTCATCACAAAATTAGAAGCTACCGTAGTTCTTACCCGGAAGCAATGACGCACTTGCCGTCATTCCAGTCCTGGTGAAGCCTTAGATTAGACTCATTGAAAATTAGTTCTTCATTGGATGTGCTAAAGTAGACAACATACTGAGAGCCTTTTAGAACTTTGGAAATTACATCGACCCACCATCCGTCATTGTACCAAGCATCAACTTTGTCTAGCTGCTTGAAACGCCTGGCTGGAAGATGAGGAGGGTAGGGCCTGATATACCGTGAATATTTTTCTTCCCTCAAAGGTTCAGTTTCGTCATCTGTTTTCAAGGTTAGGTATTCGACCAGATACTTGTCATTTCCTATATAGTTGATGACAATTGCAGAAAACCAAGAACCCTCATAACCTTTTTCATCACTACTGACCTCCACAGTTTTACCCTTTCCAAACTCGGGGGGTGGCAATGATGTCCTTTTATCGAGTCTTATCTTGAATTTTATCTTGTGAGGCTTTAACTCCATTGTAGATGACTTCTCCTGCAAGTCAATTTTCAAGAACTACAAATGCGTTAGAAGAAAGATGGCAAAAATATAAAATTTACTCAATGCTAGGTCTAACTGAGCATATGGAGTCATTTAGCCACCAAAAATACAAAACAACTTGCCAGCATGTGCCAGCTAATGCCAATGGAGGCCAGAGGTAACAACACTTCAGAAACATTACCTAATCGAAAGTCAAGAAAATGATATCAGATCGACATGTATCAAAAAGATTACTTCAAATTTATCTACGCCGAAGCCAGGGAACACCTACGAACTAACTTTGTCGCCACCAAAAATTTTGCCCTCCTTTTCGCAAGTTTTCGGGTACTCCTTGATCTTGCAAACTCACACTCATCTAAATTGCATATGCAAGATAAAAGTCCAACCTGGGCATCCACTATCTACTACTCACAGAGAAGCTTGATAGACTATTGTCAAGGGCATAACAATCACCAGCCCTGCAAAAACATGAATGCCCTGCACCCGAAAGAGTTTGACCTACCCACAGAAAGAATAAAAATTTGATTTAGTAATTCTCATACACTCTTGAACACCTATGAAAATCATTACATCTACCGCATGCTTCTTAGTATTCAGATTTCCCATTGGGCACGGATGAGACACGAGTATATGAAGAAAAGAATCTGTTTTCTTATATCTCATAGAGTGATTACAATGAGTATAAATACATGAACAGAGAACCTAAATTAGGTAAGAAACCTATTTAGATAAAGATCCTAAGTTGCCTCTAATATCTATCAATATCTAATCTTCCATAGATAGCTTGTTCACTAGACGAATGAATTGCCTTCTATGTAATCCCTTGGTCAGAATGTCAGCATTCTGATCATCACTTGAAATATATGGCATACAAATTAGTCCGCTATCAAGTTTTTCTTTGATGAAGTGTTTATCAACTTCCACATGCTTTGTCCGTTCATGTAACACGGGATTATGAGCAATTGCGATTGCTACCTTATTGTCGCAATATACTTTCATTGGTATGGAACTTGGAATTTGTAGTTCATCTAAGATACCTTTAATCCACATAACTTCGCATACACCATGTGCTACTGATCGAAATTCAGCTTCAGCACTACTTCTTGCCACCACACTCTGCTTTTTACTCTTCCAAGTGACTAAATTACCACCAACAAACGTGCAGTAGCCTGGAGTAGATCTTCTATCCATATTGCTTCCAGCCCAATCTGCATCAGTGAACACCTCAATTTCCAGATGTCCATGTTTTTCAAACATTAGACCCTTACCAGGACTTCCCTTCAAGTAGCGTAAAATTCTATATACCGCTTCAAAATGCCTTGGCCCCGGTGAGTGCATGAACCGACTCACCATACTTACAGCAAACGATATATCAGGTCGAGTATGAGATAAGTAAATAAGTCGACCAACAAGCCTTTGATACCTTTCTCGGTCTATTACTTCTTCAGCCTTGGCAAGTTCAAGCTTCATATTTGGTTCCACGGGGTCTCGCCGCTTTACATCCTAATAGACCTGTCTCTTTGCAGATCAAGAACATATTTGCGTTGGTTTATAAAAATGCCCTTTTTGGATCTCGCAAATTCTATTCCAAGAAAATATTTCAAGGTACCCAAATCCTTAACTTCAAACTCCTCAGCCAACTTCCCTTGCAAGCTTTTCAACTCAACTTTGTCATCACCAGTTAATATTATATCATCAACATAGACGATTAGAATTGCACGCTTACCTTCCTTTGAGTGTTTATAGAATAGAGTGTGATCTCCTTGACTTTGGTGATAGCCAAATCTTTTAACCACCTTCCCGAATCGTTCAAACCACGCTCTTGGAGATTGTTTAAGTCCATACAACGACTTTTTTAATTTGCAAACTTTGCCTTCGATTTCTGCAAAACCTGGTGGTAAACTCATAAACACTTCTTCCTCCAAGTCACCATTCAAGAATGCATTCTTCACGTCTAACTGATGTAAGGGCCAATCAAATGCAGCAGCCAAAGATAGTAAAATTCGAACATAATTTATCTTGGCAACTAGGGCAAAAGTCTCTTGATAGTCTACTCCATAAGTTTGAGTGAACCCCTTTGCCACTAACCTTGCTTTATACCGCTCAACACTCCCATCGGGTTTACATTTTACAGTAAATACCCATTTACAGCCAACAATCTTTTTTTCTTCTGGTGCATCAACCAACTCCCATGTGCCATTCTTCTTAAGTGCAAGCATTTCATCCTCAATAGCCATCTTCCACTTTGGATCCTTCAAAGCTTCATGGATATTTCTAGGAATAGATATGTGAGACAGATTTGACACAAATGCTCTATGATGATGAGATAACTTTTGGAATGACACATGTTTTGATATAAGATGCTTAGTACATGATCTAACTCCTTTTCTAAGAGCTATAGGCATATCAAGATTAGAAGCATTAGTATCATAATTAAGATAGGAATGGAGGGAAAAAGAGTACTACTAGGATCACTTGATGACGAAGGCAAGAGATCATCTCGCGGGGTTGTAGACGGATGAGGCTCCAGGACAAAGTTCTGATCTGCAATATTTTGAAGAGTTTTCCTTCTAGTATAAACTTGAAGCTCGGGCTTGTTGATCACATTGTGATCTTGAACTTTTTCTCCCCCTATCCTTGACACATCAAGATTTGGCAGAGGTGTTTTCGAAAATTCAAACAAAGGATTAGGAAGGACATGATTGTTAATCTCGTCACTAACTTCGCCATTCTTCCCCTGAAGAGATTTGTTAGAAAAAAACGGTTGTGACTCGATAAATGTTACATCCATAGTAATATGAGTTTTACCAGTATGTGGATTGTAACACTTGTAACCTCTTTGATTAGGTGCATACCCTATAAACACACACTTTTCAGCCCGAGGATCTAATTTAGATCGACACTGAATTGGGAGATGGACAAATGTAGTGCAACCAAACACCCTCTTAGAGGAATATTAGAAAAAATACGAGCTATGGGGTACACTTTTTTGAAACAATTTAAGGGAGTAGTGTAATTTAATACCCGAGTAGGCAACCTATTAATTAGATAAGATGCTGTTAGCACAGCTTCCCCCCATAAGTATTTAGGTACATACATTGAAAAATAGAGGGCATGCGATACTTCAAGGAGATGGCGATTTTTGCGTTCAGCAATGCCATTCTGTTAGGGTGTAGTTCGGCAAGTTGACTGGTGAATGATGCATTTTTCTGTAAAAAAAAACTCCCCAAAAATTGGTTATAATATTCAGTACCATTATCAGTACGAAGAATACTAATAGTAGTACGGACTTGAGTCATAACCATTTGATAAAATTTTTTGAACAATGACTCAACTTCAGATTTGGCGCTTATCAAGTATGTCCAACATAAACGGGTATGATCATCTATAAAGGTAACAAACCATCGTTTTCCGGTTTTTGTTGGCATGGGTGAAGGACCCTAAACATCACTATGGATTAAGTAAAAAGGAGATGATGCACAGATCTTGTTTTGGATTATAATGAGTACGATGAATTTTAGAAAAAGACAATTGTCACAATGTAGTGAAGAAACATCCACATCTTTGAACAAATGAGAAAACAAATGTTTCAAATATCCAAAGCTAGGATGGCCTAATCTATGATGCCAAACCATTATTTGTTCTTGAACAGGGGAAGAACTGAAAGTTCCATACACCGAGCTTTTTATTAGAGACAAACTCTTCAAAATAGTAGAGACCATCCCTCATCCTAGCATTGCCAATCGTCTTCCCGAGATCCGATCTTGAAACTCACAATGAGAAGCAAAAAAAGACAACACGGCAATTAGACTCTTTAGAAAGTTTACAAACAGACAAGAGGCTGCAGGCTAACTTAGGAACATGCAGTACATTATGAAGTTTAATAGACTCAGAAAGTGGAACTAATCCTTTGCTTGCAATAGATGAAAAACTCCCATCGGCAATCTGAATTTTTTGGTTGCCAGGACAAGGAATATAGGATTTGAACAAATATGGAAGATTAGTCATATGATCAGATGCCCCTGAATCAATGATCCAAGGTACAAATTGTGAACAACAAGAGAGAGCATTTAGATTTCTACCTTGGTGGGCAATCGAAGCGTAGGATTACCCGATACGGACCCTACTGAAGTAGTTGCAGAAGATGGTTTAGTTGTTCTTTGCTGAAAGAGAATGCAATGGCCTCATTAGCTGTAGGAGGCATACGCTGAGAAGACTTATTATCACGGCTAAATGAAGTTAGTCTCCTTACTTCACTAGTTGTAGAAGCTGGACGGCCATGAATCCTCCAACGGGTCTCCCGTGTATGACGGGGTTTGTTGCAAAAATCACACCAAATACGAGGTTTCCCATCGATCTTCGCAAGTTAATGGGGATCTTGCTTATATTTGCCTCGGAAACTATTGTTGTAGGAACATGGCCCTTCTTGTCTTCAAATATAGTTAATGCTGAACCTTCCAATGATCCATCCTTTCCGCCGGTAGCTGACTTGCCCAGCATTATTCCCCGTCTACTTTCTTCTCTTCGAACCTCTGAGAAGACCTCTCCTATAGGTGGAAGAGGCTGCTTCCCAAGTATTCTGCCCCGTACTTCATCAAACTCATCTCTAAGCCCTGCTAGGAAAGCATAAATACGTTCGCTTCTACAATTTTCCTGTATCGATTACCATCTTCAATACACGTCCACTCATGATCATTGAATACATCCAATTCCTGCCACAAACGTTTCAAGGAGTGAAAGTATTTTGTGACAGTTTCCTCTCCTTGTCGCATCTTCCCCAGCTTCAAGGTTAACTCATAGATTTGAGATTGATTACCCAAATCTGAATACATCTCACACACCGCATCCCAAAGTTCCTTTGCGGTATAATAGCCCAGATAATTTGCACCAATATCTTCTTCCATGGAGTTGGTCAGCCACGTCATAATCGCTGAATTCTTTGCATCCCAAACAGCCCAAGTGGGGTCATCTGTCGCTAATTCTGCATTATCTCCAGTCAGATAGCCACTTTTTCCTCTACCCCGTATATACATTCGAATGGATTGAGACCACCGGAAAAAATTATCACCATTAAGCTTTATGGAAGTGATCTGAATGGGATGAGCTTCGATGGATTTTGTAAGAAGTGATGGAGGGTTAGACTGGGTGGTTGATGATTCGTCCGACATAGTGATTGAACGAAAAAAAAAAAAAATACTCAAGGTGAATAGATGAAGGACCTTTGGGCTCTAATACCATGAAGAAAAGAATCTGTTTTCTTATATCTCATAGAGTGATTACAATGAGTATAAATACATGAACATATAACCTAAATTAGGTAAGAAACCTATTTAGATAAAGATCCTAAGTTGCCTCTAATATCTATCAATATCTAATTTACAGCAATCAGAATAAAAAACAAATCACGTAATATCACGTAATATAATCACGTAATATAATCAGGGAGAAATTCTAGAAGATTTCCTAATACATTCCAACAGTATAGTTCTTTGATGGCAGAGATATAATTGCTGAATTCGGACAAAAATCATCCAAATTCAGGCATCAAGTGGAAGGTCTGCTATTCTCACCGATAAGCAGGAAGGGCTTCATACTCAGACCAATCTTACGTAGTAAAGATCTCTCGTCATCACTTATGGTTTCCAGATCAACTGGAAGGTCTGCTGGTCTAAGATTCTCCTGCACTTTTGCTAGAGCTTTCTCAGCTCTTTTGACCTTCCCTTTAGCCTGGAAAGAAGGAAAAAATAAATGGAAAATGTGATAAATAATTAAGGAAATGGAGCAGAATTTTATAGCATAAGTTTGTTCAATCTCATAACTTACAAGAGCAAGTTTCTTCTCAAGATATTTCAAGAGTGCAGCGTGCTTATTGAGTGATTCATCTCTACGCATTTGCTCAACATCTTTGCTACTTATTTTATTCCCCCACTAAGAGGTGGCAGCCAAAGTTTCAGTAAGGGTGCCAGCAACAGTTTTGTGTGGAGAATAATCACCACAGATCTATATATTTATGTTTGTTTACCTAAGACATGGGGTATTAATAAGGGGCACTTCACTACCATATTTGCGATAAGTTTCAGCACCGAAGGCAATTGCTAGGAAAGCTTATCAACTCCACAAGTGACAAAATATCAGCTGGAACTTCTTCCACAATGCTTTCACCTTCTTTATACTTTTTTTTTTCTCTTTGGAAGGAATTGCATCAAACATTCCGGGGCTGATCTTCCTGGAAAGGATATGTGCTGTGCACAGACATAATCCTGGCGATCTAAGCACAAACGAACTAGCAAAATAGGAATGCTGGACAAGGAAAAACTAATCACAAGAACGTTGACAACAGAAGTTGACTTCTAGTTAACCCCAATTTCTTGCATCAAATCAGTAACTTCTGCTACAAGACCATGATCTTCCTATATTTTTGCAAGTTTCTTGATCAACGTGTTCTTTCAGTTTTGACATATATTTGCATGACAAAACTAGCTATAGAAACCACGGAACAAAAACAGATTATGAATGAATATAAGCTGCAATGGATTTTGATTTCACATATTCACCTTCCCATCAACGACAGAGTTAAGTATCTTAATTAACTATATATTCTAAGGGAATAAAATATCCCAATCATTATTGTTTATGAGTAAAATGACATAATCCTACTACTAATATGCATGGGCAAATAATGACAGACATTGGGACTAAATTCCACATGAAAAACAAACAGTCGCTTAATAAAACTAGATGAACAAATGCCTCCAGCTTTGTCACCAACCATCTCTACCTATTACTCATGCTACATCAGGCAAAGAGGAATCCGGAGCTTTTGTTGCCACATTCATTGCCTTGTATGAGCAAAACTCTACAAAATTCCTAGGGTAGACTGAGGTTGCCTAGCACTTCCAAGTATCTCTTTATCAAAACGATGGCACAGTTCTTCAGTGGAAACTTTAAGGATCCCGAATATATAAGCAAGTAGATAAATCAAATCAATTTATAAGAAATACAAGAAAAAACACCCAATCAGGCTAATGGTTAGATCGAGGTAGCTACACGAGTGCAAGACTACAATCCTAAAAGTGCCATTTTCATTTTAAATGCCAATACTACTTTTTATCTAAACTCCTGAAGCCCACCTAGACTCATCATTCGGGTCCCCACTCAAGTAGAGTCAAAGATAAGCAGTGGCATATTCTAAGCATTGGGGAATATCAAATATTCCATTCGAGCAACTTTCTAGGATTAAGTTAAAGCTCCATATCTGAAACAATACTAAAGTAACAGTATGTACTGTCGCACCCTATCAAAAACCACTTCTCTCTCCATAATATTTGCCCAAAACCATCCAAAAGCAAGAAGCTGCTGACTGCTTGCCCAAAACACATGGAAACACTCATGTCCGCACATGCATGTGCACATCAGAAACAGCTGACTGATTCCCTGAACATCTTTCATCTTCTACAAGTTCATCATTGTTTAATCACCACTAAATAAAAGACCGAAGGCAAAGGGACAGATGACTTAACACTTAGTTACAAACACTTCTCATCGGCATCTCGTTGAGCAAAAGCATCAATTACATGCCTTAAACATCAAGCAAGCGTGAACAACAGATAGGTTCCTCACAATCTCACGCGAACATTTTGGCATCAACTACAATAGACAAGCTCATGTATGATTTCAGTCACTGCCCGATGCTAACATAGGCCTAATATTGAAACCGCCATTCAAGCCCAATCAAGTTGGCACAAGCCATCATACATTACAGCTGTCGTCACGGATTCAAATTTCACAAGCATTCCTAAGTCCACACTAAAATTTTAAAAAGCAAAATGCATATCGCGGCATAGTCTGAACCTAAAGCCGCCGCCGCTCTTTCAAAATTGCGCACCAAGCAGGACAAACCTCTCGCCGACACCTAGAGGTTCATTCACTCGATAAAGAGTTCGAATCTCCCGGAAAAGCACATTCACTTTCAAGCCAGTCGATCACGAGTGAGCGAGCAAGCGGAGAAAGGAATCGGAAGCGGCGCTCACCTGGAACAGCGAGACGCGACGGAGTTGGCGACAAGGGAGAGGAAGGGAAGGGGCTTGAGGGTGAAGGTGGAGGGGCGTTGGCATCGGGGGTGGCGGAGGTAGAGGTGGAGGGGTGTCGACGTCAGAGTCGGGTTTAGGGGCGGAGGCGGAGGTTGCGTCGGCATCGGCGTTTGCGTTGGCGTCGAAGTTGGAGTTAAGGGCGACAGAGGCAACTGGCGGAGGGGCGTCAACGTCGCGGGCAACTAGCGGAGGAGAGCAGAGGCATCAGCGGAGGTGGAAAGGGCGTTGGCGTCAGCGTTGCAGGCAACCAGTAGAGAAGAGAGAGCAGAGGAGAGGGAAGAGCATTCAGAGAGAAGCACTTGCGACTTTTGTTCTCCCACAAAACGGAATGGAGAACGAGGAGAATGGGGAAAGAGAGAGAGAGAGAGAGGAGAGAGAGGATGAGTCGATAAGTCGCAGAGGTCATAGAGGAGAGAGAGCGTCAGAGTGGTGGGCCCCAGGAGCGGCGCGTGCAAATTTTAAACCTCTAATGCTGGCGCCTTCGTGGAGCCACGTGTCAATTGCTGAATGGTCTTACCCTAAGCCTACGTGGAGGGTAAGACCCACCCAATATTTTCTCCCTTCTGACCCAATTTCTGTGAAGTTGTTTGGCATTTTTTAGAAACTTCATGTCTCCCTTCAACTTTTTGTCGACTATTGCTTTGCTTCACTTACATAAAGTATCCATATGCGAGGGTTTCCTTGGTGTTTCTTTTTACCCTTTTCGAGTGCATTATTGTCCTTCTCAGGTTCGCATCGAAGTACCATGCTTGATAACAGTTGACACATCAAGCAAGCTAGTCTATGCATAGAAATTTTACAGATAATTTATAAAATTTGTTATAGGACGACACATGTACCTAAAATCTTTTTTCTGGCATAAAAATCCTTAAGTTTTTTGCAACACCATATTTTTGGGGTAAATCATTACATATCTACAAATTTGAAATTTTTAGTATCATAAGAAAAATTTGAGATAAATATAATGTGTCAAATAAATATAAATTTGGAATTTTTGATGTCATAAAAAATTTAAAATAAATATATTGTAGTAGGCATAGTTTAGAATTTTTTGTACAAAGGTTTAAAGTTATATTAGCAAAATTAAAAGGAAAAATAGTACTGAATTAATATTTGTACAATAAAATTTAGTACTAATTTGATAATTATCTATCCTAATGTAGGTGGATTTGGTTAGGTTCTATAGGAATAGTACTTTAAGATCAATTCCGTGTCCTAGACATTATTTTTTCCTTAGCAGCTATTATTTTGCCGCAAATACTTTTTGTTCTCGACAAGAAATACTTTGAGAAAATTCAATTGTCTAAAATGAAACACCGGAGGGCCCATGCACCGTACATACAGCTGGAAGGCACTCTCAGATCGCTTGGAAGACTTAAAAGTCTTCGAGCTTCCTTTCCTCGCACAGCCACCAACAAACACTTCTTTGAGGGCTAGCGTTTCCGTGTGCAGAGCAGAGGAGGCCACGGTCTTCTTCGCAAACCCAGCGATCAACGACCCCTGGTCGTCCCGAGCGACTCCGGCAACGAATCCCTCCGACGAATCGGCTAGCCAGGACCAGGGACCATCGATATTCATCTTCACGAAGCCCTTTCCCGGCAGCGGTGACCACGAACACGGTACGATTCTCTTCTGACTTGTTCTGGATTTGCCTTGAAGAGTTCGGTTTCATGAAAAGCTTGCTCGGAATGAGTGCGGTGTCCACGATCGAGGACGGATCTGGTCGTCGGGAGCGAAATACCCACTTGTGTTTTTGTTGCGTTCCTTCCTGTGTAATTGGACCAAAAGTCTCCCCGATCAGCTTCTTAACAAGAATAGACAAGCGGATTTATGGGAAGATTGCAGGCTAATCTCAACCTTTTCAAAAATTTGACTTACAAATGATATGGATCATTCGGAATTTGAATATACTACGGTCATTTGCATATTTGCTTCTTTTTTGTTATTCTGTAACTGAATTTATATAATAGTCTGCGATAGTATTTTTTATGCTTTTCTCTGATCATTGGTAATCTCACTCATGATATATTTACGCGTTATGTTTGTGGTTGAGACCTTCAATCAGCCAAGGGCGAAGGCCTATCTTGTTCACCCACGAGGGAGGGTGGAAGAGAGCTGCTAAAGCTAAAGTTTAAAATGGGGAGCTCAGAGGCAGGAACATCGTCAGGAAGCGAGTATCAAGTGTTCCTGAGCTTCAGAGGACCCGACACTCGTGATGGATTTACCGACTTCCTGTACCATAGCTTGACCGATGCTGGCATCTGTGTCTTTCGAGATGATGAAGAGCTCCTTATTGGTGAAAGAATTGATGGAGCGCTACCGAGAGCGATCGAAAACTCTGGGATCTACATCCCCATCTTCTCTCAAACTTACGCTTCGAGCCAATGGTGTCTCTGGGAACTCGCGCAGATTGTGGAGAACGCCTCCAAGTCCAACGGGCATAAAGAGATCCTACCTATTTTCTTTGACGTGAAACCTGATGATGTTAAGCCGAAAACTCCATTGTATCGCGATGCTATACTCAACTTGGAGCGCGAGAAGAAGTTGAGCACTGAACAAGTAGATTGCTGGAGAGAGGCTTTGAAGAAGGTTGATGCAATAAAGGGTTGGGAAGCCGAGAAATACAAAGGGTGAGCCAGCTGCATTCTAAGATCCTTATTTTCCCTAATTTCTTTTTCCTGGTTGCAAAGACTAAGTAAATAATTCATAGAACAAAGGAACATATTAGATGCGGGCAGGAGTAGAAAATTCAAAAGCATAAAAATCATGCTAGAGCTATTAAAATTGGTAGTGTTCTTGATTTCACTAGAAGCGCTATCATATGTCTAATTTTAATGAAGAACTAAAAATAGAAAACAAAGTTCAATTTTTTCCTTTCGTTGATGGTCTATATAAATTTTGTTCCATTGTTCACCTTTGCCATTTAGTAAGCAACTCTTAGTAAAATTCTAATGCTTCTAGAACTACTACTCAAAACTTAATAACATTGATGTATCACCACGATTGAGGTGGGACTTACACTAGTAATACTAAATGGTATGCGTGTACAAAAAAAAAAAATTGAAAACGCTGGAAAAAGAAGCATTTTATATAATGGGCTAAAAGTGGAATAATTGAGTACCATGCATGTTCCTGTCTAATCGTTTGATCTTTCAATTAATGCATCAAACATTTCTCCTCCTAAACATATAATGTTCCTCTTCTAAGGTTGTCCCATGAATATAACTGATAAAATGCTAATTTGCAATGCATAAATAGTTGTACATTTATCTTGCACGAACAAGATTAACATAATTCAAAGATTGCTAATCACATGTTGGGATCAAGTCAATTTTCAGGTGTCATGACACAATGCAACACGTGGCACCTAGCAATATGCAGAAAAGCACATTTGAAAGCGATGTCGATTTATATTTTTGATGGATACATAGAACTTGTCAAGTGTTTGTGTCGCGCATGCTTGGTGTTTTTTTGGAACTTTACAAGATCAAGAACAAGTAAGGTTTTCACAACAAATCAAATGACAAATGTTAAGTTATCAAAAGCGATAACTAAGAAAACCTTACATTCAATATGAAATTTGAAAAGACACATCTTGATTGTTGATGTCCCATTAGTTATTGAACTATTGCGCAGTTAGGCAGATGCAATTGAATAACATCAACTCCTAGGAAATGAACAAAAAAAATGAGATTATGTCGAAGTATGATGGAATTGTATCACGAACGAAATTTAATTGCTAGAATTTTTCTTTTTTTTTTTTTGGTTTTCCTTGCAATTTTCCCCTATTGAAATGGTTTTCTTTTATGATAACCAAGGCAAACTAATCAAGTTGGTCGTTGAGGAGGTTGTGAAGAAGTTGAAGATAAAGCAAAAGTCTGTGACTGAACATTTAATTGGAATTGATGATCCAGTGGCGGTAGTAACAAATATGTTAGACATGGACTCTAGAGGTGGGTGGCTCATTCAAATTCATGGCATGGGGGGTATTGGTAAAACTACTCTCGCCAAGGTTGTGTCCAATCAACTTTCTACCCACTTTGGAAAGTGTTGTTACTTTCTTGAAGATGTTCGAGAAAAGTCATCAAGAACTGATGGCTTGGTTGAATTGCAAAAGAAGTTATTATTTGAAATAGGAAGTGCCGCAGGAATAGAAAGCATCAATGCAATTGACTATGGAAAGAAGAGGATCGAAGAAACACTTCGCAATAAGAAGGTCTTCATTGTATTGGATGATGTTGATAAAAGCGAACAAGTGGAGAAATTAGTTGGAACATGTGCTTTGTGTTCAGGGTCTAGAGTACTGATTACTACTAGAAATAGGGATGTTTTGCAAGACTCTCGATTGAAGTACATTACATTGCCTTATGAAATGAAGGTGATGAGTAGTGATCATGCGCTTCAGCTCTTCAGCAGGCATGCATTTAACGAGGACTCTCCTCCAGATGATCGCGATGATATTTCAAAGGAAATTGTATATGCTACTGGAAGCCTTCCTTTGGCTATTGTAGTAATTGGTTCACTTTTGAACCATAAAACACAAGACCTATGGAAAGAAACATTGGACAAGTTACGCAAAGCACCTCCAAAGGGTGTTTTCGAAAAGTTGAGGATTAGCTATGATGCATTGACTCTTGGGCATCGACAAATTTTTTTGGATATTGCATGCTTTTTCATTGGTGAGATAATGACAAACCCAATTTATATGTGGACATATTGTGATTTTTCCCCAATCAGTGGAATTGAGGTCCTCATAAACAAGTCCTTGATAAAGATTGGAAACAATAATGAGTTTTTGATGCACGATCAACTTAGAGATCTTGGAAGGGAAATTGTTCATCAAGAATATCTAACGAATCCTGAAGGGCCTAGTAGGTTATGGATAAATGATGAAGTCCTCGCTACAATGGCGACAAAGGAGGTCGGATATTTAACGAGAGAACTAATAGATTCTCTTTTTTTTTTTTTTTTTTGGTTTTAATACTTTTCCTCGATAATATGGAATGCTGAATGCTACTCCTTTCTTGTTCTTGTTTGCAGATGAAGAAAGTTCAAGCGATGAAAGTAACTCAAACATGTATCAAAAGTGAAGAGATTGGCGATCTGAGAGATGCTCCATTGCCAAAGTATGGGCTGACCAATATGTGCTTAAAAAATGTAGTTGTCCTTGAATTTTCAAACATTCCCAATATAGACGATCAGAAATTATTGCAGTTAAAGGTGCGTCATATGCCTATTTCTTTTCTTTGTCCTTAAAATGAACGTTTGAACTGCTCTTCCATTGGATAATGCATTCACTTTTTACAGGGGACAAGAAAATTGAAAGTTCTTAGTCTTGCTAATTGTCATGGCATAACCAGAACACCAGACTTATCCGAATGCTCAACTTTAGAGAGGCTGACTTTTTTGGCTTGCAATGGCTTAACGAAGATTGATGGCTCTATTGGGAAGTTAAAGGATCTGAAAGATTTAAAGTTTGATTTTTGTGATCGCCTTGAAGGTTTGCCTGAAAAAATCAAGGACCTACGGAATCTGGAGCACTTCTCTTTACAATACTGTAGTGCAATGAAGGAATTACCGGATTTCATATATAAGTGGAAATCATTGCGGGAGTTGCAGCTTTCACGTCCACTAGACTTACTGGGTGCCATCGGAAAGTCTGAGAATCTGAAAGCACTTCAGGTTGAAGGAAATTTGAAAAGTCAACTTCCTTCTGAAATTGGCTTGCTTATGCGGCTTCAAATACTGGAGTTAAAAGGGTTTGATGAAATCCGAGAGTTGCCGGACCTCTCAAACTTGACTAATTTGGTTAGGTTGAAACTAGATGACAGCTCCAAAAAAATTGACATACGTGATGGAACTTATACTGGTGATTTAGAGTGGATCAGGGGGTTATCCAAGCTAAAAAAATTAAGCTTGTGTCTCCTCCATGTCCCTGCCCCCACTGAGTTGGCTTCCCTTACTTGGCTTGACAAACTCTGTTTGTGTGGATTGAACTTGCAACCCCTCAAGCAACTTCCCTCTTCTCTATTAGAGCTAACCCTTGATAATTTCAATTCAACCACATTTCTCTCCTCCCACTTAGAGAATTTGTCAAATTTAAGGCTTCGTTGCTCTCAAATGCAAGAGATAATACTCAATGGGCTTCAGCTTCCAAATTTAATGGAACTTCTAATTTTTGACTGTGGATCCCTCGAGAGATTCATGCTATCCAGCATGACAAAGCTCGAAGAGGTCAACGTGGCGTGCTGCCCAAAATTAGATGAGATCCACATAGCTAGGGTGTTGGAATCGTTGCGCAATTTGGATATCAGTGAATGTGAGTCCTTCAGAAGGTTCGTGTACGTTGACAGACATTGGAAATCTTCCCATGAATCTTCACTAGTCCTTGCATCAAGAGTCTTCAATAAGTTGTGGGGACTCTGCATAGAGTTTTGCGATAAGATACTTGGTATTTAGGTTGTTGGTATGTCAGAATCGTTGCAAGACTTGACAGTTTCTGATAATCATTTGCAAAGTCTTGGTGGTTTGTCAGAATTAAAGAACCTCGGGCGCTTGTGCATAGAGTCCAACCCTGAGCTACGAATTGTTGAGGGCCTCGACAAGTTGGAGTTTTTGAAGCTCTTATACCTTTGTGACTGCCCATTGTTGGAAAGTCCAATTGATGTGTCGACCACCGAATTGCCAAATGATTGCTACTTAAGTATTGCGGGTTGCCCGAAATTACTTGGGCTTAACCAAGGATTCGAAGGCTCCGTCCAAGATTTCAAGCAATATAAGGTGAGTCAGCAAAATCATTCACAAACATAAATTCTACTATAAGGAGATTTACAATAATTGTGGAAAATAAAAAAAGAAACAATCATACAATAAGTCTCGGTCTCACTTACTTTAAAAACCGGTAGACGCATATGATGTTTTTTCTCTCTGCGTTTTTGGCTTTTCCTTTTTCTGTATATGAGAAAGTTACATAGTTGCAGTAAGAGGTTCAGATTTTATCACAAATATTTGGAAACTTCATTTTATAGGATATATAGAATAGCTTATAGCCTATTATTTAAATTTTTCTCTCATTTTATAAGAAATAATTGGTTTTACTTAGCATTTTTTCCACGTAATATGCTGCACTTTTTTTTTCTCCATTTCTTCCTTAATACAAATCATTATGACAATGACTTTAATGATTTGCAATATTTATAGTGTAGATAGAACATTAAAGAGATAAATACATTAGAAGTCATAAAACTTACAAAAATTACAATTGAGTCATAAAACTTGTTAATTTAGTATATTTGAGTGTTTTTATTAACTTCGTTCAATTAGTCAAATGAAAAATTTTGTTTATTCTTTTCACACTCCTACGTGGCATAGAGCTTCGAGCCTTCAAACACGATGTTTGTGTGCAAAAACTTGTGCCCTTGGAAGGTTTGCCCCAAATTTCCAAGCCCTAATTAAGTATTCTTCTCGAGTCCTCGTCACTTTTTCATCAGTCTTTCTCGTCCATAGTGTACTTCTTGTTCATGGAGTCCGCTTCTCATTCATCGATCCTCCTCTTCTTTATCTGAGTGTCCTTTTTCTTCTTCGCCAAATCCCCAAATTTCATCTTCGTACGAGCGCGACGACGTCGAGTCCTTGCGCAAGAGCTCAATGTGGCCGACGGCAACGTCGGGTCCTCTTCGTCCAAAGCCAGGTGGCGTGAATGAGGGTGTTATAAGCCACTACATCGAGCTTCATCTCCTTTCTTGTACTCTGCTTTCATTCCGAAGGAGGTATGGGAACTCATTTGGGTTGTTTTCTCTTGTGGATTGAATAGGTTTGAAGTTTGGGAATGATGTCAATGGGTATATGCCCAAATGCAGGATGTTGTTGCAATCTTACTAATCTTAGCAAAATAAGAGATAGGATCGTCCAAAACAGAACATAAAAAGGACACAGATTGTTCGCATGCTTTTGTTTCGGTTGATTAAGGTGGGAGCAACAATATTTAATGCTCAATTTTGCGGTTCTCTGCTTCGTAAACATGCTAAAAGGATTGGGGATTTGGCTTGAAAATCATGCATAACGCCCATAAAAATTTCCTGAAAACTCAATTTCAAGTTATTATGAATCCATCTTTTGGACTGGAGAGTCAAAATAAAGGTGTCATCTTTACTTAAAGTGCTATTTATTCACTTAGAATCTCCAGAATATCCAATAAATATATGGTTTCTTTAATATTGTATTTGGGACAATCCAATGTGCTATCTTTTTTAGCAGTGGCGATGGCATCCGCGGGCGGCAAGAAGCGGCGACGGCATTGCGGCGGCGACAACTGCGGCGGCGGCGGCAAATGCTTGGCGGGCGGACGATCAAGCGGCAGCGCAGCAACAGTGATTGCATCGGTGGCATCTGCGCAGTTCTGCCGCCGCCACTGGTGGCGGCGATTGCATCGCCAGGAGTCGCCTGGCAGCTGCTACCGCAGATCTTCTTTGCCGCTATCGCTGTCGCTGCTCACGCGAGATTCTTTGCCGGGCCTAGCCGCCGCTTGGCCTTGTTGCTCCCGCAGAATCTTCTGCCGTTCTTTCTATTCTTTGTGCCGCTGCCGCTGCCACTACCACTCTTTGCCTGCCGCACTATGCAGCAGCGGCGATGTCAGTGGTAGTTGTGGCAGGTAGCAAGCGGTCTTTAAGAACCCGACGGCAGGCACCGGCTGGTTTTGCGGAACTCGTCGGGAGCTTGAGCTTCAGCAGCAACTTGTCGCTCTCGAGGGAGGAATAGGAGATGTCGAGGTCTGCTCTGTCCACTTTCGGGGTCAAGGAGGAGGAGATGGATAGGAAGAAGGTGGTCTGTGACTGCATCCTCTCCCACCAGGTTCGGATCAAGGAAGAGACCAAACGCTTGACCACCATTCGCAATGTATGCAACATGAAGTACACACATGAAATTGGTTTACTCGGGGGCCTTTTCTTTTCTATGTTCAAGTAATAGAAAATAAAAGGTGAGGGGTTTTTGTGGTTATATTCATGGAGAGTTTTTTGTTACTTGTTTTGGGAATGAACAGAAAAACAGCATTAAAGATGACGGTGGCAAGTATAAAGCTGCTGAGGAACAAGAGACAAGCGATGGTGAAGCAAATGAGGCACGACATCATGTCTGGTCAGGACACCTCTGCTCGTGTTCGAGTACAGATAGTTCTTTCATGACGATTTGCATTTGGTTATTGCATTGGCAGTTGGTGTGGCTTTTTGTATTGGACGTAATTCATGTCTATGTTGAGATAAATTGGTCTTGAGAAAAATGGTTACTCTCAAATTTCCAGTGATTTTTGTATATCTAACTTATAATTAGAATGCTTTGAGAGTGTTGAACTTCAAATAGTCATATCGGTTTTTGGTTGCATTTATTAGTCATTTGTATCATCCAGGGTGTGAAAAAATTCATATTTGAATGAATTTTTTAGATTTTGAATCCGCATCTCATTTTACTTCGGAAATGCTCTATACATATCTTGGACTTCTAGGAGACTTAATGTGACATCTTGAAATTTGATCCCGTCCCGATAATATGAAATGGGCATTTCATTGACGTGCCTATGGTCATTTTTTTCTGAGCTGGTCTCTCACAAGTTAACTAACCTATTAGGTGAGGCCGTTAAGAGATATAAATGTGATGACTCGAGAAATCAATCGGAAATCAACTATCGATTGCTCGATCATTATATTGGCAAGGATCAATACGATATTGTTATAATCGAATTATGATTAGATATAGGTTGATTTGACAGAATCACGTAATTGAATTGGGGGTGATTTCGCGTGATTGCAAAATTCGCGTCGAACAATACTGACCCAATTTTCTATAAATTTTATACTCGGTACACGTAATTGAAACGTTGCGATTTTACGATAGCTGAGAGTCGTCTATGAGTCGAAGATGCACAAATGTGAATTGAAAATTATCGACTACGGGTTAAACGCGCTAACATTCCTAAAAGCTACCCGATAGGTTAGGTTGTACTAAAATCGAGTTCGGTCGATTTTAATCACAAAATTGAATTCGGTTTTGGGAATCGGACATTCGAGCGTGTTATGATTCATTTTTAGAACCCCGTCTCATTTTTCGGCGAATTTTCATCGAGTTCGGAATTTTTGCAGAAAACTAATTTCGGCAAAAAGAAAATAAGAGAGGAAATTCGTATGGGCTGCCTTATTGGAATATTTGGCCACCAAGAAGAGTTTGTTTAGGAAGAAATCGAAGGAAAATGGCCATTGAAGGGATGCAAGACTTTGTGGGCTGAAGACTTTGAGGCATAAGCACTTGAGTGCTTGGATATTTAGGCTTGGCTCTCATTAGATGCTGCTTAGACTTTCTTGGTCTCTCTCCCTCCTTCCAATTTCCCCTTCATTTCCCATGTGTGTAGACCCTCTTCCCTTATGCCTTCTTCCTCTTCTTCCCACCTTTACTTCTCCTCACATTTCCTTCCTCACGTTGTTGCCGCATCTACTCCATCTTCATTTTCCCATTTCCGACATCGACCACCCAACACCTTCACCAGCCGACCGCTGGCCCTGTCCATCCGTGCTGCTCAGTCAGTGTCTAGCACAATTGTCCTACCAGCCCCGATGCCTCCAGCGTCCGCCTCATGCCCTCAGCCGCACGTCTAACTAGTCCGCCAGCCTCCAACCCGTTGAGTAGCCGCCTATAGCACCCTCACCACTCCAGCCGTGCTCACCTGGCCATCCAACACCACCAATCGAGCCCAACCAGCCTGCCTCAACCTCAAGCAGAACTGGATTCCAACCCTTGGCCGTGAGCCTTGTGGGCTACTTTTAGCCTCGACTGAGCTTCCGTTGGTGATGCCGTAATCCCAAGTCCTCACCGCCGTTGCGCTGCCATCGCCGTGAACCGGTCATTGCCCTAATCCAGTGAGTTAACGCCCTAATCTCATATTAGGATGTTAATTGCACTTAGTAGGTTAGTTAGTGTTAATTAGGATTAGTTTAAGTAGTTAGTTAGGTTAACTAGTTAGTTAGGCTAGTTTGGTTAGTGTAACTAGGTTAGTTAGATGGTCAGTTAGTTAGGTTACTACCCTAGGTTAGGTTAGTTGAACTTGGATTAGCTTAGTTAACCATGGTTAGTTGATCAATAATCGTGGTTAGTTTAATTTACCGTGGTTAGTTTAATTAAATTAGATTTATTTAATTAATTTCAATTTATTTAATTAACCATAATTAGCGTAATTTGTGACGGATTGGCCATTTTTTTCTTCAGAATTTTACGCTGATTCTTGTGGTTGAATTTATATGTGAAATTGATTGCTTATTTGTGCAATTGAGTGCTTGGTGCTGATTATGGATTATTATTGCAAAATTGAATTTTATGGTATTTAATTAGAAAAATACCGGGTGTCGGTTTTTGATGTCAAAATTTTTATATAGTATATAAAACCATGGGATTTTGAAATGACAGTGTACCATACTTATTGGTTTGATTTAAACTTGTGACCACGCACAATTATTTTACTGGGATAATTTTTTTTTTTTGGTAAGAATACTGGGATAATTTTTAATACAAAGAAAAGTGGCAAAGTCCATTATTTGAACACGAGGCATTTTGGGTACAAAGCACGGTGTTCTTGGATAAGTACGTGCGGGTATGATCACCTAAATACCCCGATGAATTTACGCAGGGTAGTGAATCTGTCATGATGCGTTTATGTGGGACAATACCTGATTAAGTTCGGATGCCCCATGTCAATGGAGGCCGGTCGCGATGGAGGCCTGGCCAATGCTCCTTTATGGAATGCCGTCTTATGCGTTTACGCGGGATGATACCGTGCCTGACGAAGCGGGACGACGCCCGATTATACCAGATGACTGCCGACTGTTGAGTTAGCCATGACCGTTGGGTCGTAATAATTAGAACACGCCTGAGTGGTTGTGATATTTGTGCCTGATTATGGGGTAAAATTGTGTAGCACGGTATGTGACGTGTCATAATGATTTTACCTTATAATCGAGATCCTTGTGATTATTTGTGATTAAAATTATGTGTTCCGGTTATTAAGTAATGCTTGTTGCATTGATAATGGTATATGTGATGTACTAATGTGTAGGGATGTGCCGAGGCGAGATAAGTCTTGTGTGATGTCTGTTTAGGCTGCCTCTAGGTGAATTTGTGTCTTAATTGGGGTTTAGGGTTTTGACTCGCTGAGATTTTTATCTCACATCGTCGTGAGTTAATATTTTCAGGTCCTTAGTATGAAGGGGCGACCCGTTCGTTTTGGGGAACCGAAGGAAATAGACTATGAGTCCTCCTACTTCCCTATTCCCGGGACCACCTGGACTAGTGAGTTAGTTGTGACCACTATTTGAGTCGATGAGGGTCTCCGTCACTGGGTACCCCATCGCTTCAAGTCATGGTTCATTGACTATCCTAACGGGGCTCGGGAAGGTCCTTTGTAGGGTTTTGACGGATCTCCCGTTGGAATCGAGGATGGGGAAGTAGCTCACTCGATGACATCGACATTCCTGATGGTGTCGTGGAGAACCTGAAGCTCGAGACGGAATGGTCCGGAGCGTATGTCACGCCCCGAACCCTGAGATACGTGCACATCTCACTGCGGTCGATCAAACATGCGACATCCCAAGATATGTCGCCGACCCATTTAATTATTTACGATGCGGAAGTGAAACAAATCACCTGACAACATTTAACTTGGGATAAAAAAGCAGGCAATCAATCACAATACCAAACACTCAGTTACAAACATAAAGGGTTTAAATACAACACTGGACTGTCTACAAAATAGACCGGCTCGACAAAATGGGAACTATCCTAAAACCAACTAGCAGGACATGTTCTCCAATTCTTATGACTTCGACTCTGCAATTCCTCAAGGCCAACCAAAGCTATCTAGCCGCTCCGTCCACCAGGGACCTAAAATTGTAATCCCCAAACTGAGATGAGATAATGTCTCAGCGAGTTCAACCCCCTAAACCCCTATTAGAAAGAAAATACGCCTCGGGTAATCTCACCACATCACACAAAGACTTACCTCGCATTAGTCTTCATTTGCAGGTTAGCACAGTTTATATAATTCAACCACATACAATTATGATAACCAAACAACTGCGGCACAATCACATCATCAGAACAATTTAACCACTTGGATCGTCTCAGCGATCAATCGACTCGGCCGATTCCATGTCATTCTAGCAAATCAATCATTGCTTCCAATCACGACCCTATAGGAAGGTTTAACAACCAGTAGCAATCACGGCCCCACTCGGCACAACCTTTAATTAGGTGGTAGATCTCGGCCCGATGGGCACGGCCTCTAATAGATGGTCAATCACGGCCTCACTGGGCACAACCTTTAATAGGTAGTCAATCACAGCCCCACTGGGCACGACCTCTAATCAGTGATCAAATATGGTCATTCTTCCATCAAATTTTGACACTTGAGATTTTATAAAAAGAATCCCTATTTAGTGCAATCACACTCAATTTGCCACATGCATTAATCAAATTCAAATTCTAAATGTACAGCAGCGATCGGCACGGAATTCTAAGCAAATAAGGTCCCAAAATAATTTTCGAAATTTATTAGATAATTAAATTTATTCCGAAAATTAATTAAATAATAATATCCATATTTTTCATGATCCACACTCAATCTATAATATCAAATCATCAATTTCAAAATCTAACTACACAAAGACGCGGCCCACACGAAATTCGAGAATTTAAGGTCTTGACAAAATTTTCGGAATTTAATAAATAATTAAATTTATTCCGAAAATAATTAAATAATGATATTTTAATAATTTATTTTCGAATAATAATATATTATTAAATTATTTAATAATTTCGAAACATTTAAATAAATCAAAAGTAAATTCATTTATGTCAAATCAAGGCTTATTCTAAATAAACCTACTTACCATTTATTAAGCACACTTTAAATTAAAACATTACCTTAATCTAATCTATTCTTAAACAACCTAAACTAAGAACCTAATAATACTTAACATAAACTAAACCTCCTTAAGCACAATTAACCCTCTAAGCGAGGTTTAGTGAGCTAAACTCACTGGATTAGCGAGCCGAGCGGACCAAAACGACGAGGACGACATGATGATCAACTTTCCCCAAGGTAGGCCGAGCATCCGGGTTCGAGAAGGCGGCCAAAACGGGCTGCTATACCCATTTTCTCTACTCACTGCTCGTTGCTGGCTGAGGGCAGATCCAGCGCCGGCTTGGGTCGAAAACGGGCGAAGAAGATCGACGGGGCTTGGACGGGCCGGTGGGGAGTTCAACGGCGGCTCACGGCGGTGGGGACGAGCTCCGGCAGCTTTTGGAACTCACGGATAGAGGTAGACGGAGATGGCTGGGCGGCTGTTCGGGCGTGAAACCGGCGAAGAAGGACGGCTGCTACTTGAACAGTTGCTGGCGATGGCTCCGGCGGCTTTCCGGCAGCCTTGGTGACGGCAGGCAGCTTGGCACGACGAAGGACGACGGTCGGACGGAGGCTTATAGGAGTGGACGACGACAAAGAAGCGAGTTGGCAGGTGGGACGACGGTGGCGACGACGGATTCCGGCGACAAAGCAAGCAGCCGATCGGGCGTGCGGGCTGGCCTGGTTCCTTCCAAGCTTTCCCTCCCCCCTTTCTCTCTCTTCCCAAGCTTGAAGATGAAGTGGTGGGGCCCTTCACTTTTTTTGGGATTAAATCCACCCTTCCACTTGTCAAGATCTCCACCAATTGGCCACCCATCATGACATCACCCCATGATGTCATCATCCACTAACTTATTTCCTCTACAACCTATTTCAATGGGTCCATTTTATTTTTCCGCCGGGCATGAAACTTTGTACATTAATTTCTTTAATTCCATTCAATTCTCTTCCAATTGAGTCCAATTGAAGTCCATAAAATTAATCCAATGTCACCACACTTCAATTCACATCTTCACTTGTCCATAAAATCAACTTAAATCCCAAAAGTACGACCAAAAGCAGGCCTAGTAATTTCTCGAGCCAAATTAGCCATTCTCTGATTATTTTGTTGAAAAACTCGGCTTGCATGAAAAATCTTCCGAAGATGAGTCAATATTCCTAAAATGATTTCTGAATTCGATCTCAATTCCACAGTTAATTTCACTTTGGCACGATACTAGCGTGGCCCAGCTTACCGGGTAGCCTTTAAAAATTTTCATGCATTTGACCTGTGGTTGATCATCTCAAGCCACAATGTACATCTTTGAAACATTGGCGACTTTCGGTTGTCGGGGTAATCTCAAGGTTTCAAATACGAACACAGGGTACCCAATCGATAGAAAAGTCGGTCTAGTACCAATTGACAAGAATTGTGCGATCTGGTGGAATCACCCACACTCGATCACATGCCTCTGTTGAGTCGACCTATCTCTGGTTTCTAATCGATTTTTAGTTGTGCCGTAATGACCCTTGTAGATTAACTCGGTCGAAAGGTCGTTTCCTGGTCAAATTCTTGAGTTCGATGTATTAGAATTTCTTAACGGCTTCTTCCGATAGACTAGTTTTCACATGAGTGGCCGACTCAAGGAAATGAACTATATGCGTGCCAACAAAATGCTCGTCTCAATTTATTGAAAATAGAATTGAAAAATCGGGATGTCACAGCGTAGGTGGCCCAATAGTTTCTTTTTGAGTTAGATTGTATATGGACTTGTAGGGCTAATCTAATATGTTTATAAAGCGTGGTTTGTGATAAGTGGTTGTCCTGCTTTTACTATCCCTGTGTTTATTTGTTGTCTGGGGTTTATTTGTTCACTTCCACAAGTGCACAAAACGAATGGGTCGGCGACGCGTCCTAGGACGGCGCATTTTTAGTCAACCACCGAGGGATGTGCATGCCCGGGATTCGGGGCGTGACACTTAACATTCAAGTAGGGATGCTTTTATATTTGAATCAATCACATATCAAAGACTTATAAAAGACTTAACATTCAAGAAGGAATGCCTTTATAACTGAATCAATCACTCGAGACTTCAGCATTCCGATCAACGATGCTGGTAAAAGAATATTATGGACCCACCTAAAAAGCCTAAAGGTGGCTTGCATATGTGACTTCATTACATTGAATTGGACCTAACAAATGGCGTTGCATTGTGGGAATTGCTTTCTAATGTGGATGAGGGCCTGTGTCTAACACATGCGCGAAATTGACATGTGAAATCGATGACCGCAAATCCGAGCCAAGGGATCCAACAAAAGCAAAGCGGAATCCCAAGCTGTACATATGCGCCCGTTTGATGATTTCATTAAGAGTTGAAAAAAACTAATATATTTAGCACAAGAATGAGTATTTCCCGCAGGTCTGCAAATACGCAGAGATATGGAAGTTCTATTGATAATCACGGATTTTAGTGTCATTAGTGTAGAAGTACACAAGTATTTAAACCTCTGATAAATCGCTGGGTTGAGGAAAAGAAAACAATGAGACTTCATTTATTCCTCCGGCTCTGACCATTCAGGGTCAAATTTTTAATCATTGTTTACGGTAGAATGTTTCCTGCTCGAGGGGGTCGTCATTGTCTCGCTTCTAGGGCACCTTTGATAGAATAATTTCCAAAGTGATACATTCTCGAAGAGCTGTACATTCTTCTTGTTGATCAACGATAATTACAATATTAGGTAATCCCGTTATATATTTAATCCGCTCAGGTATGTTTGCAAGTGAAATGACTGTCTCTTCAACATAGCAGCAACTCTTTTGGAAGACGAATGAGTCTCTCCGCCTTTTGTTCCGTTCTCAAGTCCCTAGTCTCATTTTTATTGTGGACCAGTTCGTTAACATACCATCAAGCCACTTTTAATTTAGCGTAATGACACCGAGCCCTTATTGCAGCCTGAGCAACTAAATTTAACTGTTTTATTATTGGTACCAACAATTAAAAACTGTTTTCTCCTACTTGCTACATCAAAAACTAAATCATAGGCTTTTGATAAAAAAAGAAGAAGCAATTTTAGTAAGATTTGTAATATGAATACTTTTATGCTTGGCAGAAATATAAGGTGCTATCCTAGGATTCCATTTCCTAGCACCATGACCAAAATGAACTCTCGCTTCCACCATCTCTTCCAAATTGATATTCCAATACCTTATTATCATTTCTCCCCCTCCCCGCCCCGCGCTTTTTTTTAAAAGCTACGAGGTTGCCCTGAAAGCGAAATAATTGTTTCAATGGAACCTTTTCTTCTATCGAAGATTGGCCGTGTGGATGTCGATACACAATCCAAACCCCTACCCTCTATTCTTGATTATCTTTATTTCAATTATACCACAAAAATAAAGATTTTTTAATTAAAATTAAAAAGTATGAATCCATTTTTAGGAATCATTAAATCCTCTAAATGATTGTTTGATGTATCATGAAACTTCTTCGAAATGGATAAATCAAATAATCTACGTGCCGGAACAAAATATCTCTGATTTCCCCCTCGAAAAAATTCTCTGCTGATTACACCTAATGACCAGCAGGCAATTCAGGGATATATTAGCCTATACATGAGGCCAAAGCTGTTAAAATGAGAATGAATTGAAGTTCTCCAATAAGAATGGTAAGAACAATGAAAGCTTTCTATCAGATTGCCAAACAGCCAATAACTTTCCATAAGAATATCCAGTTTTCAGTAGTAAAGCAACTCTAAAGCATGAAGCGGGAACAAGTGTGCTGAAGATGAGGGAAGTAGGACTTTCAGTATTTCAACCTGACACAAATGTACACACCCACCCCAATAAATTATGGAAAGCTTAGAAACTTGCCACTAGATCTCGCATTAGACATAACCAGCACAATGACCCAACAACTGCATAGAACAACTGACAATTAATATATAATATTTCCTTTCTTCACTCGTGTGAGCTGCTCCTTTTAACATCTATATTTTTCCCTTTGAGCTTTGATTTCAGCTAGCAGTTAGCTCTTCTTGACCTTGTGGCACATTGATTGACTTGATCAACACAATGATTGATTCCTTTCAAGGAAGTCGGCTATCATGTCCCTGGCTTGATTTGGTGTGTTCTAATCAACCACAACTTACCACAATCGTAAAACCAATTCCTACATTTTTCCTTGTCTTTGCCATAAGAATTGGTGATTGAAGACCACAAGAGTAGTTAGGCTTCGAGTCGACCTCACTAGCAGTTACACCACTTGAATTTAGATGTTGGTGCCTCTAGTCTTCTCACCGCCATTCTTTGATTTGGCAACTGAAGGTTCTCCTAAATGCAGCAGAAGCAATGGAGGACTGCGACAGAAGAAACATATGTTGACTATCAAGGTTATATCATGATACTACCAGGAGCTTCTTCACTATAACATAGACAATGCAAAGCAAAAAGAAAAACATTTCAATAAAAAGAAGTGGAGTTTGCTGCTGCAAGAAGAATAATGGATTCATAGACATTACTATGTATAGCCTGATTACAAGAGCGTCGAAGAAATTGGTGACATTTTAGCATGAAGTTGGCCACGTTACAACTCAAGTCATGTGAAGGTGAAGTTTAACTCCCGTTTTGGACTATAATAATGCTACGAAGAGAATATTCATCCCAGAACCTTCACATCCTGCGAACAATTTGAATTATGTCTCTTTTTCCCTTTACATGCTTGGACTTCTATTCCTTAGTGGGCCGCCATCATGCATGTGTGAAAGAACTAGTGGATTCTCTTTTTTCTTCTTGGTTTTAATACTTTTCCTCGATAAAATAGAATGCTGAATATTACTCGTTTATTGCTCTCACTTGCAGATGAAGAACGTTGAAACAATGGAACTAAGATTGTATCATGAAGAAGTATCTATCAAAAGTGAGGAGATTGGATGGTTTGACAAGCTTAGGTTCCTTACATTTGGGGGAGGAACCTTTGTTGGCAATCTAATGAATTGTTTTCCCAAATTAAGATGGATTTATTGGAGTGCTCCTGGTTTAAAGTGTAAGCTGACCAATATGTGCTTAAAGAATGTAGTTGTCATTCAATTTTCATCGATTGCCAATATAAACGATTTGAAATTATGAAGCCTAATAAAGGTGCGTCATATGCTTATTTCTATTCTTTGTCCTTGAAAGCAACATTTGAACTGTTTCTCCATTAGATAATGCATTCATTTTTTACAGGAGGCAAGAAAATTGAAAGTTCTTAGTCTTTGTGAGTGTCATCACATAACCAGAACATCAGACTTGTTGGGATGCTCAACTTTAGAGAGACTTGCTTTTTGGACTTGCTAAGGTTTAAGGAAGATTGACGGCTCTATTGGGAAGTTAAAGCATCGATAGACTTAACGTTTGATCATTGCCCTTTGCTTGAAGGTTTGCCTAAAGAAATTGGGGACCTACAGAATCGAGAGCGCTTCTCTTTTAATTGGTGTCATCAAATGGAAGAACTACCGGATTCGATCTATAATTGGAAATCATTATGGGAGTTGCAACTTTCAAGCCTAGCAATGCTCAGGGAACATTTAGTGCTTTGGAATAAAGCCAATTTGTAAGGTCAAGTTCCTTCTAAAATTGGCTTACTCTCGTAATTGCAAAGACTGGTGTTAAGAGAGTTTTATGAAATTCAAGAGTCGCCACCACTTCCAATAAGTTTAACCCATCTAGAAGTATCATCTATGTCATTGCAAGTTGTCCCAGACCTCTCAAACTTGACTAATTTGGTTGAGTTGGACCTAAGTGATGGCTCTATAATTGGCAAACTAGATAGAATTCATAGCGGTGAGTTGAGATGGATTGGGAGGTTATCCAAATTGAAACAGTTGAGATTGTGTATCTTCCATGTCCCTGCTCCCACTAAGTTGGCTTCCCTTCCTCAACTTAACCAACTCCATTTGTCTAGATTGAACCTGCAACCCACAATGCAAGTTCCCTCTTCTATGTTAGAATTAACCCTCGATAATTTCAATTCAATCGCGCTAATCTCCTCTAACTCAAAGAATTTGTCAAATTTAAACATCTCTCCCTCTCAAATGCGAGAGATTCAACTTGATGGGCTTCACCTTCCAATTTAACGTATTCACGTGTTGGTAATTGTAGACTCCTCAAGAGATTCATAATATCTAGTATGAGGAAGCTAAAGTTGGTCAGCATGAAGAAGTACCTGGAACTAGATGAGATCCACATTGCTGGGGTGTTGGAATCATTGGAAATATTACAGATCGGAAAAGTCTTGCCCTTAAGAAGCTTCGAGTACATCGACATAAATTGGGAATATTCTCTTAAATCTTCACTAATCCTTGCATCGAGAGTCTTCAATAAGTTACAATATCTCTATCTAGGTTTTTGTGACATGCTTGGTATTCAAGTTGTTGGTATGTCAGAATCGTTGGAAGACTTTTTACTTGCTGGTCAACATTTGCAAAGTCTTGGTCATTTGTCAAACTTAAAGAACCTCAAGTCCTTTAAAATATCTTCCAGCCTTAAGCTACGGATTGTCGAGGGCCTCGATAAGTTAAAGTTTTGAAAGAATTGGAACTTACTAACTGTGGATCGTTGAAATATCGGCCACCGAAGTGCCAAATGATTGCCGCTTATACATCTACCAATGCAAGAAATTACTTGGGGTTAGTGGACACTTCAGAGGCATCGTCCAGAGTTTCAAGCGTCATAAGGTGACTAAGAACAACCAGCCACAAACATGAATTCAACAATAGGCAGATTTATAATAGTTCTGGAAAATCAAAAAATAATCATACAAACGTGAATTAAACACGGTCTCGCTTACTTTAAGCACCAGTAGACGCACGTGATGGTTTCTCTCTCTGTTTTTTTTCCCCCTTTTTTTCCGTTTTCGAGAAAGTTATATAGTTGCAGTAAGAGAAGTTCAGTTTTTATCACAAATAACGGGAAAAACTTTGTATTGTAGGGGAAATATATATAATAGAGCCTTTTTTAAAAAAAATTTCTCATTTTATAAGAAATAAATGGTTTTACTTAGCATTTTTTCTACGTAATATACTGCACTTTTTTTTTCTTCCATCTCTTACTTCATACCAATCATTATGACAATGACTCATCACTTACGATACTTACGGTGAAGATAGAACAATAAAAGGATAAATGCAACAGTTCTAAAACTTATAAAAATTATAATTCAGTCATAAAACTTGTTGATATAATACAATTGAGTCTCTTTGTTAATTTCATCTAATTTGCTAAACGGAAGATGCTAGCTATGCATTTTTTATTCACTTCTCTATGGCATAAAGCTTAAGAGAAAAGGTTTGTGTGCAAAAACGTCTTGTCCTTTTAAGGTTTGCCTGAAATTTCCAAGCCCTAATTGAGTTTTCTTCTCGAGTTTCCCTCACTTTTTCATCAGTCTTTCTGTCTATAGTGTACTTCTTGTTCGGTGGAGTCCGCTTCTTATTCGTCGATCTTTTTGTTCTTCATCTGAGTGTCCTTTTTCTTCTTCGTCGAATCCCCATATTTCCTCTTTGTTCGGGCACGACAACGTCGAGTCCTTGCGCAAGAGCTCGATGAGGCCAACGGCGACGTCAGGTCCTCTTCATCCAAAGCCAGGCAGCGTGAACGAGGGTGTTATAAGCCACTACATCGAGCTTAATCCCCTTCCTTGTACTTTGCTTTCATTCCGAAGGAGGTATGGGAACTCATTTGAGTTGTTTTCTCTTGTGGATTGAATAGGTCTGAAGTTTGGGAATGATGTCAATGAGTATATACCCAAACGTAGGATGTTGTTGCGATCTTACTAGTCTCGGCATAATAAGAGATAGGATCGTCCAAAACAAAAAAGAAAAAAGGACACAGATTTTTTGCATGATTTTGTTTGGGCTAATTAAGGCAGAAGCAACTATGTTTGATGCTCAATTTTGCGGTTCTCTTGTTTGGAAGCATGCTAATGGGGATTTGGCTTGATTATCATACGTTCTACCCCTTCCAAATTTTCTGAAAAGTCAATTTCAAATTATTATGAATCCATCTTTTGGACTGGGGAGTCAAAAGAAAGGTGTAATCTTTACTTAAAGTGCCATTTGTTCACTTAGAATCTCCAGAATATCCCATGAATATATGATTTCTTTAATATTGTATATGGGATATATTCAATTTAGAGCTTGAACTGACCTACATAATTTGACGATCCAAAGTGCTATCTATTTTTTGCCAATTTTCAAGGACAATCTGGTCTGAGGTGCCGAAGCTTTTACTGGTACAGGTTGATTTGTGCTTTGGGTAAAAAAAGCATGTTTTCAGTGTTATGATCATCAGCATTAAATCACGACTTAGGGAAGCTACTATTCCTTTTTCTTCTTTCATGTAGCTAAATTTGTTTCTCAGAGCCCTTCTGGCGATGAAACAAAAACCTGGATGCAGTCTGTTTCTGCTACTCATTTATCTTTTGATGCTTGAGTTGAGTCTTGAGTTTAGCTTCTACTATAATTTTGTTGATTGTGTACATGAAAATTTCTTAATTTAGCTAGATTGTGAACAAAACCAATTTTCATAAAAATTGTGATAAACCTAACAAGATAGAGTGTATTTTTGCGTATGCGAATTCATATAGATGAAATTTCATCGACTTACTTCCATAAATGCACTAGATAGAAAGCGGGGGAAGAAGGAGGGGCCCCTATCTACTTGATTAATAAGTAACCTGGTTATTTTCTAGTAATCAGATATTGTTTCTGTTTCGAAGGAACTTATCTTGAGTAGATAAGGCGCCACGCCCGTATCATATCTTACCAATCTCATGGACCAAGTATGGTGCAAGTCAAAGATTGGCAAATGGCTTAGTATTAAAATGTTTGTATTTGGTGGTGCAAGAAATTGAACTAATATGATGTACCGAATCCGCACACACAATCCTATTCCTTAATCACTATTTTATTTATCTTTTCACATGCTATCGTTTCCATCATATATAGACCATTTCTTATAATTCAATCACAAGGAATGCAGTTTAACTATATATTTGACTTTTTTCAATATCCTTTTGAGGAATTTAGAACATCTTCGATCTATTCCTTTTATATAGTATATAATGACAATTAGATTGAACACAGTAAACATAAGTTGCTAGGCATTACTGGTTGATTTGATAGCATAATTTAATTATGCTATTCTTAATGTAAAACTTTCTCAAATGATTGATTGTGATTTTGTTTTTCAGGAACCATAGGAACCAAGCTCTCACGGTACTTGTACATGTTCTGGAGGCTTGTTTTGTTTTAAAGACCCTAGCGTCATCCTTGTCGGCATGCAGGGAAGGAAGTAACATATTAATTAGTGGGCCAATGCACTAAAGAGTCTACGCTAAGGTATTTCATTTTTTTTTTTTTAAAGCCATAAAGGCACAATTGAGCTATAAATTGATTTGAAGTAGTTTGTTGATGCAAAGTTTAACCTGAAATTGATGATTTCTTAACTTGAAATTGATGATTTGATTTTGAACTGTTGAGTATGATAAAATTCGATTTCTCAACCCCATGAACGAGTTCAACTCTATAAAGTCTACATGCTTGAGATTAAACTCAATTTGATTCAATTATTCAAAACTTAAAAACTAAATCACAATGTGAAGCTTGAACACCATCTCTAGTTCTCATAAAAAATAAAAATAGATTATACACAGTAAACATCAATTGATGCGTGATACTAATTCATTTGACTGCATAGTCTAATCATGTTGTTCTTTTTTTCCTGAAATTTTCTTGAAAGATTGATTGTAATTCTGTTTTTCAGGATTGAAGCTCTCATTGGACTTGTCCATGTTTTAGAGGCCAGAGGCTTGTGAAGATTTGAAGACCACTAGCATCACACTTGTTGGCATGCGAAGAATGAAATAGCATATCATCTGAGAGTCAATGCAGTAAAAGTGTCTAAGATAAGGTGTTAAATTGATTTGAAGTTGTTTGTTGATGCGAAGTTTAACTTAAAAACTAAATCACAATGTGAAGTTTGAACATGTGCATGTTTTAGATGTTGATTGTTTGATATTGAGATGTGAGTATGGCGAAATTCAGTTTTTCAATTCCATGCTAGAGCTCAATTCTATATTAGCATATGCATTCAAGATTAAACTCAATTCAACTTGATTATTGACAAGTTAAAAACTAAATCACAATGTGAAACTTGAATTCTGTCTATAATTCTCATAAAAATATAAAAAATAAAATATGAAGTAATATTTTTCTTTCATTTTCCTAATATCCTTTAAATTATTAACACAGTTTGCAAGCCACATGAAATCTAGTATTGTGAAATTCGGCACCTTTGAGATCGAAATGAGTGAGTTAACCATAAGCAAATATTACAATATAAAGGTTGACTAATAAATGTACATGAAAACTCTTTCAGCTCTATTGCGTTTTATTTCTATGTAATTTATATCTAGTTACTTCGCTGCTGGGGAGTAGCCTGAGTAGCTGACCTTCTTGATTGTCTGTCTTGGTTTCCTTCGCTTTGGCTAAGGTTTGTGTCGCAGGCTGCTATTCCGAGAGATCACCTCGGCTCTTCTTTAGGGGTTGAGGCGGGGATGCCATTGTTTGGCTGGCTGGTGGCCTTCCTTGTTAGTTGGTCCCTCTTTTGGTTGTAACCTTTGTCCTAGTGTTTGCCTTGTTGTTATGCCATCGTTGGCTTTTCCTTTTCTTTCCTTTGGCACCCTTCCACTCATTATGCCCCTTTACATTTTGAGTGCAAGCTTCGGTGCCGTTTAGTTTGTACATTTGGTTAAAGCTCAATACAATTACCTTTCGCAAAAAAAAAAAAAAAAAAAAAAAAAAAACAATTCCCAAAGAGGTCTTGGGAAGATTTGGAACTAGTCGAACCAACAAAATCTGTATCAAGGTCCCGGGTGGGTTGGGCCGGGCCCAAGCGTAAGCACTCCTACCCATTGCGGGCCCAAAAATCCATTGAGCTCAAGTGAATATCAAGGCTTGTCCATGCAAGCCAATTTTCTTAGCTAAGTCCGCCCATTTAGGACGGGCCCAGGAAACATATCCATTGTCAAGTCTATTAGTTATTTAACAAGCACTTTGTGACATGTTGCGACTAGCAAAAAATTTTAAACAAATAAAGTATATAAAGGTCAATTAACTGAATGCACGCTCATGCACATGCAAATGCAATAAAAGCTCCAATTGCTTTTCCAATGTTTAGGAAACCTTGCACATGAAGGGCAATGAGTGAACGGTGATGGGCCGGCTAGGGATGCTAGGTGATCTAGGTGACCTAAGGTTCAACAGCACATGAAAGAGGTTCTTGTTGGGGTTTTATGAATCGAAAAATCCAGAAGAGGTCACACAACCTTGGGCGACCGCCACCTGGGTCTAGCGACCTTAGGCGACCCTTGTGACCTAGGTGATGGTCACTTGGGTTGCGCCACCAAGTTGCCCAAGGTTCGGACATACAATTATAGATTGCTAACATAAGGTTCAGCAGCACATGAAAGAGGTTCTATCATCGATATAAAATCTTTTCAGTGGCTTTCTTCAATAACAGCCACAAGTAGACATTTATGACAAACAAATAGTGAGAATGCTTACAATGAACAGTATACCTTTGAAGATAACACTAACCTTATCCCCTAGAGTGTGGCTCATGACTCAATGATGGCGAGCGCAAAATGATGTTTGGAGATCTCTATTGTGTGTTATGATGGTCATCATCTTACATATTAAAAGGCGTGGGAAAGAAGACTAAGCATAATGGGCGCGAAACCAGCACAAGAAACCATGTTAGTGATCACTTAAACATCGCACAATTAAACCTTCAATAATTTGGACTGAAGAAGGATTTAGAGGAAGCTTAGATCACAGAAAGTGACAAAATTAATGAAAAGAGGGGCTCATAACCAAACCATAAAGCATATCAAAACATAGAGAAGATGTTATGTGATCACACTAAAAGCTTATTAATCAAAACAAAATGAGCAAGACGTGATCAGCCACATTTTCCATCACTCGAAAAAAAATGAAGAGATGTAAACAGGGGAGCTCCATTCACTTCATTGCGAAAAATAGGGTTATGAGTGGCCAAAGCATCTTACAAACACTACGACCAATAATGAATGGCTGCAAACCAAGAGGCAAAGTTCACAAATCACAATCATTGCTGCAACCCAGTAAACTTGAGAAATTCAATTATGAAAATAGAACCCTAACCTTAAAAGCAAGAAGAAGAAGAAATGCATTGAGGGCCAAAAGTAGAGCAGTGTAAGATAACCAGCATATGGTATCAGGTAAAATCTAGTAAACCCACACATCAACAGAGACCATTTCCAAGCATTTGACCGTGTCCCTCAACTACTCTCAAGTGCCAAAATGGGCAACATGTTAACTTTTCTTCAATATAAAAGAAAATGTAACACTCCAAGATTCATATAGAGATGGACAAGAGGGCTCAACAGTGACTATCTTGAAATCTTGAAAGAAAGAGCAACACCCAGCAATGACTAACAGAGGCAATCACTTATGTATTTCAAATTGAACAAGAAGGACAAGGCATAATGAAAGAAAAGTAAACTCAAAACATGATTAGACACAACAAATAGGAATCCTGATACCAAACTCATGTTCCAAGTCTATCCACCAATATTCCCTTTAAAACTACTTAGTGTCCAATATCCAGGACACTCAATATTTAGTAAATAAAACACATTTCACTATTTTAACGTTCAATGAAATTAGTCACACCTCGTGGCTCATGACATAGTTCCTAGTCCAGATCTTGTGAGACCACTTCAAGTTCGCTACATGCTAACAATTCTATATAATGGTAGACATCTCTTGAGCTTGTAACTCTTGTACATCTCCATTTGTCTCTTGTAATTGCTCTTTTGTTGCTTTCGATATTTCCTTCAGCTTGTGAATCTCTTCATCTTTCTCATTCTATGACCTTAAGTTCTCGGTTGCAAGACAACTAGATTCCTTCAACTGAATCTCTTCACCCTTCTCTTTCTTTGGCCTTAAGTTCTCGGTTGGAAGACAAGAAGATTGGAGGCCCCAAATCATTGGGGCATGGGCTTTGCCCTAGCATTGGACACGTCCAGGTTTCTCTTTTCCCAACATTAGAGAAACGGAATTTCAAGGGGGTATTGCTCTTTCCAAGTTCCAAATGTACCTCCAAGAGATTGTTCATGCTTCCCTGTAGTTAATAACTTAAAGAACTTATTAAACTAATGATGTTACAATGTATTGGTGAGCACTTAAGCTGAATTCATAAATACACACGATTGCCTTCAATTCCTAACTCTGCTTCCTATCATGTGCCATAACTTGGTTAGTCATTATAACTGAATGAACCATATCAATAAGACATTCAATATTTCACACTTTCCTATGAAACGGGGAAAGATGTCCAGAGATATCAAATTGAAAAAGTAATCACATTCTTCCTTTCTATAGTTGTTCCTTGCTGATTGTTATATGACTTGTCATCCACCAAAACCATATGAAAACACACGCTGGGAAGTTAGACTTTTGGTTTTAATTTTAGACTATTTATTCCAGCTTACCCTATTTTCCTTATCCATTCATCTTCTGCTCAGATATCTGCATAAATTCCTGATACATTGTAGCAGCAATATTGTCATGGCCAAGACTAAATAACATTTGTTAACACTAGATGAACTATATTGAATGGCTTTTAACAATTGTGGGGACGTATGCATGCATGTGAAACGCACAGCTTTTCACATGCTAGTAATTGGGTAGTTTGGGGCTGCAATACTTTTCTGTTTTTCGATCTCTCTCATTAAACCAAACTATGGTCATGTTAGCAAATTAATAGAAAATTGTACAAGTTTCATCATCTCAATACTTCGCAGCTCTAGTTGCTACGTAACTCTTTTGTTAATGATAGTGGGCTATGTGCACTAGACAAACCTGAACCTAGTTGTGGATTATTGTGCTGTCACTAGCAAATCCAAATCACAGAGCTAAGGGAATAACAATATATCAATGCAGGTACTAAGAACTTAGACATTCTTAAGGAGGCAATTCTAGAACACATCCTATGTTTTCTTCCACCGACAACCGCTATTAAGACAAACCTATTGTCGGGAAAGTGACAAATATCTCTGGACATCTTTACCTTAGGTCCAAAGATGGATCACCTCAGTAGCATATTTTCTACAACGAAATTATTTATTACACTGGAAATATCACTTATGGGGAAACACAAAATTTAAGGGGAAACATGAGAGTACCTTTGCTGCTGTTATTCTAGCAATATTTATGTTCCCTAAGGTGTGTCGTATCTTTTGCTTTGCTCTGTTAGCCTTATTTGCATCACTCAGCTTCTGCGATTAAAAAAAAAACCAAGGTTATCACAAAATAGTCATTGACAGGTAATGAAAGTCAATTTAAGGTTGACAGGTCATATTAAAAGATGCTAGAACAAGAATCATACATTCCCTTCCTTTGAACTCCAAAAAATGACGAGATTTTTTTGATCTCTTCTCATCTCTCCGAAATATTCTTCTAATGATACAGTTATGATTTAGAGTTATCATAATGAGCAGCTTTTAGATCACTTTTCCAATATCTCCATTTAGAATTTGAGGAATTTAGAATCCATTTTTCCATAGCTGGTATGAAGATAATCAAACTTAGACTACAAGGAAGAAAAATCAATAATGATGTTAAATTTTTTTAAAAAAATGAATGGAAATTCATACAAGTACAAGCTAACTAGCTCTACAATCCTAATCATAGCGTTTCTCATATCCTTGGTAATTTGCCTCAAAGTCGCTAGCAATGGCACCAACTCGCTAGCAATGGTTCCAAGAAACTCCCCAAACCTCCAATAGGCAGCATTTTCTTCTCTAACCTGACAATGATGCATTTCCCAAGACAAAATATGCCCAATAGAAAAGAAAAGCTGCACTTCCATTTTCTAGTGGCAGCTACTAGACAAGAAATTCTAAATATGGAAAGAAGGATCTAATATTATCAAACCAAATCAATACTCGGACCATTTCAGTATAGTATGACGAAAAAATGTACGCTATATGTAGGCATGCCTTAGATGATGCATTCACATTTGTAGTCTCTGTTTTAGATTGCTAAGTTTCAGTCTCTGAATTAGAACATAGTTTGTCACCATCATGTAATTTTTCAACCTTCTCGTCTAACTCACAGCTTATTTGCATCGTGCGCAAACCCACAAATTTGATCATGCATCCTGTGTTTTCCATGGATATAAATCACCTAGACGGAAAGTATAAACAATTCTTAGTAAGATATTAGCAACTTGATTAAAATGTTCATCTAATTATATATACTATCTTCATTCGCCACAGGCAAAAGGGTTACAAGGATATCTGATAAGATCATGAATGTAGCAGAAAAGGGCCACGATAAGAAAGGCAAAGCCAAGAACAAATAGACGTAAACTCCTCCAAGTGAAACCCAACACGGAATCCTAAAGACAAAAGCTCTTAAAATTCAAACCCTCACCTAGAACGAATCCTTAGGACGATAAAATGCGACCGAGGCATACAGCAGTTGGAACTCAAATGACGTAAACTACACGAATTGGAAAGAAGACAAGGCAGGGTAAAACACCATAATTCAAGTAGGAAACGGGAATCTTTGAGGAAAATAACAGAGGTTAAAACTTGCAAACCAAGACAGAAAAGAAACCAAGGCAGGAAAAAAAAATGCAGGAATCAATGTAAAGCAAATCAAAACAAACGGGTTCACATCACAATCGACAATCAGCAAATACATTTTAAGGATATCGAGTTGATTCACGAGTCATGAACCTACATCACTCCAATTCCTAGTTATCGAAAAAGCCGAACCCAAAAGAATATAAGAACATAGAAAACCGCATAAATGACACCACCGCTGAACAGAGATGAACCAGAGTCAGCGAGTCACTCACTAGACATAGGCATTGATGAAAGCAAAGATGAACGGAGAGAGAGCTCTTGAGCTTGAGCTTGCAGCGAACGATGGGAGTGATGAAGAGAGAAAAAGTCAGAGAGAAGCTGAACGGTTTGTGGTGAAAAAACTTTTAGAGTTTTTTTTTTTTTTTTTTTAAAGTTAAGAATAATGATGCGGACGAGATAAATATAGAATTTATGTATATTTTGATGTTCTAGAAAAGAGTAGTTGAATAATTAAGGAAATCAAAGAAAATCTAATTAGATATGCATAACCAAAATAAATATACAAAA
Organism: Eucalyptus albens; assembly: GCA_014182695.1. NCBI lineage: Eukaryota > Viridiplantae > Streptophyta > Magnoliopsida > Myrtales > Myrtaceae > Eucalyptus > Eucalyptus albens. Next base: position 24,503,882 of record CM024652.1, read on the forward strand.
TCAGAAAAAAAAAATATCTCTATTATACCTATTATTAGAATTTCATGATTTGCAATATTTGCAGTGAAGATAGAATATTTAAGGGATAGGTGTATTAGAAATCACAAATTTGTCGAAAAAGTGCAATTAAATTCTAAAATTTATAAAAAATGTAAATTAGTCAAAAAAAAAAAACTTTTCGATTTGATATAATTGAGCCCCTTTATTAACTTCGTTCAATTTGACTAACAATAAATACCGAAATTTCCTCTTCCTTCGAGCGCGACAACATTGAGTCCTCGCACAATAGCTTGACAAGGATGACAACGTCAAGTCCTCTTTGTCCAAGCCCGATGGCAAATGGAGTCAATTATTGTACGATTTCTTTAATATTGTATTTGGGATATTGTCAGTTTAGAGATTGAACTAGCCCACATAATTTTATGATCCAAGGTGCTATTTATTTTTTATGTGCCAGTTTTCAAGGAAAATTTGGTCTGAGGTGCTAAAGCTTTTACTGGTAAAGGAACATTTGTACTTTGGGTAAAAAAAGGCATGTTTTCAGCGTTACAATCATCAGCATTAGATCGCGACTTAGAGAAGACAGTATTCGTTTTTCTTCTTTCGCGTTGCCAAATTTGTTGCTTGGAGCCCTTCAGGCAATGAAACAAGAACCTGGATGAAATGTGTTTGTTTATGAGTCTTAAAATCAGTCTAGCCTGTTCTTTGTCAAATCAAATTTCAGTAGGGCCAACAAGTGGTAATTAGTCGTCCTTCCTCTGTTGAGGCCGCAAAAATGTGGATATACAATGCTAAGGCTTTGTTAATGTCACTGGTTTTTGCAAGGCCAAGATGAATGCTACAGGAGAATCAAGCAAGAAGATGGTTGAGCGTGCAGAGGGCAGCGTACAAGAACGAATGCGCATACTAGGAAAGATGAAGACCTTTCGCTGCATTTAAGGTAACTTCCCGTCGGTGGACTAGCCCTATGCCTGAAGTTTGAACCCGTATTTTGGTTGCATTCAGTGGGGACTGTAACGAAGTTTGAATACTTGGTTTAGTGTTAAACCAATGAGACCTCATTTTATTCCTCCTGCTCTAACCAGTCGGTCAAATTTTGTCACTATACATGAGGCCAAAGCTGTTAAGTTCACTAGATTTTTCGTAACAGAATGAGAAGGAATCAGAAGTTCTCCAGTAAGAAAGGTAAGAACGATGAAAGCTTTCCGTGAGATTGCCAAACAGCCAACAACTTTCCATTATATTATCTAGCTTTCAGTAGTAAAGCAACTCTGAAGCATGAAGCGGGAACCAGTACTGAAGATAAGGGAAGTAGGATCTTCAGTAGTTCAACCTGACAAATGTGCACACTCACCTCGATAACTATGGAAGACTTAGAAACTTCCAACCAAATCTCGCATTACACACAACAAGCACAATGATACAACCCATGCATAGAACAACTGACAATTGATATATCATATTTTCTTTCTTCACTCATGCGAGCTCCTCCTTTTAACGTCTATACTTTACCCTTTCAGCCTTGATTTCGGCAAGAAGTTAGCTCACGTTGACCTCATCGCGCCTCGATTAGCTTGATTCACACAATGCTTGATTCCTTTGAAGGAAGTCGGCTATCATGTCCCTAGCTCGATCTGGTGCCTTCTGATCAACTCAAACTTCCCCCAACCACTAAACCAATCCCTACATTTTTCGTTGTCCTCGCCATGAGAATCCATGATCAAAGACCACACGAGTAGTTAAGTTCCGAGTCGACCTCTTTAGCAGCTACACCACTTGGATTTAGATGTTGGCACCCTCAATCTTCTCACTGCCATTCTTTGATTTGGCAATTAAAGGTTCTACTAAATGCAACAGAAGCAACGGATGAATGTGACAGAAGAAACTCATCTTGACTATCAATGTTGTACCATAATTCTACTAGGAGCTTCTTCGCTATAAAATAGAACAATGCAAAGCAAAAGGAAAAGCATCCATGTAAAGAGGAGTGAGACTTTGTTGTTGCAAGAAGAGTACCTTGCTCGCAGACATTACCACGTTTAGCCTGATCACAAGAGCATAGAAGAAATTGGTGACATTTAAGAGCAGTGTTAGCCACGTTAAAGCTCAAGTCATGTGAAGGTATTGTAACTCCCGTTTTGGAATATAATTCTACATCAGTGACTCCCAAAAGACAAGTACATAGGAGGAACACAGACATATGCAAGCCTCGCCAAGGAACCGTCCATGAAAAACGGGTTTTCTGTTTTGTTTCCTAAGTGTAGTCTCAGGAGATATAAAGCAAATCAGAACTGGAGCTAAGAGTAGAGTGGATAACACAACGATGATCATTGCAATTAGAGATCATGGTGCCGGGAAAATTACTAAAAAAGTCCTAAACCTATTGCAATTGTGCCAATTTAGTCCTAAACTTATTTTTTTGATCAATTGAGTCCTAAACCTTTTATAGTTATTCATGATCAGTCCATCCGGCCAAAAATGGCCGGCCGGCACTAATGTGGTAGCCGGCCTGCACCGGCGACATTTTTTAATAATATTTTATTTTTTAAAAATATTTTATTATTTTTTTAATCTTTTTTTTTCCTTTTTTTTTTTTTTTCCCTCTCCCTCCTTCCTCCTCCTCTCCTGCTTCTTCCCTTGGCTCGGCAACCGGCCGAGGGGAGGGCTAGCCGGTCGCCGGACCGAGGCGGCCGACGGCGCGAGCCCTCGCCATCGCCGAGTCTAGTGAGGTGAGCCTCGCCTGATCTAGCGAGGGCTCGCCTCGTCCGGCGAGGGGGCTCGCCATCGCGTCGGCAAGGCCCTCCTCGCCGGATTTGGCAAGGGCTGGCCTCACCCGGCAACCGCGAGGCGAGCCCTCGCCAGATCCAGCGAGGAGGGCCTTGCCAGACGTGATCCGCGACTACCGCGCCAAGATCGAGGCCGAGCTCTCCAAGATCTGTGACGGCATCCTTGGCCTCCTCGACTCCCGCCTCATCCCCGCCGCCTCCGTCGGCGACTCCAAGGTCTTCTTCCTCTAGATCAGTTCCTGGACCGTTGGCGAGCCCCCCTCACTGGATCTGGCGAGGGCTCGCCTCGCCCAACGACCGCAAGGCGAGCCCTCGCCAGATCCGGCGGGGGCTCACCCCGCCGTCGCTGGGCGTGCGCCGACTGGCGAGGTGAGCCCTCACCAAACCCGGCGATAGCGAGGGCTCGCCCGCCGGCCGTCTTAGTCCGGTGACCGGCCAGCCCTCCCCTCTGGCCGGTCGCCGGAGCCTAGGGAAGAAGGAGGAGAGGAGGAGGTAGGAGGGAGAGGAAAAAAAAAAAAAGAAGGAAAAAAGATAAAAATAATTAAAAAAATATTTCAAAAAAATTATTAAAAAAATGTCGCCGACGCCTGACCCAGCTACCATGTCGGCGCCGGCTGGCCATTTTTGGCCGGGTGGACTGATCGGGAATAATAATAAAAGGTTTAGGACTCAATTGGTAAAAAAAAAATAAGTCTAAGACTAAATTGGCACAATTACAATAGGTTTAGGACTTTTTTGGTAATTTTCCCTCATGGCGCCCATAGGAGGGTACCCGTAGCACCAGATGCTCGCTGAGGACTGAGTCTTGTTATTCGAGACCAGGAATGACTGAACAACAGCAGCAGCTTAGCAGTAGAATGAACAAAGAAGGAAAGGAGATATGGGCAGGTCAGAAAAGCTCGTTACTTCTCCTTACACCAAGTCTCAATCACAGAATTAAGCATGCTTTTTATGCTCTACCCTTCTTTTGCTTCTGCTTTGGCAATTGAGCCACAAAACAACTGCCTTCCATTTAGTATTTGACAAATTAGAATAAACCATGAGAATATGTCTGAACACAATTTGCGGTATTTCAAATAGATACAGCCACCTGCTGTAACATTGACTTCATTATCAAACGTCAGACCTATCTAATCCACAAGAGATAACACCTCAAATGAGTTTCCATACCTCCATTGGAACAAAAGCAAAACACAAGAATGGGAGTTAAGCTCGATGTAGTGGCTTATAACACTATCATTCACGCCATCGGGCTTGGACGAAGAGGACTTGATTTTGTCATCGGCTCCTCAAGCTTTTGTCCGAGAAATCAATTTCGTCGCACACAAACAAAGAGGAAATTTGGAGACTTGACGAAGAACAAGAAGGACACTTGGACGAAGAACAAGAGGATTGACAAATAAGAAGTGCACTCCATGAATAAGAAGGACGCTCTGGATGAAAGATGGATGAAAAAGTGAAGAAAACTCAATTAGCGCTTGGAAATTTGGGCTAGATCTCAAACAACGTTTTTTCACACACAAACCTTTTCTTTTAAGCTCTATGCCAGTAATAGAGAGAAATGAATAAAAAATACTACGTCAACATTTTCCGTCAACCAAATTAGACAAAGTTAATGGAAGGACTCGATTGTATCAAACTAATAAATTTTAGGATTCAATTGCACTTTTTGTAAGTTTTAAGACTGGATTATACTTTGACAAGTATTAGAACTTGTAATGCACTTTTCGCAATATTAAAATAGTCAAATACTCAATTAAAATAACCAAATACTCAATACACGACTCAAGAAAATATTCCTAAGGTAGGTGTTTCAAGAACACAACTTACCTGGTCCACCTATGCACTAATCAATTGATTTACTAGTCAAGAACACTATGTCCTTGTGTTTTCTTTCCTTGCATTTTAGAGCAATTTTAGCTGCAGCTTGCACACACATCTGCAGATCGCTAACTTAAGGTTTCACTGCACATGAAAGAGGTCCTATCATCACTATAAAATCTTTTCTACCTTCGTATCTTGAAGATGAAGAAATTCTAGTGGTTCTTTAATGAGCTTTCTTCAACAACGGGCACAAGTAGCTGTTTCGTTCTTTTTCGCTAGACCTAAGAATTTATGACAAAAACAAATAGTGCTCTACAATGATCGCTGTACCTTCAGAGATAATACTAACCTTATCCCTTATAGTGTGGTGACTCGGTGATGGAGAGCGCAGAATGATGTTTGGAGATCTCGATTGTGTGTTATGATGGTCATCATCCTACAAATCAAATGGGTGTAGGAAAGAGGACTAACCTTAATGGGCGCGAAGCCAGCACAATAAATCATGTTAGTGATCACTTGAACATCACCCAATTAAACCTTCAATAATTTGAATTGGAGAAGGATTTAGAGGAAACTTATATCACAGAAAGTTAAAAAAAAAAATAATGAACAGAGGGGGGGCTCTTAATAAATCTGTAAAGCATATCAAATCATGACAATATATTATGTAATTGCTTTAAAAGCTTATTTCTTGAGACAGAATCAGCAAGACGTGATCATTCACATTTTCCATCACTTGAAAAAAAAAATGCAGAGACGTGAACAGAGGAGCTACATTCACTTCATTGCAAAACACATAGTTGTGAAATTCATTAACACAAACTCAGGGCTAAGTGGCCAAAGCATCGTATAAACACTAGAACTGATAATGAATGGCTGTAAACCCAAAGGCAGAGTTCAAAAATCACCATCATTGTTGTAAGCCAGTAAACTTGAAAAGTTCTATATGGAAATAGAAGTCTAACTTTAAGAGCAGGAACAAGAAGAAATGCATTGTGAGCCAAGGATATAGTAGTTTAAGGTAATCAATATATGGTATTAGATAATCTAGTAAACCCATTCATCGACAAAAACCATCTCCAATCAACTGTGTTCCTCAACCACTCTCAAGTGCCAAAACAGGCAACATTCCTACTTCTCTTCAATCTAAAAGATGCTATAACACTCCACGGTGTATACAAAGAAGGACAAGAGAGCTCCAAAGTGACTATTTGGAAACAAGGAAAGAAAGAGCAACACCCAAAAAGGATCGATAAGGGCAATCACTTTTATACTTCAAAGTGAAAACACCGACAGGGCATAATGCAAGAGAAGTAAACCCAAAACATGATTTAGTCACAGCAAAAGGGAATAAGCATGGTTACATCATGCTACATTTGTATTCCACTCTCAAGCTCCATTGAAGCGGTCCTCATACCAAACTCATGTTTCAAGTCTATCTACCTATATTCCATTTAAAACCACCTTGGCATCCAATATCCAGGTCACTCAATATTTAGTGAATAAAACACCTTCACTATTTTAACATTGGGAAAATGTCACAAATAGTCCCTGAACTTTCATCTAATGTTCATTTTCATCCCCAAGCTTTCGATTTGCTCAATTTGATCCATGAACTTTCACCTAATGTTCAATTTCATCCCTAACTATTTGAAAATTGATCAATTCCGTCCTTCCATTAGTTAAAGTTAATGGAATTGGCTTACATGGCTTTTAGTCTCTTAAATATAAAATAAAAAAGGACATGTAGAATATCCACATGGAAATTACCTTTAAAATAGGTCAAACTGTGGCCACCATCCAAAAAAGAGATAAAGAACCACTTATTCTCTCTGTTTTTGTGATCGATGCTCTCATCTCTAGCTGGCCTCTAATTTGTTTTCCTTTTTAAAGATATATATTGACTCATAATTCTAGTAATTCAACTTAGTTCCACGTCATCAATTAATGCTCCATGTCATCACTTAACGGTTTGAACAAATGGAAGGACTAGATGGAACATTTGTTAATAGTTCAAGGACAAAATTGAGCAAATCGAAAGCTCAGGGATGAAATTGAACATTCTATGAAAGTTCATGGATCAAATTGAGCAAATTGAAAGCTCAGTAATGAAAATGAACATTAGATGAAAGTTTAGGGACCATTTGTGACATTTTCTCTTTAACATTCAATTAAATTAGTCACATGACATGCCTAGCTCGTCCAGATCTTGTGAGATCACTTCAAGTCCACCACATGCTAAATTATGTATAATAGTAGACATCTATTTGAGCCCGTAATTCTTGTACATCTCTGTTTTGTTGGAGAAATCTTCTTGAAGTGTTTCGAAGCTAACAAAACGTTTCCATCAGTCTAGTCTGAAGGTTTGCAGACTCTGTTATTTAAAGTCTGAAGACCTCCGGACAGCCAGACTCAAGACTCAAAGTCTATCCTCATTGACAGTCTCTAATCCGTTGAAGAAAGGTTATCCAGAACTGGATGTTTCGTTAAGGGCTTGACCTTATCAACTGGAGAAGATCTCGTGGCTGGAAAAGACACAACGGAATTCTTTGATTGATCATGATTGACTCGAAGATTAAGGAATCGTTGATTACCTAAATATTCTTGGAAGGTTCTACTTATGGAAACCGAGATCCTGATTGTATGGGCGAACGGGATTGATGGGCTATCGACACGTTCCTTTAATAGCCAGAATGATCTTCCTAATTGATTCCGTCCAACGGGTAGATTGGAGGAATTCCTTTGGTAAGTGCCAACGGGTATGATGGCATAAAGGAGTATATAAGGAAGACATTCTAAGTTGTTGAGGAGTGTGCGATAGAAGAATTTCAAAGTTTGAAGCTCCTTATTGTTTAGACAATTCCTTTGAGCGAATACTTGTATACAAAAAAGAGTCTATATTTGTGAGAAACCTTGAGGAGGTGTGATAGAACATCTACACTGTAGAATCAAGGAAAAACAATGCTGTAACTTCTCTTTTATTCATAGTGAAATCCAGCCGGTGGGCTGTCAGTGCGGAAGAGTGGACGTAGGCTTGGATTAAGCCGAACCACTATAAACCATGTGTTCAATCTTCTCTCCCTTACTCTGTTTACTTTGATCGTATTTCATTTTGTCAATCAATAGTGAACTACCTTTCTATCGTTTGCCAAGAATTGCTTCCGTATTTCGATAAATTGATTGTGCACCTATTCACCCCCCTCTATGTGCTTATACTAGCTATCTCAATTGGTATCAGAGCCCGTGTACTCATTTTGTTTGAAGTGTTTTACTTCAAAGTAAAAGATCCATGGCTAGTATGTTGGCTCCAGGGCTGGTAGAAGGGCAAAGCAACACCAGACCGCCTTACTTTGATGGAAATGACCACAACATATGGAAGAACAAGATGAAGGCATTCTCAAGATCAAAGGATCCTCTGGAATGGGACGTTGTAGAAAAAGGAATCATTCCTAAAGCTGCATCTGTCTCAGAAAGAGGAAAGAACATTGTTGAGTCCAGTGAAATGAGTCAGGAAGAGATAATCAAGAGACAAGCTCTTGATGCAAAAGCAATTTACTATTTATATTGTGCTTTATCACCTACTGAATATAACAGAATATCTTATTGTGATACAACCAAAGAAGTCTGGGATAGATTACACATCACTTATGAAGGAACCGATCGAGTGAAAGAGACTAGAATCAACATTCTTCTCGATTAATACGAAGCCTTTAGAATGAAATCAGGAGAATCTATAACTGACATGTTTAGTCGTTTTACAGAAATCGTGAATGGTCTTGAAAATCAAGGTCAACCAATTTCTGATCCCATGAAAGTGAACAAGCTACTACATGGACTCTCCAAGGATTGGAATCATATAAAGACCTCAATCCGAGAGACCCAAAGAATCATGCCACCGTACGTCGATGAGTTGGTTGGGACTCTTCAGTCTTATGAAGTGGAACGAATCAATGAAGACGAAGATCCTAAAGGTAAGAAATCTATTGCATTAAAATCTAATGATGACTCTAATGTAACAGATTCTGAAGATGACATGGATGATAAAGAACTTGCTCTCATGATAAGAAGATTCAGAAAGCTGAATAGAAAAGGAAGAAGATTCAATTCAAGAAAACAAAGTTTTCAAAAGCAAAGACCAAGTTTCTTTGAAGATGATGAATCAAACAAAGATGTAGTCTGCTTTGAATGCAAGAAAAAGGGACACATCAGACCCAATTGAGGAAGAAGAAAGGAAAAACTGAAAGGTATCGAAAAGCTCTCAAAGCTGAAACCTGGAGTGATATGGAGTGTGAAGATAGTGATGATGATTATGTCAACATATGTCTAATGGCATAATCGGACTCGAGAATCAAACTCCGAGCGATTCAGATTCAGAAAGTGAATTCGAGATAAGTAATTTCAAAATCCCTATTAAAGTTTTAAAATACATTGATGAATTATGTTTTAGTCTTAAGACTTCTCTTAAAAGAATTTCCGAACTCAAAAAGGAAAATTCTGCTTTAAAACAACAAGAGAATGTTTTGGAAGAAAAAGTGAAATGCTTAGACGAGAATGTTTCCTCTCTCGAGAAAGTAAAGATAATCTTTTAAAAGAAAATGCATTTTAAAAAATGATATTTCAAATATTTCCAAAAGATTTTCTCTAGGATATGAAAAACTAGAGAAAATACTTTCTGTTCAAAGACCTTATTTCAATAAATCTGGTTTGGGAATGATTTGAAACTATTCCTTTAATCGATTTTCCTAAAGTAAAAGAAAGAATTAAGCAAAGACCCACAAGAAATGCTTACAAAAATCATTTTGAAATAAACTTTGTAAAACCACTAGGTCGCAATGCTCTTAGATGTTCAAAATGCAATAGTGCATATCATTTTGAGAAAGAATGTCCTATGGTTTGGAGACCTGTCAATAAAGTTTGGGCAAAAACCGTATATCAGACTAACTCAAAAGGACCCAAGAAAATATGGGTACCAAAGAAAGCTTGAGTTTCTTTTTAAATGCGGGTCACTATCAAGAAAAATGTGAAATGGTATCTGGATAGTGGATACTCAAGACACATGACAGGAGACTCAAATTGCTTCATAAAGATTGTTTAAGTGAATGGTGGAAAAGTATCATTTGGAGGAAACAATCAAGGAAAAATAAAAGGATTTGGAACTGTAAAGATTGGGAACCTCACAATAAGCAATGTTTCTTTAGTTGAAGGGCTCAATTACAATATGCTTAATATCAGTCAACTGTGTGATGCTGGTTTTAAAATCAACTTTCAATAGGGTATTTGTTTAGGAACCAGTAAAGACTCTACTCAATCATTCATGGGTCGAAGGCATGGAAATATCTACCTCTTGGACGTGAAACCAGATGAATCGCAATGTCTAATCTAAATCCAAGATGAAGCAAACTTATGGCATAAAAAGCTTGAGCATGTCAACATGAAGCGAGATAGCCAAGATCTCAAAGAAAGAAGCTTGTTCGTGGTCTACCCAATTTAACATACCAAAAGTCTGATCAATGTACACCATGTATATTGGGAAAACAGGTAATAAATTCCTTTAAACCAATAAATCAAGTTTCCACTAACCGTGTACTGCAACTCTTGCATATGGATCTCTTCGAACCAACAAGAATGCAGAGCATTGGAGGTAAGAAATATTGCCTAGTCATTGTGGATGACTACTCACGATTTACTTGGGTATATTTCTTGGCAAGTAAGTCTAAAACTTTCTCTTATTTCGAAAAATTTGCTAAGAAGGTTCAAAATGAAAAGGGGTATGTTATTTCAAGCATAAAAACAGACCATGGAGGTGAATTTGAAAATTAGGATTTTGCCAAATTTTGTGAAGAATATGGTTTTCAGCATTTGTTCTCTTCTCCATATACTCCAGAGCAAAACGGAGTTGTGGAAAGGAAAAATAGATCTCTTCAAGAAATGGTTAAAACTCTTTTAATTGAAAGTAATATTTCTTTACGTTTTGGGCTGAAGCAGTTTCAACATCATGTTATATTATCAATAGAGTTTTTCTAAGACCTATTCTAGAAAAAAAAAAAAAAAAAAAAAAAAAACCCCTATGAACTATTTAAAGAAAAGAAGCCTATTGTTTCATATTTTCATGTATTTGGATGCAAATGTTTCATACTGAAAAATGCAAATAATCAAGTTGGTAAGTTTGAAGAAAAGTCAGATGAAGGCATCTTCCTTGGATATTCAACCATAAGCAAGGCATACAAAGTCTACAATAAGAAGACTCAAACAGTGAAAGAATTAATAAATGTCAAATTCCAAGATTCTACACAAAATGAATCCATTCGAGACTCATCTCGAAAAGGCGAACTCGCTCCAGACTCTACAAAGTCTAAATCTCAAGAAGCAACTCGGACTTTGAAGGACCAAAGAACAAGTGACTGTTGAAGATTCTAGTGAAGGAAGTGACCATCAATCGATAAATTAACTAGAAACTAAAAACATAAGTCCAGTCATCCCAAAGATCTTATTATTGGCGATATCAATGAAGGAATCCGCACAAGATCTAAAAGGCGAGAAGAGTCTAGTCTGTGGCTCTTATTTATGAAATAGAACCCAAGAGCATAGAAGAAGCTTTATCCGATGAAAGCTGGATTGAAGCTACGCAAGAAGAACTCGAGACAATTCGAGTTAATGATGCCCGGAGCCGACTCCTAAACCAAAAGGTAAATCAATTGTTGGAGCTAAATGGGTTTTCGGGAACAAGATGGATGAGAAAGGAAAATTCATAAGAAACAAGGCTAGACTCGTGGCCAAGGGATACACACAAGAAGAAGGGATCGACTATGACGAGACTTATGCACCGGTAGCAAGGTTAGAAGCAATTCGTTTATTACTTGCATTTGCTTGTCATAAAAATTTCAAGTTATTTCAAATGGACGTCAAAAGTGCTTTCCTAAATGGTTTCATCCGTGAGGAAGTCTATGTGGAACAACCACCAGGGTTTGAAGACCCAAAGAAACCAGACTCAGTATTCAGACTCAAAAATGCCTTGTACGGCTTAAAGCAAGCACCTCGAGCTTGGTACAACAGATTAAGTAAGTTTTTAATTCGAAATGGATTTGTTAAAGGTAAAGTAGACACTACTCTTTTTATTAAAAGAGAAAGCAAAAGTTTTCTACTTGTTCAAATATATGTCGATGATATCATTTTTGGATCCTCTAATGAAAGTCCGTGCAAGAAATTTTCTAAGATTATGCAGGATGAATTTGAAATGAGAATGATGGGTGAGTTAACATTCTTTCTTGGACTTCAAATAAAACAATTGGAGGAAGGAACTTTCATCCATCAAGAAAAGTATGCAAATGATCTTGTCAAAAAGTTTGACTGGACAATTGCAAAAAGATCGACATACCAATGTCAAGTTCCTTGAAGACAGACAAAGATGAAGAATGAAAGAAAGTCGATCAAAAGCTGTACAGGAGTATCATCGAATCACTTCTTTATCTTACTGCTTCTAGACCTGACATTCTATTTAGTGTTTGCATTTGTGCCAGATTTCAATCAGACCCAAAAGAATCTCATTTGAATGCTGCGAAGCGTATTATTAAATATGTTTTATCAACTTCAAGCTTTGGTCTCTGGTATCTAAAAAGGGGAGACTTTACTCTTCTTGGATATTTAGACGCAGACCTTGCTGGATGCAAAGTCGATAGAAAGAGCACCTCGGGTACTTGTCAACTACTTGGAGGCAGGACCGTGTCTTGGTTTTCCAGAAAGCAAAGTACAATAGCTCTCTCTATAGCAGAAGCAGAGTATATAACTCTCGGAAGTTGTTGTTCGCAAATTCTGTGGATAAAACAACAGCTAAGAGACTTTGAAATTGAAGACTCATGCACGGAGATTAATTGCGACAACACCAGCGCTATCAACCTCACCAAAAATCCAATTCTCCACTCAAAAGCAAAGCATATAGAGATTCGACATCACTTTATTAGAGACCATGTTCAAAATGGAGATGTTTCAATCCAATATGTTGATTCAAATAACCAACTGGCGGATATATTCACAAAGTCTTTGGAGAAAAATCAATTTGAAACCATCCATTCCAGACTCAACATTTTAAAGTATGAGGAGATCAAAATCTAAAGACTTTCAGACTCAGACATACAAGACTTTAACTGTAAGTTAGTCTTGGTACGACCATCAGACTGTAAGTCTTTTTCTTTCTCTCTCTCTCTTGAATCTTATCTTGAAGAGGTACGATTGTCAGACTGTGTTTAAATTGTTGCTATATTTAATTGACTAATTTGTTGCATCGTTTCATTTTCAAAAAAGAAGTTATTATTGAAATGACTATTTTCGCGGAAAAAGACAGTTATTTTGAAAAGGCATTTCTTTATTTCCTTTATGACGATTCGCTTATCTTTCTTTTAAAACCGATCGAGCACTATCGATTCCTCTTCACTTTACTCTCAAAAACCCTAGAAAGCATCGATCCTCCATTCCCGTTTTCTTCCCTTGTTTAATCTTCAAAAAGTTGTCATCTTTCTTTGAAAAGTCAAGCAAGGAATCTTCCAAAAAACTGAGAAAGATGTCATCTTCAAGAAAGTCTTCGAGAATCGCAAGCAGGGGACCACGGCAAATGAGTGAGGGGCCTACGCACTTCGATCTCATTGAAGAAGAAGTGTCTCCAGATAGCAACCGAGCCCACAACATTCTCAGCACCGTCATTCTCCTCCATCTAGTCCTCAAGGCGTTGATCATCAACAAGAGGAACAAATCATTGAGGATGCAGATCTAGTAAGAGTTCAAAAGCCCGCTACTATTTATAAGTTGTATCGTGCCTTAAAAGCAACTCGTACTCCCTTGAAATATTTCGATGATTTTCTTAAAGACAAAGGATATAGGAACGAATATATCTTCCTGCGAAGAATGGAAAGTTTGGGAATTGCTCGTAAATGGTTGGTGAAGAAACTCTTGCGAATATTCCGAGTGATCCTCGTGATTGGGGACCGAATCTTGTAGATGGGAATGATGATGACAAATTGTATAGTCAATTTCAACCGAGAATGGGTATTGCGGTTGAAAGTCGAGGAAAAATGGGAGATTTGTTCGATCGAAGGAACAAAAGGATTTGTACTCGAAATTGCTGAAGCGTGGGGTAATAAACCCTCAGAAGTGTGGATTTTGACTTCCTGGATGCTGTGAATATGAACTTGAGGGAGAAGTTCAGTTATCTTCAACTTGAAAGGTTCTGCTCCGACACTACAGAGGCGTATGCTGAACTAACTGCATATTTCTATTCATATCTTAGCTTTTTGGATGCGAATAGATTTTCTTTTAGTGTTAAAGATCAAGACTATGTTGTTGATATGGATATGCTGGCAGATGTGTTAGGAGTTGAAAGAGGAAAATATCAACCGATCAAAGCTTCCATTGCTCGGGTCACACTGGAACTAGTGAAGGACAGGAGAACAGAGGAAAAGATCACCTACTTGAGGATGAGAGCATTCAACATCTTGCTTCACAAGATTGTGATCAATTGCCTCTGACCGAAATCAACCTCCAAGACTGATGTTTCAAACTCAGAGGCAAAGCTGATGTATGCCATCCTCACTGGGAAAAGGTTTTCTCTCCCTCACACTATCATGTTTCACATGTATAGAGCGATGATGAAGGACAGAGGTCAACTTCCTTACCCAAGCTTTATGACGAAGTTATTCAGACATCTGAATATTCAGCCTCCGCAAATCTTTTGTGTTTGATCGTGCGATCATATGGTGGTAGGACTGAAGATGGTGACCAAAATGCGTCTGAAGGAACTGAACAAGGAGTTGGAGAAATTCAAGGAGAAGACTCCAGTCAAAGCTCATCAAATCTCTTCTTCAAAATGGAAAGGAAATGAGCCATCGGTTGCTTCAAAACCAAAAATGAGAGCTCTTATTGTGGAAGATGAAGAAGATGATGACCTTACCATTTCGGCCATAGCTTTGAAGAAGCTAAGTCACACTGTTCCAGAGTCAATGGAATATCATGAGAAAGAAGGCCAAAAGGAAAGAGAAGGTCGAGAAGAAGAAGAGAAGGAAGAAGAAAGAGCAATTGGTGAAAAAGAAACTGAGGAGGAAAGAACTGAGGAAGAAAGACGAGAAGAAGGAAAACCTGAGGAACACTCCTCTCCACCTGTAGGCATGGAAACAGGGGGAGATCAAGAGAAAGGAGGGAAGTTCTCATATCCCGATGCGAGTGAAGGAGTCAGTCGATCACCTGCAGACCCAGAGGATGTTTATGCCTCTCAATTTCCAGAAGAAGGTCATGAAGTTTCATCACCAAACCTGCGAGATTATTCTGATATGCCATCATCTGCGTAACGTCTTTGAAGCTAGTACGCAGACCGACAACTCAGCCGATTTTTGCATAATCATGGATATTCTAATGGAAATACGATGTCAAATTTATGCCTTGGGATGCGAGGTTCAAAATTTGCAAACTGCAGGTCAAGTTTCTTCATGTTCATTGAATGATCAAATCCAAGCCCTCTCTGTTCAGATTCAGGCCAATGCCAAGGGTGAGGAGATTGCACAATTGAAGAAAGACTTGAAAAGGCAGGAAGGCATCATTCAGTCTATGGGAGATTTCCAGCTTGTCCGCATTCCCAATCAATCTTGACTTCATTCCATTTTCATCCCAACCTTTTTAAATGCTGACAAAAAGGGGGAGAGATGCAAGATTTGAATAACTTGATTTTTAGTTATGTGGATTGTTTGTTGGATTGTTTTGATGTTTGAACTCTGTTTGTTTGATTTTGTTTTTATGTCTGGATGAGAACTGAACTAGACTTGGACTTGACTGCTTTTATTAACTATCATTGGTATCTTATGGATGGCTTTATCACTTATTAGACTAACCTATTTTATGTGGTTGTAGATTCTAGTGTTATTCATTTATCCATTTATTTCTATAAGATATGCATATGTGTTTGAGAAATGTTTTACAGGTCAAAGTTGTCCAAATCTGTAGGAAAGTTTTGTCACCATCAAAAATAGGGAGATTGTTGGAGAGATCTTCTTGAAGTGTTTTGAAGCTGACAAAACGTTTCCATTAGTCTAGTCGAAGGTTTGCGGACTCTGCTATTTAAAGTCTCGAAGACCTCCAGGACAGCCGGACTCAAGACTCAAAGTCTATCCTCATTGATAGTCTCTAATCCGTTGAAGAAAGGTTATCCGAACTGGATGTTTCGTTAGGGGCTTGACCTTATCAACTGGAGAAGATCTCGTGGCTGGAAAAGACACAATGGAATTCTTTGATTGATCGTGATTGACTCGAAGATTAAGGAATCGTTGATTGCCTAAATATTCTTGGAATGTTCTACTTATGGAAACCGAGATCCTGATTGTACGGGCGAACATGATTGATGGGCTATCGACACATTCCTTTAATAGGCAGAATGATCTTCCTAATTGATTCCGTCCAACGGGTAGATTGGAGGAATTCCTTTGGTAAGTGCCAACGGGTATGATGGCATAAAGGAGTATATAAAAAAAACGTTCTAAGTTGTTGAGGAGTGCGCGATAGAAGAATTTCAAAGTCTGAAGCTCCTTGTTGTTTAGACAATTCCTTTGAGCGAATACTTGTATACAAAAAAAGAGTCTATATTTGTGAGAAACCTTGAGGAGGTGTGATAGAACATCTACACTGTAGAATCAAGGAAAAGCAGTCTGTAACTTCTCTTTTGTTCATAATGAAATCCAGCCGGTGGGGCTGTCGGTGCGGAAGAGTGGACGTAGGCTTGGATTAAGCCGAACCACTATAAACCCCGTATTCAATCTTCTCTCCCTTACTCTGTTTACTTTGATCGTATTTCATTTTGTCAATCAATAGTGAACTACATTTCTATTGTTTGCCAAGAATTGCTTCCGTATTTCGATAAATTGATTGTGCACCTATTCACCCCCTCTAGGTGCTTATACTAGTTATCTCACGTTTGTCTTTTGAAATTGCTCTTTTGTGGCTTTCAGTATTTCCTTTAACTTGTGAATCTTTTCATCTTTCTCATTCTCTGACCTTAAGTTCTAGGTTGGAAGACAACTAGATTCCTTCAACTTGTGAATCTCTTCATCCTTTGCTTTCTTTGACCTTAAGTTCTCGAAGACAACAAGAGAGGCCCCAAATCATTCAGGCATGGGTTATGCCCTAGCATTAGACCATCCAGGTTTCTCTTTATCCAACACTAGAGAAACAGTATTTCAAGGGGGTATCGCTCTTTACAAGTTTCAAATATGCCTTCATGAGATCATTATACTTCCCTGCAGTTTAGTAACATAAAAAAAAAATTTAAACTAATGATGCTACTATCTATTGGCGAGCAATTTTAAGCTAAATTCATAAATACACCTGTTTGCCTCTGATTCCTAACTCTACTTCCTGTCAAGGGCCAAAACTTAGTTAGCATAACTAGATGAACCATATCAAGAAGACATTCAACATTTCACACTTTATTGTGAAACACGAAAAGATGTCCAGAGATATCAAATTGAAAAGGTACACTCTTCCTTTCTATAGTTGTTCCTTGCTGATTGTTGTACGACTTGTCATCCACCAAAACCATATGGAAACACACACTAGAAAGTTAGACTTTTGATTTTAATTTTAGACTGTTTATTCCAGCTAGCCTCTTTTCTCGATCTGTTCATCTTCTGCCCAGATAACTGTATAAATTCCTAACACATTGTAACAGCAATATTGTCATTGCCAAGGTTGCGTAACATTTGTTGACACTTGATGAACTCTATTGAATGGCTTTTCAACAATTGTGGGGACATGTGGATGCATGTCAAATGGCATAGTTAGTAATTGGGTATTCTAGGGCTACAGTACTTTTCTATTTTTCGATCTCTTTCATTAAACCAAACTACAGTCACCTAAGCAAATTAGTAGAAAATTGTACAAGTTTCATCAATACTTGGACCATTTCAGTATTCTACAATGAAAAATTGTACACCATATGAGTAGGTAGGTCTTAACAGATGCATTCACATTTGTAGTCTCTGTCCTTTAGGCTACCAAGTTTCAGTCACTTAATTAGAACATAGCTCATCACTATTGTGTCCATTTTCAACCTTCTCTTCTAGTTCACATCTTATTTGCACCGTGTGCAAACCCACAAATTTGATCATTCGTCTTGTGTTTCCCATGGATATAAATCACCTAGTCATAAAGTATTAACAACTCTTAGTAAGAGATCAGCATATGCATTAAAATGTTCATCTAATTATATATATTATCTTCATTCACCACGGGCGAATGGTTACAATTAAGATCATAAACGTAACAGAAAATGGCCATAATAAGAAAGGCAAAGCCATGAATAAACAGACGTAGACTCCTCCAAGCAAAACCCAACACGGAGTCATAAAGACAAAGCTCTTACAAGTTCAAACCCTCACTCAAAACGAATCCTTAGGACGTTCAAAAAGTGACTAAGGCATAATAAGTCGATGGTGGGAACTCAAATCACGTAAACTGTACAAATTGGAAAGAAGAAAAAAAGAAGGGCAAAACCCCATAATTTAAGTAGGAATCTGGACTTTATCAAGAAACTAATCGAGGTTGAAACTTGCGAACCAAGGAAAAGAAAAGAAACCAAGGCAAAAATAAAAATGCAGGAACCAATGGAAAGCAAGTCAAAACAAATGGGTTGACATCACAATCGACAATCGACAAACACATTTTAAGGATATCGAGTAGATTCATGAGTCATGAACCCGCATCACTCCAATTCCTATTTATCATAAAAGCCCGACCGAAAAGAAGAAAAGAACATTGAAAAAAACCACATTAAATGACACCGCCGATGAACTTAGACGAACCAGAGTCAACGAATCCCTCACTAGGCATAGGCATTGGTGAATGCAAAGACGAATGGGAGAGAGAGCGCTTGAGCTTGAGCTAGAGCAAGCAGTGAATGATGGGAGTGATGAAGAGAGAAAAAGTTCAGAGAGAGAAGTTGAACAGTTCGTGGTGAAAAATTTCAGAGTTTTATATATATATATATATATATATATATATATATATATATATATATATAAGAGATTTATATGGAATTTGTGTACTTTACCAAAAAAAAATATGGAATTTATGTATATCTCTAATTTTAAAGAGCATATGATAGCCACCCACCCGTGAGTAGCACAGTTGGTTGATATCTCTCCTCCAGTGAAGGAGGTCAATGATTCAAAACCTTGCATTGTTAGCGATTAAAGCGGGACCCCAACGGTGGGTTGCTGAGGTATAATCGCTATTGGGCCTCTACCGCAGAGGAGGCCTATGAGACTCTAAATCAACGTAAGCCAACAAGGGCGACTCCGACAGATCCTCATTCACCAAATATATATATGACTGCCTATTATGAGCTTTAGTAAATGACTAATTAAGAAAATTAAATCAAATTAAATCAAATATGCATAACCCAAATAGATATATAAATTCAGAGAAAATATATAGGCATACTTTAATTGAAGCATGACTGGGTTTTAATCCACTTCTCTTACGGTCTTTGCATACATGCTTGACGTGGGACTCTGGCTTGTCTCTTGCCTCTTGTATATCCAACCTTCTATAAAAAGCCTTCAATGTAGGACTCTTAGGTCAAGAGTCCCATATCGAATAAGCACATAAAGAATGTGAGAGAAGTTATGCTTAAAACCCACCAAGCCTTGCTTCAATTAAGTTGTGTCTCTCTTGCTTTTTGTCTAAATGTTTGTATGTTAATAACATTTAGAAAACTCTTAATAATTAAGAGTTAGAATTTTTTTTTTTAATAATCTTAAAGAAATAAAATTAAATTTTAAAAAGTAATTGATCAAGTCTATGTGGTTTCATCTTTGGAATTGGAACCTAATTAATTTCACCGAGGGAATCAAAAACCAATTTTAGGGAATAGCATCGGCTTCCCTTGAGATAGGAATCAGAAAACCAATTTTAGGGAATCAGAAATTGGATCGGCTTCCCTTGAGACAGGACTGACCAGTCAGTTCGATCCGGTCCGTGCAGTTACTTATACTCACCCCCTATGAAGAGGAGGAGCTTGACTATGTCAAGATGTCCCACCGAATTTCAGTATCCTTCAGATTTAGCTTTGACTTGCAGTTACTTATACTCACCCCCTATGAAGAGGAGGAGCTTGACTATGTCAAGATGTCCCACCGAATTTCAGTATCCTTCAGATTTAGCTTTGACTTGCGTGTTAAGTTTGTTTTTCTCATTGTGTCTAGTGGCTATAATCGTCGCGTTCGTGTCCATATTCTATTCAACAATTCCTAATTTCCACTTCCAATTCCAACTCGAGTGCCTTTTTTGTTTCGAGCACTTTAATGCACCTTTATTTTTATCTCGCACTTTAATTTCCTTTGACCTTACAGCGCAATATTTTGATTATCACGGGGGTACGTGTCTTGTACTTGTGAAACATCTTTGATGAGTGGAATTGAAAGAGGTTAGAAAAAAGACTGGATTAATTCACTAAATACTTCCAACTTTAAGTCCGATCTCAGTTTTACCAGAGAAAATCTTCCAACAATTTTCTTTTGGATTATTGACATCATAATGAATCTATAATTGGTCATGATGTTTATAGTTATGAAAGAACTAGTGATTGCTTTACAGTAAAAGTTTAGATGAACCGAATTAGAATCAAACCTAAAATTAACTAATTTATTTTTATGGAATTAGGTCGGAAAAGACCTAATCGTGAAAATCTCAACCCCTGTCGTGTGGACACGTGGAAACTTATTTGTGGCCTGTAATCATGTTCCTTTGAATTCTCAACTCCCTGGGGCCTTCTGATATCAAACCAAATCTTTAAATCAACAGCAAAAGCAATGAAAAACCCAAATATTATATGATATCCTTGCCCTAAATGCTGTGGAGAATTTATCACCGCACACGATAATGGAACCAAGGAAATGGAAATGGAAATGAAAATGAAAAATTGGCCAATCGTTTTCGATCGCGGTGCGAAATATCTTACCGACGGTCCACCACAGTTACATGTCCATCGAAATGTCACAAAAGATAGCGACGTTTGGAAGCAACGAGGAAGGTGCATGGGGACTGGTACGGGCGCCGGAACCGGACGCGGTATGCATACGGATTGGAAAAAGACGTGCAGATGGACTTCTAATTTCTGCATATCTTTTGTAGAATAAAGAAAACTAGGAAAAACTCAAGGTGAATAGGTAAAAATCAAAGGCTGGAGCTAGTTGTAGTATAAAATAAATTGAATCTTTCACATTTCATATCATTATTTCATATTTGTCTACCATTTACCAAACTTTCATTTGTTATCTCTTATTTCGCTGATATTTAAATAAATCTCCCTAATTGGATATAAATTTTTGAGTTAATACTATTGAAAACTCAAAACTAGTATAGTTATGATAAATTTATTCTAAATTAATTTTTTCAAGTCTATGACAAATATACTCTCAGTTAATTTCCGTTTAATTTTACCATTAAATTGTAGCAGTCAACAAATGTATCAATTTGAGAGTTTTTTTGTGGTAATATGATAGTTTTGGGCACAAGTGTATCAATTTTAGATTTTTTATGGTCAAAGAATTAGTTTGTGTTATATTTGTTACAAGCTTACAATTTGAGATTTTTTGTAGTATTAATTCATATTTTTTAATTTTTTAATTTTTTGCTTTCTTTATCTAATTTTTTCCACATGCAAGAGAAGGGCTCTTCTACTTGTATATGTATGAAAGGTAAATTTGTTTGAGCGCTGTACTTTGGATTTTTTTTCTATTCTGTGATATATGTACATGCCTTTGCATCAAGGTGAAAATAGTTCCATTTAATTTTCATTTTTTCGGTACCTCATTTACGCAAGACCAATAAAGAACCGTGTAGTGCCTTGCCTTTCCACCTCGCAAGCCGGATTTTTCTTTTGAACTAACTTTTTGAAAAGAATGATACAATTCCGAAATCCGTCCTACTTGTCCATGGCCTAGAGTCTGCCCTTCCCTAGGTCGGGTGCACTTTCGACGATTTAATCTTAACTCGTTCTAAGATTTAAGATGAAAAGAATAAGACGATGCCAATCAACGTGTTTACTCAAAGCTGTGCGCCATCTCATTCATTCGTCATGGTAATTCATTCAGCATAATAGTTCGAGAGACTCTAATCACAACGTAGACATTTAGCATGCTATCAATATTTAAGTCTATATTCAATCATGCTCAATCATCATGCAAATCATTCAACATGTTATTCAACATCAAGCTATTTCAATTGACACTTAGATCCAAACTCAATCAACTTAAAAATGTTGATTAGAATTAGGTCATGTCATGTTTAACCTTGATTAAAATTACACGAAGCTAGTTTAAATAAATAAAAGAAAACCCCGCAAAGGAAAATTAATTAGAGTTGTTAATTAGTTAGTAGAATTATGGTTAGGCTGGGTATAGAATTTCAGTGCTTTATTTGTATATAGAAAAATCAATTCAATCGAATTGTTTGAATTTATACTTCTTTCTAGCAATTTATTTATTTCATGCTTTGTTATTGGTTGTCACTTCAACAATTGCACACCCCACATGAATATTCCCTCACATGTTAGTGGTTAGGTTTCAAATCAATCCAAAAAAAGACACCGAAAGGGCGTTTAAGTAATTTAGCATAATCAAGTTTTGAAATAATTATAAGATATTCTACACACTTTACTTGAGTTTCTAATCGATCCAAAAAAAAAAAAAACTAATTAGTGGCCACTTTGGAATAAATTGAATTTTCATGTTAAAAAACTTGAATTAAAAATTGCAAACGGATAAGTTTTGAGAGAGCTCAAATTAACATAAACTTACTAATGCATTAGCCAACTCTTAGATGGTTTACCCTAAAGGGCAGTTGCAATAATCATCCATTTTAATCTTTCCAGGTTCTACAAGTTTGTCATCCACCGATCACATGAAAACACACGCTAAGAAGTTAGACTTTTGATTTTAATTTTAGACTATTTATTCCAGCTTGCTCTCTTTTCTTGATCCTTTCTCTTCTGCTCAGATAACTGCATAAATTCCTAATACATTACAGCAACAATATTGTCATTGCCAAGACTCAATATCATTTGTTGACATTGGATGAACTATATTGAATGGCTTTTCAACAATTGTGGGGACGTGTGCATGCATGTGAAATGGCACAGCTAGCAATTGGGTATTCTAGGGCTGCAGTACTTTTATGTTTTTCGATCTCTCTCATTAAATCAAACTGCAGTCACATTAGCTAATTAATAGAAAATTGTACGGGATTCATCATTTATAATTTACTTTACAACTCTAGCTGCCACATAGCTCTTTTGTTAATGATGGCGGACTATGTGTTCTAGAAAAACCTGAACCAAGTTGTGGATGATTGTGCTGTCACTAGCAAATCCAAATCACAGAGCTAAGGGAATAATAACAAGATACCAATGCAGGTGCTAAGAACGTAGACAATCTTAAGGAGGCATTTCTAGAACACATCCTATGTTTTCTTCCTATGACAACTACTATCTAAACACACGTATTGTCAGAAAAGTGGCAAATATCTCTGGACATCTTTACCTTAAGTCCAGAGATATATCACCTCAGCATAATCTTTTCTACAGCGAAATTATTGATTACACAATGGAAATATCACTTACAGGGAAACACAAAAATTTAAGGGGAAACATGAGAATACCTACCTTTTCTGTTTTTATTCTAGCAAAACTTTTGTTTCCTAAGGTGTGTCATATTTTTTGTTTTGCTCCATTAGCCTTATTTGTTTCACTCAGGTTCTCCAATTAAAAAAACAAGGTTATCAGAAAATAGTCAGTAATGAAAGTCTATTTAATGTCCACAAGTCATATATTAAAACAATGCGCCCCTTACTCTCCAAAAAGTCACTAGATTTTTCCATTGATCTCTCCTCACTCTGTCTGACAGATTCTTCAAATGATACTAGAATGATCAAAAGCTATCATATTGAGCAGTTTTTAGATCACTTTTCCAGTATAAAGGAATGTAGAATCCATTTTTCCATGGTTGGTATGAAGATAATCAAACTTAGACAACAACAAAGAAATATTGATAATGATGATAAATTTATTTACAACATGGATAAAATTTCATACAAGTACAAGCTAACCTCTACGATCCTAATTATGGCGTTCTCATATCCTTGGTCATTTGCTTCAAAGTTGTGAACAATGGTGCCAACGCGCTAGCAATGGTTCCAAGAAACTCCTTAAACCTCCAATAGGCTGCATTTTCTTCCCTAACTTGACAATGATGCATTTCCCAAGAGAAAGATTCCATACACCCTATAGACACCTAAAGCTGTGCTTCCTTTTTTTAGTGGCAGCTACTAGACAAGAAATTCTAAATATTGAAAGAAGGATCTAATATTACCAAACCAGATCAATACTCGGACCATTTCAGTATAGTATGATGAAAAATTGTACACTATATCTGTAGGTAAGTCTTACTGATGCAATCACATTTCTCTTCTTGAAGCTGATCAGTTTAGCCTTCGAATTAGAACATAACTTGTGAACATTGTGTACTTTTTCAAGCTTCTCTTCTAACTCATAGCTTATTTGCACCGTGCGTGAACCCATAAATGTGATCATGCGTCTTGTGTTTCCCATGGATATAAATCACCTAGACAAAAAGTTTTAACAATTCTTAGTAAGAGATTAGCAACTCCATTAAATTGTTAATCTAATTATTTACTTTATCTTCATTCCCCGTAGGAACGTAACAGAAAATTGCCACAATAAGAAAGACAAAGCCATGAATAAACAGATGTATACTCCTCCAAGCAAAACCCAACACAATCGTAAAGACAAAGCTCTTAAAAGTTTGTCACAACCTAACCCCTCTTTCGAGGAGGGACCTTGTTAAGTTTAGGGGTATTGCCAACTTCGGGCCGATGGCCATCCATTGACCGTGACTCTCCTAAGCCCATATTTAGGGGTGAGCACAGTTCCAAGGTAGAACAGAGAACCGGATCAATGGGAACCTGTAGGTTCCAAATACTAAGGTATGTAGAGTAGGCTCCAGGTTTAAAAAAATGATAAACCTATTTCAGCAAATAGGTTCTAAGTTCTTAGTTGGAAAAACTTGGAACCTTAAACCTATAACAATTTTTAATGATGTTTTTTTTTTTTTTTTTTTTTTTGTTCATGTCTTCGCTCAATCTTGTAATATTTCATGTCGTTTGATGATTAGTGTATAATCTAGAATATTAGTCTAAAGTTCCATTTATGACTAACTTTTACTTTATCAATATTTATATTTTTCGTATATCTTTATGATCAATGAATTGTAGCTGGAAGTGTGGTAATTAAAGATTTTAATTTACTGCAGTCGTTCAATTAATAATATAGATGGAACTTGACTAGACCTTGTAACCCATGACAGGATAAGTTCTAAATTCTAATGTATGGAGTAGGGGCGAGCACGGGTAGTGGGTAGAACCGGGAACCGGAGAACCGGAACCAGAACCTCGGTCTGGTTCCCGGTTCTTAAAGGACCGATTCCGGTTCCGGTTCCATTTTTCCAAGAACCGAAACCGAAACCGGCGCGAAACCAGAACCGGAATCGGCTGCGGAACCGGAACCGGAACCGGAATCGGCTGCGGAACCGGAACCGGAACCAGTCGCGGAACCGGTTTCGGAACCGGTTAGGGTTCCAAAAGGACCCCCCCCCCCGCTCGGCGCTCCAAGCCTCCAAGTCTAGCCTCCAGCCTCATGTCCTCTGTATCTTCCTCAGTCCTCCGATTTCAGCTGGATGCCGCTCGCCCTCAAGCCCACCGCTGCCGGGACGCCGCTCGCCCTCAAGGCCACCGCCGCGACGCCGCTCGCCCTCAAGGCCCCGCCGTCGGACGCCACTGGACCGGACGCTAGTCCCCGACGTCGCCGACGCCCGCATTCGCGACACCCGAGTCGTCGTTGCCCGAAGACCCCGACTCACATCCTCGCCTTTGCTCAACGCCGCCACCGTCGCCGAACGCCGGACGCGTCCCCCGACGTCGCTCGACGCCCGCATTCGCGAATCGCCGAAGCCGACCGACCACGACCGACATCCCCGCCGTGACCACGGCGCGTCCCCGCTCCGCTCGGCGCCGGCCATCGTCGCCGAACGCCGCTCGACGCCCGTCGCCCGCTCGCCGGCCACCTTCGCCGAACGCCGCCGGACGCCGATCCCGAGCGTCGCTCGACGCCCGCATTTGCGAATCGCCGAAAGCCGACCGACCTTGACCGACGTCCCTGCTCGTGACCGGCCGTTGCCCCGAAGACCCTGACCGACGTCCCTGCTCATGACCCACGCCGCTCACGCCAGAAGCCCCGACGCCCCTGCTGCTGCAACAAACCAGAAGCCACTGTTTCGGTTGCGATTTTGACCCACGGGCCACGACGCCGTTGCTGGCTATTGTCTCCGCCTCTGACCCGACGCCCCTGCTAACGCAACCAAATGCCAGAAGCCACTGTTTCGGCTGCGATTTTGACCCACGGGCCACGACGCCATTGCTAGCTGTTGTCTCCGCCTCTGACCCGACGCCCCTGCTGCTGCAGTCGCGACGCCCATTTCAGAGCGACAGAAAACCACATCGCCAGAGTTCGCCGTGGATTTTCAAAGCTCCGGTCAAGCCTATTTCGCAAGTTGTTAAGTTGTTCTTCACAGATTTGGTGTCGAAGATCAAACGAAGGGTGCACACTATAAGACTCTTTCGCTCGATTGAGACTGTAAATATTGCTGAGGATGCACACTGTAGATGTAGCGTTGGCGTTGGCCATAGGAAAGTGCCCAATCGATTGATCGAGATGAATGCCGCCAATTAGAATTGTCTACGGAAAAATGCCCCGGAGGCAAAGGCGAGCGGAGTTGATGTCATTGGGTAGAATTAAAAGACCATGCAGCTTCTTTGTTCTATCTTAGTGTTGGCTTGTCTTGGCAATGTGGCCTACGATATGTTTTTTTCTTGATTATAGGCCTCAAAAAGGTTGGAATATGTAGAGGAACTTTTCGACTTAAAAGCCCTAATGGTATTCCAGAGCATAGTCCCAAATTAGGATGCAATTGAATTCTATTTCTCTTACTAATGAAATGAACTAGTTTGCTAACACTTGAATCCTAAGGCTTTTAACTCAGAGCCTCTCCTTGCTCTGGCAAGTGCCTTGGATGCTTAATGCCTCGAGCATTAGATTTCTTAGTGCATTAAGAACGCTTGGCAAGTCTTATTTGATATTAGCAATTCCTTGAGAAAATAGACAGTGATATTCAAAGAAGCTTTGAAAGAGCATTGTGATATAGTCCTATGCCCAAAGGGTTAAAAAGTTCATTTTAAGTTAAGATGGTTGATAAAGACTAAAGAGTTCCTTTTATACTAAAGATGGGAAAGAGATGTTTATGATTACTTAGAGTTTTGCTTGGTTTGGTGCCTTATCATAAAATAAGGGCATATTTGAATAAATCTTTTGCATTTGTATTGATAATATGATATAGTCCTAAAATTGTGTATTGATTTGATTTTTAGCAATTGCTTGCATATTCTATAACTCAATTCACATTATGTTTTGAATTTTTTGAATTATATTATATTATTGTTGTGTAGTGCGGAATTAATGTATCAAGATAACACGTCAATGGAGGTGGAGGGACGTGAGGAGATGACTTCAGGTATGGAATTTGAGTTTTCTGGCAATAAAATTGAAGAAGATGCACCCCTACCTTGAGTGCCACAAATAAGGTATCCGATTCTCATGATAAGAAATATACATCTTAATGCTGGAATCATTATTCGAAAATCAGTGATAAGGATGGAAAAATATATCAAGTGAAATGCATTCATTGTGGGTCTATGCTTAAGTACCGTGTTGCTAATGGTACTTCTGCAATGAGGAAGTTTAAACACATGTAAGAGGTTTCCTCGTAATCTAGATAAGAGGCAGAAATTATTTGTACCACGTAATGTCAACACGGCTGGTAAGGCAGGAGGAGATTCTAGTACTGGTAGCGTCTTATCGACATGGTCATTTAATCAAGAACGAGCTAGGCACATGCTTGCTCGGTTTATCATCATTGATGAGCAACCTTTTTTCTTGGTTGAGCGTGTTAGATTTCGTGAATATGTTAATGAGATACAACCTCTCTTCAAACATATATCACGTTTCACAGTGGCAAAAGATTGTATGAAGTTGTTTTTATGTGAAAGAACTTCTTTGAATAATTATTTTGGAAAGATTAATTCTAGGATCACACTCACGACTGATACATGGAGTTCCAATCAAAATCTGAATTATTTGTGTCTCACTGCACATTTTATTGATGAAAATTGAAAGTTGCATAAAAGAATCATCAATTTTGTGGTGATGCATAGTCACAGGGATAGGGAGATTGGGAAAATGGTGGAGACATGCATTGAGGAGTGGGGAATAGAAAAAAAAAAAAAAAAAAAAAAAGGTGTCCACAATTACCGTGGATAATGCTAGCTCGAATGATGTTGCAATTGGATATTTGAGGGATAAACTTTCCAAACAAAGGTCGTTGATATTAGATGGTAGTATTTTGCATATGAGATGTACAGCTCATATATTAAATTTGATTGTGAGAGATGGCTTGACTACGGTACGTGACTCCATTCAGGTATCCGAAATGTGGTTAGGTATGTAAGGAGTTCTCCCACAAGAGCCCAAGGATTTAAATCTTGCATTGAGAGAGAAAAGATCACTTATAAGGGTTCGGTAGTTCTTGACATTGCCACTAGATGGAACTCCACTTACCTCATGTTAAACACCGCCATAAAGTTCAAAAAAGCTTTCGAAAGGATGAAAGATCACGATCCATCTTTTGTAAGTGAGCTAGATCATGAAACTCCTAGGGATGATGATTGGGAAAATGCTATCATTCTTTCGAATTTTTTGAAAGCATTCTATGATGCCACCAAGAAGATGTCTGGGACTTCATATGTTACTTCAAATGATTATTTTGAAGGGATAGCTATTTTGTATAGATATTTGAAAGATGCGGTCAATGCTTTAGATCCTAAGCTTCAAACTATGGGTTTGAAAATGAAAGAAAAATTTGACAAATAATATGGAAGCTTGGATAAAGTTAATATTATGGTGTTGATTACGGTTGTGTTAGATCCTAGAGCCAAGTTAAATTATGCGAGATTCTTGTATGGACAAATTTATGATGATGAATTGAAGATTGAAGAGATGCATTGCAAGGTGATGAATACATTGGAGCATTTGTATGAATTTTATGAGCAATCTTCTCTTATTTCAAGTGATCAAGATTTTGGTGGCCATAATTTGGGTGCAAGTAGTAGTAGTTCCACTTCCCAACCCGATACGGGTGGTAGTGAAGAACTAAAGATGCATGAAGCCCAAGATTGGAAGAAAATGTTTTTATACTAGAATGAACAAGGGCGCGATGATAACAAGTCCGAGCTTGATGAGTATCTTCAAGAAAAAAATGAAAAGGATCTCGGTCTTGACATTTTGATTTGGTGGAAGGCTAATGGTTCAAAATATAAGATCCTTTCTTTGATGGCTCGAGATATTTTGTCCATTCCTGTAACAACCGTTACTTCAGAGTCAACTTTTAGTACATCGAGTCGTGTGCTTGATGGCTTTCGAAGTTCTTTAACTCCCAAAGTAGTGGAAGCTTTGATTTGCACTCAAGATTGGTTGAGGGCTGCTCGTGTACCGCTTGGTGATGAAGAGTGTATCGAGAACGCAGAACAATTTGAATTAGGTAAGTAATGTTTATATCTTTATATATTATAATTTTTTTTGTATATTTGATAAGTGAATATTTTATTTAACCTCTTCTTTTTCTTTTTTCAGATATGGTTGGCCTTAATGCGGAGATTATTGTTGATAAATAGAGTTGGTGGTATCGCAACGGCAATAGATTTAGCGGTAGAGAATTCAAGCAAGGTTTTTTATTAACTTTGTGCTGCTTTAACTATATTGTCAAAGAGTTTATGAGCCTTTAAATGGTTGTTGTGATCTCACCATTGATAAGTTTAATGCATGGAAAAACATTGTTGTCAAAGAGTCTATGTTTTGTTTTATTGTTTTCATAGCTCGGGAAGTATATTTATGGCATGATTTTGATGTTAGAGGATTATTGCGACAGTGCTGAAGAGTCCGATAATATGCGCATATGTTATAATTTTTTTTATTCATTTTTAGAGTGCGTATGTTATAATTCAACTCTAAAAATGAATAATAGAAAAAAAAAAAAACTGTTGGCATTGGTATGTTCGCTAAGATGTGAGAAGTTACCGTATAGTATACACGTACGTTATAGTTTTTTTTGGTAACACGCGCATACGTTATATTTTTTTTTTTTTTTTTTTGGTAACGTGCGCCCACGTTATAGTTTTTTTTTTTTGATAACGTGCGCGCACGTTATAGTTTCTTTTGATAACGTGCGTGCATGTTATAGTTTTTTTTACAACGTGCGCGCACGTTATATATATATATATATTTTTTATAACGTGCGCGTACGTTATATTTTTTTTGATAACGTGCGTGTACGTTATAATTTTTTTTGATAATGTGCATGTACGTTATATATATTTTTTTTTTGGTAACGTGCACGTACGTTATAATTTTTTTTTTTTTTTTGGTAATGTGCGCATACGTTATAGTTCAAATCTATATATAAAAATAAAAACAAAAAAAAGGAACGCGGAACCTGTTGGAACGGAACCGACCACGGAACCTGTGACAGGGTAGGTTCCAGATTCTCGGTTCTGACGGATAGGTTCCAGGTTCCTCATTTTGAGGAACCTGTACCCGAGGGTAGGTTCTAGGTTCCAGACGAAACCGAACCGGAACCTGGAACTGCTCATCTCTAGTATGGAGGGTAGGTTGTAGGTTCCAAAAGAAAGGAACCTATTCCAACTAGTAGGTCAAGTAGAACCTATACGGAAGCTGAAACTACTCACTCCTACTCATATCTCGCACAAAATTAGGCATTCAAAATTTTAATCAAGCCTATGAAAATTTTAATAAAGAAGTTGCCATTAGCCTTTTTGGGCAAGCTAGAAACCTAGTAAGATATGGGGGAATATTATTATTTACGCAACCAGAGATTCTAGGTTCGATTCCCAGTAGAGTTGTCAAGCTATCGCGACCTAACCCTCTCACGAGATGGGAGCCTATTAGGTTTAAGGGTATTATCGACCTTGGGCCAATGGCCATCCATTGACTTGGACTCTCCCAAGCCCATATCTCGCGCAACAGGTGTTCAAGATTTTAATCAATTAAACCTATGAAAATTTTACTAAATTAGTCGCTACTAGCCTTTTTGGGTAGGCTAGAAAGTAATAAGATATGGGAGAATATTAATATTTACGCAACCAAAGATTTAAGACTCGGGGACTTGATTACGTTAAACCTAAGACTAACACCATTTTGGTATCTAATTTGATCATGTGCTAATTAACGCCATAGCAACCTATCTGGAAAAAGTCTAAATTTGTCTTAACCATTCTAAAACAAGGAATTAACATCCAAACATTGAAAAGCGCAATTAATTATAATCATAATAGGAAGTATGCAAGCATCCTTAAATTGTCCCTAAAAAAAAAAAGACAATCTAAAACAAAATAAATAAATAAAACCTATTGTAAGGCCCTAAAGGCTTATCCAATTTTAGGTTTTAACATTTCAATGGGTTTTCCAATTTTTCAAAAAAATTCTTTTTTTTATATAATTTTCTGAATTTTTAATGGTTTTTTCTATTTTTTTTATTTTCTGGATTTTCTATTTTTAATGATTTTCTGAATTATAATTTTTTATTGATTTTTGAATTTCTAAATTTCATTAATTTTCTGATTTTAACAAACTTTTTAATGTTTTTTCGAATTTTCTAACATTTTTTATTATTTCCTAAATTTTTATCATTTTCTCAATTTTTAATTATTTTTCGATTTTTTTAATTTTTAATGTTCATATTATTATTATTATTATATTTGGGGAACAGGTTCGGACCGAATTCAGCCGATCCGGCACATTGACCCGAACCGTCCACTCGGATCCGACCCGGTCAGATTAAAGCGAATTATCTTTAATATTTTTTTATGTTTTTTTGAATTTTTAAGGGGTTTTTTATTCTTTCTTTTTTTTTTTGGTCTTTTTCTCTGTTTTGTCTTTTCTTCCCATCTCCTTCACCTCGCATCATCTTCAACCTCAGGACGTCTTCTTCACCGAACGTCTTCTTCCCTGCAACTTACCGAACTGGGATTGCCAGCTCTCAACGCCACAATGATCCGCCCCCCTTGCCACCTTATTGCCGCCACCGGGCCACCACCTGCCGCCTACTCAGGCCGGCGTCCGTCGTCTCCCGCCAGGCAAACACAAAATCTAACGAAATAAAAACCTACCGATCCGGAATTTCTAAAACCAGCAATCCAACAATCAACCAAGCATGAACACATTTAGAATGAAGAGAAAAACTGACTCGGACGGCCTTGAACCGTAGGGCTCGCCGGCGAAGGGAGGTTAAGCTCCAGCGAGGGGAAGATCCATGAACGACCAACTCGGACAGGAATTTTTTCACCAACTCGCATGAAAAATGCAAAGAAAATACGAATATCAGACATTTTTCAATAAGTGTAGATACAAAAATGGATCAATCTTGAGTTTAAACATAAATTGCCCTTCGGTTTTCTCTTAGACATTTCATCAAACCGGTGATGGGCACTACAAAGAACAAGCTTCTGATCCGATTATCGTCTGATTTTCGGTCTAAATGCGGCATACAGGCATTCGGATGAGATCATTAAGCGACAAATCAGTGTCATTCTACACGAAATTCCTCGCGACTTCATCGTGCACGGTTCAAGTTCCAATATGGTAAGAACACGTCACATCCAAAGGAGGAAGGCACTTGCCTGGGTCGAGAATCGGTTATGGCGGACGGTGGACGGAGAGCTGGCCTCCGGTGAAGCTTCAGACGACTCTGAAGAGACCTTCGGCCGGCGTTTCTCCTCCAGCCAAAAACCTTCTCTCCTCCCGACCTCCCTCTACGGCCGAACGTCCTCTCCTCAAAAACGCGAGTCCTCTCTCTTCTCTCCGGTATCTTCCTTAACAGCACAGCACCCGTGACTCTGGCGGTGGCTTTTCGTCTCAGAATCGACAGCATCTCGCAATCCTCGAACTCCCAAGCTCGCTCTCGCCGCCGGACAACTACGATCAGCGACGTCGCCACGCGCGGATGGAAAGAAGGGAGACTCTACACGACTAGGAGAAATCGGAACTTCGAGAGCGCCGTCGCAGCTGAGTAGGCGACGAGAGAACGTCCGAGAAGAAGGAAAGAAGCTCTGGAAGTCGAGACGGAGATGGTGATCAGGTGGAGGTCTCGCTCATGGCCGCTTCCTTTGCTGCGTTCATCTCCTTCTGTCACCCGCATGTCGGTCGTGCAAAGGGAAAAGAGAGAGAGCATGTGGGGCTGGGCCTCTTTTCTTAATTGTTTCAGATGGGCTCAAAGAATAAACAAAAAATGGATGGGCTGAAGAAGAAATAAAGGAATGGGCTTCGAAAGCATATAAAGGAATGAGCTTAACTACGCCGGCCCACTTGACTCTTTTTTTTTTTTTTTAATACTTTTTATTCATTTTGTATCACCTATTTTATTCATCTTTTTATATATATTTTTTATATTTTTGCAATATAAATGGATATTTAAAATGTCGACAAAAATTCGAATGTCAACAAGGTTCAAACCCTCACTCAAAACAAATTCTTAGGACATTAAAAATGTGATTGAGGCATAACATGAACGATAATTGGAACTAAAATCACGTGAACTGCACGAATTGGAATTAAGAAAAAGCAGGGTAAAACCCCATAATTCAAGTAAGAAATTGGGCTTTATTAGGAAACTAATAGAGGTTCTTGCAAAGCAAGAAAAAGAAAAGAAACCAAGGAAGAAAAAAAATGTAGGAATCAATGAAAAGCAAGTCAGAACATACCCATTCACATCACAATCGACAATCAGCAAATAATTTTAAGGATGTCGAGTTGATTCACAAGTCAAAAAACCTGAATCACTCCAACTCCTAGCTATCAAAAAAGCCGAACCCAAAAGACCAAAAGAATATAGGAAAAACCACAGTAAATGACACCACCGATGAACAAAGACGAACCACAGCCAGCGAGTCACTCACTGGGCATAGGCATCGGTGAAATTTCTTTAAAAAGTTTTCTTTAATGATATTTGTCCATTTAAACAAGCCAAATATTTGACAACTTTGGCAAAGAAAAATTCCGGTAACTCAACAGAGAAAATATTATCAATCTCCACCGAGTATATCATTGAGGACAACGGACTATGACCACTTAGGCCCAGTCTGGACGACCCGAACTCAGCCGTTGGACATGGCTATTGGTATGTAACCAAATGATAGTTGTGCTAGTTGTTGTATTATAATATGCTCTTTAAGGAAAAAGTGCCAAAAAAAGTCATGACCTATGGCATTGCTATCAATTTAGTAATAAACTTTTCAGTTAAGCCAATTTAGTGCTTAATTTTTTTCACATTAGTACCAATTATGTTCATTTGACCAACTTAGGCCGGAAATTACTAACATGGACATCATTCGTATTATATAGCACGACCGACGCTACTGTGGACTTTTTTTTTAATAGTGGACTTTTTTTTTAATAAATTTTTAATATTTTGTATTTTTAATTATTTTATTTTATTTTCCCTGTTCTCTTTGCAATTTTTGGCGACTCAAGCCATGGTCGATGAGGGATGGCCTCTCCTAGGTGAGAGTTGGCCTCGTTAGGTCACACCTAGGTCGGGTGAATGCCGGCGAGGCCTCCCTCGCCGGATTTGACATTGGAAAACCAAATAAAAGAATTTGTGTTGAGTAGAAAAACTGGAAATCCTATCATCAAGTAAAAAACATATATCAAAATCAAGTAGAATCCTTAAGCAAGGTTTGATTAAACTAGGTTTATTCATAAATAAATAAAAAATTCGATAAGCCAATGGAAAGCTTACTCAAAGTGGTAATAAACGAAAAGGCGATGGCCCCATTTGGTCCGGCTTTGGGCAAATATCCTTGGTAAATTATAAATTTTTGGGCAAATACCTTTGGGCTAAAGGGATTTTTAAAAATGTAAATAGCATTTGGTAAATTATAAATTTAAAGTGCATTTGTGAAACAACTTTGACCTAAATGCCGTTTGGTAAAACTACATTTTTTTCAAACGGCTTTTGCTAAATTCTTTATTAAAAAAAGTTTTAATTTTTTTTTTAATCTATCTATCGGCGACGGATCGGTTGCCGGACACCTCATCTAAGGTCGTGCGACCTCGGGCGAGGGTGTTTGAGGTATAGCGACCTTAGGTGATGCCTAGGGTCACAACTTAGGCAGCCATCTAGGTCGCACGAACCTAGGCGGTTGTGGGGTTTACAACCCACGTGGTCGTCGCCTGGGTTCAGTTGCCTGGGTCGCGCGAACCTAGGCGACGAGCGTTTGGTCGTGAATTCTAGGCGTCGGACCTAAGGCTGCCTCACTTAAGGTTGCATGACCTCAGACAGCAGTCGCTAGGTGGCTGCAACCCCCAAGCGGTGGTCGCTGGGGTCAGGTGATGCCTCAGGCGGCTATCGCCAATGTGGGCAACTCTTGAGCTGGCGATCGTTAGCCTTCGTTTATTTCTCTGGAGAAGATGAACAGTACTCATAGGACTTGCATTTTGAGAATGCAACTTTCCAAAGTATCTCCAGAGCTACTTTGGGCTAAAGGTCCTTAAAGCCATTTGGAGATGCAATTATATCTTACCAACGTCGTCCAAAAAATTGAACCAAACATGTTTACAGTTGGCCAAACCCCTTTACGACCCAAAAGCCCATTCCAAATGTTGAACCAAACAGGGCTAATAATTGGCCAAGAAAGTCCATAAATCAAAATAATCAGGGCTCTTATGACACCTGTGGGAGCAGAACGCTTGTCTGTATGAGGGCATACTTTCTATGTAGGAAAATTGGACATGTAGCACATGATTGTTCTATATTGACGGATGCTCCAACTAACGGTAGATCATGCTTTTTATGTGGGTAATTTAGATATATAGCACACAATTTTTCCATGCAGAGAAATGCCCCTATTGTTGGTAGGCCAACGGGAAAAGTTTTTGTCATGCTAAAAGCATTCATCTTTTTTTCTATTGAGTTACCATCCTTTACTTGCCTTGCCAACTTTCTTTCTATGATTGTCTAACCGGCTAACTTTGTGTTACTAACTCTTTATTTGAGTTAGTTACCCATATATATATATATATTAAAAGTTACCAATTTCTGTAGTTGCTGACAAAAATAATTCTCTTATTTTTTCCAACTTTCTTACCAACGCCATAAACGAGTAGTGATTAAAGTCACATCAACAAATAAGTTTATTTTAGAAATAGCCTATTGTAAATAAGTTTTTTTTTTTTGTTTTTTCTTTGCTTACTGTTGATACCATTCTTTGCTCCCTGGGCGTATCTTCAGCTTCCATCGTTAGGTAATGGATCGTCCAAACCAAGAAGTACAATGGGATTGAAGAGAAATATGCTGAGTTCATACTGCATTGAAAGCGGTTACACGAATTTGTCGAGTTTTGGAAGTTCTCATGTCTCGATTTAGATCTAGATTTGAAAACTCCTCTCTTTTAATCTATATTTATATTTGCGAGCTCCTTTTAACGGCTTTGATGTGCTCGTTTAACATCTCCCAATCTAGATCTAGATTTGGGAGCTTGTTTAACCTATTTTTGGCGTCTCTATGTGGTGATGGCATTTTCAGAACATTGAACCTAAGCGTGTATCAACTATCCGAAAAGCCATAGCAATTGGAGAAGAAAATTATAGTACGTGCTTATTACTTATGATGATACGAGATTGGTGATTGGCCACTATTCATTTTATTTTGATGCTGACGCATATATTCGTGTGGGATGAAATTGTGCTTGCTTTATTATTATTATTATTATTATTGGTATTGGAGGAACCGGCTTGCAGCCGACAGCCGCGCCGTAAACCCCCAAGTGACACTTAAGCAGGAGGACCCACCACCCCGAGTCACACTTAATACACCTAGCGCCTCCCCTGGGTTTTGAACCCTTCACCTCTTCGTTGAGGATCAGCAGAGCTTTATTATTCTACTTTGCTATTTTGAATATGCTTTTTTTTTTTAACCTCTCGTGCATCATCTTGAGAATTGAATGAAGTATTTACTTTCGATCAATAAAGAAAACTCTCTCAAAGCAATGCCTTGTTGTTAGGGATGTCTCGGTTATTGGTTTGAAATACACTTACGGACTTTAGTCTCATACTATGATATGTGATTGGTTGAGCTTCTATGTTGGTTGGGTGATTGATTTGGAGTGAGACAATGTCACGTCACATTTATATTTGTGTTCACGGCTTATTATTATGTTAAATCGCAAGGTTTCATTTAAGAATGCACTTGATGTACTATTCTAAGTCTTGAGAGTTCATTTGCTGAGGTAGTGATTGCTTATTCCTTTATTAACCTCTTTTCTCTCAAATTGATCAGGGCTAGGATCGAGGGATATTGTCTTTTTGGAGACTTCTACATATAAGATTTCCAAAAGACCAAAAGAACATGGAAAAAACCATAGTAAATGACGCCACTGATGAATAGAGACGAACCAGAGCTAGCGAGTCACCCACCGGGCATAGACATTGGTGAATTTTTTTTTTTTTTTTTTGAAAGTTGTCTTTAATTGTATTTGTCCGTCTAAACAAGCCAAATATTTGACAACTTTGGTAAAGGAAAATTCCGGTAACTCAACAGAGAAAATAATATCAATCTCCACCGAGTATATCGTTGAGGACAACGGACTATGACCGCTTAGGCCCAGTCTGGACGACCCGAACTAGAGGTGTTAAATGGGTTGTGCAACCCATTTATGGACCTATTTAAGCATAAATGGGTCATTAATGGGTCAGGCATTGAGAAATAAGGTATCCTGATGGGTTTTAAAAATAAAAGAATTAAAATAAATGGGTCTTAAATGGGTACCCATTTAAGACCCATTTACAAACCCATTAAAGTCTAAAGATGGGTTGTGAACCCATTTATTTTCTTTCTTCTTTTTTTCTTTCCTCTTCCTCCGGTCGCCGGCACGGTGATGGCCGCGACCGGCTAGGCGACCTCGAGGCTCGCCCGACGCCGGCGAGCCTCGAGCTCGCCGGATCTGGGGAGGCGGAGGCCTCACCGACGTCTAACGAGGCTCGAGCCTCGCGATCAGTGAGGTGACGGCCTCGCCGACGTCCCCGCGAGCCTCGAGCCTCGCCGATCTGGCGAGACTTGAGCTCGCCAACGTCGAGCGAGCTCGAGCTCGCCGGCGTCGAGCCGAGCGAGCTTGAGGCTCGCTTGTGGCCGGCGGCCGGCCAAAGAAAAAGAAGAAGAAGAAGAAAGAAAAAGAAAAGAAAAAGAAAAGTTATATTTAAAAAATTAAAATAATTAAAATTCCATTTTTAAAATAATTATTATAAAAATTATAAAAATTATCCATTAAATTTGTGTTGTATAAAATTATTTTAGCAATACCATTTTTTAAATATATATATATATATATATATATATATATATATATATATATAATGAATTAAGTTTAATTAAATGGGTCGGGTATGAGTTGGGTATGGGTCGGGTTGGGTATGAGTCAAAATTTTTGCATTGCAATAAACGGGTCATAAACGGGTTAAATGGGTCGATTTGGGTCGGATCATTTATAACCCGACCCAAACCCGACCCGACCCACCCGTTTAACGGGTCTAACCCGAACTCGGCCGTTGAGCATGGCTGTTGTTATGTAACCAATTTATAGTTATGCTAGTTGTTGTATTATAATATGCTATTTAAGGAAAAAGTGCCCAAAAAAGTCTTGACCTATGACAATATTACCAATTTAGTCATAAATTTTTCAATTGAACCAATTTATTGCTTAATTTTTTCACATCGGTACCAATTCTATTCATTTGACCAATTTAGGTTAGAAATTGTTGACATGGACGTCATTCGTATTATACGGCACGACCGACGTTGATGTGGACTTTTTTAAAATAAATTTTTAATATTTTGTATTTTTAATAATTTTCTTTTTTATCTTTCCCTATTCTCTTTGCAGTTTCTGGTAACTCAGGCCATGGTCAATGAGGGATGGCCTCTCCTAGGTGAGAGTTGGCCTCGTTAGGTCGCACCTAGGTGAGGTGAACGCCGGTGAGGCCTCCCTCACCAGATTTGACATTGAAAAACCAAATAAGAAAAATTGCGTTGAGCAAAAAAACTGGAAATCCTATCATTAAGTAAGAAACGGATATCAAAATCAAGTAGAAACCTTAAGCAAGATTTGATTAAACCAGGTTTATCCGTAAATAAAACAATTTTGATAAGCCAACGGAAAGCTTACTCAAAGTGGTAATAAACGAAGAGGTGGTGATGGCCCTGTTTGGTTCAGCTTTAGGCAAATATCCTTGGGAAAATGCAAATACCTTTGAGTTAAAAAAATTTTAGAAATGCAAATAGCGTTTGGTAAATTGCAATTTAAAGTGCATTGCGAAACAACTTTGACTTAAATTCCGTTTGGTAAAAAATACATTTTTCCAATGACTTTTTTTGCTAAATTTGTTATTAAAAAAAGTTTTAATTTTTTTTTTTAAATCTAGCCATTGGCAGCACCCTCACCGAAGGTCATGCGACCTCGGTGATGCGGGGGTCACAACTTAGGCGGCCATCTGGGTCGCGCGAACCCAGGTGATCGTGGGGTTTCCGACCTAAGCAGTCGTCACCTGGGTTTGGCCACCTGGGTCGCACGAACCCAGGCGATAGCCGCTTGGGTTGCGAACCCTAGGCGTCAAACCAAAGGCTGCCTCACCTAAGGTTGCACAACATCATAAGGCGATTGCTGGGTGGCCGCAACCCCTGGGCGGCGATCACTAGGGTCAGGCGATGCCTCCGGTGGCGATCGCTGGCATGGGCAACTCATTAGCTGGCGATCATCGACTTCCATTCATTTCTGTAGAGAATATGAACAGTACCCATGGGACTTGCATTTTGAGAATGTAACTTTTTTTTTTTTTTGGTTGAAGAGAATGTAACTTTCCAAAGTACCTTCGGAGTTACTGTGGGCTAAAGGTCCTTAGAGCCATTTAAAGATGCAATTGAATCTTGCCAACGTCGTCCAAAAAATTGAGCCAAACGTGTTTACATTTGGCCAAACCCCTTTAGGGCCCAAAAGCCCCTTCCAAATGCCGAATCAAATAGGACTAAAATTGGCCAAGAAAGTCCAGAAATCAAAATAATCGGGTCTCTTATGACACCTGTGGGAGCAAAACGCTCGTCTGTATGAGCGCATACTTTCTATGTAGGAAAAATGGACATGTAGCACGTGATTGTTCTATATTAACGGATGCTCCAACTGACGGTAGATCATGCTTTTTATGCAGGTAATTTAGATATATAGCGCACAATTTTTCCATGCAGGGAAATGCCCCTATCGTTGGTAGGCCAACGGGAAAAGTTTTTGTCATGCTAAAGCATTCATCCTTTTTTTTTTTCTATTAAATTGCCATCCTTTATTTGCCTTGCCAACCTTCTTTATATGATTGTATTACCGACTAACTTTGTGTTACTAACTCTTTATTTGAGTTAATTACCCATATATATATATATAAGTTACCAATTTCTCTAATTGCTGACAAAAATAATTCTCTTATTATTTCCAACTTTTATTCAACTTTCTTACCAACGCCATAAACGAGTAGTGATTAAAGTCACATCAACAAATAAGTTTATTGTAGAAATAGCCTATTGTAAATAAGTTTTTTTTTTTTTTTTTCCTTTTGCTCACTATTGATACCATTCTTTGCTCACTGGGCATATCTTCAGCTTCCATCGTTAGGCAAT
Source organism: Eucalyptus albens (assembly GCA_014182695.1). Taxonomy (NCBI): domain Eukaryota; kingdom Viridiplantae; phylum Streptophyta; class Magnoliopsida; order Myrtales; family Myrtaceae; genus Eucalyptus; species Eucalyptus albens. The sequence continues at coordinate 24,544,431 of CM024652.1, forward strand.
GGATTGTCCAAACCAAGAAGTACAGTGGGATTGAAGAGAAATACACTGAGTTCATACTGCATTGAAAGCTGTTATACGACTCCGTCGAGTTTTGGAAGTTCTCATCTCTCGATTTAGATCTAGATTTGAAAGCTCTTCTCTTTTTAATCTATATTTATATTTGGGAGTTCCTTAAAGGCTTAGCTGTGCTCGTTCAACATCTCCCGATTTCGATCTAGATTTGGGAGCTTGTTTAACCTGTTTTTGGTGTCTCTATGTGGTGATGGCGTTGAGAACATTGAACCTAAGCGTGTATCAACTATCCGGAAAGCCGTAACTATTGGAGAAGAAAATTATAGTACGTGTTTATTACTTATGATGATGCGAGATTGGTGATTGGCCACTACTCATTTTATTTTGAGACTGAGACAAATATATTCTTGTGGGATGAAAGTGTGCTTACTTTATTATTCTACTTTGCTATTCTGAATCTGCTTTGTTTTGAACCTCTCATGCATCATCTTGAGAATTGAATGAAGTATTTACTTTCGACCAATAAATAAAACTCTCTCAAAGCAATGCCTTGTTGTCAGGGATGTCTCGGTTATTGGTTTGAAATACACTTACAGACTTTAGTTTCATACTATGATATGTGATTGGTTGAGCTTCTATGTTGGTTGGGTGATTGATCTGGAGTGAGACAATTTCACGTCACATTTATATTTGTGTCCACGGCTTATTATGTTAAATCGCAAGGTTTCATTTAAGAATGCACTTGATGTCCTATTCTAAGTCTCGAGAGTTCATTTGCTGAGATAGTGATTGCTTATTCCTTTATTAACCTCTCTTTTCTCATAATGATCAAGGCTAGGATCGACGGATATTGTCTTTTTGGAGACTTCTACAGATAAAATTTTCAAAAGTCTCAGTGCTCATTATAATTGGTTTTGTTGACGTACAGTAGGGGTTTGTATGATGTTGTTTAATCACCGTACATGCTCCTATATGTATGGAATGACTTTTACTCTTTAATTTTTACCTTTTGCTTCTCTTAAATCTTGTGCTCAAGTTTGTTGACCTTTTCGAGTTTCGAATATTCAAATATAATATTTCAATTTTTTTTTCAATTGAATAGTATGTTGATATTAGTAAGGTTGAAAAAAAAAAAGGTACATTGTTTTCCTTAAAAATGCATAAAAAAATATGCTTTTTGCGTGATTGGGATGGTAACGGATGACTCGTGTTCAAATTGAGTTCAATGCTGGGGCAATTCTGGAAATGTCACTAAAAAGGGAATATTTTTTGGGAATGTTCAGTGGAAGTTACGTCTTTTTTGGTTTTAAGAAAAGGAAAATCTACAGTTTCTTATTAAATTCATTTAATTAATTAAGCACATACTGTAATAAAAGAATATATTCATGTCCTTCAAATGGGGCAATCAAACATAAGAGATGTATCCACACCATTATCATTTTCATTGTACTAAACTCAGCCTTAGAGCAATCCTTGAACACATAGCTGAAGCTTTTTTTTTTTTTTTTTTTTTTTTGGGGGGGGGGGTGGGGGTGCTGTCTTATCATTATGTTCTTTCAACGCAAAGCTAGGCATCAAGTGAGTAAAGGACATAAAAGTGAGAGGGAATTGTGATCCATTTTTCTTTGTCCCCTCACTTTTGTCGGTCATTCGGCCTGAGATTTTTTTATTGCCTTCTCATCTAGGAGGGGCGGGCATTGGGTGAGTGTCACAAATATCAAACTGCATCGAAACAGCAAGATTTGGTACGTCTCACGTCAACCCTCGTGGATCTCATGACCACAGATGATTCAAATACAATTTAGTATATATAATACACCCATCAAATAATCTCTCGATATATATACAACATTTGATTTTCTTCAAGAAACTTCCCTAAATATACGTAAGTAGTGTTGACACATGAATTTTCCTAACTGGTATCTCAAATTTTTTTTGTTAATTATGAAAGATTTTGTTAATTATGAAAGACTATAATTACTTTGGTTAACCCTATTTAACCGAGATGGAGCCGACTTATTAGGCCTAGTCGAATAGAGCTCGGATAGAGCTGGGCCTAATTCGACCTCATATCACACCTTTCTTTCTATAGCTTGAAATTCTCACGCGACATGGCACCTTCTCATTGGCCCAAATCCCTACCATTGTGAGCTTGCGAGTTGGCAATTTAGTCACACAAGGATAATACGTACTTTTATACTTTCACCCGTGAGATAGTGACACTTGTCACCGTATCACAAAGACCCTAAATGGTATAGAGTTAATATTATGTAAAACCCCAAATTGATATATTTATAACAAATTTATCATAAACTAATTTTTTTTACTATCAAAAACTCCGAACTTTTATACTTATTTGAAGGCAATTTAATGTAAAAGAGCATATAAAATTCCAAGCTCCTTCTAATTAGTCAAAAGGTGGATGAAAGGTTGGAATTGACAATGTTTAGGATAAGGAGGATTTTAATGTTATAAGAAACTTTGTTTTAATCATTGCCAACTCTTTTGATAGCAAGGTGTATGGAGGTCAATGAGTGATAAGGTTAAGCTTGTCCCTGATGAATAAAAGAAGTGCACACCTCGTTTGAAATTGCCGACATAGAGCAATTTTCGAGAAAAATTAATCAAAACGACTATGGGAATTTTGAACAAAACTTTAACACTAATTGACAAAATTGAAAAGTTTATGACTGAATTATAATTTATATGATAATTTTACAACTAATTGGATAATTTTCCCAAAAGTAAAACAAGTCACAAATTCTGATGACTGACGTATCGGTGAGGGCAATGTTTATTCCAAAGTAATGCGACTGGATAAAAATGATTTTTTTCGGGGATTATTGTTGGGTCCTACTTGAACCTTGTTGAGAATTTCTTTTTTTTTTTTTTTTTGGTCATGAATTCCAAGTGACCTTGTAAATTCAAATTTCTGATGGCTGTATTCCAAGTAAAATAGTTTCTTTGCTTTTGACATTCACCGTTGCCTTCCATACTTACCTTGAAAAAGGCAAAAGCCAATCGATTTCTCTCTGGCCTGCTTTCGACGGATTTCAAAGCCTTGATCCTACTTTCCATGGATTATAAAGCTTCAACTCCATTTTATTTTGAAGCCGAGTCTTCTCACCAAGTCTATAGATGCTCTTCTGCAATAGAGCCATCCATTATGTCTGGTAGATTGTTCACTTTCTGGCCACAAGACAATCCAAATATCTTGACAATACCTTGCCCCATGATCTATTCACTATTTGCACTTAGGTCCTTCAAATTGCAGTAAATACAGAACGCTCAAAGGAGCTGATGGCCCTCGCCAACCCCACTTGGTGTTTGCTCCTTCATGATTTACGATTATAGATTAATCGACCCCAAATGTTTTACATCTTTTCACAGTACCCAACAAAAAAAAAATCTCAAAATCAATAAGATGTTCATATTATCCACACTTAGTATGAAAACAATACACTCATTTTTATTTTAATACATGCGTAACCCTGCTCAGTAAGGTCCCAACACGAGACCATGCTGGGTGGGATGCCTCTAACTATATCGTCCCTTCTATTCGTCTGACATACGCTTCACCTATGGATGGTGTCTCAAATTTTGAACACGCTAAATTGAAGATCAACGTGATCTCCATGTGCTGAAAAAGGAAGAAATCACGTATGTTTGGTGCAGTCCAAATAACGGCTCAAACCTAACAAAGTCCAGAGCTTCCGGGTAAGGATTATTGGCCTAGTTTACATTTTGGTCATCAATAAGCAAAGAGCTTCCGGGCTCATACTCGAACCCAGGCGTGATTGTAGAATTACGGGAGATTTTGAGGATTTTCTCACCAAGAAGTGTATATACAGTCGTTTGTCCATGATATAATTACTATAACAAAACGTGATAATCATTATCAAGATTTTTCACTTGATTTATGTTCCCTTCAAAGAGGACATTTTCTCTAGTTAGTCTTTTGATTAGTAGGTTACCAACATAAATATCACCAACATTTAATTTTTGTTAAGTTTGCATATCAATGACAGCATAACATGTAACTCACCAAGCAAAAATTCTGGTTGATGGATAAGAGTTTCGTATCTTTGGCCTAGTTACTTTTATCTGAACTTAGTTCATCACTTGGGTTTATACATAATTCATCTTATCTTTATTTGCACTTAGACTAAGTTGCAATCCGATGCTATGGGCGACCATTAACGAGTGTCCATTTCAACCGGGTCATGTATAAATTCGACCAAGCTAGGTTGAATGGATTTATCGAACATGAAGACATAAGAAGTTACCGAACATGTGAAGTGCGGGAGCTCGAGAAAAATAAGGTAGACTCGACTAATCTTGGACACTCACAAACAACATGAAGACTCGCACCGAGTTTGTGCTTTCAATTTCCTTCTATTTTCATTTTCATGCACTTTTATCTCTGTGCAATGTCCTTTCAGTGATGTCAATTTCCAATTCCGTGTATTTCCTTTCAATATAATATCACTTTCAATGCAATTTACATTTTCTCCCGGGACACTTCTTGAAATTAAGATCTAATCCATCTTCTCTAACCTACCTATTTTCCATATATTCCGTTGCCTTGATCCAACTACAAATTACCAATTTGAATTCAAATCAAATTTTTAAGACGAGTTTTTTCATCAAGCATGTAGACACTAAAAAATATAGTTATAGAAATCCATCATCTCTTGTATATTATCCACTTTCTGCCTATAGTTTCGCTCAGTTATCTTGACAATATTTGGTGCTGTTGTGTATTCACTACTTGTACCAAGGTCCTTCCAAACCTACATTCAAAACTCTTTGACAGCGATACAATGTCATGTAATTTGTTTACCTTCTCCAATTTTGAGGTTTATCAAAACATTTGACGTTTCATCAACATGCCACTCCAAATGTTCATATCGTTAGCCTTCTAATTATTTGTCATCATTAAAATAGTCGCAAGCAAATTCATAATACAATCATGTTGAATAATTTTTAAAGCGTGATACTAGAGAATTGACTCAAGTCCCTTTTGCGGCTCTAGGACAAGTGGAATCAACTAAGAAATTGAAAAACATTGCTAGAGATGTAAAACATTCACACACAATGACTCTTACGGAAAATCTAGATGGGCCACATAGTATCTATTATTGTAGGTATGACAGATGCCTTTTCATAATGTGGAGATAAATACATAATTACAGCAATAAATTGCTGTACACTATTATTAAAGCCATGTTTTCATCTGTCCATAGTTGGAGGAAACCATACCTCTTATTGGTGAGTTAAAAATATAGACATCACCCGCATTCTTATTTAGTTTAGTTTCCATATAAGGCATATCCATGACTTATAACCTAATAATAAGAGGCATAGCTGGAGAAAATTTCCTCCATTCACGAAGGAAAATATGACTCTTATCTTGTCATATTTTGAATCTTCTGTCAGGATATATGAATAGATGTTACTAGATCAAGTGAAATCTAGCTTCCAGCAATTAAATACTTTAAAGTTTGTCTTGCAAATATAGAAAACCAATTAGAGTGGACTTAGGTCATGGTTGGTTATGAAAGAGAAAACAAAATCATTATGTTTACCTGCCCTCACAATTTCCTCTCATTTACTGCTTAACATCCTAGCAACTAAGAAGCCTAAAAAAGTTTTGACCCCAAGAGTCTCCTGCCCTCTTCGTCTCTTTCCTTTCTTATTTTATATGTATACTTCATCCACTTGCTCGCAATTGAGTTGAATTGTCAATAAGAAAGGCTGTGGAAAAACACGAAAGATAACGTCAGAAACGTGCCTTCGCTTTTTCTTCTTCCAACATATAATGGAATCGAGCCACCCGTTTCACTTTCTCTGCATTTACGTGGGGCTTTCGCGAGGAGTTGAGCGAAAGCTTCGTGTGTTTGTTACTTAGACATGGCTTGACTAAAGTGGCCTATTATTACTTTTACAGCCAAAGAAATTGGCATTATTTTATCCCTTGCATTTTATCTCTTACATTTTAATCATGTGTGTAAAAACTGTGCCATCTCTCAGATCGATTCAATTTGATCTTGTTTTGAGGGGGATAAAACTTCGATTTGGACTACTAGGCAGTCCCATTCGGCTGATGCTAGTGTTGTTGTCCGTCTTGACGGCGGCTTGCTAACCTTGCACAATTTTAAATCGCCTCGTACTAATTTGAGCTTACGGGAGACTTATCTATCAACATAATAGGTTTAAACATGGAAAATCATGGACGAGAGACATGTATGATATCCAATATCCTCCAAAGCTAGCTTTGTGATCACAATTAAAACAAGAGACTGATTGAATATTAAATTAATATTGATTTTTGTGTTCTCTCCTACATTTCTATTCTCTTCTATCCATTACCAATCTTGACGTCTTCTCCTTCTTCTTCTCCTTCTAGTTACGTTCTTCATCAATTGGTATTAGAACTATATTCATCCTGCATTATTTAATTTTAGAGCCAAAAGCCCTGATTAAATTGTGTTGAAGGTTTTTTCAACAGTAATATGGTTTTAGTGAATCTTATGATGACAAAAAGTTAAAGAAATGGGTGCGCCATGTTCAAGTTTTGCAAGAGTTTTTTTCTTCTTTCTTTTTTGGTTCGGAAGTTTTGCAAGGGTTAGTGAGTCAAAAATCAATGAGAAAATTGTCAATCTCGCTTAACCGATGGAACATTACAACCAAGAACACATATTGTACAATATAGATTTTGTGCCAGCCACTTGTCGGTGTGAAAATTTGTCCTCACAGCCAATGTGCTATTTTAGCTGCTAATCTACAAGTTTATTATTCTAAAGTTGGGGAGGATAAGCCAAATCAAGAAAAGAGATGCATTGGGAAACTTGTCAATAGCGGAGTTTTTCTCAGTTGGCGAGACCAATATAAGATGCGAATTAAACTAGAATTTTTATCTTAGTAATTGGTACTTATAAGTGAAATTTTCTTATCTTTCTAGATTCTCGTTTTAGGCTTTTGTAAGTGAAACACCAAAAGTTCAGAACATTTGATCGAATATGCAATCAAATCCTAAATTTTGAATTTATGCAAATAAATCCTAAACGGTTTTCATTGAGTGCAATATAATCTTGCTGGCAAACTCATGGTCAAATTTGCTAACATAAATGCCAAAATCCGACTTGGCATTTTGTAATTTCTTTTAACATACATGGCTATGATGTCGTGCTAATGTGGCCCCACGTTAGGAAAATTAAAAAAATTTAAAAATTGGAGAAAAAATAATACAAAGACTAGATAAAACTGAAAGTCATAGAGAGTGGAACCGTCGGTGGGGGCTATTAGAGGGTTTGGAGACGACAGAACTGCCCCCACTATAATGTCCATGAGAAGAGCCTACACTTCTTTTTCTTTGTCCTCATCATCTTATTCATTTTAGTTGGCACAAGCCTGTAAAATATTAAATCATATAGCTTGATTTTTTAGAATGTTATGCCGATTCAAAGAGCTTATGAAAAGTGAAAAATTTTACCTCGAATCAGGGATGTAAACTGATTGAAGGGAGTAATCACGAATTAGGCTTATTCCTCCTAAAAATGTAGTTTTTGTCTACTCTCTCTCTCTCTCTAATTCTAAAATATATAGTTGTATAGAGTCGGCATTTTATCCCCTTTCAAATAGATCAACTTATGCCCAAAAATGGATAGAGCTAAAGTTGAACCAAATTATATGCAGGCATGGAGATATTTTAAAATAAAAAGTTTTAGTTTTATGTTGTTTGATATTGAGTATCTGACTTTTTGAGAGCATCAATCAATTTCACAAATCATTTCTTTCTCTTCTTTGTTGTCGATTGTTGATCTTGGCATCCCCTTTCTGCTTCTGATTCACTTCTTCTCCTTATTGTCTCGAATTATTTGGTATCAGAGCTAAAATAATTGTTTATATCGCATAGAATTTTTCCACCAAATTGGTTTATGCCCTAGTCCTATTTTTAAACGGATGATTAGTTTGTCGAACCTAGGCATTTTTATTTCCTTTATTGTGAGGCTTAGCTATATTAAATTGTAAGTTATATATTTCATTAATATTTTATGATTTGTTGGCTTAGCTTATACTGAAAAATGGAGAGAGCTAAACATGAAACAAATTATACGCACGCACGGAGATATACAAAAAGAGGTTTTGTTTTTTTTTTCTTATTGAATATTTGATGCTTTGCGCATGCAACCAATTCAATGAGTCGTGATATAGTCCAAATACTTTAGATTACTTCTGTGGTACCTCTCAATGATTATGTTTGTGTTTTTTAGGATGCCTTTTGCATAATTGAAGTTGAAAAATGGGACAACCCACCAGAGAAATTTATGTGCTTGACTCAAAAGATACTTTAATTTTTTTCCTTTAGGACAGGCACAGGTACCTTCCGACTCAGTTTCTCTCATTTTCAACTTAACATCCCATCAACTCAGAAGCCTCATAAAGTTACGACCCCATTGCAAAAGTCTCCTGTCCTCTTCGTGTCTCTTTCCTATCTTTTTCTTTTATGTATCCTTCATTGACTTACATTTGAGTTGAATTGTCAAAAAGACAAACAAAAAGTTGTGGAAAAACACTAAAGAGATCAAAATCACGCACAAGTCTATCCCCTTTTGCTTTTGCCAACATATAATAGAGTCGCGCTACGCGTTTTCAATTTTTCTTGCGTTTACATGGGGGATTTCACAAGGAGATAGAGTTGAACTTTCACGTGTTCATTACCCACGCATGGCTGGAATAGCGACCCCCCCCCACTCGTTTTCCCTTTGCTTGCGCTTGTCGGCGTGAAAATTTGTCCTCACAACCAATATACTATTTTTGCTGCTAATCTACAAGTTTATTCTACAACTGTGGAAGGACATGCCAAATCAAGATAAGAGATGCATGGGAAAACCAATCAATAGTAGAGCTCTTCTCGGTGGGAGAGATTAATGTAGGATGGGAATCAAACTATGAATTTTTATTTGAGTAACCCTCATTTGTTATTATCTTATAAAAATATTTACTATCCACTATACTGATTCTCATTTAGGTTCTTGTAAATGAAAATCACACCAAAAAGTCCATAATGTTTGGCCGAATATGCAGTCAAGTCCCAAATTTTGAATTTGTGCAATCAAGTCCTAAACATTTTTTGTTGGGTACAATTTAATCTTTATGACAGACTCATAACCAAATTTGCTAACATAGATTCCAAAATTGGATGTGGCGCTTTGTAATTTCTTTCTACATTGGTGCTAATGAGGCGAAGAAAGACCAAAGAAATTATTTAAAAAATCAGAGAAAACCTAAATAAAAGGAGGCAAAAAATGAAGAAAAAAAGAAATTCGTAGGGTGTGGAACCGTTGAGGGTTGCTTGAGAGTTTGAAAATGGCGGAACTGCCCCCACTTACAATCATCATGACATCAGCACAGCCTGCACTTCATTTATTTTTCTCATTCTGTGTCGATTCAATACGCTTATGGAAAATGAGAGATTTTACCTCTAATCAGAGATGTAGATCGACTAAAGGGAATAATCACGAGCTAAGCTTGTTCCTTCTTAAGATATAGCCCTTGACTATATTCTTTCTTCCGCTCTTTGAAGATTCTAAAGTGTTTGCACATATATAGTCATCATTTTAATCCCTTTCAAAGAGATCAACTTGTGCTAGAAAATGTAGGGAGCTAAACTTGAATCAAAATTCTTAATACACTTTGAGATATATAGAAAATAGGTTGTATGTTGTTTCCTATTGATATCGAGTATTGAGTAATTAAGAGTATCCAATCAATTTCATGATTTGTGATATAATCTCATTGCCTAAATCATATGCACGCATGGAGATATAAGCAAAATATAAGCCACCTCCTTGAATTATGTTTGTGTTTTCCGGATGCCCTTTCTAATGGTTAGAATTGAAAAATGGAACAAGCCTCCATAGAGAATTTTATGTGCTTGCCTCAAAAGGCAGGTTGGTTTTTATTTTTATGTATTTATTTTAGGAAAAGCAAGGGCACCTTTCGACCCAGTTTCTATAAAGTTGTTTGGCATTTTTTAGAAACTTCATGCCTCCCTTCAACTTTTTGTCAACTATTGCTTTGCTTCACTTCTATAAAGTATGCACATGCGAGGGTTTTCTTGGTGTTTCTTTTTACCCTTTTCGAGTGCATTATTGTCCGTCTTAGGTTCACATTGAAGTACTGTGCCTAATAACGGTTGACACGTCAAGCAAGCTACTCTATGCATAGAAATTTTACAGATAATTTCTAAATTATGTGTCATAGGGTACTACATTTATCTCAAATCTTTTTTTCTGGCATAAAAACTCTAAATTTTTATGCGACATCATATTTTTTGGATAAATATGTTACATATATACAAGTTTGAAATTTTTAATGTCACAAGAAGAAGTTTGAGATAAATATAATGTGTGAAATAAATATAAATTTAGAATTTTTGATGTCATAAAAAATTTAAGATAAATATATCGCAAAGTAGGCATTGTTTAGAATTTTTTGCACTAAGGTTTAAAGTTATATTAGCAAAAAAAAAATAGTACTGAATTAATATATGTACAATAAAATTTATTACTCATTTGATAAATATCTGTACTAACGTAGGTGGATATGGTTAGGTGCTGTAGGAATGGTACTTTAAGATCAATTCCGTGTCCTAGACATTTTTTTTTTTCCTTAGCAACTATTATTTTGCCGCAAACACTTTTTGTTCTCGACAAGAAACAATTTGAGAAAATTCAATGGTCTAAAATGAAACACCGGAGGGCCCATGCACAGTACATACAGCTGGAAGGCACTCTCAGATCGCTTGGAAGATTTAAAAGTCTTCGAGCTTCCTTTCCTCGCACAGCCACCGACAAACAATTCTTTGAGGGCTAGGGTTTCCGTGTGCAGAGCAGAGGAGGGAACGACCTTCTTAATTTTGGAGAGAGGGGGAAGTGACGGTGTGTCAGGTGGTGGGGAGGGAAATAAAAGAGAAATAAATTTGGGGGTTGGGGGTTGGGTGTAGGGGACAGCGTGTCAGGTGGGGTTGGGGGATAGGGGCTGAGAGAAATAAAAGAGAAATAAATTTGAGGTAGAGAGGAGGGAAATAAAAAAGAAATAATAAGTTTCCGTTCGTTTTATAAAAAATAATTTAATAAAAAATAATTTTCGAATTTTTTGGTGTTCATTTCACGGAAAATAAATTTATTAAGAAAAATATTATTTATGGGGGTGGGGGTGGGGGTGGGGTGGGGATGGGAAGAGACGAGGGAAAGAAGGGAGTTAGGGCGAGGCTGGGGTGGACCTCATGATGAGACTTAATTTTAATAAAAAATAAAAAATATTAAAAAGTAATTTCAAAAAATAAAAAATATTGAATTTGAATGATGATAAATTTTGGTTATTATAGAAGATTATGGATTTATTTAAATAAGTTGATTCTAATTTCTTAGTTTCATTAATAACTTTTGTCAATTTATTAATATTATTAGTGTAAATTTATTATAGGCTCTTTAATTACCTCCACAAATATTCTACATGTCTTCCTAATATACTGCCTTCTAGTGTTGAAAAGTGATATTAATGAGGGGAAAATTACCAACTTAGTATAAAAACTATCATACGGGTGCCAATTTAATTCTAATGTTTCAATTTTATCAATGTAGTCTTAAACTTGTGTGCAACATTTAGATGTAATTCTTCCGATTAATTATTGATGATGTGGTCCACATAAGATGTCAATTCGAGGAAAGCTGTCGGATGATTGGTAACAATTAGATGTGATGTTAGTAATTTTTTGCGACAATTGATCGGAAAGATTATGTTGAAATTTCACATAAAGGTTTAAAGTTATATTAATAAAATTAAAAAGAATTAGTATTGAATTAATATATGTACAATAAATTTAGTACTCATTTGATAAATGTCTCTGCTAACGTAGGTGGATTTGGCTAGGTGCTATAGGAATAGTACTTTAAGATCAATTCCGTGTCCTAGACATTTTTTTTTCCTTAGCAACTATTATTTTGCCACAAACACTTTTTGTTCTCAACAAGAAACAATTTGAGAAAATTCAATTGTCTAAAATGAAACACCGGAGGGCCCATGCACCGTACATACAGCTGGAAGGCACTCTCAGATCGCTTGGAAGACTTAAGGCTACGTTTGGTCGTCGGGATAATAATCAGGATAGGATAGGATAAAGTAGGATATTAAATCCTCTAGATAATAAAGGCGGACATATCTAATCCTATCAAGTGTTTGGCGCACTTCAGGATAAGATTAAAAATAAATATGATATTCAATTAAATTATAAAATTAAAAAAATAGAAAATGGGAGAAGAAGTAGAAGAAGAGGGCTGACAATGAATCGGAGAGGCGGAGGCATCCATTTGACTTAGATGCTTATGATATCTTCTCTTTTTGTTAAGTTCTTTCTTTCCTTAAAAAAAATTCTTATCCAATCCGGGCTTATCCCACCCCCTCCCCCGGATTTTTTATCCAGCGTTTTATCCGGATGTATCCGGGTTTGTCCGATCCGGTGGACATTCCCAAACATTGGATAGGATAACAAATTATCCTATCCATACTCAAATCCGGACTACCAAACGCAGCCTAAAAGTCTTCGAGCTTCCTTTCCTCGCACAGCCACCGACAAACACTTCTTTTAGAGCTAGGGTTTCCGTGTGCAGAGCAGAGGAGGCCACGATCTTCTTCTCAAACCCAGCGATCAACGTCCCCCGGTCGTCCCGAGCGACTCCGGCAACGAATCCCTCCGACGAATCGGGTAGCCAGGACCAGGAGCCATCGATATTCATCTTCACGAAGCCCTTTCCCGGCAGCAGTGACCACGAACACGGTACGATTCTCTTCTGACTTGTTCTGGATTTGCCTTGAAGAGTTCGGTTTCATGAAAACCTTGCTTAGAATGAGTGCGGTGTCCACGATCGAGGACGGATCTGGTCGTCGGGACTGATATACCCATTTGTATTTTTGTTGCGTTCCTTCCTGTATTATTGGACCAAAGTCTCCCTGATCAGCTTCTTAATAAGAATAGACAAGTGGATTTATGAGAAGATTGCAGGCTAATCTCAACTTTTCCAAAAATTTGACTTACAAATGATATGGATCATTCGGAGTTTGAATGTAATACGGTCATTTGCATATTTGCTTCTTTTTTGTTATTCTGTAACTGAATTTATATAATAGTCTGCGATAGTATTTTTTATGCTTTTCTCTGATCATTGGTAACCTCACTCATGATATATTTACGCGATATGTTTGTGCTTGAGACCTTCAATCAGCCAAGGGCGAAGGCCTATCTTGTTCACCCATGAGGGAGAGAGCTGCTAAAGCTAAAGTTTAAAATGGGGAGCTCAGAGGCAGGAACATCATCAGGAAGTGAGTATCAGGTGTTCTTGAGCTTCAGAGGACCCGACACTCGTGATGGATTTACCGACTTCCTCTACCATAGCTTGACCGATGCTGGCATCTGTGTCTTTCGAGATGATGAAGAGCTCTGTGTTGGTGAAAGAATTGACGGAGCACTCCGAAGAGTGATCGACAACTCTAGGATCTACATCCCCATCTTCTCTCAAACCTACGCATCGAGCCAATGGTGTCTTCGTGAGCTTGCGCAGATTGTGGATAACACCTCTAAGTCGAATGGGAATAAAGAGATTCTGCCTATTTTCTTTGATGTGGAACCCGACGATGTTAAGCTGAAAACTCCATTGTTTCGCAATGCCATACTCAACTTGGAGCGTGAGAAGAACTTGAGGACTGAACAAGTAGATTCCTGGAGAGAGGCTTTGAAGGAGGTTGATGCAATAAAGGGGTGGGAAGTCAGGAAGTACAAAGGGTGAGCTTGCTGCATTCTAAGATCCTTATTTTCCCTAATTTCTTTTTCTGCATTCATAGAACAAAGGAACATATTAGATGCGAGTAGGAGGAGAAAATTCAAAAACATAAAAATCATGCTAGAGCTACTAAAATTGTTAGTGTTCTTGATTTCACTAGAAGTGCTACCATATGTCTATTTTTAATGACGAAATAAAAATGGAACTAATGCTCATTTTTTTCCCTTTCTTTGATGGTCTATATAAAGTTCGTTTCCTTTTTCCCTCCGTCATTTAGTAAGCAACTCTTAGTAAAATTCTAATGCTTTTAGAACTACTAGTCAAAACTTAATGAAATAGATATAACACCACAATTGAGGTGGGACTTCGACTAGTAATACTAAATGGTATGTGTGTGAAAAAAAAATGTGAAACAGCTTGGAAAAAAACATTTTATATAATGGGTGACAAAGTGGAATAATTGAGTACTTTGCAAGCTCCTGTCTAAAAATTTGATCTTTCAATTAATACATCAGACATTTCTCCTCCTGAAAATATAATGTCCCCTTCTAAGGTTGTCCCATGAATATAACTGATAAAATGCTAATTTGAGATGCATAAATAGTTGTGCATTCATCTTGTACAAACAAGATTAACATAATTTGAAGATTGCTAATCACATGGTTAGGATCAAGTCAATTTTCATCATGACACAATGCAACGCACCTAGCAATGTGAATGAAAAGCGCTTTTGAAAGTTATGTCGATTCATATTTTTTTTATGGTTACATAGAATTAGCTAGAACAATCAAATCCAAAATCCTTTGGGGTCAATTTCATCATTCTCGTCAAAATGTTTGTTTTATGCATGCTCGGTGTTATTTTGGAATTTTACAAGATCAAGTACACATAAGGTTGGCACGACACATCAAATGACAAATGTTAAGTTATCAAAAGTGATAACTAAGAAAACCTTACATTCAATATGAAATTTGAGAAGAAACGTCTTGATGTTGATGTCCCATTAGTTATCGAATTATTGCGCAATTAAGCAGATGCAATTGAATAACATCAATTGCTGAGAAACAAATAAAATAAAAAGGAGATTCCATCGAAGTCTGATGGAATTGTTTCACGAATAAAATTTGATAATTAGATTGTTTTTTTTTTTTTTATTCCTTGCAATTTTCCCGATTGAAATGGTTTTCCTTCATGACAGCCAAGGGGAACTCATTAAGTTGGTCGTTGAGGAGGTTGTGAAGAAGTTGAAGACGAAACAAAAGTCTGTGACTGAACATTTAATTGGAATCGATGATCAAGTGGTAGCAGTAAAAGATTTGTTAGACATAGACTCTGAAGGTGAGCGGCTCATTCAAATTCATGGCATGGGGGGTATCGGTAAAACGACTCTCGCCAAGGTCGTGTTTAATGAACTTTCTACCCACTTTGGAAAGTGTTGTTACTTTCTTGAAGAAGTTCGAGAAAAGTCATCAAGAACGATGGCTTGGTTGAATTGCAAAAGAAGTTATTATCTGAAATAGGAAGTGCCGCAGGGATAGAAAGCATCAATGCAACTGACCATGGAAAGAAGAGGATCGAAGAAACACTTTGTAATAAGAAGGTCTTCATTATATTGGATGATGTTGATAAAAGCGAACAAGTGGAGAAATTAGTTGGAACAAGTGCTTTGTGTTCAGGGTCTAGAGTACTGATTACGACTAGAAACAAGGATGTTTTGCAAGACTCTCGACTGAAGTACATTACATTACCTTATGAAATGAAGGTGATGAGTAGTGATCATGCGCTTCAACTCTTCAGTAGACATGCATTTAACAAGGACTCTCCTCCATATGATCATGTTGTTATTTCAATGGAAATTGTATCTGCTGCTGGAAGCCTTCCTTTGACTATTGCAGTAATTGGTTCACTTCTAAACCATAAAACACAAGACCTATGGAAAGAAACATTGGACAAGTTATGCAAAGCACCTCCAGAGGGTGTTTTCGAAAAGTTGAGGATTAGCTATGATGCATTGGCTCTTGGGCATCAACAAATTTTTCTGGATATTGCATGCTTTTTCATTGGTAAGGAAATGACAAACCCAATTTATATGTGGACAGATTGTGAATTTTTCCCAATTAGTGGAATTGAGGTCCTAAAAAACAAGTCCTTGATAAAGATTGGAGTGAACAATGAGTTTTTGATGCACGATCAACTTAGAGATCTTGGAAGGGAAATTGTTCGTCAAGAAAATCGAACAATTCTTGAAGGGCGTAGTAGGTTATGGTTTGGAGATGAAGTCCTCACTACAATGAAGTCAAAGGAGGTAGGACACTTCATGAGAGAACTAATAGATTCTCTTTTTGCTTCTTGGTTTTAATACTTTTCCCTAATAAAATGGAATGCTGAATGCTACTCCTTTCTTGTTCTTGTTTGCAGATGAAGAAAGTTCAAGCGATGAAAGTAACTCACAAATGCATATGTATCAAAAGTGAAGAGATTGGAAGGTTTAAAGAACTAAGGTTCCTTAGATTATATGGAACCTTTGTTGGCAATCTAATGGATTGTTTTCCCAAATTAAGATGGATTGACTGGAGGGCTTTTGATTTAAAAAGTGAGCTGACCAATTTGTGCTTAAAGAATGTAGTTGTCCTTCAATTTTCACGTATTGCCGGTTTAGACGATACGAAATTAAGGAGCCTAATAAAGGTGTGTCATATGCTTATTTCTATTATGTCCGTGAAAGTAACATTTAACATTTGAACTGTTCCTCCATTGGATAATGCTTCACTTTTTTTACAGGAGACAAGAAAATTGAAAGTTCTTGAACTTAGTTTTTGTGTTCACATAACCAGAATACCAAACTTATCGGGATGCTCAACTTTAGAGCGGCTTACTTTTTGGGATTGCAGTGGTTTAAGGACGATCGGGCACCTACAGAATCTGGAGCACTTCATTTTAAAGGGGTGTCGTGAAATGAAAGAACTACTGAATTCCATATTTAAGTGGAAATCATCACGGGAGTTGGAGCTTTCAAGTCAAGGATTGACTAAGGAACGTATAGCATCTCGGTGTAATGCCAATTTGAAAGGTCAATTTCCTTTTGAAATTGGCTTGCTTTCGCAACTGCAACGACGGGTTTTAAGAGGGTGTAATGAAATTAGTGAGTTGCCAACACTCCCAATAAGTCTAACCCATTTGGTAGTGTCATCTACGTCGTTGCAAGTTGTCTCAAACCTCTCAAACTTGACTAATTTGGTTGAGTTGGACCTACGTGGTGGCTTTGAATATGGGAAACGAGATATAATCCATGTCCCTGCTCCCATAGAGTTGGCTTCCCTTCGTCGACTTAGCCAACTCCATTTGTCTAAACTGAACTTGCAACCCTTAACACAAATTCCCTCTTCTCTATTGAAGCTAAAACTTGAGAAATTCAATTCAATCACATTACTCTCCTCCAACTTAAAGAATTTGTTAGATTTAATGCTACGTGGCCCTCGAGTGGAAGAGATTACACTCGATGGGCTTCAGCTTCCAAATTTAAGGAAACTTTATGTTGATGATGATGATGATGATGGACCCCTCCAGAGATTCATTTTATCCAGCATGAAGAGGCTGGAACGGGTTACCATGTGGAAGTGCGCAAAACTAGATGAGATCCACATCGCTGGGGTGTTGGAATCGTTGGAGTTTTTGCATATCAACGGGTGCAAGTCCTTCAGAAGGTTCATGTACATTGACATACATGTGGAATCTTTTAACGAATCTTCACTGATCCTTGAATCAAGAGTTTTCAATAAGTTGCAGTATCTCTGGCTAAAGGAAAACCATAAGATACTTGATATTCAATTTGTTGGTATGTTAGAATCGTTGGAAGACTTGGTGGTTTCTGGTCATCATGTGCAAAGTCTTGGTGGTTTGTCAAACTTAAAGAACCTCAAGTCCTTGGAATTAGCTTATTGCCCTAAGCTACGGATCGTTGATGGCCTCGACAAGTTAAAGTTTTTGAAAGAATCGGGACTTAGGCCGTGCATGGTAAACTTCCTCAGCCTAAGAATCTCTTCTTCTCTTCTCTAGAACAAAAAGAATAGAAATCTGTTTGATAACGGCAAGTTAGTTTTTTGTTCATGGGAATAAAAAGTTAGCTCGGGAATGGTTTTGGAATAGAAATGAGAAGTACAAAAAAAATTGCTTCTTGTTCCTGGGAACAAGTTTAAGAAATAAGTGAATTTTTTTTTCTTTTATTCTTCTCTTGTTGACAGCCATTGACCGCCGTTGATTGCCTCTTGCCGTTGCTGCGCCGTCGGCCGACTGTCGCTGCCGCCCTGGTCGACCGCCGCCGTTGCCGGCCAACCGCCCGCCGCCGGTTGACCATTGTTGCTACCGCCGATCGTCGGAGGCTGACCGATCGCTGCCACCGCCGCGGCCGCGGAGGCCGACCAACCGTTGTCGCTGTTGGTCGCTGCCGGCTGACCGTTGCCGCCGGACGCCGCTGCCATCGGACGACCGCCGCCGTCGCCGATCGCCGGAGGTCGACCGATTGCCGCCGCTGCTAGTTGCTCGACGATCGGCAAGGTGATGGGCCGGTGGGTGGTGGTCGGCCGGCGGCGATCGGCGGCAGCAGTTGGCGGGCGACGGTCAGCCGACGGCGGCGGTGTCCGGCGATGGCGGCGGTCTACCGGAAAAATAAAAACAAATAAATATAAAAAAGAAACTGTTTTTTACCAAATGCATTTCTATTCTTTTTTTATTTCTAGAATAAAAATTTTGTGTAGTTACCAAACGGGTTTTTTACATAGAAATTGTTTCCCTTTAATAGAAATAGAAAAGAACTATTTATGAAAAAAAATTGTTCCTCGGCCAAGAAATGTTGTCATGCACAGCCTTATTGGCTATGGATTGTTGAAAAGTCAAATTGATGTGTTGACCACCGAATTGCCAAATGATTGCAAAATTTACAATTTCCCGAAATTACCCAAGGTAAGCTAGAATTCAAAGGCTGCGTCGATAATTTCAAGAATTGTTTGGGTTAATGAAGGTGGGAGCAACTATATTTAATGCTCAATTTTGCGGTTCCCTGCTTGGGGAAATTGCTAAAAAAAAAGTTGGGGATTTGGCTTGATTATCATGCATGCCGCCCCTCTAAAATTTTCTGAAAAGTCAACTTCAAAATTATTATGAATCCATCTTTTGGACTGGGGAGTCAAAATAAAGGTGTCATCTTTACTTAAAGTGCTATTTGTTCACTTAGAATCTCCAGAATATCCAAAGAATGTACGGTTTCTTTAATGTTGTATTTAGGATATTTTCAATTTAGAGCTTGAACTGGCCTACATAATTTGACGATCCAAAGCGCTATTGATTTTTGGAGTGCTGATTTTCAAGGACAGTCTGGTCTCTAGTGCTAAAGCTTTTACTGGTACAGCACCATTCGTGCTATGGGTTAAAAATGCATGTTTTCAGCGTTACAATCATCAGGATGGTGACTTAGGGAAGATGGAATTCATTTTTCTACTTTCATGTTGCCAAATTTGTTGCTTGGAGCCCTTAAGGCAATGAAATAAGAACTTGGATAAAATGCGGTTGTTTGTGAGTCTTAAAATTGGTCTGGTCAGTTCTTTGTCAAATTGAATTTGAGTAGGGCCAACATGTGGTAATTAGGTGTACTTCCTCTGGTGAGGCCACAAAAATGGTGATATACAATGCCCTGGGTTTGTTAATGTCCCCCGTTTTTGCAGGATGAAAAGAGTCTGTCGATTTTATTAGAAGACATTCAGATTTTGCCCTCTTCGCTTGAAGAGAGCATGGTACGAGAACAAATGCATGTACCAGGAACGACGGAGCAACTCCTGGCTCCATTTGAGGTAAATTCCCATCGGTAGACTAGCCATATGCCTGAAGTTTGAACACTTGGTTTGGTTGCATTTGGTGGGAACTGTACTAAACTTTAAAAACTTGGTTTATTGCATTCGGTGCGTTTTTTCTTTCTTTTCATTTCACTCTCCTACACGGTGTAGAGCTTAAAAGAAAAGGTTTGTGTGCAAAAATGTTTCCGTTTAAGGTTTGCTCCAAATTTCCAAGCCCTAACTGAGTTTTCTTCTCCAGTTTTCTTCACTTCTCCTAATTTGTGGAGTTTTCTTCTCAAGTTCTCCTCACCTCTTCATCGGTCTTTCTGGTCCATGCCTCCATGGTTTAATTCTTGTTTGTCAAGTCTGCTTCTTGTTCATCAATCCTCCTATTCTTCATCTGAGAGTCCTTCTTCTTCGTCAAGTCCCCCATTTCCTCTTTGTACGAGCGCAACGATGTGGAGTCCTTGCGCAAGTGCTCAATGAGGTTGATGGCGATGTTAGGTCCTCTTCATCCTAGCCCAATGGCTTGAACAAAGGTGTTACCGGCCACTACATCAGGCTTAATCCCCTTTCTTGCATTTTGCTTTCGTCCCAGTGGAGGTATGTGAACTCATTTGAGGTGTTTTCTCTTGCTGATTGAATTGGTCTGAAGTTTGGGAGTGATGTCAATGAGTATATGCACAAAAATAGGCAGTTCTTGCGATCTTACTAGTTGTAGCAAAAGAAGAGATAGGATTGTCCGAAACAAAACAGAAAAAGAACACAGATTGTTTGCATGATTTTGTTTGGGTTTATTAAGCTGGGAGCAACTTATAATTAAAGCTCAATTGTGCAGTTCTTTGCTTTGGAAACAGCTAGAAAAAAATTGGGGATTTGGCTTGATTATCATGCATGCCGCCCCTCTGAAATTTTCTGAAAAGTCAATTTCAAATTATTATGAATCCATCTTTTGGACTGGGGAGTCAAAAGAAAGGGGTCATCTTAAAGTGCTGTTTGGTCACTTAAAATCTCCAGAATATCCAATGAATATACGATTTCTTTAATATTGTATTTGGGATATTTTCAATTTAGAGCTTGAACTGGCCTACATAATTTGACAATCCAAGTGCTATCGATTTTTTGCCGATTTTCAAGGACAATCTAGTCTGTGTTGCTAAAGCTTTTATTGGTATAGGTCCGTGTGTGCTTTGGGTAAAAAAAAAGAAGAAAAAAAGAGCATGTTTTCAGTGTTACAATAATCAGCATTAAATCGCGACTTCGGGAAGCTGCTATTCCTTTTTCTTCTTTCATGTTGCTAAATTTGTTTCTCAGAGCCCTTATGGCAATGAAACAAAAACCTGGATGGAGTTTGTTTCTGCTACTCATTTAATGATGCCTGGGTTGAGTCTTGATTTTAGCTTCTACTATAATTTATTTGATTTCGTACATGAAAATTTCTTAATTTAGCTAGATTGGGAACAAAACAAGTTTTCATAGAAGTTGTGATAAACCTAACAAGATAGAGCGCATTTTTGCGTACGCGAATTCACATTGATGAAGTTTCATTAACTTACTTCCATATCTGCACTAGATTGAAAAGGGGAAAGGAGGAGGGAGGCCTCTGTCTACTTGATTTATTAGTAACCTGGTCATTTTCTGGTAATCAGATATTGTTTCTCTTTCGAAGGAACTTATCTTGAGTAGAAAAGGCACCACGCCCATATCATATCTTACTAATCTCATGGACCAAGTAAGGTGCAAGTCAAAGATTGGTGAATGGCTTAGTATAAAATTGTTTTCATTTGATGGTGCAAGAAATTGAACTCGTGATGTATTGAATCCGCACACACAATTCCGTTCCTTAATCACAGTTTTTTTTTTTTTTTATCTTTTCACGTGATATTTTTTCCTATCATATAAAGATCATTTCTCATATTTCAATCTCAAGGAATGCAATAAACCTATATATTTGACTTTCATCAGTATCCTTTCGAGGAATTCATAACATCTTGGTTCTATTCCTTGTATATAATATACAATGACAAATAGATTGGACACAGTAAGCACAAGTTGATAGGCGTTACTAGTTGATTTGACAGCATAGTCTAATTATGTTATTCTTATTCTGAAATTTTCTGATTTAATTTGTCAGGAACCAAGCTCTCACGGGACTTGTACATGTTTTGGAGGCTTGTTTTTCTTTTGGTCGAAATTTGGAGGCTTGTTTTGTTTTAAAGACCACTAGCGTCATCCTTGTCGGCATGCAGGGAAGTAAGTAGCAGATCATTTAGTGGGCCAATGCACTAAAGAGTCTAAGATAAGGTATTTCATTTTTTTTTAAAGCCATAAAGGCACAATTGAGCTATAAATTGATTTGAAGTGGTTTGTGGATGCAAAGTTTAACTAGAAATTGATGATTTCTTAACTTGAAATTGATTATTTGACATTGAACTGTTGAGTACGACAAAATTCGGTTTTTCAACCCCGTGCATGAGTTCAACTCTATATGGTCTACATGCTTGAGATTAAACTCAATTTATTTCAATTATTCAAAACTTAAAATTTAAATCACAATATGAAGCTTGAACGCCATCTCAGTTCTCATAAAAAAATAATAATAGATTAAACTCAGCAAACATAAGTTGATGTGTAATACTGGTTCATTTGACTGCATAGTTTAATCAAGTTATTTTTTCCCTGAAACTTTCTGGAAAGATTGATTGTTATTCTATTTTTCAGGAACAATCTCTCATTGGACTTGTCCGTATGTTTTAAGAGGCCGGAGGCTTGTGAACATTTGAAGACCACTAGCGTCACACTTGTTGGCATGCGAGGAATGAAGTGGCATATTATCTAGAGGGTCAATGCAGTAAAAGTGTCTAACATAAGGTGTTAAATTGATTTGAAGTAGTTGTTGATCCAAAGTTTAACTGAAAAACTAGATCACAGTGTGAAGCTTGAACATGTGCATGTTTTAGATGTTGATGGTTTGATATTCAGCTGTGAGTACAACGAAACTCAGTTTCTCAATATCATGCTCGAGCTCAACTCTATATAGCATATTCTCTCAAGATTAAACTCGATTCAGTTCGATTATTAAGAACTTAAAAACTAAATCACAATGTGAAACTTGAACTCTATCTCTAACTCATAAAAATATAAAGAAAATGAAGTATTATTTTTCTTTCATTTTCCTAACATACTTTAAATTATTTACACGGTTTGCAAGTCACATGAAATGAGTGAGCTAATCACAAGCAAATATTATAATATAAAGGTTGACTAATAAATGTATATAAAAATTCTTTCAGCTCTATTGCGTTTTATATCTACGTACCTATATCTAGGTACTTTTGTCTTGATTTTTTTTTTATTATCAGTTTTACGCTACCAACGATTACCAAGGAAGTCTGGGGAAGATTTGGGACTAGTCAGACCAACGAAATTTGTATCAAGTTCTCGAGTGTTTTTTTACTAGTAAACGGATGGTTTGGGCTGGGCACAGGCCTAAGCACTATTGCCCATTGCAGGCCCAAAATTCCAATGAGCTCCAATGAATATCGAGGCTTGTCCATGCAAGTCACTTTTCTTGGCTAAGTCCGCCCATTCAGGACGGGCCCCCAGGAGCACATCCATGATCAAGTCTATTAGTTATTTAACAAGTGCTTTACGACACGTTGCGATTAGCAAAAAAAATTTAAGCAAACAAATTATATAAAGTTCAATTAAATGAATGCATGTGCATGCGTATGCAAATGCAATAAAAGCTCAAATTGCTTTTCCGATTTTTAGGAAAACTTGCACGTGATGGCCGGTGAAGGGCAGGCAAAGTTCGCCCCACCCAAGTGACCTCGGATGACCACTGCCCAAGTCTAGTGACCATAGGCGATCCTCGCGACCCAAGTGGCGGTCGCCTATGTTGCGTGCCACCAAGTTGCTCAAGGTCGGGCGGCCTCAGCCAATGATCGTCAATGCCAAATTTGGCTCACTGACATTGGCAAAGGGTTTGAGTTCTTTATCAATAAAAAAAAAATAGTCAAAGCCTATGCAAAAATTTTCTGCCAAACACTACTTAAACCTAAAGTCCCTTTACAAAGAGTTTTTACTAAATACAATTTGTATTTCCCCAAAGGGTTTTGGTTTTCCACATTGGCATTACACCAAAAACTCATTTAAAAAGTTGAACCAAACTCGCCCTTAGAAATGACCTCATCCGGCTTTTCTTAACTTTCCTTTCATCTTCCATTTGTCACTCTTTATTCTTCCTTTAAATTTTACATACGATAAGAAAAGCTTTCGGATTTCGTGAAAATATTACATATGATTGGTTATATGGTGTTTCGCCTTAGCTAAAGATGAGGCTATCAGAATCACAAGAATTGAAAAGTAAAGAAAAACAAAATCAAGAAATGAAGGTACTCGGGAGTTAATGAAGCTCGACTTGCTCCTCCTAGAAATTAAGCGTCACACAACAACTAAGACTCTGAATTTTATTTTTCTTTTGTCAAATATTGATGCAAAGGCTGCCAAAAAAAAAAAAACATAAATGAATCAAATGGATCGATGACTTTATAAAGATTATGGAAAGCCCATTTAATCACAGAACACAAATCACAACATAAAGGCAAATATTTCTAGCGTTTGGACTTGCGCCTTCTTCGCGTGATATTGAAAAAATTCTATAGACAAACTGGAGGACGTCAGTCAATTTTTCACCAGCGTTCATTATGTATTAGACTCTAGATTGCTCAGAGAGCAGGAGAGGGATACCCTATGTCGCTGTGTTTTCCTTTTTTGCATTCTAAAGCAATTTTAGCTGCAGCCCAAACATACAGCTGCAGGTCACCAACATAAGGTTCAACTGCACATGAAAGAGGTCCTATCATCGCTATAAAATCTTTTCAATGAGTTTTCTTCAACGACAGCCACAAGTAGACATTTATGACAAACTAATAGTGAGAATGCTTACAATGAACAGTACAACTTTTAAGATAACACTAACCTCATCCCTTCAAGTGTGGCTCATGACTCAACGATGGCGAGTGCAAAATGATGCTTGGAAATCTCTATTGTGTGTTATGATGGTCATCATCTTACAAATCATAAGGCATAGGAAAGAAGACTAAGCATAATGGGCATGAAACTGTCACAAGAAACCATATTAGTGATCACTTAAACATCGCATAATTAAACCTTCTATAATTCGGACTGGAGAAGGACTTAGAGAAAGCTTAGATCACAAAAAGTAACAAAATTAATGAAGAGAGGGGCTCATAATCAATCTGTAAAGCATATCAAAACATAGAGAAGATGTTACGTGATTGCACTAAAAGCTTATTAATTAAAACAAAATGAATGAGACGTGATCAACCACATTTTCCATCACTTGAAATAATATGCAGAGACATGAACAGAGGAGCTCCATTCACTTCATTGCAAAAAACAGGGTTATGAGTGGCCAAAGCATCTTATAAACACAACGACCAATATTGAAAGGCTATAAATCAAGAGGCAGAGTTCACAAATCACAATCATTGCTCCAACCCAGTAAACATGAGAAGTTCAATTATGAAAATAGAACCCTAACCTTAAGAGCAAGAAGAAAAATAAATGCATTGAGGGCCAAAAGTAGAGTAGTGCAGGATAATTAGCATATGGTATCAGGTAAAATCTAGCAAACCCACGCATCAACAGAGAACATTTCCAAGCATTTGACTGTGTCCCTCAACCACTCTCAAGTGACAAAACGGGCAACATTTCAACATTTCTTCAACATAAAAGACAACGTGACACGAACGTAACTACTGTTCATGGTTCTCTCTGTTTTGGGCGAACTGGTACTGTTCTCTTCTTTTGGCGACTTCTTGATTCCGGTTGATTCCTTCGGTGATTGGGGCTGGTTCTTGGTGGGTTGGGACAACTATCGACCGCCTACATTCCCTAGGTTAGCTTGGCTTGATTCGTTCTCTCTTGGGCTGAAATGGGAAGTTGCGATTAGGGTTCTGGTTCGCCTACTGTTCCCGCGTCTGGTCTTCGAGCTCATTTAGGGCGTCGACTGGTTGGTGGGCTCTTTGTTGGTGGACAGCTGGGTCTATTCTTCCCCTAAAGCCTTCTCGATCATCTGGCATGGCTTATTTGGCTGCTTCGAATTCTTCCTAGGGTTCGGGCTCTTGCTGTTTTTGGGTTGCGGTTTCGATTGGTTATGGCTTCCTCTTCTAACCCCGTGAGCCACTTGGGCCGGGCTAAAGAAAAGCTTCCAATTGGTGCCAGGCGTAGTTGCAGTCGGTTTAAATCTGCTTCTCGTGGCAATTCTTCCGCCCAACCTGGTGCTAAGAACCGAAATGACTTGAAAACTGCTCCTGCTAAGTCGTGGGTTAATGTAGCTAAGTTATCTGCTAAGGGATATGATCTTAAGTATGTTCCCCCAACTTCGATTGGGAAGAAAGCTATTGTGCATTTGACAGAAGATGTAATTCAAGCTGCCGATCCAAAATGGTATAATTGTTTGGTGGGGTATTATGTTGGAAAAAGTATATCTTACAAGACAACTGAATCGGTATTGAGGAGACTTGGGGGACTCATCTTACGAAATGTTAGCAAATGATGAAGGGTTCTTTTTCTTCATTATTCCCGATCATGAATACCGACAGAAAATATTGGAGGGAGGCCCTTTGACCGTGGCTAGAGTTCCACTTGTTCTTAAACAATGGCACCCTACCTTGGAGCTGAAAAAGGAACTTCAATCTTCTGTACCTATTTGGATTCGTATGAAGAACATTCCCTTTGCTTATTGGTCAGCTCCTGGGATTGGCCAGATTGCTAGTGCGGTTGGCAGACCTTTATATGTAGATCCCTTAACAGAACGGATGAGGCGGTTATCATTTGCAAGGGTGTGTGTGGAAATATCGGCAAAGCTTGAAAGATGCGAATCGGTGGAAGTGTTCTTGGATGAAGAATCATTCACTGTCCCTATCTTTTATGAATGGCGACCAAACTCTTGTCCCAAGTGCTGTGTATTCGGCCACAACTGTTTAGAGAATGAAACTCCGAATGTCACTGGAGATGGCCCTAGTGCCACCACTACTGCAAAGCATCCTTCTACGTCTCATTTGAGCCCTCCAATCCAACCCCCGAATGCAGTCCCTGGCGACCAAAATGGATGGAAGGAGGTAACTAAGAAAAATAAGAAACAATTGGTGGAGTCTAGAAAGGCCGATGCCTCTGCTTCCCCTGTTACAACTCTAAAGACCAAGATTGGTGGGGAGCAATCTTGTCCTCCCCTGGCCAAGCCTATCCCAAAAGAACAAGGGAAATTTAAGCCAAATGAGATCGAATCATCCTCTTCCCTGGCTCTTGTGGTATCCCCACCAGGAATAGCCCCTCTAATGGATGAAAACTCGGAGTTGGAATTGGATGAGGAAGCTAGTGCAATGAGCAGTAGCTCGGATGACAAGGTACCGGATCCAGTAGCTCCTCCTTTGCTAGATCCTAACGCGGAGCAACAACTTGTAGTTGAATCTTCCACCCCTCTTAAGGTGGCTCTTCGTTCTTCGGACAGATCCCATGCTCGGGTTACTCCCAATCCGGGAACCAGTCGAAGACGCCCTCCTAAGGGACGGTAATCCTTTCCCTCCCATCTTTATTATATATGTATATAGGAGTATGGAACATTAGAGGCCTTGGTCATTCTCTCAAACAGCTGAAATCAGGAATTTTGTTCGATCCAACAACTTGTGTTGTGTCGGAATTGTGGAGACAAAGATCTCTCATACGATGTTCAATGTGGTGTCTACTGCTCTTTTGCCGGGTTGGAATTGGTGTAATAATTATAATCACTCCTTTAGGGGGAGAATATGGATTGGGTAGAACCCCATAGATGTGTCCTTTGTTATGAACTCATCTTCGAATCAATTGATCCATGGGCATCTTACTTGGCGACTTCGGTACGTCTATCTCGTCTCACGGTAGTCTATGCCGAGCACGTTTTGTTTTGAGACGGCCTCTATGGACCAATCTCATCCAGCTCAGCTCTACTTTGACAAACACTCCCCGGATTCTAGCAGGTGATTTCAATGCTATTCGTGATCCGTCGATAGAGTGGGAAGTTCTAATAGATGGATCCCGACTTTTGATGAGTTTCGTGATTGTCTCAACCAAGCCGGTCTTGATGATCTAAGGTATATTGGCCATAGATTCACCTGGGCCACTTCTAGGGGTCCTATTCGCAAACAAAGGAAAATAGACAGAGTGTTGGTAAACGCTTGTTGGAATGCTCAATACTCCTTCTCTGAAGCGACTTTCATGGCTCCTGGCATCTCGGATCATTGCCCAATGGTTATGAAAATCATGTCTCCTCCTAGGACAAGCAAGCCTTTTAAGTTCTTCAATTACTGGACTACTCATCCAGACTTTTTCAACTTAGTGGCTCAAGTTTGGGATTTGCCTCTCAATGGCAATCCAATGTTCATCTTATGTTCCAAGCTTCGTCTTCTTAAATGCAGGTTGAAGCAACTCAATAAAGAATCATTCTCAGATATCTCCTCTCGAACGGTTGAGGCGAGGATTGATCTAAGGAATATCCAGGATGCTCTTCATAATGATCCACTCAATCTTCAGCTTGCCGAAGCCGAAAAGGTAAAGCTCCAGACCTTCTCGGAGTTGCGCCTTCAAGAGGAATCCTTTTATAGACAAAAGTCTCGGGTTCGTTGGCTAAAAGAAGGGGACCTTAATACAAAATTTTTTCACCATTCGGTGATTAGAAGACACCTTCGGAATAGGGTGCTATCTCTTATTGAAGGGGATAATATCATTTCGAATCCCATTGAAGTTCAAAGTTGCTTTGTCTCGCATTTTAGTGAATTGCTGGCTGCCTCTCCTCTTCTTGGTCGGCCTGCATTAGATGAAGTCCATGCGGTCCTAAGCCACACCCTTAATGAAGACCAGGTACGCTTTATTTCCAATCCTGTCTCCGACTTGGAAATCCGAGATACTCTTTTTTCACTTGCTACGGGCAAGTCCCCTGGTCCTGATGGATTTAATGTTGAGTTCTTCAAACATTCATGGGAGATTGTTGGCCCTTCGGTAATCTTGGCGGTTAAAGACTTTTTTGTTACTGGCAAGCTGCTTCGCGAGATAAATGCAACCATCTTGGCCCTGGTTCCTAAAGTCCCTAATGCCTCTAATGTCAATGACTTTCGTCCCATTGCTTGTTGCAATACTGTGTACAAATGTATTACCAAGATAATAGCCAATCGGATGTCCCATGTTCTGCCTTCTATTGTCAGTTTACCTCAAGGTGCTTTTGTCAAAGGTAGACATATTAGCGACAATATTTTGATTACTCAGGAACTTTTTCGGGACTTTCATCTTGTTCCGTATCGGCCAAAGTGTGTTATAAAAGTTGATTTTCGCAAGGCTTATGATACGGTCAATTGGGACTTCATTGAATTGATCTTACAAGCTTTTGGTTTCCGTTAGACTTTATTGCTCGCATAATGATCTGTATAAGGTCCCCCAAGTTTTCTGTTTCTATAAATGGGGACATCCATGGATTTTTCTCAAGTGGCAGGGGTATTCGTCAAGGGGACCCAATGTCACCTTACATCTTTACCCTTGTAATGGAAGTGTTTACGGGCTTATTGGAAATTCAAACAAGACATCCAGCCTTCGGTTTCTATTGGCGTTGTAAGTCTGCTAAACTCTCACATCTCTTCTTTGCTGATGATGTTCTCCTATTTGCTGAAGCTAGCTTAGCCTCAATTGATCTTTTGAAAGAAGGAATTGATAGATTCTCTGATATGAGTGGGCTAAGACCGAATCTAAATAAGAGTGAAGTATTTCTGTCTGGGGGCTCGCATACTCTCCATGATGAGATTTTAAGTAGGCTAGGTTATCAGAAGGGATCTCTACCATTTCGCTACCTTGGTGTTCCGGTTATCTCTTCTAGATTGGAAAAGGCAGATTGTGTCTCTCTAGTCAATGCAATTACTGCTCGAGTTCAATCTTGGACACACAAATTCCTCTCACTTGCGGGTCGTGTGCAACTTATCAGGTCTGTTCTTCATTCCATCCAAGTTTTTTGGTCTAATGTTTTCATCCTTCCCTGCTCGATTCTTAATCGTATTGAGCAAATTCTGCGTCAATTCCTTTGGAAAGGCCCGAGAATGGGGCCGGGTGGAGCTAAGGTATCTTGGAGTGGTGTGTGTTTACCAAAGAAGGAAGGTGGCTTGGGTATTCGTACCCTTCGAGAAAGTAATACGCCTCTATGCTCAAGTACATTTGGATTCTCTTTTCGATAAGGAATCTCTTTGGTGCAAGTGGATACACTCCAACTTTTTAAAGCATAAGAATTTTTGGGTTGTCCAGTGTCCTACTCAATGTTCATGGGCTTGGAGAAAGTTATTGGACCTCCGTGGTCACTTCCAACAATATTTTAAATGGATCATTGGTAATGGGCAGTCGGTATCATTTTGGTTTGATCTTTGGCATCAAAAGGGACCGTTGTACAAGATCTTTTCGAACCAGCAAATTTATCGGACCGGTATCTCTCGCCTAGCCTCGGTGGCGGATGGCTTCACCACCCCTATGGGTTGGTTCGTTATAAATACCATGGCCAATTGGGATGATCCCCTCTCGGTGATAAATCAAGAAGATGATCGGATTCAATGGCTTGGCCACCCGACAGGACGTTTCTCTACAGCCTTGGCTTGGGAGTTGATTCGCCTAAAGGGTAACTCGGTCCCTTGGTACTCCTTTATTTGGAGTCCTTCTCTTCCTCCGCGGTATCAGACACTTCTGTGGCTCATTACTCGCAACCGGCTGCCTACTCAGGTCTTACTTATTTCCTACGCTAGAATTGCAAATGCTAATTGCCCCTTCTGTTTATGTAGACCAGATTCTGTGAACCACTTATTTTTTGCTTGTCGAGTTTCTAGTAATCTCGCTTCCTTTTGGGCGGCCAAATTCAACCTATATTGGCGGAACAAGCCTTGGATGGATAATCTTGCATGGGCAACCAGGATGTTTGCAGATGATAGCTTCTTCGAATCTATGGCTCGCTTCAGCTTTGGCACTCTTTGTTATATTATTTTGAAAGAGCGCAATAATATGTTATTTCGCAATCAGGCCCTCTTTATCCCGGCGATGAAGATGCACCTTCAAAAGGCTATTAAAGATAAGGCGTTGACCTTTAAACGTGTGCCGGACAACCACAAGAATAGAAGGCTACTACGGTCTTTGGGATCTACATCCATCTATCTTTGATTAATGGAGGTTCTTTCTAGTGTTTATTTGTTAGTCTTTTCTTTCTTGTCTTGTTCTTTTGGTAGTTCCTTCTTTTCTTGCGATCCCTTGGCACCCTTACACTCTCTTTGACGACTGTCTTCCTGAGTGTTTGTCCTGTCTGGTGCCGGTTATCCTTCCTTGTATTCTTTTGGCAAAATCAATATAATTCGTACCTTTACCAAAAAAAAAAAAAAAAGATAACGTGACACTCCAAGATCCAAACAGAGATGGACAAGAGGGCTCAATAGTGACTATTTGGAACCCTTGAAAGAAAGAGCAACACCCAGCAGTGACTAACAGGGGCAATCGCTTATATATTTCAAACTGAACAAGAAGGACAAGGCATAATACAAGAAAAGTAAGCCCAAAACATGATTAGATACAGCAAAAAGGAAAAAGATGGATACGACATGCTACATTTATATTCCACTTTCAAGCTCCATTGAAGCGATCCTGATACCAAACTCATGTTTCAAGTTTATCACCAATATTTCCTTTAAACCACTTGGTGTCCGATATCCAGGACACTCGATATTTAGTAAATAAAGCACCTTTCACTATTTTAACGTTCAATGAAATTAGTCACACCTCATGGCTCATGACATAGTTCCTAGTCCAGATCTTGTGAGACCACTTCAAGTCCACCACATGCTGACAATTTTGTATAATGCTAGACATCTTTTTGAGCCTGTAACTCTTGTACATCTCTATTTGTCTTTTGTAATTGCTCTTTTGTTGCTTTCAATATTTCGTTCAACTTGTGAATCTCTTCATCTTTCTCATTCTCTGACCTTAAGTTCTCGGTTGGAAGACAACTAGATTCCTTCAATTGAATCTCTTCATCCTTCTTCTTTGGCCTTAAGTCCTTGGTTGAGAACAAGATTGCAGGCCCCAAATCACTAGGGCATGGGCTATGCCCTGGCATTAGACATGTCCAAGTTTCTCTTTTCCCAACATTATAGAAACAATATTTCAAGTGGGTATTGCTCTTCCCAAGTTCCAAATATACCTCCATGAGATCATTCATACTTCCCTGCAGTTAAGTAACATAAAGAATTTATTAAACTAATGATGTTACAATGTATTGACGAGCATTTAAGCTGAATTCATAAATACACATGATTGCCTTCAATTCCTAACTCTGCTTCCTATCATGTGCCAGAACTTGGTTAGTCAACATAACTGAACAAGCCATATCAATAAGACGTTCAATATTTCACACTTTCCTGTGAAACAGGGAAAGATGTCTAGAGATATCAAATTGAAAAAGTAATCACATTCTTCCTCTCTATAGTTGTTCCTTGTTGATTGCTATATGACTTGTCATCCACCGAAACCTTAAGAAAACACACATTGGGAAGTTAGACTTTTGGTTTTGATTTTAGACTATTTATTCCAACTTGCCCTATTTTCTCAATCCATTCATCTTCTGCTCAGATATCTGCATAAATTCCTAATACGTTGTAGCAACAATATTGTCATGGCCAAGAGTGAATAAAATTTGTTAACACTAGATGAACTATATTGAATGGCTTTTCAACAATTGTGGGGACGTGTGCATGCATGTGAAATGCACAACTAGTAATTGGGTAGTTTGGGACGTGTGCATGCATTTTACAAGTTTCACCATCTCAATACTTCACAGCTCTAGCTGTTGCATAGCTCTTTTGTTAATGATGGTGAGCTATGTGCACTAGACAAGCCTGAACCTAGTTGTGGATTATTGTGCTGTTACTAGCAAGTCCAAATCATAGAGCTATCATAATAACAATATATCAATGCAGGTCCTGAGAACTTAGACATTCTTAGGGAGGCAATAATAGAACACATCCTATGTTTTCTTCCTATGACAACTGCTATTAATACAAGCCTATTGTCGGAAAAGTGGCAAATATCTCTGGACATCTTTACCTTAGGTTCAAAGATGTATTGCCTCAGCAGCATCTTTTCTATAGCAAAATTATCAATTACATTGGAAATATCACTTATAGGGAAACACAAAAACTTAAGGGGAACATGAGAGTAGCTTTGCTGCTGTTATTCTAGCAATATTTATATTCCCTAAGGTGTGTTATATCTTTTGCTTTGCTCTGTCAGCCTTATTTGCGTCACTTGGCTTCTGCAATAAAAAAAAATCAAGGTTATGACAAAATAGTCATTGATAGGTAATGAAAGTCTATTTAATGTTGACAGGTCATATTAAAACGATGCTAGAACAAGATTTGTACCTCCCCTTCCTTTGAACTCCAAAAAGCAATGAGATTTTTCCATTGATCTCTTCTCACTCTCTCTGAAAGATTCTTCTAATGATCCAATTATGATTTAGAGTTATCATAGTGAGCAGCTTCCAGATCAGTTTTCCAATATCTCCATTTAGAATTTGAGGAATCTAGAATCCATTTTTCCATTGCTGGTATGAGGATAATCAAACTTAGACTGCAAGGAAGAAAAATCAATAATGATGTTAAATTTATTAACAAAATGAATGGAATTTCATACGAGTACAAGCTAACTACCTCTACAATCCTAATCATAGCATTTCTCATATCCTTGGTAATTTGCCTCAAAGTTGTGAGCAATGACACCGACTCGCTAGCAATGGTTCCAAGAGACTCTCCAAACCTCCAAGGCAGCATTTTCTTCCCCAACTTGAAAACGATGCATTTCCCAAGACAAAATTGGCCAATAGACACGAAAATCTAAATAGCTACACTTCAAAAATTCTAAATATGCAAAGAAGGATCTAATATCATCAAACCAAATCGATACTTGGACCATTTCAGTATAGTATAACGAAAAACAATATGCTATATGTAGGTAGGCCTCACCAGATGCATTCACATTTGTAGTCTCTGCTTTAGACTACTAAGTTTCAGACTCTGAATTAGAACATAGCTTGTCACCATTGTGTAATTTTTCAACCTTCTCGTCTAACTCATAGCTTATTTGCACCGTGCACGAACCCACAAATTTGAGCATGCATCTTGTGTTTCCTATGGATATAAATCATCTAGACATAAAGTATTAACATTTCTTAGTAAGAGATCAGCAACTCGATTAAGATGTTCATATAATTATATATCTTATCTTCATTCGCTGCGGGCAAAAGGGTTACAAGAATATCTAACAAGATCATAAATGTAGCAGAAAATGGCCACGATAAGAAAGGCAAAGCCATGAATAAACAGACTTAAACTCGTCCAAGTGAAACCCAACACGGAATCCTAAAGACAAAGCTCTCAAAAGTTTAAACCCTCACCCAGAACAAATCCTTAGGACGATAAAATGTGACCGAGGCATACAGCAGGTTTTTATTTATTTATTTATTTATTGCAAATATAAGTTTGTTTATTAATAATTTATTATTTTCTGATTTTATTTTAGATTTTTAAGTTATGCCATGATTCAAAGCCACGAATAATGGATGTTCGTGGACTTCTCGTATCATTTTAATCCGTCGAGGACTCCAAAACAACCACCATTTTGTGTTTGCTGGGTACTTGATTAGTCATTAAAGTGATGGTAAGAGAAAATAGACATGTCACTTTCTCAGGTGCTTTTTGGATGCCTCCCAATCTATACGTGGTCTCAATTTGGTGTCTCAATTTGCAAGGAAGTTAGAGATAATTCTCTAGAATATATTCCTTTGTTAGAGATAATTATTTATATTATGCATATACCTCCCTTTGATTGTGTATATCAGTGATTAATATGTTATATAAGATAATTATTTAAGAAAGTCAATTTAGGCTTTCTCTACATATATATTTTTGTTAGTCCAGATCCATTCTTCTCATTCATTCTCACTTGGTAACGAAACCTCCCTCGTTTCTAAGCTTTTTTTTTTTTCTTCTAAGCCCAGCGAGCTGTGCGAAAATAAGATTGTTACATCGAGTCAATACTAACTACTTGATTTCACGACTCCTTGCCCATATGATCGGATACAAGTCGGATTCGATAGGGGCTTGGCTTATTCTCTCCTATCCTACCACATGTGTCGATGGCTAAATAGATGAAGACTTAATGAGGTCTCAAGATCCACTTCTAACACAAAACTCCGAAAGTAGGGAAGTGCCTAAATCACGAGAGTCGGCAGAAGCAGACTTCCCATCTTTCCATTCATCAACTTAAAGCCAATTGCTTGGCATTTGTTAATTTAGGCAATTGACGATTCCATGGTCCCTTTCTTGCGACTAGGGTTAGGTTCCATCTCATACAATAAGTTTGAGGCTCTGAAACCATGGCCACTTAAATGAGCAGTCCACAAATACCTCCATCTCGGAATGAAACAGAAGTTGCTTGTGTTTCTGTAAGATGTCAACTGGAATATATACGACCTAGAATTTCATCTGGCTGATAGCTAATTTAAGCCCTTGGATTGAGTCTCACTGACAAAGGAAAAATGTGGGAAAGTAGAGATAGAAAGCAAGCAACAATCTGGAGATATGATTGAGGGAAAACATGAAGCAGCGAAGTTCATCGAAGAAGAAAATTCAATGTTTGTAGAATAATAGGAAAAAAAAAAATACTGAACTCATGGTCGAATGAACAAAACAATGAGGATTATAATGTCGATGGTAAGATGATCCGGATTCCGATGCACCCACACCGAAGAGAAGGATGAACTTTTGCCCAGTCACCCAGTTAAATAAAAAAGGAAGTTACAATTATATGCTGATTTAGGACAATTTATAGCTAAAGGAAGGAAGAAACGTGCATCCAAGAGTAGTTCCCAGCTCAAAAATGGAACTTTTGCACCAAAATTCATTACCTTGTCACGAGAATCTGCTTCAAATTCAGAGGGGCACCTCTTTCGGAGATGGGGAAGCATACATGCCAGCGATATTCAGATTTCAATACAGCAATTTTTTTTCTTCCTTTAGCGTTTTTTTTTTTTTTTTTAACTAACAACTACTGGGGAGACAGTTCGGAGTACTAACGAAACTTGTAGGGGTAATCATAACGAGATCCTGAAGTCAAATAGTTGCCTTCTTCTTGGCTTTCCTACTGAATTATATATTTGTTTGCGGGAAAAGAAACAGCAAGCAGCCTTTCTGATGGAAAATGTCGTTTTGAATGCTGTTGTTGTCCTGCTTTAACTTTATTCGTGGGCTAGGCTACAAAGAAGCCACGTGGGTCTTGGGCACAAAGACATGCACAGACTGGTGTCGTTTTGTATAATATCTTGAAGTTATTTCTTAAATATGGTTAGAGATGTGCAAATTGTGCATCCTCACTGAGGTTTTTCTTTTTTAGTCGGTACATCCTCACTGAGGTTGAATTTCTTTACCTTGCACAGTACGGTAAGGATACTTGCCTTGCCCACACATTGGCATCTATGTGTAACTTGTTGTCCGAAATTGCCTTGCCCACACATTGGAGTCTCTGAGAGGGTTTAACATATGTTTTAACCATGTCGCTTTCTGGTACAATGTGCAGCAGGCTCAAAGACCCGTGCTATGCTTTCGTCCCAAAGCTTCCATGAAGCATAAAACAAGCCAGTTAGCGTTTGCGAGGTAATATCTTTCCGCCTAAAATATGCCTTGCTAGTACCTATTTCAGGACCACATGTTTTGTTTTACCTCATATGCTCGACTTCTATTCTATTCTTATTAGAGGAATTGAGATTAAGTTGTAATTTGATTAGTGACTTCAGCGTTTAAAGTTCCATGATGATAATTAACGGTTCAACGAGTACTACTTGGCTTAAGAATTTACACAGAAAATGGTCAATCGGTAATTTTTGAAGAATCTAAACCTAAGAATAGATCTAATGCTTCCAGTTTTTTTTGCTCAACCTCATTCTATTCCTCAACCGGTGCTTCATATGTGCTCCTTGACACAGCATGGGAAGTATATGGCAAGTAATATTTCGTTCGGAAGTTAAGGGCCTGTTTGGCAAATTTTGGTTATGTTTCCCAAAACACAAATTTCTGTTCTTTTGTTCCAAGGAACAAAAAGAATGTAAACGTGTTTGTTCTTTACACTATTATTCTCGGGAACAGATTTGGAATAAAAACAAGAAGTAGGAAAAACTTGTTTCTTGTTATCGGAAACACTTCCGAGAAACACTTTTTTTTTTTTTTCTCTTTCTTCTTCTTCTTCTTTTTTCTTTGGCCGGTCGACAGCCTCGACTATGGCTAGCAACCGGCCATCGAGGCTTAGCGACCTTGCCAGCCATGGCGGGCAGTCGTCAACAACGCCACCAGCCCTCGTCGGCCATCGTCGAGGCCGGCAACCGGCCAAAAGGAAGAAAAAAAAAAAACAAAAAACAAAATAAAAATACTAAAAATTAAAAGAAATGAAAATATTATACAAATTTACTAAACATGTTTTTGTTTTTTTTCTATTTTAGGAACATAAATTTTGTACAGTTACCAAACGCGTTCTTCTGTTCGAAAATTGTTCCCCGGAACAGAAATAGTCCCAGGAGCAATTTGTGAAAAAAAACGTTATCAAAATGGGCAGTTGCCATTGGAATAGACAGTTTGATAAACTGCTTAGGGTTCAGCTTGCGGAACATAGCATCGTAGAACTCTTGCATTAAGCCTATCGTGTGCGCACATGTAATCATTTGAATATATCTCCATCAAATTGATGCATGAGAATTCAAGCCCCACATCACTTTGCCTGAGTTTGCTATGAATTATAAATACTATGAGATACGGTTATTTTTGTTTAGGGACTAAATCAGTTTCTAATTTTTTTATGTGATAAATGCATAGAAAAAAATTCGAAATTTTAGGTGTTGATAGTCAGGATGACGCATTAAATAGAGTATCTATGAGTTGATAATTTGAAGATTTCTTCTGATTTATTTTTTAATTCAATTTCCATATATGACAAATTATTATCATTTTAAGGGTTAATACCCTGAAAAATCACAAACTAGTACATATGTGATAAATTTACCCCAAACTATTTTTTTTACTACAAAAAACCCCAAACTAGTATATCTTTGACAAATTTACCCCAAACGGATACACTTTTGACAAATTTACCCTTTATTAGTTTTCGTTAAATTTTATTGTTAAATTATTAAGTTAAATGACACGTGACAGTTGACTCGGTATATCAATTTGGGATTTTACGCTCCGTTACAATTTTTGTGATTTTCTTGTGGTATTAATCCAATTTAGCGGAGGGTATATTTGTCACAAATGTATCAATTTGGGGTTTTTTTGCGGTCAAATAAATTATTTTGAAGGTAAATTTGTTATAAATGTAATAATTTAGGGTTTTTTTATGGTCAATCGGGGTAAATTTGCTATAGGTGTACCGGTTTACGGTTTTTATGGTCAAAAAAATAGTTTGGGATAAATTTATTACAAGTGTACAAGTTTGGGATTTTTCAGGATATTAACCATATATTTAACTTTCACCATAATTATAAGTGATGATATCTCTATCCATATATTGTGGATCGAGCGGAATATTTACAAGTTGATCATTTGGAGATTTTTTTCTGATTTGTTTTTATTCAATTTACAAATTGCTATCTATTATCTTTTAATATCCACCAGAATTATAATTCGTATTGAAAATAATTCGAAATCTAGGAATTGAATACCTACTATGGTAGAATATTCATGTGGTATTTTTTCAAATTTTGCACGGGTGATACCTCTAGATATACTACATAACATATCAATGAAAAGTATGCTTCATTGATTCAATTCTTTGTTTTAGTTTGATATATTCTGGATATCTTCACGATATCTAGATATCTCTAATTTTATAGATATCTATGTAATTAATTGTAATTGATTTTGTAATAATCTGTTGCTGTGGAAAGTTAGCCTCCGAAGCCTATCTTAGTACTCCTTATTAGTTATTATAAATAAAATTCTCCAATTTACTTTTTACCTTATTCTTAACAAGAAGCTTCGCCCAAATCCCGAGTAGGCACGACCTAATCTTCTTTTTTTCCCCTTCCAGAATCTCTATGTTTCAGCTCGTTTTTCGATTCCTGTATACACGATCAGTGTGTGGAGGTTGCTTTTAAGCAGATTTTATGTGATTATATATTTTGTTATTGTTAGTTTTGAATTTGTAATCTCTTGCTTGCGTGAATACATTGAAATATCATATGCTGCTGCTTCTTCTTCATTGTCAAGGGTGCTTAAGCCACGCATTGAGGACGGAAAGTGTTCCGAAGAAGAAAGGTCGCACGAACTCAATCTCAATCACTCCCCTGGCTTTTTCCAGTTTTTAGGTGAGTGCGCTTGGAGGTTTGGGTGAGTGGGTGGGCAAAGAGAGCAGGTGCTGCTGCAAAAGAAAATGAAAATGCACAAATTTTGCTTTCCTGAAAATGACCCAAATCCACCAACTTCCAACAAGCCTTTGGGACACGACGCTGCTGCTTGCTCATTTGGTGAATGTGTACAGCACACATCTTTCTCTCTTCCTCTCCCTTCTCTTCTCAAACCTTCTCTTCCAATGGATCTAGCTACTCTCCTCCGCCGGAAGTTTGATGCTTATCTCATGGCACAGGATGCGTGGACTCAAAACCATTTTAACATAGAGTTGACGGGAGTATTACATTCTTTTCTGAAAATCTTTTGTTTTTTTAGCAATTATATATGTTTTTTTTTTAATTGTCTTAAGAAAACAAGAACGTCAAGAGTATCATGATTCGTACATGACCGCAATAACGAATCTTAATCTTAGCATGCAATTGATAAGGCAGGAAGAGCTTTTGGTCCTCGGTTCAATAACCGAAGCCAGGGCATTTGTAGCCTTGTGGCCGCAATTCTTGGCCAATCCCGGTAATCTGAACCACGAATATGAGTAATGGGTGCAGGGTGGATTCATTTTATTTTTTTTTTCTACTATATTCCTACTCTTACTCTCTTTCACAATCTTAGACTTTTGCCTTTTAAGTTGAAACCTACCTGAAACTAAATCGTTCCCAACCTTTCCTGAGAAAGCGGGGACCTCTGAAACTTGTCCCAGCAAAGTATTTGGCCATTTATCCAATGTAATCAGTTTCATTTTAGTGCAAAGACATTTTTTGTGCCATTCATTTATTCGAAAAGGACCAAGTCTAACGAGTCAAGTTGTTTAATATGAACCTTTAAGTTATGATCACGAAGTGAACTACTTACGAAGCTTATCCTAATTTATTCATAAGGAGATAGACAATGATGTCTGCTTCTTCGTGTTCTTATTCTGGTTTGTTCTATCAGCATCACTGGGAAGACATCAAATGGGACATTTTTAAGGAGGTGAAAACTTTTTGAACAGTGGCTCTTTTTCACTAGATTTAAATAGAACATATATCTCCCTTATCCCGAAAGTTTTGAACCCAAAGAGATTGGATTAGTATCGTCCAAGAAGTTTATGCAATTTTGGCTATAAGATCATCTTGAAAGTGCTAGCCAATAGACTCAAACCAATCTTACTAGAAATTATAGTAGTAGAACAAAGTGCATTTGTTGGCGGGAGGCAAATTTAGGATAACATCTTTATTGTCCAAGAAATGACCAGTTAATGAGAGCTTTTTCTCTCTGAAGATGGATAACTAAGACAATGTATATCGTAAAGCAATGTCGAGTCGCACCCAAAATAGATCCCCAATGATTTACGTGTTTCCTCTCTACAGTCGCCTTGTGTATGTTACCCTTTTTTTTTTTTAAGTTCAAAATGTATGTTGTGAAAGCTAGTATGAGCACCTAGAGGGGGTGAATAGGGGGTGAATAGGTGTAAAAACAATTTCTCGAGATAAGTATGCAGCACTAATTGACATTAGAAAGGAAATTCGTCTTTTGTAAACAAAACAAATTACGATCAAAGTAAAAGAGCGTAGAGAAGAGAATATGAACATAGAGATTATAGTGGTTCGGCTTAATCCAAGCCTACGTCCACTCTTCCGCACTGACAGCCCACCGGTTGGATTCCACTATGAACAAAAGAATTGTTACAAAAAAGCTCTTCTTTGATTCCACAGTGTAGAGACTCTACTACACTTCCTCAAGGTCTCTCAAAGATATAGACTCTCTTTTGTATACAAGATTTCGCTCAACAATTTAATTGACTAAGAACAAGGAGCTTCAGACTTTGAAATTCTTCTATCGCGTACACACTCAAACAACTGGAACGTCTTCCTTATATATTCCTTTATGCCATCATACCTGTTGGCACTTACCAAATGAATTCTTCCAATCTACCCGTTGGACAGAATCAATTATGAAAATCTTTGAGCTATTTAAGGAATATGACGATAGCCCATTAATCCTGCTTGCCCATATAAACAGGATCTAGGTTTCCATAAGTAGAACCTTCCAAGTATACTTCGCTAATCAACGGATCCAAAATCCCTGAATCAATCTTGATTTGAATAATAGATTCCACTATGCTACATCCAGCCAGGAGATCTTTTCCAGTCGATAAAGTCAAATCCTTAACGAAACATCCAATTCTGGATAAGCCTTCTTCGACGGTCTAGTAAACTGTCAATGATAATAGACTTTGAGTCTTGAGTCTGGTAGTTCGGTGGTCTTCAGACTTTGATGAAAGAGTTTGCAAATCTTCAAAAACTAGACTGATGGAAACGTTTTGTCAGCTTTAAAACACTCAAGAAAGTTTTCTCCAACAGTCTCCCCCTTTTTGATGATGACAAAACTTTCCTGCAGATTTGGATAACTTTGACCTGCAAAACATTACTCGAGCAAATATGGATATCTCACAAAGATAAATGGCTTAGTAATAACACTAGAATCTGCATCCACAGAAAGTAGGTTAGTCTTGTAAATGAACAAAGCCATGAGATATCAATAGTACTTAAGATAAACAAATGTTCAAACAATCAAATCCAAATCTAGTCCAAATCCAAACAACCAAACACAAAAGTCAAGTCAATCAACACAAAAGTTCAAAGTTCAAAGTTCAAATCAAATTTGCACCACATCTCTCCCCCTTTTTGTCATCATTAAAAAGGTAGAGATGAAAAGAGAATGGAATTAAGATTGCTTGGGAACACGAACAAGCTGGAAATCTCTCATTGACTGGACAATCCCTTCCAGCTTTTTCAAATTTTCCTTCAGTTGCTTCACATCTTCACCCTTGGCATTTGCTTGAACTTGAAGAGCAAGAGCTTGAATTTGATCATGCAAAGAACTTGAAGAGGTTTGACCTGCATTTTGCAAATTTTGGACTTCGCATCCTAAAGCGTAAATCTGGCCTCTCATTTCCAAAAGAACATCAAGAATTCTGCAAAAGTCTGCCGAATTGTCGGTCTGAGAACTTGCTTTTGCACGATCAGACGGAGTATTGGCAAATGATGGCATTTTAGCATGATCACGCAAATTAGGCGACGAAACTTCATGTCCTTCTTCAGGAAATTGAGTTGCATAGATGTCCTCTAGATCTGCTGGAGAACGACTTACTCCTTCACTAGTGGTAGGGAATGAGGATGTTCCTATTTTCTCAGAATCTCACCCTGTTTCCATGCCTTCAGGTGGAGAAAAGTGTTCCTCATACTCTGCTTCCACTTGATCTCTCTCTTCTCTTCTTCTTCCTAATTCATTTCCTCTCGCATCTTTTCTCTCTCTCGCTTCTTTTTTCGCTTCCAAATCTTTTCCTTTGCTTCTTTCTCATCCATGTCTTTTTCTTGTCTCTTTCTTGATTTTAGAACAGAACGACTCAAGTTCTTCAATGCCATTGTAGAAATGGTGATATCATCCTCATCCTCTCCATCCTCAATGATGAGTGCTCTTTTTTTCTTGGATGGAGCAATCATGGGCTCCTTCCCTTTTTGCTCTGCCACAGAAGAGACTAAATGAGTCTTGATAGGGTTTTCTCCTTGAACTATTTCATAGCCTTGGCAAGTTC
This sequence comes from Eucalyptus albens, assembly GCA_014182695.1. NCBI lineage: Eukaryota > Viridiplantae > Streptophyta > Magnoliopsida > Myrtales > Myrtaceae > Eucalyptus > Eucalyptus albens. Next base: position 24,587,209 of record CM024652.1, read on the forward strand.
CTTCAGACGCATTTTTTGAGACCATTCACAGTCACACCATCATTTGATCGCACGTTTGAACACAAAGAATCCGGGGAGGCTAAACGTTCAAATGTCTGAATAACATGGTCACAAGAGCTGGATAAGGAAGTTGACTATTGTCCTTCACCACTGCCCTGTACATGCGGAACATAATAGCGTGTGGAAGAGAGAATTTCTTACCAACATTGATGACATACATCAACTTTGCTTCCGAGTTTGAAACGTCGGTCTTTAAGGTTGATTTTGATCTAAGACAGTTAATCACTATCTTGTGAAGCAAAATGTTGGACGCATTCATTCTCACATAAGAAATCTTTCCATTCATCCTTATATCCTGAACAAGTTCCAACATTGCACAAGCAATAGACACATTGATAGGTTGATATCTCCCTCTTTCAACCCCAATCACATTAGCTAACGTATTCATGTCCACCACATAGTCCTGATCTCAGACACTAAAAGAAAATCTATTTGTATCTAAAAAGCTGAGATTCGAATAGAAATAAGTAGCAAGTTTAGCATAAGTTTCTGTAGATTCAGAACAAAACTATTCAAGTTGAAGAAGAATGAATTTTTCCTACATATTAACATCCACAAAGTCAAGAAAGTCAAAGTCCACATTTCTAGGGTTTATTACCCCACGCTTCAACAATTTAGAGTACAATTGCTTGTGTTCCTCCGATCGAAATAAGTCCATCATTTTGCTTTGGATTTTTGCTGCAACACCCATTCTAGTTTTAAATTGACTGTACAACTTGTCATCATCGTTCCCATCTGGTTGATTAAACCCTCCAACCCATGGATCACTTGGGATATTAGCAAAGGCTTCTTCCGCCGACCCCGCAGGGGCAATTCCCAAATGTTCCATGGTACTTAAGAAGAAACTTTCATTTCTATACCCTTTTTCCTTAAAAAACTCATCAATGTAGTTCAATGGAGTACCGCTCCTCTTCAAAGCACGGTAAAGCTTAAAAGTAAAAGAGGGCTTATGAGTTCTTACGGGTTTCGTGTCTTTGATGATTTCTTCCTCTTCTCGATGTGCAACATCCTAAGGTCTAGATGGAGAAGATGGACGCTGCTAAGAATGTTGTGGGCTATGTTGCTATCTAGGAGATTCTTATTCTTCAGTGAGATCAAAGTGCGTAGGTCCCTCACGCATTTGTTGTGGTCCCCTGCTCGCGATCCTCGAAGACTTCCTTTGAGACGACATCTTTCAAAGTCTTTGAGAGATTCCAAGCTTGTTTCCTAAGAAATATGAAAAAATTTTCAAGGATTAAACAAGAGAAGAAGACGGAAGTGGAAGATCGGTGCTCTCTTAGGATTTTTGTGAGTAAAATGAAGAGGAACCGATAGTATATAGGGCAGTCAAAACGAGGCATACGGACAGTCGTAAAAAAAAGAAATATAAAATACCTTTTTAAAAAATAACTACCTTTTGGATAACTGTCATTTCAAAAATAACTTCTTTTCCGAAAAGATAGGTTTGCAATAATCACAGAAATTAAAAATAGCAATAATCAATTACGGTTAGATGATCATACCTTTTCGAGATTTGATCCGAGAAATAAATAGAAATAACTTACAGTTGTAGATCTTGATTGTTTGAGACTGAGAGCCTTTAGGCTGTCAATGCTGAGTCTGAACTTCCTCAAACCTTAAAATATTGAGTCTGGAATGAATAACTTCAAATTGATTTTTCTCCAAAGGCTTTGTAAATATATCCGCCAGTTGATTCTTTGAGTTAATAAACTGAATCGAAATTTCTCCATTTTGAACATGATCTCTAATGAAATGATGTCGAATCTCTATATGTTTTGCTCTTGAATGAAGAATCGGATTCTTGGTGAGATTGATTGTGTTGGTGTTGTCACATTTGATTTCAGTGCATGAATCTTCAATTTCAAAGTCTCTTAACTGTTGTTTTATCCACAGAATTTGTGAACAACAACTTCCAAGAGCTACATACTCTGCTTCTGCCGTAGAAAGAGCTACTGTACTTTGTTTCCTTGAAAACCAAGATACTGTCTTGCTTCCAAGTAGTTGACAGGTGTCCGAGGTGCTCTTTCTATCAACTCCGCATCCCACTAGGTTTGCGTCTGAATATTCAAGAAGAGTAAAGTCTCATTCTTTAGTATACTAAAGACCCAAGTTTGAAGTTGAGGCAATGTATTTGATAATACACTTTGTAGTACTTAGATGAGATTCTTTAGGGTCTAATTGAAATCTGGCACAAATGCAAACACTAAACAAAATATCAAGTCTGGAAGCAGCAAGATAAAGAAGTGAACCAATAATACTCTTGTATAGCTTTTGGTCAACTTTCTTTCCTCCTTCATCTTTGTCCAGCTTCAAGGAACTTGACATTGGTATATCTGTCTTTTTGCAATTTTCCAGTCCAAACTTTTTGACAAGATTGTTGGCATATTTTCTTTGATGGATAAAGATTCCTTCCTTTAGTTATTTCACTTGAAGCCCGAGAAAGAAGGTTAGTTCACCATCATGCTCATTTCAAATTCATCCCGCATGGACTTGAAGAATTTCTTGCACATACTTTCATTAGAAGATCCAAAAATAATATCATCAACATAAATTTGAACAAGTAGAAAACTTTTGCTTTCTCTTTTGATAAATAATGTATTATCTACTTTACCTTTAACAAAGCCATTTTAAATTAAAAATTTACTTAGTTTGTTGTACCAAGCTCGAGGTGCTTGCTTTAAACCATATAGAGCCTTTTTCAGTATAAATACAGAATCTGGTTTCCTTGAGTCTTCAAAACCGAGTGGTTGTTCCACATAGACTTCCTCTTGGATAAATCCATTTAGGAAAGCACTTTTGACGTCCATTTGGAATAACCTGAAATTCTTATGAAAGCAAAAGCATGTAATAATCTAATTGCTTTTAACCTTGCTATTGGTGCATAAGTCTCATCATAGTCTATCCCTTCTTCTTGCGTATATCTCTTGGTCACGAGTCTTGCTTTGTTTCTTACGACCTTTCCTTTCTTGTTCATCTTGTTCCTAAAAACCCATTTAGCTCCAATGATAGATTTACCTTTCGGTTTAGGAGTCAATTCCCAAACATTATTAATGCTGAATTGCCTGAGTTCTTCTTGCATAAATTCAATCTAGCTTTCATCAGTTAAAGCTTCTTCTATGCTCTTGGATTCTATTTCGGAAATAAGAGCCACAGCACTAGACTCTTCGTGTCTTTTGGATCTTGTGCGAATTCCTTCATTAATATCACCAATAATGAGATCTTTGGGATGACTGGACTTATACTTCCAGTTGCTGGTTGATTTGTCAGACTGTTGATTTGATTCTTCAACGATCATTTGTTACTGGTCTTTTGAAGTCTGAGATGCTTTTAGAGATTTAGACTTTGTAGAGTCTGGAGCAGGTTTAGATTCTTCAAATTGAGTCGATTCATTTTGCATGGAGTCTTGAAATTTAACATTCATTGATTCCTCCACAGATTGAGTCTTTTTTTTGTATACTTTGTAAGCTTTGCTTGTGATAGAATATCCAAGGAAAATACCTTCATTTGATTTTTCTTCAAACTTACCAACTCAATCATTTTGCATTTTTGAATATAAAACATTTACATCAAAACACATGAAAATATGAAACAATGGGCTTCTTTCTTTTGAATAACTCATAGGGAGTTTTCTCCAAAATAGGTCTTAGAAAAACTCTATTAATAATATAGTATGCTGTAGAAACTGCTTCAGCCCAAAAATGTGAAGAGATGTTATTTTCAATTAAAAGAGTTCTAGCCATTTTTTGAAGCGACCTATTCTTTCTTTCCACAACTCCATTTTGCTCTAGAGTATATGGTGAAGAGAACACATGTTGAAAACTAGATTCATCACATAATTTTGTAAAGTCTTGATTTTCAAACTCACCTCCATGATCAATCCGTATTCTTGAAATAACATACCCTTTCTCATTTTGGACATTTTTAGCAAACTTTATAAAATAAGAGAGAGTTTTGGACTTACTTGCTAGGAAATATACCCAAGTGAATCGTGAGTAATCATCCACAATCACTAAACAGTATTTCTTACCTCCAATGCTTTGAGTTCTGGTTGATCCAAAGAGATCCATATGCAGAAGCTGCAGTACACGATTAGTGGAAACTTGATTTATTGGTTTGAATGAGTTTCTTACTTGTTTTCCCAACACGCATGGTATGCATAGATCAACCTTTTGGTATGATAGATTGGGAAGACCACGAACAAGCTTCTTTGCTGAAATTTTGGCCATTTGCTTCATGTTGATCTGCCCAAATTTTTTGTGCCATAAGCTTGCTTTTTCTTGAATTGAGATTAGACATTGGGTTTCATTTGGTTTGACATCCAAGAGGTAAAATATTTCCATGTCTTTGACCCGTGAAAGACTGAGAGAAGTCTTTACTGGTCCCTGAACATATTCCTTCTTGAAAATTGATTTTGAAACCAAAGTGTCACATAGCTGATCGATACTTAGCAAGTTGTAGTTGAGTCCTTCCACTAAGGAGACATTAATGATTGTGAGGCTTCCAATCTTTACAGTTCCGAATCCCACAATTCTTCCTTTGCTGTTTCCTCCAAATGAAACTTTTCCACCATTAATTTGAACAAGCTTTATGAAATAATTTGAATCTCCTGTCATATGCCTTGAGCATCTACTATCCATGTACCATTTAACCTTTTTCTTGATAGTAACCTCCATTTAGAAAAGAGACTCAAGCTTTCTTTAGTATCCATATTTTCTTGGGTTCATTGGTATTAGTATGATATACGGTCTTTGTCCATACCTTCTTAACAGGTTTTCAAACCATAGGACATTCTTTTTCAAAATGGTCTGAGCTATTACATTTAAAACATTTAAGAGCACTACGACCTACTGGTTTTATAAAAACTTTTTGGAAATGATTTTTGTAAGCATTTCTTGTAAGTCTTTGCTTAATTCTATCATTTACTTTAGGAAAATCAATTAGAGGAATGGTTTCAGCCATTATTCCTAAACTTGATTTGTTAAATAAGGTCTTTGTGTTAAAATTTTTTTTTTCAAGTTTCTCAGATCCTATAGAAAATCTTTTAGAAATATTTGAGATGTCATTTTTCAAGAATGCATTTTCTTTTGAAAGATTGTCTTCATTTTCTTTCAAGGTAGAAACATTTTTGTCTAAACTTTTGACATTTTCTTTCAAAACATTTTCCTGTTATTTTAGTGCAGAATTTTCTCTTTTAAGTTCGAAAATCCTTTTAAGAAAATTTTGAGACTAAGACACAATTCATCAATGTATTTAGAAACTTTAGTAGGGATTTTCAAATTATTTGCCTCAAATTCATTGTCTGAATCTGAGTCTGTCTCGGAGTTTGAATCTAAGTCCGATTGTGCCATGAGACAAATATTGTCATAATCATCATCACTTTCTTCACATTCTGTATCACTCCAAGTTTCTACTTTGAGTGCCTTTCGATATTTCTCAGCTTTTCCTTTCTTTTTCCTCAGAATGGGACAATTGGGTCTGATGTGTCCCTTTTTCTTATATTCAAAGCGGACTGCATTTCTATTGGATTCATCATCCTCAACAGACTTAGTCTGTTGCTTTTGAAAACTTTGTTTATTTGAATTAAATCTTCTCCCCTTTCTATTTAACTTTCTGAATCTTCTTATCATGAGAGCAAACTCCTCATCATCCATATCGTCTTCAGAATCTGTGACATCAAAATCATCATTAGATTTTAATGCAATGGATTTCTTACCTTTAGGATCCTCATCTTCATTGATTCGCTCCACTTCATAAGACTAAAGAGTCCCAATCAATTCATCGACAGAAAGTGGCATAATTCTTTGTGTCTCCCTTATTGAGGTCTTTATGTGATTCCAATCCTTGGAGAGTCCACGCGGTAGCTTGTTTACTTTCATGGGATCAGAAATTGGTTAACCTTGATTTTCAAGACCATTCATGATTTCTGTAAAACGACTAAATATGTCAGTGATAGATTTTCCTGATTTCATTTTGAATGCTTCGTATTGACCGAGCAGAATGTTGATTCTAGTTTCTTTCATTCGATCAATTCCTTCATAAGTGATGTGTAATCTAGCCCAAACTTCTTTGGCTGTAACACAAGAAGATATTCTGTTATATTTAGTAGGTGATAATGCACAATATAAAAAATAAGTTGCTTTTACATCAAGAGCTTGTCTCTTGGTTATCTCTTCTTGAGTCATTTCGCTAGACACAACGACTTCTTTTCCTCTTTCTAAGATAGGTGCAGCTTTAGAAATAATTCTTTTGTCTACCACATCCCATTCCAGAGGATCCTTTGATCTTAAGAATGCTTTCATCTTATTTTTCCATATGTTGTATTCTTTTCCATCAAAATAAGGCGGTCTGGTATTGCTTTGCCCTTTAACCAGTCCTGGAGCTAATATACTAGCCGTGGATCTTTAACTCTGAAGTAAAACACTTTAATTTAAGTGAGTATACAAGCTCTGATACCAATTGTGAAAGCTAGTATGAGCTCCTAGAGGGGGTGAATAGGTGTAAAAACAATTTCTCGAGATAAGTATGCAACACTAATTGACAATATAAAGGAAATTCATCTCTCGTAAACAAAACGAATTACGATCAAAGTAAAAGAGCGTAGGAAAAAGAATATGAACATAGAGATTATAGTGGTTCGGCTTAATCCAAGCCTACGTCCACTCTTCCGCACTGACAGCCCACCGGCTGGATTCCACTATGAACAAAAGAGTTGTTACAGTAAAGCTCTTCTTTGATTCCACATTGTAGACACTGTACTACACTTCCTCAAGGTCTCTCAAAGATATAGACTCTCTTTTGTGTACAAGATATCGCTCAACAATTTAATTGACTAAGAACAATGAGTTTCAGACTTTAGAATTCTTCTATCGCGCACACTCGAACAATTGGAACGTCTTCCTTATATACTCCTTTATGCCATCATACCCGTTGGCACTTACCAAATGAATTATTCCAATTTACCCATTGGACAGAATCAATTAGGAAGATTTTCGAGCTATTTAAGAAACATGACGATAGCTCATCAATCCTGCTTGCCCATACAAACAAGATCTAGGTTTCCATTAGTAGAACCTTCCAAGTATACTTTGCCAATCAACGGATTCAAAATCCCTGAATCAATCTTGATTTGAATAATGGATTCCGACATGCTACATCCAGTTAGGAGATCTTTTCCAGTCGATAAAGTCAAATCCTTAAATGAAACATCCAATTCTAGATAAGTCTTATTCGATGGTCTAGTAAACTGTCAATGAGAATAGATTTTGAGTCTTGAGTCTGGCAGTCCGGAGGTCTTCAGACTTTGATGAAAGAGTCTACAAGTCTTCAGACTAGACTGATGGAAACATTTTGTCAACTTCAAAATACTCAAGGAAGTTTTCTCCAACATATGTTACTTTTCTCCGTGATTTTAGACTGTAATGCACAAGATGTGCATATTCCTTTTAGAAGTGATCGACATTCTGTCTCAGTCTTTGGGCTTGATTAATCTCAACTCATTTTCACTTGATAAGATATTGTTCTTCATTTAATCCTTGCGAGAATGCTTGCTAACCCTTTTTTGTGGACAACTAGCTTTCTTATCAAATAATAGCTAATTATTTTCCGCTCTCCATTGTAATTCTAACAGGGGCGGTCCCTCACATACTTCAGAAAATAGATGATGATTTTTTTTTCAAAAATCATTTGCCATACTAAGAGAGGCTGCAAACATATGTTCTAAGAAGATTCAAGAGATTCCTTGCATCACGTGCCCAAAAAAGCCAGAAGGAGGCATGTCTGTAATGGTACGAGTGTAATATACACATCCCATCGGTATAGTGTACACAATTATGTGATTTATATTTTTCTTGATAAGGTCTTTCTTCTCCTAATTCCTTCCATTCTACCAATGAATAATCTATAATAATTTGCAAATCGAGATCAGCTAATTGTTCTCGGATAGCACCCGCTTCCAGTAGAAATTTAGATGCCATTGTGACAGGTCAAGTTGAATTTATCCTTGTTGGAGGGCATTAAGGATGATACGTAGTTCTGCATAAAACTAGCTAAAGAAGAATCTGTCACTGTTCTGCCTAGTAAACTCAGACTCTCTTCTCAGACCCAAAAAAAAAAAAACTTAGCCTCTCCAATTGTCGGTGAAAGGAAAATATGTTGATGCTTTTTTTATGCATCTGCTTCATTTTTCTAACTTCTTTAAGCTTTTTGAATTTTTCAAAAGCGTCCCCTGACGTTTGTTTTGTGTAATGCACACTGGCTAAGGATGCTACAAGGGGCTTCAGAGCGAAAGACCTGATGAATAACTTCTTCACAGTTTTCCAAGGACTTTGATTTTGGGAAAAAAAAAAAAGATCATTGATTTCATTTGAATTCACTCACGGCATTCTTGCGAACTAATTGTTGAAAGAAGATATGATTAAAGATATGGGATCTGATTGAGGATTTGAATTGATTGTAATTGATAGGAGATGTGATTATTTTAGGACTAGAAAGATTAGAAGAATTTATTTACTTTTTTTTTTTTATTGAATTCTCTTGTACAATATATACATCATTGTATTACATCTAGAAATCAATGAAGCAAACACCATTTTCCTCATTACACGAAATTCCCATATTCCTTTTCTTCTCATCTTCTTCTCGGATTTGTGACATGGTATCAGAGCATGTCTTGATTCTGACATAAGCTTCCACACTAAAATCAGCCTCTGTTACTTCTCTGTTTTCTGTTGCTGCAATCCTTGCAGAACATAATAGCATCCAATCTTCTCTGTTTCTTGTTGCTACGACCCTCACAGAACAGAACAACATCCGGGAGGAAGTTCTTCATCCAGCCTTCAATTCTTTGTTCAAGAATTAATCTGCAAAACAGAGTTGTTGCAGATTTTTTAGAAAATTGTCACCATGACAAATCCACAGGCACTTACCTTAGGATCCGGTGATCAACCCGCAAGAGAAACAACACCACAAACCTCCCAGATCCAGGAATCATCAGTTGTTACTATGCCCGAAGGGCGAATCTAGTCGCAGAGTCAAACTCAGCATACACAGTGGGTACCTGTTCCGACTCAGGCTAATTTTGGGCAACCTTATTCGGGCCAACCTTACCAATGGGTACCAAATCCTTGGTATTATGGGACGAGCCCAAATGCATCATTGCCAGGATTTCAAAATGGTGTACAAACTGATGGAGGCCTACCAGCCAGCAGTGGGGCAGGCACAAACACCAATTCACAGCAGACAGGTGGATCAGCCGAGGTAGGTATGGGACCGAATCCCTACCCGGGTTCATTTTTTTTCTAATGTGGGTCATTCATCCGGATTTGGTGGATCGAGTTTGGGAGCAAATCCCTACCCGAGTCCGCCACTAGGGTTTCTCCCATACTAGATCTACCCTGCTAGTAGCCGGTTGGAACCCGGCGACCCTCTTTTCACAACCAATGCCGGCGGACCATAACTGAAGCTTGTTGCTCAGCAATTAACTGGACCTGATAATTACTTGAGATGGTCACGCGAGTTTTGGCGTGCTATGGTAACGAAGGATAAGGAGGGCTTTATTGATGGAACAGTTCCGATTCTGTCCAACGAACGACTAGCGTAACTTTGGAAAAAAATGTAATCAGCTAGTCAGAATGTGGATCGGAAACAGCATCACGTTGGAAGTCGTGGCCGGTCTTCCTCCAACGGAGGACTCGAAACAAATGTGGGAAAACATCAAGGAGATGTATGGAAGATTGGATCAAGTAAAAATCTTTTCTTTGACGCAACAGATCTCGGATTTAAATCAAGGAAACATGACTATTGCTACAATTTTTAACAAACTTTCGAGTCTGTGGAATGAACTGGAAGCGGCCAAAGAAAAATTCAACTGGTTGGAGCCGATTTTACAACAGTACAGAAGGATGCAAGACAGGGAGAAAGCCATCAGATTTCTTCTCATATTAAACGAATCTTACCTTTCATTTCGACCGCAAATCTTAACCATGGAGCCAATGCCAAGCCTTGGCCGTATCTACTAGCTCACAATCCAAGAGGAAAGCCAACAGAGAGCAGTAGATCTCGTCAAGGAAGGCGAGAGAGTGGCTCTGGTGGTGAGGGTTTCCTCTCGCCCACTACATAAAACGACAGGAGGAAGAGAAGGTCGAAGACCTATCTAGGGTTTCACGAAAACCCTAGATCTTATATACGAACGATGGATGGCCAAGATTTTCCTGATCGATCGGACGGCCCATGTTCAATCCTTGGAGCTGTTGGATCCGACGACTCACAAAGTGGCGCGGCCACTGAATCCAACGGTTCACGTGCAGGGGGTTTCTATGGCTTCGAAGGCCCACGCGGCCAAATCCTTTCTAGGCCTGACGGCCCACAGGCACAATTTTTCGCATCATCCGAAGGCCCATATGGAGGAACAATGGCCCATGCTGTTAGTAGGCCTTCCTCATTTGCAAAAAACAATAAAGGAAAGGGTAAGCTATATTGTGAATACTGTAGACGCCCGCACCACATAGTTGAAAGTTGCTGGAAATTACATGGTAAACATGGTGAAAAGGAAAAGGAAAAGTTTTCAATTGTCTTTCAGGTGATGGGTAAATCAACAGACAAACCAATCACTCATGGGGAATATCAGGAGCTAATGGAAGCTCTAAAGAAATTGGATCCCTTTGATAAGGCAGGCAGTTTCATAGGTATTTCTTATTGCCTAACAAACTCAATTTCGAATGATGCATGGATCATAGATACAGGAGCTAGTGATTACGTTGTCTGCAATCCAAAATTTTTTTCCAATGTCAAAAGGTTATCTTTTCCAATATCAGTCCAACTTCCCAATGGAAATACCACGCATGTTACAATGACTGACACTGTGAATCTTAGTACTCATCATTCTCAAAAATGTCCTTTATGTCCCTACTTTCCATTTTAATCTCATATCAGTCTCTCGAGCTTGTGAAGAAAATTCTTGTCATGTCTCTTTTGACTCTAATAAATGTCTATTTCAAGCCCTTTCAACTGGCAAACTAATGGGCTTGGGTAGAATCTATCAAGGACTTTATTTTTGGAATAATTTTCCAGGCAATTTTAAATTATCCCCTATTGCATTCAATAAACCATTATGCAACATTGTTGCCAATGAAAGAAATTTTCTTCATCATCAAAGATTGGGTCACACGGCTTCTGTCCCTTGTCCTCAATGTCACATTTGCCCCTTGGCAAAACAAACTCGTGCCCCCTTTCAAAATAGTAAGACTCAAGTAGATGACATTTTTTCTTTGATTCATGCTGATGTATGGGGACCATATCACACAGTAAATCATGATGGTTTGAGATTTTTTCTTACAATCGTGGATGATTTCTCATGTGCCACTTGGGTCTTCCTCATACAATCAAAATGTCAGGTTCTTTCTCATCTCAAAATCTTCATTTCCTTATCCAAAACTCAGTTTGGAAAATCAGTTCGTCACATCCGCACTGATAATGGTAGGGAATTTTCAATGGTGATTGTACTTCCTTTCTTACCTCAAATGGTATTTTACATGAAAGTACATGCACTTATACCCCACAGCAGAATGGGGTAGTTAAGCGAAAGCATCGTCATCTCTTAGAAGTGGCACGTGCTCTTAAGTTCCAGGCATCTATACCAAAACAATTTTGGGAAGATTGTGTGATCACTGCGGCATATCTGATCAATTGTATGCCATTTCGCATTCTAGAAGGCAAAACTCCATTTGAACTATTGTATGGAAGGAAACTAGATCTGAGTCATCTCAGAGTCTTTGGCTGCTTATGTTATGTGGCTACAATAGGTTCCCGGGATAATATGTCCCCTCGTGCTTGGTAGTGTATCTTCATGGGGTATCCCAACTTGAAAAAGGGTTATCGAGTTTATGAACAGTTTACCAGGGAGTTTTTTTATCAGCGGGGATGTGGTTTTTCATGAAAATATTTTTCCTTTCTGAGATACTACTTCTATGTCTGCAGATGATATGAGAACTAATCATCGATTCCTGTCAGAAGAATATCTATCTTTTGGAGAATCATACTTTATTATCTCTCCTCCAAAACATCAGATAGTAGATACAGCCTTGCCTTCACCACCCAATGATTCTTCTCATGACAATTCCATTGAGCAACAACTCATGGAGTAGGAATCCCAGGAGATAAATCATGAAGAACCTACAAGCATTGAGGAATCATCTTTGAAGGTGCTAGATGAGCCACCACGAAGATCTAGTCGAGCCACTCGTCCACCAGCCTGGACTAAAGATTATGTCCGTTCCTCATCACTATCATCAGGTACTCGTTATCCTTTATCCTAATATGTATCTTTCGACCGCTTGTCGTGAGACCATTTATGTTGCATTAGTCGAGTTCTGAGGAAACGAAGCCTTCTGGTTATAATGAGGTTGTACATGATAAACATTGGCATAAAGCAAGGGAGGCAGAACTTAAAGCCCTAATTGATAATCACACTTGGGATGTTGTGTCGTTACCTCCTGATCGCAAACCCATTGGGTGTAAATGGGTCTATAAGATCAAATATAGAGCAAATGGCTCTATGGAAAGATACAAGGCCCGATTTGTGGCCAAGGGCTTCACATAGAAAGAAGGTTTTGATTACCATGAGACATTTTCTCCGGTAGCCAAGGATGTCACGGTTCGCTCCTTCTTATTGGTTGCCGCTTTTCGCAACTGGTCATTGCATCAGATGGATGTCCACAATGCTTTTCTTCATGGTGATCTGGAAGAGGAGATTTACATGGATCTTCCACAAGGATTACGGAGATAGGGGGAGTCAAAGGTATGTCGTCTCCGCAAATCTCTTTATGGATTGAAACAGGCCTCTCGACAGTGGTACGCCAAGTTTACTACTGCACTGATGGGAGCTGGATTCATGCAATCCAAACATGATTATGCTTTGTTCACTTGGGCAAAAGGTACGGCGGTCATATACTTGATGATTTATGTTGATGACATACTTATTATGGGAAATGATGATTCCGCTATGAAGAAGCTCAAAGACTTAGGGTCACCTAAGTATTTTCTTGTAATAAAGATAGCTCGTTCTAATCTAGGGATTTCCCTTAGTCAGCGAAAATTTGTGATGGAGATTATATCAGAAGTGAGATTATCAGGGTGCAAACTGGCAATTATTCCTATTGAACAGAATGCCAAGTTGACCAGTATTGATTATGATGCTGGGACATCCTCCTTTGATGATCCATTATTGAAGGACCCGACAAGCTATCAAAGACTTGTTGGGAAGCTTATCTATCTCACTATGACCAGGCCAGACATTTGCAATGCAGTATAGACTCTCAGTCAATTCATGCACAATCCAAAGCAGTCACACATGAATGCAGCCTTAAAAGTGGTGAAATATCTGAAGAGATGTCCAGGATTAGGGATACTCCTCTCCGAAAGTGCAATATGGAGATGATAGCCTATTGTGATGCGGACTATGCTACATGTCCCATGAGTAGGAGATCTATTACTGGATTTTGCATCAAATTTGGGGAGTCATTACTTTCAAGGAAGACAAAGAAACAATCCACTGTATCATTGTCATCGGCAGAAGCTGAATATCGGTTTATGGCAAAAACTGTTTGTGAGATAGTATGGCTACGAGGCTTACTTCTGGACCTTGGGGTACAAGTTAAAGGTCCGACATTACTTTTTTGTGATAATGATTCGGCACTCAAGCTTGCGGCGAATCCTGTACTACATGGAAGGACAAAACTTATAGAAGTTGATTGCCATTTTACTCGAGAGAAGATCAAAGAAGGGATCATTGAAACCAGAGGAATCAGTTCCATAGAATAGCCCGCGGATATCTTCACTAAATCCCTTTGTCAAAGACAGCATACATATTTTCTAAACAAGCTGGGCGTCTTGGATATATACAAGCCACCTGCTTGAGGGGGAGTGTTGAAAGAAGATATGATTGAAGATCTGGGATCTGATTGAGGATTTGAATTGATTGTAATTGATAGGAGATGTGATTATTTTAGGACTAGAAAGATATTTATTTACTTTTTTATTGAATTCTCTTGTACAATATATACATCATTGTATTACATCTAGAAATCAATGAAGCAAACACCATTTTCCTCATTACATGAAATTCCCATATTCCTTTTCTTCTCGTCTTCTTCTCGGATTTGTGACACTAATGCTCAGATAATTCCATAGCAAACCCATCCCATTTTCGCTGCAGGGTTCTTGCTTTTCTCAAGCACCATCCGTATCCATCAGATAATAATATATGACATTCGGGTTTGCAGGGATAGCTTTTGGAATGAAGAACTGGCTTCGTGTCACTTTTGCTGTCGAGCCATTTTCTCTACAAGCTGGCTTGGGGAGGATCAAGGCCTTCCACGAAAGGCATGCCAAAAGATAAACGAGCCGGTTCACACCGGTGCCGCAAAGGGCTGAGATCATCAACTGCTTGTGGGATCTTGAGTTGTCTTTGTTGTCGCGTCGAAGATCATTGCAAAGGGTGAAACAAGATAAGTCAATCCACAAGGAAGCTAATCGTCCGAGCATTTGCCCGGAAGTAGGGGATGGAGAAGGAGTAGAAAATCAACCTGACCGTTGATCCGATCCGAACCTCCATTAGAATGGTCCCTTCTTGGTCCGGTTGGTTACATTAGCTTTGGCTAGGAATAAAAACCTTGAACTCAATTTTCTACCGTAGTTAAATCTATTGTCTTGTATTGTTTGGCTATAATCTCTCGGTCTGATGTACAATATTATCAATGATATGATTGATTACGCTCCGTGGGGGGAGGGGTGGGAGTATTCCTTAGTGATGGCAAAATGGGTCTAGAACCCATATCTTAACTCATATTTAATGGTGCTGCATATCATAAATGGGTTGTTCTAGCTTTTAAAACAAAACAATATTAAATGGAGGGGAGGGCTCGTCGTTTGGCCGATACTAACTAGGACAATATTAAATAATATTCTATTTTTAAAAAGATTTGTTAAAAAAATAATACAAAAGAAAGAGAATTTAAAAATATAAAATTCAAAAATTCAAAAAAAAAAATTAAATAAATTAAAAACTATAAATTAAAAATTTTGAAAATTGTTTAAGTTTTAAAAATTATCAACTATATTATATTGCATGAAAGTGTTTTAGCAATAATTTTAAAAAAAAAAAAGACCATAAGAAATAATTTTTCCTAAATTTAGTTAAATATGAAAGTATTTTAACAATATAGATCAAATATGTATTAAGAAATTTACATTAGATAAATTGATCAACTTGGATCGAATTATATATGACTTGATGTGAATCATTTGTTTGATAATTTTAATTGAAGTCAACCCCGATCAAGCACTACATGGGATTATCTGGAAAATCCAGTTCGATTGCATTCAGACAAGCTAAAAAATAGAATCCCGTTTAGTGTTGTTGTGCGCGGGTTGCTAATGATCAGTGCACGGTGAAAAGCGAAACGCATGGCCGTTTTAACATAAGGTCTTCAACACGTCATAGAGAACGGAGCATGCAATTGGTTGCACACATGCGAGGGTTCAGCCCTCATTGTCAACCACTAAAAACGTCACGTCATCACAATTAAGTGGCATCTTCCTATATATACCCTTCTTTACAAGAAAATATTGGATACCCTAAAGAGACCACGTCATCGGTGCTTTGAACGAGTTAGGCTTCAACACCTGTCCACGGGTGGGTCCACATCTGCTCTCTCTCTTCTCTCCCACATCGTTCCAGTTCAAATCAACGCGCGGGCGAAAAAGTTTGGCATTCTCTCTCCTCTGTCTTGTTACTCTTCTTTACCCTAAAGGGGCCATGTTATCAGCGCTCTGAACGAGTCAGGCTTCGACACCTGTCCGCTGGTAGGTCCACGTCTACTCTCTCTTCTCTCCCACATCATTCCAGTTCAAACCAACGCGCGGGCGGAAAAGCTTGGCACTAGGGGTGAGCATGGTCCGGGTTGGTCTGGGCCACCCCCTAACCCTAGGACCAACCCATACAGTGTCGGTTCTCAATTTTTAGGACCGAGGACCAACCCTATTGAGCCTGGGACCAAGGACCGGACCGACCCAATGGGTTTGGTTCGGTTCCAAAGTCAACCCGGGACCGATTGATAATTTTTTTCGTCTTATGTTTTATATCATCTAAAAAAGCAAACCTACAAATTCAAATTACAAATCCATTGATAATGTAGCATTGTGCAATTAAACTATAAATACCAATACATATTTAGCAAATTTAAGATGACACAATAATAGAAATTTTGTACCTGTTAACCGCTCATCGAGATATGGGACAAGATGGAAAGTTCTTGTAATCATCTATTTTTAATATTCATAACACCATATGCAAAAGCATTTTCCTACATTTGATCATGTAAAGTTCACTCAACCAAAAAAAGAGCTTTACACCACTTGACTAGCATTTGATCATGTAGAGTCCACTCAACCAAAAAATGAGCTTCACACCACTTGACTAGTAAATTACCGTAGTAACTGCAGTACTACTCTACTCTTCAAAAACTTATACCACTTGACACAAATTGAAAAGCAAAGTGCAGCTGAAATTCATTAGTAAAATATAATTAAACCATAAAAAGTTCAAAATACTTAATATGAACCATGAATATATAACTTCACATCTTGTTAATTCACTTAAACTTCTAAACACTTGAAAACAAAACAAACGACGCATAATTAATACTCAACAAAAGTTTTAAATTGAAATTACTATTAGTGCTATTGATAGAACATCTCAATATAATATAATATAAAAGACATTTTACTTAGGTTTGAATATATAAAAGAATTATAAATATTATAATATAATATATAGGGTTGGTCCAGGGTTGGACTGACCCAAAATTTGTAGGACCGAAGACTAACCCGCATAGTATTGGTCTTGGAATTTCAGGACTAAGGACCGACCCAGTCCCTTTGGGAACCGGACCAGAACCGGCAGGGTTGGGCCGGTCCAAGTCGGTCCAGAGTCGATCCTAGACCGCTGCTCACCTCTACTTGGCACTCTCTCTCCTCTATCTTGTCTCTCCTCTTTACCTTCTCTCTCTTCCTCCTCCTCCTCCGATGCTCGACGCCATCTCCTGACGACGGTCTAGCACTTCCTTCGACGACTGTCGCTCCCTCCCGACGACGGCCTTTCTCTCTCCACTCGACGGCCTCATCTCAAGGCTGCATTCTCTTGGCGCACTTCTTCTCTCCCGACGGTCGATTTCGCTCGCCTCTCTTCGTCCCCCGACTCGTGATCGAGAAGCAATTGCTCCACCCTGCTCGAAGCAGTCCCTTGAGAAGCCCTAAATCTACGACCGCAAGTCAGGTTCGATTTTATTACCCGAGTTTTTTTTGTTCGCATCTTTATTTTGGGGAGAAAGCTTGGCCTAAATCTGCGACCAGAAGTTCACTGGTTTATGGCTTTTGATTCTAAGTGCAGCAACGCGAGAAGTGAAACTGCGACTGTCTCTCTCTACCCCTGTCCAATTTTTCCATTCTTGGCAAATTTGAAGATGAGCCCACTTTGGATACATGATCTTAGGCCGACCCATCAAGTCGATGCCCGACATAATCTCGCTGCTTCGCTCTACCGAGCTGTTGAATCGCTTGTGTCCGGGGGGTTTCAAGATTTTTAGGGGGGGCAATCGCTTGTTCTGTCATTGCAGACTTCCAGGCGAGAAGAAATGTGCCCACAATGATCACCCCGACACCGAACCGCCTCCTTTGTCCTCTCTCGGTATGTCGTCATCCCTTCTCTGCTTTCATTTTTTCCCTCGTCATTTGGTTTCAGGAAGTGGTGGGGATGTTATAAGTCAAAGAAAGGAATCGGACCGTGAGGTTTCGCCTGAATTGTGAGAGATTAACGCGGGAGTGGTCGACCCCATGTCCCGTATATGGCGAACGGTATGATTTTTGAATGAAAGCGGGTTCGCATAAGCTACGAGCGTTGGTGGGGAACAAGCAAGAAAGTGGGTTTTGCTGAAAATTTTGATCTTGTTGAAGTTGGATTTAAGGGTAGGGATTTTCTTGGATTTTGGGCTCTCTCTCTCTTTCTTGGTCGTGCAAGCACGATCTTATGCGTGGAAATACTTGTGTTGATCTGTTCATTTCTTTCGGTGGGACTTTGATTGTGTATTTTCCCTTTGGAAATTGTGACTGGACTTTCGATTATATGTCCCTCCGCAAGCCGAACTGTGGACCCAGTTTTGCTGCACGAAGTGGATTTTTAGATCAGGCTGCCGTAACAAAATCATGCACGAGTATCTATCTGTCTCGATTATTGACAAGTTGGGAGTCACGGCATTTCTGTTTGTTGAAAGCTAGTTAATCTTAGATGCTGTTTGTCAAGAAAAATTATAGGAAGAGTAGACACTGAACTAATGTGACTCTTTCGATGAACTGAACACATGAGGAAGCTGATATTACTTGAGATCTCTTGGAATAGTTGGTGGGTGTATCTAGATTCATGAACACCTTGGATGGTTCCATTTTTCTTGTTTTCTCATTCTCTTTCTTTGGTCTTGCCGTAAAGGGAATTAGTTGAATTGCTTGTCATCAATGATTGCAGTTAACCTACTTACCTTTACCAAACAAAAAAAATGATTGCAGTTAACCTTTTGACCTTGTTTTTGCTCACACTCTGTCTTGAGTTAGTTTATCTTTTTAATTCTGTCGGTCTTACGGAGTTCATGGGACTTGGTGGTTTAAAGATTTTAATCTTATAATTTTGTCAATTTTGATTGTTCATATGGGTTCGTGCGTTCTGCAATATTATCTGAGAAGGCCATGCCAGAATGGTTAAATGGTTTATTTGTACGGATTTGTCACCTGACTGCACTTTTATGATTCAACACTTTTTGTTACTCCTTTCCATGTGCTGCACGAAAAGCTTTTTGACTTTGGTTCCGTTTAGCTATTATAACTTTCTCAGTATAAGCAAAGTATCAAAACTAACGTGTTTACTTCTTAATATTGCTTGCATTCAATTGTTACTTGGGTTACTTATGTGAGAATTTAGTGAGCATGGCAATAATTGGCTTTCATTTGATTCCACTGTGGAAGTACTCCATTTTGGATGTCATGGCATATTTGCTTCTTTTGACAAAGAGGATCACTACTCTAGAGTGTCCTTGCCAAATGAATCTTTCATATGGTGCATGATCAGAAAAATTTCGTTCATGCTGTAGTTATATTGGATTCATAGCTTTTATGCCGATACTGAGAGTTCTTTGCCCATCATATGCCAGGTGCATAATTTTGGAAAATGCACGATCAGTTTTAAATCATCGTTATTTTTTCTCTGTAGAAAGCAATCTTTGTTATGGATTGATGAAGGCATGAGTTGAAGAAATCCTTGTTGTCCCAACTGCTCAACAGTGCTTCCATGGATGGCAAAAGCTCATCTGAGTTGAGCCTTCCCTGGTTCTGGATTATTGAGTATTTGGCAAAATTCGAGCAAGTTAAGCCATCCCTCTTGCATGGTATTCACCTTCGACAGTAGCATTTTACAAGTTTTGGTCCACTTTCTCATCATTTTTGTTGGGCATTCATATGGTTTATGCTTTTCAGGTATCATTAAAGCGGCTCCAGAGTTACCTGCTCTCTTGGGAAAAAATATGGAGGAAGTTGTTTCTTTGAGATGCTTGGAGGAGTTATGTGGCCCTAGAAATGGAAGCACGAACAGTACTTGGTCCTCATTGGGATCAAAGGTGAAAATTGATACATCAAAGAGCTGCAAAAATGTCCTCCAGTAAATGTTCCATAATGTGAGTTCTAATAAATGATGCAGTGAAAATGTGTTTTATTTTCTTCATGACATCTTTCCACTGGTTCTGTTCTAATGATTGCTGAAGTTCGGTGTCTATTCCCCTGTTTATAAATTTGTTATATCTTAGGGCTCTGCATCTGATCTTGAAGTGACTGCAAATGAGTTGTTGAAATGGGACCTTCACTCATTTTTAACGCACAAGAGAACCTCTGTGCCAAAAACTGCTCTAAAGGAGGTAAGCAGATCTTTCATCCAGTGCTGTCTATCTTCATGATATCCTCTTTCATTCAGGTTTAAATTGGTTATTTTCTTGTTTTTTGGCAGCTGAAAGATACAATACTTGCAGGTACCCATCCACATGCTGATTTTTAAAAAAAGAGGGTAGATTGGCAGATGTTTGTCATTTGAATAGGACCGTCATTCATAATGGTGGACATACTGGACTTACTGATATTGCTAATATGAACAAAATAAAGGAGTTAGGGAAGAGATCAAGAACACAAGATTTATAGTGGTTCGGCTTAATCCAAGCCTACGTCCACTCTCCCACGATAACAGCCTTCTTGGCTGGATTCCACTATGCAATCAACAAGAGATTACAACTTCGAGTGCAAACACTTAGTAGTAGATCACACTATCTCACTAAGACACTCTTTTGGTGTATATCTCACGATTACAAACGTTTAAGCTCTCAAGAGACAAGTATATGATCAAAAGTCGCTCAGACTTTGGAATTATAAATTCTACGCTCCGTCTCTTTCTTGCTCATCGGTCCTTCGTCTCCTTAAATACTCCTCCACTTCCAAACTAGCCGTTGGACAGCATCCTGGAGAATCGTCTTCCAATATACCCATTGGACAGCTCTGTATCTAGAAGATTTAGTAGCCGTTGAGTGACAAAGGTAAAATCCCAAATTGATTCCGATCGTCCATACAAACGAAATCTTGGTTTCCATAAGTAAAGCTTCTTCGTGTATAAAGTTCTTGTCTTCAATCAAATCAATCTTGATGTGGAATCCAAACCAGATCACTAGCCGTTATATGATTGGGCTTGAGTTACGATTCATTGAATCTGGATGTAAAGTCTGAGTCTTTAGACTTTACGATATGAGTCTTGAGACTTTACAATCTGGGTCTTGAGACTTTACAATCTGAGTCTGTAGACTTTACAATATGAGTCTTGAGTCCGACGGTCTTCGGACTTTGACACGAAGTCTGGAAATCTTCAGAATATACTGGACATATGTTACGTTCAGTCTTCTGGTCATCTTCTGACTTTGATAAAATCCTTTAGATGTTTTATCATCTACATGGTCTATTACTCAACCATCAAACATGTTAGTAGCCTTTGATTTATTTTGTCATCTTCAAAACATCATAAGGGATTTCCCTAACACTTACATGTGCGCCTGATGTGGGAGACACATATGCTCCTAACACAGTTAATGAACCAAACTTGGTTTCTCGATCCACCAATCATTTGGAGCCCTTGGTAGGAGATGACGACATTAGGAAGTGTCTTCCCACAAAGAGGAACCATACTGATGATCACGCTGAAAATATCGAAAGGAATTGTAATAAGGATCATCATCATGATGCTCATTCAGATGCTAAAAGGGCCAAACAGCAAGATTCTGATGAAATAAAGGACAGAGAAGAATCACCAGTTGTTCTAACTGGAAGATTAGGTTTCGAGAGGAATGATGGATGTTCTGATAGAGAGGTGGCTAACCTTGTCAAGGATCATATGGGGGCTGTGTAAGACAACCGGTCATTAGAGGGAGATGGGAGGCATTATGTTCAGCCAAGGACTTGTGATGTACTTTCCGATGGAATGGAGTGGGGGTTTTCCGTTGATGATCCCAAACGCGTCCATGACTCCATAGAGAAAACAAAGAACAGTGAATCAGCTCGAGCATCGGAATGGGGGCAGACTTTTACCAGTCACGCAGAAGATTACGTGGTCCACATTGTTGGGGAGGATATGTCCAGTGATGGTGATGAATATAGAAAAGAGCAGACAGCATCCTATAACATTAATGTTTTCAAAAACACATTTTGGTGATTTATATGATCCGATTTATATGATCCGATGTCTGGGATTTGAGGATTCATGATGTTTTCTTTACGAAAAAGCAATAACTTGTTAGTATTGTCTCGTCAATAATCATTCATGTTGTCTATTAAAGAATGTAACCTAGTCTTCTCGAAAGATTGCCAACTATTGAATCAGGGAAATAATAGGACGACTTTTTGATGGCAAGTATTCTGTTTAGTTTAACATGCCCAGAAGTTGAGGTTTCGTTTTTTCCTTTTTAAATTTCTTTTTATACATTAGATGCTGAATAATTTTGATGTTCACTTTCTCGCCTAAATTCTTCTCCAATTTGCTGTTCTTTGAGGAGTGCAATGATACGTTGTTGATTACTTACCTGCCATGCTTGCCAATTGTTCAAGGTATGAACAAACTCTTGAATTATTTACTTTTGACATATTTTGAGTATGTCCAGGAGTCATGATTTAGGATGAAAATATTGCTCTGGACCATCTTCTAGGTGATAATGCTTGAGGATTGTGTATATAAATTAAACCCCACCAGTCATGTGCCTGAAAGCTTATCCAATGATGTGAGTTATTAGCTGAATCTAGAAGAATATATACTATAAGTAGAAATTTTCATCGAGAACAATTCGACTGAGATTACATCTCCCTAGTATTTGACTTTTTGTGCAATCTACTTGTTAGGAATTGCTCCTAGTAGATATGGTGTTGGGAAAACCTTCTCCAATATTTGGCTTGAGCAACACAATGCATTTGTTCTTTCACAAGGTTTCAAGTTTGTCTGTCCATAAGAAGCCTTGGAACATGATAAACCTTTGGTACGGGTCAGCTAAGCTTTGGAAAAAGTAGCAAAGTCAAGAGCTTTCTTTAGTGAAATATGCTTAATTTTGGTTTGTTCGCTTTATAACTTAGAAGTTTCTATGGTGCACAAACAATTGCCAATGACTGGACTGATATTAACTTGTCAATGCGTGGGTTTGCTCTCGACATTGCGAGGCTTCATTTCAGAAACTCAGATAATTCTTCTCCTTTCTGCAGCAAAATGAACGAGCTAATTGACAAATTGAACACTGCTTATGACAGACAGGGTAGGAGGGGAGGAAGGACCCCCTTTGTTTGAAAGATTCCTTATTTCTATCAGACCACCTTCAATTGATTATGGTTCTGCATCTCTCCCGGCAATGCGCTTGTGCATGACGCAAGATCATGGCCGACACATATTAGGCAAGTTTCTTTACTGAGGCCTATACCACATAGAAGATGGGATCAGGGAGATGAAATCCAAATCTAATAGAAATTCTTATACATCCCCATTTTACCGGGGTTCTCTCACTATTTGCTTGAGATGTTCCACCCTTCTGGGCATTTCATAGTTCCTGGGGCTAACCATAGTGAACTAGGGAACCTTGCTGCAAGATTTTCATATTTTATAGGCATGTTTTGACCTTTTGGTGTTGCCCTGAGATGATGGTCCTGGTATAGCTTTTAGTATCTTGTAGTGATTCTATATATTAACTTTATGGATTTTGAGCATTGTCGCCGAACTTGTATACGTGGATCCTGTAAAAGGCTCCTGCGTTCACTTCTATTTTCCATCTCTTTTATCCAATGACCTTGGCAACTTGCTAGGAGAAAGGGCATTCTTTTAAGCCTTCAAGGATGTCATGTGGCTGGTATTTGTATTTAAAACATAAACGGTGTGATTTGTATAAATGAACAAATGTGTACAAATTTCATTTTCGTTTTATTCCAGCTCTCATTGGGAGTATTTTACGACATTCAGCATATAACAAGAAGCTTGGAATTTCTCGCCCATTGGCTTTGACCACTACCAAATGCGAAATCAATGAGAGAAGGAAACAAATTGCAAATTGGCAAAGTACAATTTCTTGTCGAGTTGCTCCCGAAAAAGTTCTCTTAAAGATTCATACAAACGGTTCAGTGGAGACAACAATCCCATTGCCATCTGCATACAACCATTTTTCTGAAGTAGAATTGCAGTTCTCATATGAACGTGCACAATCAACACGAACACATGGGTTCAGTCATTCATTACATGAAAAAGCAATGTACTTTTAATGGGAACATGACACATTTGTGGACAATAGCAATAGCTGCTTTGAAGCTTCGATGGGTCTCTTATGAGCTTTATTTGAATGTTGCGAAGCAGGTTTGTCTTTGAACATCTTTTGGCTAAGCGCGTTTAGCATCACTCTTGACTACTGGCATGAAGCCATTTTCCAGTCCATGCCCATTTTCATCATGGCCTCGAATTCATCATAACTTATTCGACCGTCCTGGAATACATCCACCATAGAATGAGCACTCTATTTTGTATATGAACAAGATATACACAGATTCCAAATTGCTGGTTGTTCCGATTATGTATTACCGTTTGTGGATCAGCATCGAAAATGATGTCTTCAATAAATTTTTCGTTGTTCGGATCAAGATTGTCATCTATCAAAGCTTCTTTCAACTCATCGAATTCAATATATCCGCTTCAATTCTTGTCAAAGAACTCAAAAGCTCGAGTAAGGTAGTCATCGTTGCCAATCCTTCTCAAGTGGACTGACATAGTCACAAACTCCTTTAAGTTTAGCGTTCTGCTTCCATCTTCATCAGCCTGTCCTCATATAAGATGGAGTTCTATTTTCAGATGCTAATACAAGAAATCATGACTCATCAAATTATCAGAAACCCACTTGATTCTGCAAGAAGTTCTATCAATTATGTGAAATGGTGATACAACCTCATGATCAAATCTTTGACTAACTAATGAAAAACATAATTTAGTATTATGTAATCCATCCTTAATCTTCCAAATGCCTTGCAATTTAAGCAAAATCATGCACTTCACAGCATACAATGTGTCGACATGGAAGAAGAAAACATAAACCATGTCCAAAACAAAATGTGCTAAGCTGTTGAATAGGTGGCCTTACTGCATCCATTAGCATCTGCACATCAGGATCAGCAACTTGCTGTCCATATTTGTGCAGGCCATGTTTCAACTCTTCAAATGTCAGATCTCCATTTTGTTGAAAAATTGCTCACTCCTTTTTCTTTTTGGGTACCGTTTCACCATTGTAATGATAATCTATAAGACATTATCTCAAACTCAAGAAAGTTGCAAGTAATTCTCGGCAACATCATTTATTACTGCAGTTGTAGTATTCAATAGATACTATGTGATGCTGCATTGTATCGCTGCACATTTAATAAGCCACATCAATTAAGACAAACAATATTAAAATAAACCACATAGACAACTACCTCAAATTTTCAACGAGTAAAAAGTTGTGCCGGGCTAATGAAAAAAAGGTTGAAAATTGAGTCACCTTTACTGCATTTTACCCTAGGCTTAAAAATGCGAAAGTCTGAATAGAGAAGCAGTTGGAAGAAAATGTGTCTTACAAAGAGGCAAAGGACAAAAAAATTGATGAGAATACACACATTTTAAAGGAAAGATGTAACAAGTGAAAAGTGAGAGCCATTTGTTCATGTGCTTCACGAAAAGTTCACAATTCTTGAAAGTAAGTCACCCAAAAAATTCTAAAAATCAGTACATTAGATTATATCATAGAAGTGAATGACTGTCAAACTCAATCACCAAGTTTAACCAAGTAAAGATTAGACCCTTTTATTTTATGCTCAGCAATGGCTGAATTTTCATCTCCCAACAATCCATAGTCCACCTTAGGCTCCTCCTGACTTCAGCGTATTACTCAACCTGC
This sequence comes from Eucalyptus albens, assembly GCA_014182695.1. Classification (NCBI taxonomy): domain Eukaryota; kingdom Viridiplantae; phylum Streptophyta; class Magnoliopsida; order Myrtales; family Myrtaceae; genus Eucalyptus; species Eucalyptus albens. The sequence goes on from CM024652.1 coordinate 24,612,837, forward strand.
ACACAGGCAAAACAAATATCAGCATTAGCCCTTAGAGAAGTGCTACCGCTCCCTAAGCAAAAGCAAGACAAAGCAGCATTCAATACTAAAATACGTGAGAAGGTAGATGATACCCACAAAAAGAAAAATCAAAGATTTATCAAAGACCAACCGCTCAGGATATGAAGTGTCTCATGGTGCCTGTAGACTTAGGGAGATTGGGTTTAGGCCATTCACATCTGAAGGCTGACCCGTAGGATAGGTTTTGAAAAATCCAGACCCCTCACACACCTATACACACAACAATCACAAATCAAAGTACGTTCTATCGCAGAGAGAACAAAATATTGACAAAGAAAACGTCATAAAGAAAGTTTCCTCTTGACGTTGTATGTGAAAACTGAGAAAACAATGACAAATTGGGCATCGCTGATTCAATTCACCCTAAAAATAGATACATATTCACGTGACGGGGATATGTGCTGACTGCTGGGTAGTTATGATGAGTTCGCTTGTAACTGTCGAAAAGCTTTCCTTGAGTCCTACAAAGGAAATCTCAACTCAAGACACGGGAGATTTGAGGTCTGCTAGGAATTGGTTGGACTGTGGTCGACTGGTTGACAGTACATCGTAACGCATTGATAGACTTTCTCGGAAAGCATCTATCTTCCCCATGTATTTCAAACGTATGTGAAAAAATTAAGCTTAGATTTCTCAGCCAACCAAAGTATCAATTTGGCTACAATGGCTTACCAATCGAGTCCCCAAAAAAAGGCCCTTCCCTTTAATAGCAGAAGTTTTAAAGATAGCCCATTAGCGACTTTTAATCTTATGCAACTCCAATGCTTCAGTTATTGCAGCATCATCAAGCGCTTCAGGAAGATCCTGAGAAGACCAAAGTGAATATCAGAAGAATCCCAAGGGCAAAAAAAGAGGAAGACGTGCAAAAAAAATTTCAAGCAGTGTGAAAGAGAGCAATTCATTTAGTAAACTCCAGCTCATGAGTAAGAAAAAGCTTTAGATGTTGATGACTGCTGAAATCACATGGTTGCATATCAGTACGCATATTATTCACAATTGTAATTCGCTAGAAGATAGCCAAAGTAAGTACCTGCTCGTTGGCGAAAATCAGGACAATGGCCCCTTTTAACTCTTCTTCCTGCCAAAACACTTGAGCTGTTAGAAGACATGCAAGAAGTTGGTAACATCCTAAAGATCAGTACTTGAGGAGTCATCCATTTCACCAATATGGACAAAAATAAAATGGCATTGGATAATTGAGATTCATTGTTCTAATGTCTAGGGTCTAAGCTACAACTTTTCAATGGCAAACTCTGCACATTTGGTAAAAAGAACTTCTGAGCCCTCGAGCCACTGCTAAGCTTTCTGTTAATGAACCATCAAACCATAGTTTAGGGCTTGGGAAATGTCAAAACTAAAACAAAAGTCACCCATAATCACCAGATTATGTCAGTTGACAAAGCTAGATTTAGGGCTCGGGAAATAAAATCGAACCTGTCTTGCAGTCGGGAGAGAGCACGATTTTGCAAGAAAGACGTCGTGGGAGTGCGCCCAAGAGAATGCAAATCTGAGGATGACGCCGTCTAGTGGAGAGAGAAAGGCCGTCGTCGGGAGGGAGCGACAGCCGTTGGAGGAAGCGCTAGATGGCGCGGTTCAGTGCGTTGGGTAGAGAACTCATTCAGAGTGTCGAGCGTCGTCGTCGTTGTTGGAAGAGAGAGAAGGTAAGACACAGCAGAGAGAGAACGCTCCCGCTTTGAATTGGAACGACGTGGGAGAGAAGAGAGAGAGAGCAGACGCGGACATGCCAGCGGATAGGTGTTGAAGCCTGACTCGTTCAGAGCACCGATGACTTGGAGGGTACCCAATATTTTCTCCTCGCTTCTAGGGCAGCTCTGATAGAATCCAGATTAGCATGTGCCAGTTACACCTGGTGACCAGCAGGCAACTCATGGATATATTAGACTATACATGGGGCCAAAACTACTAAGTTCACTAGATTTTCCGTAACATAATGAGAAGGAATCAGAAGTTCTCCAATAAGAATGGTAAGAACGATGAAAGCTTTTTGTCGAATTGCCAAACAGCCAACAACTTTCCATTAGAATATCTAGTTTTCAGTAGTAAAGCGACTCTTAAGCATGAAGCGGGAACAAGTGTACTGAAGATGAGGGAAGTAGAACTTTCAGTAGTTCAACCTGATACAAATGCACACACTCACCTCAATAAACTATGGAAGTCTTCGAAACTTCCCACCAACTCTCGCATTACACACAACCAGCACAACGACACAACACCTGCATAGAGCAACTGACCATTGATATATCGTATTTTCTTTCTTCAGTCATGTGAGCTTCTCTTTTAAACATCTATACTTTGCCCTTTGAGCTTTGATTTCAGCTAGAAGTTAGCTTAAGTCAACCTCATCAAGCCTGGATTGGCTCGATTGGCACAATGCTTGATTTGTTTCAAGGAAGTAGACTATCATGTCCCTAGCTCAATCTGGTGTCTTCTGATCAACCCACAACTTACCGCAACCATAAAACCAATTCCTACTTGTTGTTGCGATGAGAATTAGTGATCAAAGACCACAAGAGCAGTTAAGCTCCGAGTCAACCTCATTAGGAGTTCCACCACTTGATTTAGACATTGGCGCCCTCAATCTTCTGGCTGCCATTCTTCGATTTGGCAATTGAAGGTTTTACTAAATGCAACAGAAGCAACGGATGAGTGCAACAGAAGAAACATCTGTTGACTATCAAGGTTATATCATGTTTCTGCTAGGAGCTTCTTCACTATAACAGAGACAATGCAAAGCAAAAAGAAAAGCATCTGTATAAAAAGAAGTGGACTTCATTGTTGCAAGAAGAATAATGAATTCACAAAGGATCGAAGAAATTGGTGACATTTTAAGCGCGAAGTGTTGGCCACGTTACAACTCAAATCGTGCGAAGGTGAAGTTTAACTCCCGTTTTGGACTATAATAATGTAACGGAGAGAATATTCATCCCGGAACCTTCACATCCTGCGAGCAATTTGAATTCTGTCTCATTTTCAATTTACATGCTTGGACTTCTATTCCTTAGTGGGCCGCCATTATGCATGTGTGAAAGAGAGAGAATCTATTAGAAGAGCTCGCCGAATTCTACATAGGTGACTATCAAACGACAAGAACAAAAGAGGAACACATGCAAGCCTCGCCCAAGAGCTGCAAAGTGAGATAAATAACAGCCCATGAAAGACAGGTTTCCTTTTTTGTTTCCTAAGTGTAGTCTCATGATGTATGTGAACTGGAGCCGGTAAATAACACGATGATGATGATTGCAATTAGAGATCATGACACCAATAGAAGGGTGCCCGTAGCACCGGGTGCTCACTGGGGCCCGAGTTCGTTATTTGTTAACAGGAATGACTGAACAACAGCAGCCGCTTACCAGTAAAATGAAGGAAGAAGGAAAGGAGATATAGGCAGGTCGGAAAAATTTGTCGCATCTCCTTACACCAAGTCTAAAAGATTGACTTCACTCCCAATTTCAGACCTATTCAATCCACAAGTGAAAACACCTCTAATGAGTTCACATACATGCACCAGAACGAAAGCAAAATAAAAGAAACGGGATTAAGCTCGATGTAGTGGCTTATAAAACTGTCGTTCATGCCGTTGGGCTCGGACGAAGAGGACTCAACGTCGTCGTCAGCCTCCTCAAGCTCTTGTGCGAGGACTCACCGTGGTCACGTTGAACAAAGAGGAAATTTGGGGACTCGACGAAGAAGAACAAGGACACTCGGACAACAGGAGGATCGAAAATAAGAAGCGGACTCCACTAATAAGAAGGACACTCTGGACAAAAGACAGGATGAAGAAGTGAAGAAAACTCAATTATGACTCGGAAATTTGGGGCAAATCTTGAAAGCCGTTTTTGCGCAAAGGCTTTTTCTTTCAAGCTCTATGCTATTAAGTGAGAGAAATGAATACAAAAATGCCACATCAGCATTTTCCAATAATCAAATTAGATAGAGTTAATGGAGTGATTCGATTGCATCAAGTTGATACATTTTATAACTCAATTACATTTTCTTGTAAATTTTAAGATTCGATTGCATTTTTATAACAAGTTTTAGGACTTTCAGTGCACTTTTTGCAACATTAAAATATTCAAACACTCATTACACAGCTCAAAAAAAATATTGCTGAGGAAGGTATTTCAAGGACACTACTTACATGGTCCACCTATCCACTAATCAAGTCACTTATGTCTTGATGAAATTGATTGTTACTTGAATTTACCAGTGGTAGGGGTCGGCTGAGCAGGATTTGCGCAACAAAATCACCTAAAATAATCGTTTAATTGGTGGATGATGTATTTCCGCATCCTCCCCTACTTTTTATTGTTCGATTGAAAGCCACTTCACATAGGAATTGAAGCAATCAATCTTCCAGGCATTCATTCTTTTAGTCATGAAGGTTTTATTTCGGTACAGTGTAGAGTCTATTTCTGCTGCTCATTTAACTGTTGATACCTATTTTGAGTCTTGGTTTTAATTTCTTCTATAATTTAGTCGATAGTGTACATGAAAACTTATTCATTTATCTGGGTTGGGAACGAAACCAGTTTTCATCAAAGTTGTGATATATCTAAAAACACAAAATGTATTTATCCGTGCGCATAGATGAAATTTAATTAGCTTTCATAACTATGCTAGATAGAAAGGGCGGAAAAGGAGGAGTAAAGGCTTTATCTACTTTTTTTTTTTTTCTTTGGTCGAAAGATTTTATCTACTTGATTTGTAACTAACCTTTTTTTCATTTTCTGGTAATAAGATATTGCTTTCTGCTAGATATCTTAAGCAGCTAAGACGTCAAGCGCATTGACATATGTTACTATTCTCATCGACCACGTAGGGTATGAGTCAAAGATTAAGTTAATAGCTTTGCTATAAAATTGTTTCCATTTGGTGGATTTACCATATTTTTTCACATGATATTGTTTCCTATTATCTATAGATCTTTTTTCATATTTTACTATCAATGAATGCAGTTAACCTACATATTGGACTTTCGTCTGTTTGAGGAATTTAGAACGTCTTCTATCTAATTTCTTGTATATAGTGGATCAATGCAATAAAAGTGTCTAAAATTAGGTATTTCATTATATAAAAAAAAAAATGCTATTAAGGCGCAATTGAGAAATTCATTTGAAGTAGTTTGTTGGTGCAAAGTTTAACTTGATGTTGATGGTTTGATATTGAACTACGAGTATGACAAAACTCGGAAACTCGGTTTCTCAATCCCATGTTTGATATAGCATATCTGTTTGAGTTTAAATTCGATTCCAACTTGATTATGAACAACTTATAAACTTAATCACAATATGAACCTTGAACTCTATCTCTAGTTCTAAAAAAATAATAATAATATCATACTTTCATATTCCTAACATTCTTTAAATTACAAAATTTGACACCTACAACATGGTATCAACATTAGTGAGATAACCACAAGTAAATATTATATATATATATACTTTTATCTTGATTTTTTTCTTTTGGGTTTTCTGTTATAAATGATTTCGAAGAAATTTTTGGGGGAAGATAGGGGACTAGTTGGACCAACTAAATCCGTACTAAAGTTCTGAGTGGTGCAGTATTTTCAGACAAGTAAACGGACCCATTGCATTGGGCCCGGGCCTAAGCACTCCTGCCCCATCCTCGCCCCAAAACTCCATTGGGCTCAAACAAATAGTGAGGCTTGCCAATGCAAAACCAATTTTCTGCCCATGATCATGGTCTATAGGGCCTGTTTGGTAAATTTTGTTTTTGTTCCCTAGAACAACTAGTTTTGCTCTTTTGTTCTGGGGAACGAAAAAAAGAATAAAACCCGTTTGATAAAATTTTTATTTCGAGGAACAAAAAATCTATTTTTTTTGTTTACGGGAATAAATTTAGAACAAAAACAAGAAGTAGAAAAAAGTAGTTTCTTGTTTTGTGACATCCAAGATTTTTCGATCATGTTTTCTACTTAATAAATTAGGGCTTTTCATTAACACATCTATAGGGTTGTTCTCAGAGCTGATCACTCTCGAGATAACTAGACTATCTAGGACAACAATTAAGGAATTTTAAGGCAATAGACTTGAGAATTCGATCAGGAATCGACTTATCGACCATGTTTATCTTTAGAGGCCATTACGACATAATTAAAAATCGAATTGAGATCAGAGATAAGTTGGTTCGACTGAGATGTGTGGTTAATTGTGGGTGACACCACTAAATTGGAAAATTCTCGTCGATCGGCACTAAACTGATTTTCTTATTGTTTGGTACCCTGTGTCTGTATTTGAATCCTCAAGATTTTCACGACAATTGAGAGTCACCAATGAGTCAAGTGGGTTCATTGTGATTCGAAAAAAAACGACTACGGGTCATTGCATTAATTTTTTTTTAAAGTTACTCGGTAGCCTAGTTCATGCTAAAAATGCGCCGAATGGAAATTAACCTCGAATTCGAGTTCGATTTCAGAAATTGAAGATTCTATCATGTCACAATAAATTCTAGGATTGTCGACTCAGTTTCAGAAGATTTTTCTACAACCCGAGACTTTTTGGGAAAAAGTTGTCCTAGGGCCATTTTTGTCCAGAAAAAGGCCAGGATCGTTTTTGATCATGTGATTGGGATGTAAGATAGATCAATTGGTGAGGAAAAATACCAATTTGATAATTGAGATACTAATGGAATTTATCGAATTCGAATTGAGTTGATTTGAGGACCGGTAAGTCACCAATTGAATAGGAACCCAAGGAAATTCGTATGCCCCCTCTTCCTATGGTCTTTGGACCATTTCAAGGTTGTAAAATGAAGGTCTTGGTGGCTGAATTGCAGCCATGGAAGCCATACATGGCTAAGGTTGGTCTAGGGGACAAACTTGTGGAAAATTTGGCTTGGTGGCTCCCCCTTGGTCTGCTCATCTCTATCCTCTCCCTCTCTTTCTTTCCTGCCGTGGACAGCTTCTTCCCCCCTCTCTCTTGTTGCTGTTCAACCACCATAGCAACCGAAGAAGCAGCCGGGGCAAGCTTGTCGCCGCCAAGACCACTCGCACCATCGCCGGAAGCCGCCCTCCACCCACGCAAGTGCCACACTCACCGCCGTGCCTTGCCGAGCCTCATGCCGTCGTTCCAGCTTGTTCTACCGCCCAACAAGCTTTTTGGATTGTTGTGGGTTGCTACCAACTGCCGTTCGAGCCTCGTGAGTCCACATCTAGGCCCGGTTTGGCCTTTTCCACCTTTGCCAATCAATCCTTGCCTAAACATAGCTTGTTTCCCTTTTGTTTCAGCAAGAATAGAACAAAAAGTTTGTGGGTTTCAGAGGTGTTGTTCAGCCCGTTTTGAGGTGGTTCTGGGCCTCAAAACCTAGGCCCGCTTTGGAGAAAGTCGGCCCTCATTGCATTCCCAACATTTTGAATTGCTCGGCCCGTAAAACAAGTGAGTTTAACTCACTAATCCCTACTTAGTAGACTAATGATGCTTATAGGTTAATTAGATTTAATTAAGTGCAATTATGTGGATATATTAGATTAAAATAATTAAATTAGGGATTTACTTATGCATGTTAGGCAAACGATTAGTGTAATTAGCGAGTAGATAGGCTCGGGTAATTATTGAACAGGTCTCGGAAATTTTCCGGGTCCGTCTTGGCTTCCAATTAGGCATTACGAGCCTAAATTTGATTTCTTGCATTTATTTAATATTTTCCGTAATTAATTAATTAATTACTTATTTTCCGAAAATTAGGTTGGGATAGCCGACGACCGGAATTTTATGCTAATTATCGTGGTGCAGTCTGTTTATTTATTTGAGTGCTAACTCGTGCTGAATTGATTTATTTGTGATTTTAGGATTTATTTCCTAAATTAAGAAATTTGGTAATTGAGTAGAAAATTATCGAGCGTCAGTCTATGGCGTCAAAAACCTATATTTTTGGACTACTGAAAGAAGTGGGAGAAATTGAAGTGAAATTTATTATATTTTGGTTAAGGCCGACCATGTGTCCATGCACGATATTTTATCTGGTATGATAAAAGATGAGAAAGAATATTGGATGTTGTGGCTCGGTGATTGAATACATCTCCTTAGAGAATGCACGTGACTCGGTGTTTATATACATCACCTTTGAAATGGCATGTGGCTTGGTGATTAGTACGTCGCCTCAGAGAATGCACGTGACTCGGTGATTTGGTATATCGCCTTTAGAAAATGCACGTGACTCGGTGATTTGGTATATCGCCTTTAGAAAATGCACGTGGCTCGGTGATTAAGTATGTCGCCTTAGAGAATGCACGGGGCTTGGTGATTAGACATGTCGCCTTAGAGAATGCACGTGGCTTGGTGACTAAATATGTCGCCTTTAAAGAATGCACGCGCCTCGGTGACTAGATATACTATCTTGGAGAATGCATGCGATTCGTTGATTATATACATCACATTTGAAATGCACGTGGCTCGATGATTAATACGTCGCCTTAGAGAATGCACATGACTTAGTGATTTGGTATATCGCCTTTAGAGAATGCACATAACTCAGTGATTAAGTACGTCGCCTTAGAGAATGCACTGAGCTTGGTGATTAGATATGTCGCCTTAAAGAATGCACGTGGCTCAGTGACTAAGTATGTCACTTTTAGATAATGCACGTGACTCGGTGACTAGATATACTATCTTGGAAATTGCATAATATGGATGAAAATGACCGAGTAATGGTCTGATTGACATGTAATCAACTAGGTCGATTGATCGATGTTTCGATATGTTGTGGTTGATAGGGTGCCTATTCGAACTATGCTAATTTGTAGGTGGAAACTTAGGCCAAGGTAAGTCCTCTGACTCATGTTGTGCATTGGCAGCCCTTATGACATATTGATTTCCTAATCGGATCTTAGGGAGTAGAACTTATGAGACGTAGTCTCACCCCGATGTGGGATAACATTTCAGGCCCGTAGATGGCAGCATCTCCACCTCCTCATCCTCCAATGCAATATGGTATTCCTGAAGAGATCACCGAGGTAGGATACCACTTCCCGATATACCACCACCCAGAGGGGTTAGAGTATGTGTTGATAAAGTCCAAGGTCTGGGTTAATGTGAATAGAAACGACCTAGTACCCCACAAGTATCGATCATGGTATCATCACTACCATGATGGACGAAGAGAAGGTCACATCCTGAAAGGTGGGGTGCCTTTGTACGTTCTGGAGGCAGCATTCGGGCTGGGAACAGCATACCCTAAGGGTGGGTCGATAGTGGATGCCAATGATCCCAAGCTTGAGGGCGATCCTAAGTTACCAATATACTCAGCTGAGGGCAATAATTGGAGTGAAGAGGAAGGGGGAAATCGTCGAATAGGATGAGCCATGGGAAGATGAGCCAGAGGAGGAGGAACCGGAGGGGGATCAGGAGTTGGAAGACCCTGATGAGGAGTTTGAAGAAGAACCTGAAGAGGAGTTGGAGGATGAACTCAAGGAGGATCCAGAGTATGATCCCGATGAAAACTGAGACCTCCGTCTTGTTTTGCAAACTCTGAGTCTAATCTGATGTGTGATAGATCTGACTTGTTAATAATATTGTAAAATATACTATGAGGTTTGCTCTGTATAAAAGTGTGGTTGTGGTTTTTCAGTTGTGAAAAAAATGGCCCTACTTTTCTATCCCATTGTTTTATTGTCTAGGGATTTTCTATATGCTTCTGCATGCGTATTAAAATTAATGGGTCGGCAATGCGTCCTAGGACATCGCTATCATATCAACTAGGTAAGGGATGGGTGCGTGCCCAAGGATTGAGGCGTATGGGTGCGTGCCCAAGGATCGGGGCGTTCTTTTTCTTCTTCCTTCTTTTTAGCCAGTCGTCGGCCTTTCCTTTTTAGCTGGTCGTCAGCCTTGGCTATGGCTAGCGTCGGCGACCTTGCCGGAGCATCACCGACCCCCAGAAATGTCGAGCCACAGTGAGGCTCGTTGGCCTAAGCCTCGCCGTGGCTGGGCGAGGCCCGGCGAGCCTCGGCCTCACCCTAGCCTAGCGAGGCTCCAACAAGCTTGCCGAACCTCGCCCAATCGATTGCCAGCCACGACGATGGCCGGCGATTAGCCAAAGAGAAAAAGAAAAAGGAAAAAAAAAAAGAAAATATAATAAAAGAATTAAAAAATTAAAAGAAATAAAAAAATCTAAGAATCCTACCAAATGTTTTTTATGCAGAGAATAAAAATTTTGAGAAGTTATCAAATGTGTTCTTTTGCTCAGAAATTATTCCCGAGAATAGAAACTGAAAAAACCATTTCTCATCAAAAATTATTCATCGGAATAGAAGCGTTATTAAACACGTCCTTAGTTACTTAACAAGCGCTCTATAACACGTTGCAACTAGCAACAAAATTTAAAAAAAAAAAATGAAGTGTATAAAGGTCAATTTACTAAATGCATCCGTATGTGAATGCACTAAAAGGTGGCCGTGTCCATGAATTGCTTTTCCGATGTTTAGGAAACCTTGGACGTGAAAGGCGAAGAGATGCTCATGCTCGACAGTTTCCTCAAATAAAATATGAGAGAGTGGTTTCCTCGATCCAATGTCCTATTCTTTTAAATACTCTGGGTTGATAACATTTGAAGTGGAGATCGTAAGCTTCTTTCTCTATCTTGATTTTGCATGCGTACAGAGGATTCCCAAGAAGTTCATATCGAAGAAGTTGAAGGAGGTTATGGTATAACTGCTTCATGCTTGGTACCCAACCAAATTTTGATGGCGGAACTCTATTGATATACCAGGGTGGACACATCATATATCTTCAAGATAGCTAACGCCCTTCAAAATGGATGTATTCTCTCTCTCTCTCACGCCCTTCAAAATGGAAGTATGCCCTTCAATTTAGACATGTAAAATTCAACTTCAGAGAAATTAAGAAATTTCAGTTATTTACATTTAGTGATTTCATATGAAAATGTGTATTGTGAATTTTCCAAAGATTTTGACATAAATTTCACAACAATGAGGGTGTTATCTCATCTGGCTTTTCGGACCCTTATTTCAACTTTTGTTTCACTCATTGTTCCCCTTTAATATTTTATAAATCAAAAAGAAAAGTTTCTCAGATTTCATGAGAACATCATATATGATTGGTTGTATGGTCCTTCGCCTTCACTAGAGATTAAGTCAACACAGTAGCAAGATTTGGAAAACCAACAAATTCGAAATCAAAAGAAGAAGTCGACGTGCTCAGAAGTTATGAAGCTCAACTTTTCATGACTCCGAGAAATTAAGCCCTCACACGATAGCCACGCCTTTTGAAAATTTTTCTTTTACCCTATAGTGATGGCAAAGGCTGCAAAGAAAACTTAAATGAATCAAATTGATTCATAATCTTATAAAGATTATAAAAGCCCTGAACCATCCATTTGATCAAGTAGCACAAATCACAACAAAATGGCAAATACTTCTCACGGATGGACTTTCACCTTTTTTCCTCGATCCGAAGAAATTGTCTAGATGTACTGAAGGACGACGGTCAATTTTTCACCGGGGTCCTTAATTTATTAGTCACTCTAGATTGCTGTGTATACAATACCAATGCAAAAAAGGGATAATTGAACTAGGTAGGTTCGACTTAAAAAAAAAAAAACTAGGTAGGTTCAGAGAGAGAGAGAGAGAGAGAGATGCCATATGTCCGAGAGAGAACCACTACAACAAAGGCACTATGTCGCTGTGTTTTCTTTTATTGCATTTTGAAGCAATTTTAGTTGCGGCTCGGACATACAGCTACAGATCGCTAACATAAGAAGGTTACTGCACATGAAAGAGGTCCTGTCATCGCCATAAAATCTTTTCTAGCCTCGTATCTTGAAGATGCTGGAATTATAGTAAATCTTTAATGAGCTTTCTTCAACAACGGGCACAAGTAGTTGTTTTATTCTTTTTATGCTGGACCTAAGATATTTGGGAAAAACACAACTAGTTAGAACATGGGCTCGACAATGATCACTGTACCTCTAGAGATAACATTTGATGATGAAAAGCGCAAAATGATGTTCGGAGATCTCAATTGTGTGTTATGATGACCATCCTCCTAAAAATATAATGAGTGCAACAAAGAGGACTGAGCATAATGGCCAGAAACCAGCACAAGACATCATATTAGTGATGACTTGAACATTGCCCAATTAAATCTTCAATAATTTGGACTGGAGAAGGATTTAGAGGAAGCTTAGATCACAAAAAGTGAGAAAATCAATAAACAGAGGGGCTCATAATTAATTTGTAAAGCATAGCAAAACATAGAGAAGATGTTACGTGATCACACTAAAAGCTTATATCATAAAACAGAATGAGCAAAACGCGATCAGCCACATCTTCCATCACTTGAAAAAAAATGCAAAGATGTGAACACTGGAGCTCCATTCACTTCATTGCAAAACACATTAGTTGTGAAATTCATTGACACAAACTTAGTGCTGTGTGGCCAAAGCATCTAATGAACAATAGAACAAATAATGAATGGTTGTAAACCCAAAGGCAGAGTTCATGAGTCATAATCATTGCAACCTAGTAAAACTTGAGTAGTTCAATTATGAAAATAGAAGTGCATTGAGGGCCAAAAATATAGTGTAAGGTAATTAGCAAATGGCATTAGGTAATCTAAAAAACCCATACATCAACAGAGACAATTTCCAAGCATTTCACCATCCCTTAGCTAATCTCTAGTGCCAGTACGGGCAACATTTCAACTTATCTTTAATACAAAAGATACTGTAAATCAAACAAGGAAAACAGAGGTCAACAGTGACTATCTGGACACACGGAAAAAAAGAGCAACGCCCAGCAATGACTGATAAGAGCAATCACAGGTATACTTCAAAGTGAACAAAGAGGACGAGGTATAATGCAAGAAAAGTAAACCCAAAACATGATTTAGTTACAGCAACCATGCTACATTTGCATTCCACTTTCAAGCTCCATTGAACTGATCTTGAGACCAAACTCATGTTTCAAGTCTATCCCCCAATATGCCATTTAAAACCACAACACGCGAAAAGCAATCCACAACATGTGCAAAAACTCGCAAACACGTGCAAAGGCAGAACATGCTTGAAGCGTGTATAGAGATAAACTCCACACTTTATAATCAAAGTTCATTGAGGTGTTCAAACTTAGTTTCTACCCTAGCCTAGACCAGAAAAAAGTCTCTTATTTTTTTCAGAAAGATTCTTGCACTAACATGACCATTATAGTGTGCCCATCAATATCGAGAGGATTTTCAGCTCATTATTGGGTGTGAACTAGATTGCAACTCGTGGTCTATCTGGCTCAACTAATCATGTGCATAAATAATTTATTATTGTAAAACAATATCTTCAATTTATATCAAACTATCTTACAAATTAAATCTACCACCAAAAAAAAAAAATGTGGCGTTTGTGTGACTTCATGTGCTCTTGTTAAATAGGGTAATATAATATAATATATGTCTAATTTCTTATTCTACTTCCCTCTATCACCTTGACGTTCTTTGCGAACATATGCCAAATATAATGTCAACAATTGCTGCTTATGAGGTTATTTAACTATAAAGTCGTCTATAGAACGTTATATATGATTCTAAGAAGGTGGGACCTCCATTCATTCTAGGAAATGCAACCTTGGACATGTGGGTCTGCACATATCTAATCAAGCCAAAAAAGAAAAAAATTAAAAATTTATCTTAATGGCAGCATTTTTGCCTTTATATATATATATATATATATATATATATTAATCATACATGTATAGTAGTACACTTTGGCTAGCTACGTGTGAACTTACCGAAGACCAAAGATTACTTTTAAAACCATAACACGCGAATTGCAATCCACAACACGTGCAAAGGCAGAACATGCTTGAAACGCATATAGAGATAAACTCCACACTATATAATCAAAGTTCAATGAGGCGTTCAAACTTTGTTTCTACCCTAGCCTAGACCAGAAAAAAGAAAATCTCTTATTTTTTTCAGAAAGATTATTACACTAACATGACCATTATAGTGTGCCCGTCAATAGTGAGAGGATTTTCAGCTCATTATTGGGTGTGAACTAGATTGCAACTCGTGCTCTATTTGGCTCAACTAATCATGTGCATAAATAATTTATTATTATAAAACAATATCTTCAATTTATATCAAACTATCTTACAAATTAAATCCACCACCAAAAAAAAAAAAAATGTGGCATTTGTGTGACTTCATGTGCTCTTGTTAAGTAGGGTAATATAATATAATATAATATATGTCTAATTTCTTATTTTACTTCCCTCTATCACCTTGATGTTCTTTGTGAACATATGCCAAATATAAGGTCAACAATTGCTGCTTACGAGGTTATTTAATTATAGAGTTGTCTATAGAACGTTATATATGATTTTAAGAAGGTGGGACCTCCATTCATTTTTAGGAGATGCAACCTTGGACTTGTGGGTCTAGGGGTGAGCATGGTCCGGGTTGGTCCGGGCCACCCCCTAACCCTAGGACCAACCACCCGTACGGTGTCGGTCCTCAATTTTAGGACCGAGGACCGACCCTATTGAGCCGGGACCAAGAACCGGACCGACCCATTGGGTTCGGTCCAGCCTTGGTCAACCCGGACCGAACGATAATTTTTTCGTCTTATTTTTTATACCCCTAAAAAAGCAAACCTACAAATTCAAATTACACATCCATTGACAATGCGACATTGTGCAACTAAATTATAAATACCAATACATATTTGACAAATTTAAGATGACACAATAGAAATTTTGTACTTGCTAACCGCTCATCGAGATATGGGACAAGATGGAAAGTTCTTGTAATCATCTATCTTTAATATTCATAACATCATATGCAAAAGAGTTTTTCCGCATTTGATCATGTAGAGTCCACTCAACCAAAAAATGAGCTTCACATCACTTGACTAGCAAATCATTGTAGCAACTGCAATACTACTCTACTCTTCAAAAACTTCTACCATTTGACACAAATTGAAAAGCAAAGTGCAGCTGAAATTTATTAGTAGAATACAATTAAACTAAAAAAAGTTCAAAATACTTAATATAAATCATGAACCTCTAAACACCTGAAAACAAAACAAATAACACATAATTAATACTCAACAAAAGTTTTAAATTGAAATTACTATTAGTATTATTGATAGAATATTTCAATATAATATAATATAATAGACATTTTACTTAGGCTTGAATATATAAAAGAATTATACATAATGTAATATAATATATAAGGTTGGTCCGGGGTTGGACCGACCCAAAACTCTAGGACCGAGGACCAACCCGCACGGTGTTGGTCCTGGAATTTTCGAGACCGAGGACCGACCCAATCCCCTTGGGAACCGGACCAGACCGGCAGGTTGGGCCGATCCGGTCGGTCCGGTCAGGGTCAACCTAGACCACTGCTCACCCCTATGTGGGTCTGCACATATCTAACCAAGCCAAAAAAGAAAAAATTTAAAATTTATCTTAATGGCAGCATTTTTGCCTTTATGTTCTTCCGAGGAGCCTAAAAAATTGAATTTGGTGAAAAGTTTGGGGCACTTCATTTAAAAGTAATCTTTGGTCTTCGGTAAGTAGTTAACACCGAAACACGGGAAGAAAAAATAGTACTATATATATATATATAATCGTACATGTATAGTCCACTTTGGCTAGCTATCCATCTACTTAAAATAAAAGAAAAGTTATCGCTAAATGAGTTGGTATGTTGTCGACCAAAAAAAAGAAAAAAAGTCAGCATGTCAGACCATTACAATTAATAAAGATTCTAGAGAAGATAGAGGACATTCATGATGGTCCAAAACAACAATGCCTTAAATAAACGTTCCTCGATTAAACATCCATCACCTAGTACAATAATTTCCCATTAAACTAAAGTAACATATAATAATGGGACAAGCCTCCATAGAGAATTTTATGTGCTTGACCGCAGGTTGGTTTTTAATTTTATTTATTTATTTTAGGAAAAGCAAAGGCACCTTCCGACCAAATTTCTATGAAGTTGTCTGGCATTTTTAGAAACTTTATGCCTCCCTTCAACTTCTTCTTCTTTTTTTTTTTTTTTTTTTTTTTTTTTTGACTATTGCTTTGCTTCCATGAAAAATGTACATGCGAGGGTTTCCTTGCTGTTTCTTTTAACCCGTCTCAACTGCATTATTGTCCTTCTCAACTTCGATTTGAACTACTTTGTCTAAGAATGGTTGACACATCAAGCAAGCTACTCTATACATGAAAATTATATGGGTAATTTCTAAAATATGTGTTATAATAGGCATATATGTAATGCATTTACCCCCTAATTTTTTTTTTTTTGTGAAATCATATTTTTGAGATAAATATGTCACATAAATATAAGTCGAGTTTTTGTGTCATAAAAAGAAATTTTGGGTAAATATATAACATTGTACAAGTTTGCGATAAATCTATCGCAACAAAAATTAGAGTAAACGTATGACAGTGAGCATAATTTAGGATTTTTTTTAGGCTTTTACCCTAAAGTATAATCACTCCAAATTGAAAATCCTTTTAATCCCTAACATAAACACCAGAGGGCCCATGGGCTTAGAGACGAGTCTGATATTCACTTTATATATCAGCTTGAAGTCACGCCCAGATCACGAGGAAGACTTGAAGTCTTCGAGCTCCCTTTTCTCGCCCAACCAGCGACAGACGCTTCTTTGAGGGCTAGTTTTTCCGTGTGCAGAGCAGAGGAGGCCACGATCTTCTTCTCAAACCCAGCGATCAACGTCCCCTGGTCGTCCCGAGCGACTCCGGCAACCGACCCCTCCGACGAATCGGCTAGCCAGGACCAGGAGCCATCGATATTCATCTTCACGAAGCCCTTTCCCGGCAGCAGTGACCATGAACACGGTACGATTCTCTTCTGACTTTTTCCTGGATTTGCCTTGACGAGTTCGGTTTCATGAAAACCTTGCTCAGAATGAGTGCGGTGTCCACGATCGAGGACGGATCTGGTCGTCGGGACTGATATACCAATTTGTATTTTTGTGCGTTCCTTCCTGTATAATTGGACCAAAGTCTCCCTGATCAGCTTCTTAACAAGAATAGACAAGTGGATTTATGAGAAGATTGCCGGCTAATCTCAACCTTTCCAAAAACTTGACTTACAAATGATATGGATCATTCGGAGTTTAAATATAATACGGTCATTTGCATATTTGCTTCTTTTTTTGTTATTCTGTAACTGAATTTATATAATAGTCTGCGATAGTATTTTTTATGCTTTTCTCTGATCATTGGTAACCTCACTCATGATATATTTACGCGATATGTTTGTGGTTGAGACCTTCAATCAGCCAAGGGCGAAGGCCTATCTTGTTCACCCACAACGGAGAGAGGTAGAGAGCTGCTAAAGCTAAAGTTCAAAATGGGGAGCTCAGAGGCAGGAGCATCATCAGGAAGCGTGTATCAAGTGTTCTTGAACTTCAGAGGACCCGACACTCGTCATGGATTTACTGACTTCCTCTACCATAGCTTGACTGATGCTGGTATCTATGTCTTTCGAGATGATGAAGAGCTCCGTGTTGGTGAAAAAATTGATGGAACACTCCAGAGAGCGATCGACGACTCGAGGATCTATATCCCCATCTTCTCTCGAACCTACGCTTCGAGCCACTGGTGTCTCCGTGAGCTCAGGCAGATTGTGGATAACACCTCTAAGTTGAATGGGAATAAAGAGATCTTACATATTTTCTTTGATGTGAAACCTGATGATGTCAAGCTGAAAACCCCATTGTATTGGGATGCTATTCTCAATTTGGAGTGCGAGAAGAAGCTGAGCACTGAACAAGTAGATTCCTGGAGAGAGGCTTTGAAGGAGGTTTGGTGCAATAAAGGGTTGGGAAGCCAAGAACTACAAAGGGTGAGCTTGCTGCATTCTAAGATCCTTATTTTCCCTAATTTCTTTTTCCTGGTTGCAAAAACTGAGTAAATAATTCATAGAAAGAAGGAACATACTAAATGTAGGAGAAGAGAATCCAAAAGCATAAAAATCATGCTAGAGCTATTAAAATTGTTAGTGTTCTTTATTTCACTATAAGCACTATCATATGTCTAATTTTAATGAAGAACTAAAAATAGAAAACAAAGTTCATTTTTTTCCTTTCGTTGATGGTCTATATAAATTTTGTTCCATTGTTCACCGCTGTCATTTAGTAAGCAACTCTTAGTAAAATTCTAATGCTTCTAAAACTACTTCTCAAAACTTAGTAATATAGATATATCACAACATTTGAGGTGGGACTTCCACTAGTAATACAAAAATGGTATGCGTGTAAAATAAAATGTGAAACTATGGGTGACAAAGTGGAATAAATATACCATGCACGTTCCTGTCTAATAATTTGATCTTTCAATTAATACATCAAACATTTCTCCTCCTGAACATATAATGTCCCAATTCTAAGGTTGTCACATGAATATAATTGATAAAATGCTAATTTGCGATGCATAAATAGTTGTACATTCATCTTGCACAAAGAAGATTAACATAATTTGACGATTGCTAATCACATGTTGGGATCGTCAATTTTCGTCATGACACAATGCAACTCGTGGCACCTAGCAATGTGAATGAAAAGTGCCTTTGAAAGTGATGTAGATTCATATTTTTTATGGTTACATAAAATTAGCTAGAAAAATCAAATCTAAAATCCTTTAGGGTCAATTCCATCATTCTCGTCAAAATGTTTGTTTTATGCATGCTTTGTGTTATTTTGGAATTTTACAAGATCAAGTACACATAAGGTTTGCAAAACATATCAAATTACAAATGTTAAGTTATTAAAAGCGATAACTAGGAAAACCTTACATTCAAGTACAAAATTTGAGAAGAAACGTCTTGATTGTTGATGTCCCATTAGTTATCGAATTATTGTGCAAGTTAAGCGAGATGCAATTGAATAACATCAACTGCTAGGAAACGAACAAAATAAAAAGGAGATTCCGTCGAAGTCTCGATGGAATTGTATCATGAATGAAATATATATATATATATATATATATATATATATATATATATATATATATATATATATATATATATTTATTCCCTTCTATTTTCCCTATTGAAATGGTTTTCCTTCATGACATCCCTGGGGAACTCATTAAGTTGGTTGTTGAAGAGGTTGTGAAGAAGTTGAAGACTAAGCAAAAGTCTCGTGATCGAACATTTAATTGGAATCGATGATCAAGTGGTAGTCGTAAAAAATTTGTTAGATGTAGGCTCGGAGGTGGACGGCTCATCCAAATTCATGGCATGGGGGTATCGGTAAAACAACTCTCGCCAAGGTCTTGTTCAATCAACTTTCTACCCACTTTGAAAGTGTTGCTGCTTTCTTGAAGATGTTCGAGAAAATCGTCAAGAACTGATGGCTTGGTTGAATTGCAAAAGAAGTTATTATCTCGAAATAGCAAATGCCACAGAACGGGAAGCATCGATGCAACCGACTATGGAATGAAGAGGATTGAAGAAACACTTTGCCTTAAGAAGGTCTTCATTGTACTTGGATGATGTTGATAAAAGCGAACAAGTGGAGAAATTAGTTGGAAAAGATGCTTTGGTTTCGGGTTCTAGAGTACCGATTACTACTAGAAACGAGGATGTTTTGCAAATCACTGGACCAAAGTATGAAATTTTAAAACATGAAATGAAGGTGATGAGTAGTGATCATGCTTTACAGCTCTTCGTAGACATGCATTTAATAGTGACTCTCCTCCAGAGGATTACTTTGTGGTATTTCAAAGAAAATTGTATCTCGCTACCGGAAGACTTCCTTTGACTATTGTAGTAATTGGTTCATTGTTGAAAAATAAAACACAAGAACTATGGAAAGAAAAATTGGACGAGTTACGCGAAGCACCTCCACAGGGTGTTTTCCAAGTGTTGAAAGTTAGCTATGATGCATTGACTTTTGAGCAACAACAAATTTTTCTGGATATTGCATGCTTTTTCATCGGTGAGGAAAAGACAAACGCAATTTACATGTGGCGGGATTGTAAACTTTTCCCACTTTCTGGAATTGAGGTGCTCAAAAACAAGTCCTTGATAAAGATTGGAAAGGGCAATGAGTTTTTGATGCACGATCAGCTAAGAGATCTCGGAAGGGGAATTGTTCATAACAAAAATCCAATGAATCCTGAAGAGCGTAGTAGGTTATGGATTAAGGATGAAGTCCTCGATACAATAAAGACAAAGAAGGTGGAAAACTTATTGAGATAACTGATGGATTCTCTTTTTTCTTCTTGGTTTTTATACTTTTCCTTGATAAAATAGAATGTTGAATGCTACTCATTTCTTGCTCTCATTTGCAGATGAAGAATGTTCAAGCAATGGTACTTGAACCGTTCCCTCCAAAAGTACATATCGAAAGTGAAGAGATTGAAAGGTTTGAAAAGCTAAGATTCCTTAAACTTGAGAGAGGAACCTTTGTTGGAGATCTAATGGATTGTTTTCCCAAATTAACATGGTTTGATTGGAGTGCTTTTGATTTAAAGTGTGAGCTGACCAATATGTGCTTAAAGAATGTAGTTGTCCTTCAATTTTCAAGCATTGCCGGTTTAGACGATACAAAATTATGGAGCCTAATAAAGGTGCGTCATATGCTTATTTCTATTCTGTCCTTGAAAGCATCATTTGAACTGTTCCTCCATTGGATAATGCATTCACTTTTTATAGGAGGCAAGAAAATTGAAAGTTCTTGAACTTAGTGACTGTGATTGCATAACCAAAACACCAGACTTATCAGGATGCTCAACTTTAGAGAGGCTTACTTTTTGGGGTTGCTCTGGTTTAAGGAAGATTCACTACTCTATTGGGAAGTTAAAGCATCTGATAGAGTTAAAGTTTGATCGATGCCCTCAGTTAGAAGGTTTGCCTGAAGAAATCTGGGACTTACAGAATCTAGAACACTTCTCTTTAATGTATTGTGAGGGAATAAAGGGATTACCAGATTCCATATATGAGTGGAAATCATTACGGGAGTTGCATCTTTCAATTAAAGTTCCAGTGGAGTTATCGGCTGCTATTAGAAATCTTGGGAATTTGGAAGTGCTTTGGATTGTAGCCAATTTGAAAGGTCAACTTCCTTCTGAAATTGGCTTGCTTCCACAGCTGCAACGACTGGTTTTAAGAGGGTGTAATGAAATCCAAGAGTTGCCGGCACTCCCAATAAGTCCAACCCATCTGACAGTGTCATCTACGTCGTTACAAGTTGTTCCGGATCTCTCAAACTTGACTAATTTGGTTGAGTTGGACCTAAGCGACAAGTTTGACATTGATGAACAAGATGAAATTCATACTGGTGACTTAAGGTGGATCGGGAGGTTAGCGAATCTAGAAGAGTTGAGTTTGCATCTCCTCCATGTCCCTGCTCCCGCTGAGTTGGCTTCCCTTTCTCAGCTTAACAAACTCACTTTGTCTGGATTGAACCTACAACCCTTCACACAACTTCCCTCTTCTATATTAGATCTAACCCTTGAGAGTTTCCAATCAATCACCTTACTCTCTTCCAACCTAAAGAATTTGTCAAATTTACAGCTCTTTTGCTCTCAAATGCAAGAGATTAAACTCGATGGGCTTCTGGTTCCAAATTTAACAGGGCTTCATCTTGGTTTTTGTGGACCCCTCGAGAGATTCGTGCTGTCCAGCATGATGAAGCTAAAAGAGGTCTTCGTGGAAAATTGCCCAAAACTAAATGAGATACACATTGCTGGGGTGTTGGAATCGTTGGAGGAATTGCATATCAAAAAGTGCAAGTCCTTCACAAGGTTAGTGTACGACAAACAATCGGAATATTTTCATGAATCTTCACTAATCCTTGCATCGGGAGTCTTCAATGAGTTGCAGAAGCTGTGGCTACAGCTTTGCCCTAAGATACTCGGTATTCAAGTTGTTGGTACGTTGGGATCGTTGAGAAATTTGTTACTTTATTTTTGTGGGCATTTGCAAAGTCTTGGTTTGTCAAACTTAAAGAACCTCAAGTCTTTGGACATAGATCTCTGCCATGAGCTCCGGATTGTTGAGGGCCTCGACAAGTTGGAGTTTTTGAGCGACTTATTTCTAAATAAGTGCCGATCGTTGGAAAGTTTGATTGATGTATCAACCACCCAATTGCCAGATGAATGCCAATTATATATCCGCAAATGCCTGGAATTACGTGGGGTTAAGCAAGGATTTGCAGGCACTGTCAAGCGTTTCAAGCGTCATAAGGTGAGTCAAAACCATCCACAACAAATTTAGGCAGATTTCTAAGAGTTTTGGAAATTAAAAAAAAAAAAAAACAATCATACAAACGTGAATTAAACTTGGACTCGCTCACTTTAAAAGGCAGCTGTCGCACGTGATGTTTTCTCCTCTTTTTTTCCTTGTTTTGTATATGAGAAAGTTTCATAGTTGCAGTAAGAGAAGTTCAGTTTTTATCACAGATGTTTTGAAAAACTTCATAATGTCGGAGATATATATATAGAATAACTCAGAGCATCTATTTAAAATGTTTTCTCGTTTTATATGAAGCGAATGATTTTATTTAGCATTTTTTCTATGTAATATACTCCATTATTTTTTCCAGTTCTTACTTTGTACCAGTTATTAGAACGACGACTTTCGTAATTTACGATATTTACCTTGAAGATAAAAAATTAAAGTCATAAATGCATCAGAAGTTCTAAAATTAACAAAAATTCCAGTCGAGTGATAAAATTTGTCAAAATTCCAGTCGAGTGATAAAATTTGTCAATTTGATACAATCGTATCCATTCGTTAATCATGTCCAATTTGACTTATGGAAAATGCTGATCATGCATTTTGTTTCATTCATTTTCCTCTCCTACGTGGCATAGAGCTTCAAAGAAAATGTTTGGGTGCAAAAACGTCTGTCCTTTGAAGGTTTGCCCCAAATTTCCAAGCCCTAATTGAGTTTTCTTCTCGAGTTCTCCTCCCCTGTGCACTGGTCTTTCTCGTTCATAGTGTACTTCTTATTCGTGGAGTCCGTTGCTTATTTGTCGATCCTCTTGTTCTTCGTTCGAGTGTCCCCTTCTTCTTCGTTGAGTCCCCAAATTTCCTCTTCGTTCGGGCGCGACGATGTCGAGTCCTCTCACAACTACTCGATTAGGTCAACGAGGATGTCGAGTCCTCTTCGTCCTAGCCCGACGGCTTGAACAAATGGCTTACAAGCCACTACATCAGGCTTAATCCCCTTTTCTTGTATGTTGCTTTCGTCCCCATGGAGCCATGTGAACTCATTTAAGGTGTTTTCTCTTGTGGATTAAATAGGTCTGAAGTTTGGGAGTGATGTCAATGAGTATATGCCGAAACACAGGAAGTTCTTGCGATCTGACTAGTCTTAGCGAAATAAAAGATAGGACCGTCCAAAGAAAAAAGACATGGATTGTTCGCATGATTTTGCTTGGATTAATTAATGCGGGAGCAACTGTATTTAATGCTCGATTTCGGCTTTCTTTACTTGGGAAACATGCTAGAAATAATTGGGTATTTGGCTTTATTATGAATACATCTTTTGGCCTGTGGAGTCAAATTAAATGGGTCATCTTTGCTCAAAGTGCTATTTGTTCACTTAGAATCTCCAGAATATCCAATGCCGGTATGATTTCTTTAATATTTTATTTGGGATGTTTTCAATTTAGAGCTTGTACTGGCCTATATAATTTGCCAATCCAAAGTGCTATCTATTTTTGGAGTGCCGATTTTCAAGGACAATCAGGTCTGAGGTGCTGAAGCTTTTACTAGTACAGGACCATTCATGCTATGGGTGAAAAAAGCATGTTTTTAGTGTTACAATCATCTGCAATTAGATGGCAAGTTGGGGAAGATGGTATTCGTTTTTCTTCTTTCATGTTGCCAAATTTGTTGCTTGGAGCCCTTCGGGCAATGTAACAAAAACCTGGATAAAATATGTTTGTTTATGAGTCCTAGAATTGGTCTAGTCAGTTCTTTGTCAAATCAAATTTGCGTAGGGCCAACCTGTGGCAATTATGTGTCCTTCCTCTGGTGAGGCCAGTAAAATGGTGATATACGATGCCATGGGTATGTTAATGTCTCCGGTTTTTGCAGGAGGAAGAGAGTGTGCCGGCTGCATTGACAGACCGATTGATGGTTGGGCATGCAGAGGGCGGCACAGCAGCAGCAGCAGCAGCAGCAGATGATCTCGCAAAACTCTTTGGGAAGCTTGAGCTTCAGTAGCAGAATGTCACTGTCGAGGGAGGACGAGGAGATGTTGAGGTTGGCTCTGTCCACTTTCAGGGCCGAGGAGGAGGAGATCGAGAGGAAGAAGATGGAGGAAGAGACCAAACGCTTGGCCACTATTCACGAGGTACGCAACATGAAATCCCCACATGAAAATGGTTTACTTGGGGGCTTTTTCTTTTCTATGTTCTGTTAATAGCAAATAAGAGGTGAGGGGTGTGTGTGGTTATATTTATGGAGAGTTTTTTGTTACTTTGTTTTGGGGAATGAACAGGAAAACGGAAGCGTAGATGATGGTGGCGAGGATAAAACTGCTGAGGAACGAGAGAGAGGCGGTGGTGAAGCAGATGAGGCGCGACATCGCGTTGCTTCTTCAGTCTGGTCAGGATGCCACTGCTTGTGTCCGGGCACATCTAGTTCTTCTACTACGATTTGCTTTTGGTCATTGCATTGGCAGTTGGTGTGGCTTTTTGTATTGGACGGAATTCATGTCTGTGTTGAGAGAATTACTCTCAAATTTCCAGTGGTTTTTGTTCGTCTAATTTATAATTAGAATGCTTTGAGAGTGCTGAACTTGAAATGGTCATATCGGTTTTTGGTTGCATTCAGTTAAATTTATAATCCGGTGTGAAAGAAAAATTTCATAGTGGGACGAATTTTTGAGATTTTGAATCCACATTTTATTTTATTCATGAAATGCTCTATATATATCACAGACTTCTAGAAGACTTAACATTCAAGTAGGAATGCTTTTGTATGTGAATTAATCACCCGACATTTCAGCATTCCAATCGACGAGGCTGGTAAAAAGAATATCGTGGACCTACCTGAAAAGCCTAAAGGTGGTTTGCATGTGTGACTTGATAACATTAAATTGAACCTACAAAGTGGTATGCGATTATGGAAATTGCTTTCTAATGTGTATGAGGGCCTGTGTCCGACACATGCCCGAAATTGACACGTGACCGACAACCGCGAATCCGAGCCAAGGGATCGACAAAAGCAAAGCGAAATCCCAAGCTATACATATGGGTCCGTTCGATGATTTCAATAAGAGTTGAAAAAAACTAATATATTCAGTACAAGAACGAGTATTTCCGACAGGTCTGCAAATACGTAGAGATATGGAAGTGTTATTGAAAATCACAGATTTAAGTGTCTTTAGTGTAGAAGTACACAAGTTTTTTAAACCTCTGATAAACCGCTGGGCTGAGGAAAAGAAAACAATGAGACTTCATTTTATTCCTCCTGCTCTGACCATTCAGGGTCAAAATTTTTAATCACTGTTTTCTAGTGGAATGTTTCCTGCTCGAGGGGGTTGTAATTTCATTGTCTCGCTTCTAGGGCACGTTTGATAGAATCCAATTCAGCGTGTGCCAGTTACACCTAGTGACCAGCAGGCATTTAATGGATATAATTATATTAGACTATATATGAGGCCAAAGCTGCTAAGTTCACTAGATTTCTTCGTAACAGAATGAGAAGGAATCAGAAGTTCTCCAATAGGAATGGTAAGAACGATAAAAGCTTTATGTCAGATTGCCAAACAGCCAACAACTTTCCATTAGAATATCTAGTTTTCAGTAGTAAAGCAATGCTGAAGCATGAAGCAGGAACAGAAGTACTGAAGACGAGGGAAGTAGGACTTTCAGTAGTTCAACCTGACACAAATGTACACACTCCCCTCAATAAACTATGGAAGGTTTAGAAACTTCCCACCAAGTCTCGCATTATGCACAACCAGCACAATGACACAACAAGTACATAGAACAATCGACAATTAATATATTATATTTTCTTTCTCCACTCATGCAAGCTCCTCTTTTAAATGTCCATAATTTTCCCTGTGAGCCTTGATTTCAGCAAAAGTTAGCTCACGTTAACCTTGTCATGCCTCGATTGGCTCAATCCGCACAATGCTTGATTCCTTTCGAGGAAGTCGGCTATCATGTCCCTAGCTCGATCTTGTGTGTTCTGATCAACCCATGACTTACCACAACCTTAAAACCAATTCCTACATTTTCCTTGTCTTTGCCACGCAAATTGGTGATTAAAGACTGCAAGAGTAGTTAAGCCCCGAGTCGACCTCATTAGGAGTTACACCACTTGATTTTGATGTTGGCGCCCTCAATCTTCCAGCTGCCGTTCTTTGATTTGGCAATTGAAGGTTCTACTAAATGCAATAGAAGCAACAGATGAATGCAAAAGAAGAAACATATGTTCACTATCAAGGTTATATGATAATTCTACTAGGAGTTTCTACACTATAACATAGACGATGCAAAGCAAAAGGAAAAGCATCCGTATAAAAAAAGAAGTGGACTTTGTCGTTGCAAGAAGAAATTACCATGTATAGCGTGATCACAAGAGCATCGAAGAAATTGGTGACATTTAAGAACAAAGCAGTAGCCACGTTACAAAATCAAGTCATGCAAATGTGAAGTGTAACTCCCGTTTTGGACTATAATAATGCTATGAAGAGAATGGTCATCCCAGAACTATCGCCAAATTCTGCATCAATGACTACCAAAAGACAAGAATATAAGAGGGACACAGACATATGCAAGCCTCGCAGAGAAGCTGCAAAGTGAGAACCGTAACTGCCCATGAAAGACAGGTTTTCTTTTTTGCTTCCTAAGTGTACTCTCATGATATATAAAACAAATCAGAACTGGGGCTAAGAAAAGAGTGGATAACACAAATGATGATGATTGCAATTAGAGATCACGATGCCAATAGCAGGGTACCCATGAGCTGCAAACCGTAGTACCGGATGCTCATTGAGGACTGAGTCTTGTATTCAAGACCAGGAGTGACCGAACAACAGCAGCCACTTACCAGTGGAATGAACAAAGAAGAAAAGGAGATATAGGCAGGTCGGAAAAACTTGTTAGATCTCTTTAAACCAAGTCTCAAACACAGTATTGAACAGGTTTTCTGTGCTTTACCCTGTTTTTCTTCTGTTTTAGCAGTTGAACCCCAAGACAACTGCCTTCACATTTGGTATTTGACAGTTAGAATAAACCCTGAGAATATGTCTGAATACCATTTGCCGCATTTCGAATAGATACAGCCACCTGCTGTAACATTGACTTCACTCCCAAACTTCAGACCTATTCAATCCACAAAAGAAAACACCTCAAATTAGCTCCCATACCTCCATCAGAACGAAAGAAAAATACAAGAAAGGGGCTTAAGCTTGACCTAGTGGCTCATAACACCTCCGTTCACCCTGTCAGGATCAGACGAAGAGGACTTGACATCGTCATCTCCCTCATCAAGCATCACTATAAAATCTTTTCTAGCCTCGTGTCTTGAAACTGCAGGAATTACAGTGGTTCTTCCAATGAACTTTCTTCAACAAAGGGTGCAAGTAGTTGTTTTGTTCTTCATTTCTATACCTTTTGAGGATGAACACTAGCCTTGTCCCTTAGAGCGTGGCTCATGACTCGATGATGGAGAGCACAAAATGATGTTTGGAGATCTCTATTGTGTGTTATGATGGTCATTGTTGCGATAGAGCAAGCGATCGAACAATAATATAAATAGAAAAAGAAAATAAATTGGACACAGATTTACGTGATTCAGTCATAAAGACCTACGTCCACGGGGAGAGCATCAGCGAATTTTACTATAGATCAAGCGATACAAAAGAGATTACACACTTAAGTCACTTAAACTCCCAAATCCCAATTTAATCCAAACCCAAGTCACGGCACAAAATTATCACACAAGCTCAAAACAAATGCTAAAAAAGAACTCATTTTCTTGATCGCGCTTCAGCTTGAAGACATGCGGCTCCTCCTTTTCTGGTGCAGCAGCAACACCCCGAAAAGAAGACCTCTTTCGCGGCTCCCTTCTGTGACTTCTACGTAGGATTCGGCGGCAATTTTCAGAAGCTCATGAGAAGACCTGCAAAAGATCTGCTTTTATACGTGGGTGTGCAGGACGTGTGCAGGGGACTCCATCTTTACGCCAAAGGAGGGAATTTGTGTGCCCAACCTTGGGCCCACCTACGCTCCTTGCTTCGTTGAACGTGGGTGTGTGCCCAGAGTCAACACTTTGACTCTGGGCCCACCTCTTTTCAATTCACGTACAGAGGCTTCATGCCAAAAGATTTCGGCAGAGCATGGGACTTCCGCAGCTTCACTCCAAAGAAGAAAAAAATTCCTCTTTTAATTATTTCCTCTTTTGTAAATCCGTCAAAAGTCCACAGTGAATTTCAAACTCGAGTCATAAATTAACAGTCATCATCCTACAAATCAAATGAGTGCAAGAAAGAGGACCAAGCTTGATGAGTGCAAAACCAGCATAAGAAACCGTGTTAGTGATCACTACTTTAATATCACCCAATTAAATCTTCGATAATTTTGGAATGGAAAAGGATTTAGAGGAACCTTAGATCACGGAAAGTAATAAAATTAATGAACAGAGGGGCTCATAATTAATCTGTAAAGCATAGCAAAACATAGAGAGGTATTACATGATCAAACTAAAAGCTTATTTCTTAAAACAGAATGAGCAAGCCATGATCAGCTACGTTTTCCATCACTTGAAAAAAAACGTGAACAGAGGAGCTCCATTCATTGACACAAACTCAGTGCTGTGTGGCCAAAGTATCTAATAAACACTACAACCAATAATGAATGGCTGTAAACCCAAAGGCAGAGTTCACAAATCACCATCACTGCCGTAACCCAGTAAACTTGAGAAGTTCGATTATGAAAATAGAATTCTAACCTTAAGAGCAGGCACAAGAAGAAATGAATCGAGGGCCAAAAATAGAGTAGTGTAAGGTAATCAGCATATGGTATTAGGTAATCTAACAAACTCATACATCAACAGAGACCATTTCCAAGCATTTTGACCGTGTCCCTCAACTACTTTTGAGTGCCAAAACGGGTAAATATTTCAACTTCTCTTCAATATAAAAGATACTACAACACCTCCAAGATCTATACAAAGAAAAACAAGAGAGCTCAACAGTGACTATCTGGAAACCTCAAGAGAAAGAACGACACCCAGCAGTGACTAATAAGGGCAATCACTAGTATACTACAAAATGAACAAAAAGGACAAGACATAATGCAAAAGAAGTAAAACCAAAACATGATTTAGTCACAGCAAAAAGAAAAAACATGGTTACACCATGCTACATTTGTATTCCTCTTTCAAGTCCATCGAAGCAATCTTCATTTCAAGTCTATCCATCTATATTCCCCTTAAAACCACCCTAGCGTCCAACATCTAGGTCACTCCGTATTTGGTAAAAACACCATTCGCTATTTTCACATTCAATGAAATTAGTCACATATGGCTCGTGACATGCCTAACTTGTCCAGATCTTGGGAGACCATTTCAAGGCTGCTGCATGCTGACAATTATGTTTAATAGTAGACATCTTTTGAGCATCTAACTCTCGTAAATGTCCATTTGTCTTTTATAATTGCTCTTTTGTTGCTTTCAGTACATCCTTCAACTTGTGAATTACTTCATTTTTCTCAATCTCTGACCTTAAGTTCTCCTTTGGAGGACAACTAAATTCCTTCAACTGAATCTCTTCATCCTTCTCTTTCTTTGACCTTAACTTCTCAATTGGAAGACAACTAGATTTGGAGACCCAAATCATTCGGGCATAAGCTGTACCCCAGCATCGGACACATCCAGGTTTCTCTTTTCCCATCATTAGAGAAACCGTATTTCAAGGGGGAATCACTCTTTCCAAGTTCCAAATATACCTGCATAAGATCATTCATACTTCCTGCAGTTTAGTAACATAAAAAACTTACTAAACTAATGATGTTACAATTTAGTGGCAAGCAAATTCAATCTGAATTCATAAATACGCATGCTTGCCTTTGATTCCTAACTCTGCTTCCTTTTATGTGCCAGAACTTGGTTAGTCATCATAACTAAATGAACCATATCAAGAAGACATTCACTATTTCACACTTTCCTGTTATACAGGAAAAGGAGTCCAGAGATATCAAATTGAAAAAGTAATCAGATTCTTGCTTTCTATAGTTGTTCCTTGTTGATTGTAATATGACTTCATCCACTGAAAACATATGAAAACACACACTAGGAATTTACACTTTCGGTTTCAATTTTAGACTATTTCATCCACCGTCCATCTTCTGCTCAGATAACTATATAAATTGCCATTGCCAAGGCTGCATAACATCTGCTGACACTAGATGAACTATATTGAATGGCTTTCCAACAATTTTGGGAACGTGTGCATGCATGTGAAATGGCACAACTAGTAATTGGGAATTCTAAGGCTGCAGTACTTTTCCGTTTTTCGATCTCTCAGTTGCCAAAAAAAAAAGATCTCTCTCATTAAACCAATTTGCAGTCACATTAGAAAATTAATAGAAAATTGTACAAGTTTCATCATCTCAATACTTCCACAGCTCTAGCTGCTGCATAGCTCTTTTGTTAATGATGGCAGACGTGCTAGATAAACCTGAACCAAGTTATAGATTTTTGTGCTGTCATTAGAGCTAAGGGAATAACAAGATACCAATGCAGGTGCTAAGAACATGTCCTATGTCTTCTTCTTATGACAACTGCTGTTAAATCACGCGTATTTTCAGAAGAGTGGCAAATATCTCTGGACATCTTTACCTTAGGTCCAGAGATATAGTGGCAAATATCTCTGGACATCTTTACCTTAGGTCCAGAGATATATCACCTTAGCAGAATCTTTTCTAAAGTGAAATTATTGATTACACAATGGAAATATCACTTACAGTGAAACACAAAAATGTAAGGGGAAACATGAGAATACCTTTTCTGTTTTTATTAGCAAAAATTTTGTTTCCTAAGGTGTGTCATATCTTTTGTTTGCTCTGTTAGCCTTATTTGCTTCACTCAGCTTCTGCAATTAAAAAAACAAGATATTCAAAAAATGGTCATTAACAGGGAATGAAAGTCTATTTCATGTTAACAGGTCATATTAAAACAATATGTCCTTTGAACTCCAAAAAGTAACGAGATTTTTCCACTGATCTCTCCTCACTCTTTCCGACAGATTCTTCAAATGATATGAGAATGATTGAGAGCTATCATAGTGAGCAGCTTTTATATCACTTTTCCAGTATCTCCATTCAGAATTTAAGGAATGCAGAATCTATTTTTCCATGGCTGGTACGAAGATAATCAAACTTAGACTACAACAAAGAAATATTAATAATAATGATAAATTTATTTACAACATGAATGGGATTTCATACAAGTACTAGCTAACTACCTCTAGAATCCTCAGCGTTTCTCATATCCTTGGTAATTTGCTTTCAAGTTATAAATAATAATGCCAACTCGCTAGCAATGGTTCCAAGAAACTCCCCAAACCTCCAATAGGCTGCATTTTCTTCCCTAACTTGACAATGATGCGTATCTGGGAGAAAGATTCCATATGCCCAATAGACACATGAGGCTGCACTTCCTTTTTCTAGTGGCAGCTACTAGACAAGAAATTCTAAATATCGAAAGAAGGTTCTAATATTATCAAACCAGATTGATACTCAGACCTATTTAGTATAGTATGATGAAAAATTGTACGCTATATATGCTGGTAGGTCTTACCTGATGCATTCACATTTGCAGTCTCCTCTTGAGGCTAATCAGTTTCAGTCTCTGAATTAGAACATAGCTCGTCACAATTGTGTAATTTTTCAACCTTCTCTTCTAACTCAGAGCTTATTTACACCGTGTGCAAACCTGCAAATTTGATCATGCGCCTTGTGTTTCCCATGGATATAAATCACCTAGACAGAAAGTATTAGCAATTCTTAGTAAGAGATCAGCAACTCGATTAAAATGTTCATCTAATTATATGTGTTATCTTCATTCGCCGCAGGCGAAAGGGTTACATGAATATTGGATAAGATCATAAATGTAGCAGAAAATGGCCACGATAAGAAGGGCAAAGCCATGAATAAACAGACTTAAACTCCTCCAAACAAAACCCAATACGGAATCCTAAAGACTAAGCTCTTAAAAGTTCAAACCCTCACTCAGAAAGAATCCTCAGGACGTTAAAAATGTGACTGAGGCATAATATGAATGATAATTGGAAAGAAGAAAAAGCAGGGTACTGGACTTTATCACGAAACTAACAGAGGTTAAACTTGCAAACCAAGAAAAAGAAAAGAAACCAAGGCACAAAAAAAAAATGCAGGAATCAAAGGAAAGCAAGTCAAAACAAACGGGTTCACATCACAATTGACAATCGGCAAATACATTTTAAGGATATCGAGTCGATTCACGAGTCAAGAACCTGCAGTCCTCCAATTCCTAGTTATCAAAAAAGCCAAACCGAAAAGAAGAAAATAACATAGAAAAAACCACAGAAAATGACACCACCGATGAACAGTCAGCGAGTCACTCACCAGGCACAGGCATTGGTGAAAGCGAAGACGAACGTAGAGAAAGCGCTTGAGATTGACCTTACAGTGAACAATGGGAGTGATGAAGAGAGAAAAAGTTCAGAGAGAAGTTGAGCGGTCAGTGCCCTGTGGTGAGAAAACTTCAGCGTTTTATATTTGCATGTTTTAGAAAAGAGTAGTTGAACGATTAAGAAGATCAAAGAAAATCTAATTAGATATACATAACTAAAATAAATATAGAAAATCAGAAAAAAAAATTAAATATCTCTATTATGCCAATCATTATGTAAAAGAATTTTATGATTTGCGATATTTACAGTGAAGATAAAATATTCAAGGGATAAGTGCATTATAAATTCTGAACTTATTAAAAAGTATAATCGAGTCCTAAAATTTACAAAAATGCAAATGAATCAGAAACTTTTCAATTTAGTATAATTGAGCCCCTTTGTTAACTCCGTTCAATTTCACTAATAATAAATACCCAAATTTCCTCCTTGTTTGAGGGTGACAACGTCAAGTCCTCACACAAGAGCTTGATGAGGCCGACGACAATGTCAACTCCTCTTTGTCCGAGCCTGATGGAGTCAATTATTATACGATATCTTTAATATTGTATTTGGGATATTGTCCATTTAGAGATTGAGGTAGCCTACATAATTTGACGATCCAAAGTGCTACTTCTTTTTGGAGTGCCAATTTTCAAGGAAAATCTAGTCTGAGGTGCTGAAACTTTTACTGGTACAGGACCATTTGTGCTTTGGGTTAAAAAAAAGCATGTTTTTGGTGTTACAATCATTAGCATCAGATCGTGACTTAGAGAAGACAGTATTCCTTTTTCTTCTTTCGCCTTGCCAAATTTGTTGCTTGGAGCCCTTCAAGCAATGAAACAAGAACCTGGATAAAATATGTTTGTGAGTCTTAAAATCGGTCTGGGCAGTTCTTTGACAAATCGAATTTGAGTAAGGCCGACATGTGTAATTAGGTGTCCTCCCTCTCTTGAGGCCACAAAAATTGCGATATACAATGCTATGGGCTTGTTAATATCGCCAGTTTTTGCAGGCCAAGATGAATGCTACAGGAGAATGAAGCAAGTAGATGGTTGGGCGTGCAGAGGGCAGCGTACAAGAACAAATGCGCATACTAGGAAAGGTGAACTGCTTTCGCCTCATTTAAGGTAATTTCCCATCCGTGGACTAGCCGTATGCCTGAAAGTTTGAACGCTTGTTTTGGTTGCATGCAGTGGGGATTGTACATTAGTTTGAATACTTGGTTTATTAGTGTTAAACTGGAGTTGAATTTTCGTTGGGCTGAGGAAAAGTAAACAATGAGACCTCACTTTATTTCTCCTGCTCTGACCAGCTGGTCAAATTTTTAGTCACTGTACATGAGGCCAAAGCTGTTAAGTTCACTAGATTTTTCGTAACAGAATGAGAAGGAATCAGAAGTTCTCCAGTTAGAAAGGTAAGAACGATGAAAGCTTTCTGTCGGATTGCCAAACAGCCAACAACTTTCCATTAGAATATCTAGTTTTCAGTAGTAAATCATCTCTGAAGCATGAAGCGGCAACAAGTACAGAAGATAAGGGAAGTAGGATTTTCAGTAGTTCAACCTAACACAAATGTGCACACTCACCTCAATAAACCATGGCAGACTTAGAAACTTCCGACCAACTCTCACATTACACACAACTAGCACAATGGCACAACACATGCATAGAACAACTGAAAATTGATATATCATAGTTTCTTTCTTCACTCGTGCAAGCTCCTCCTTTAAATGTCTATACTTGGCCCTTTGAGCCTTGATTTCAGCTAGAAATTAGCTCACATCGTCCTCGTTGCGCCTCGATTGGCTTGATTCGCACAATGCTTGATTCCTTTCAAGGAAGCCGACTATTATGTCCCTAGCTCGATCTGGTGTCTTCCGATCAATTCAAACTTACCCCACCCATAAAACCAATCCCTACATTTTTCCTTATCTTTGTCA
This sequence comes from Eucalyptus albens, assembly GCA_014182695.1. Classification (NCBI taxonomy): domain Eukaryota; kingdom Viridiplantae; phylum Streptophyta; class Magnoliopsida; order Myrtales; family Myrtaceae; genus Eucalyptus; species Eucalyptus albens. The sequence goes on from CM024652.1 coordinate 24,647,491, forward strand.
TGAGAACCGGTGATCGAAGACCACAAGAGTAGTTAAGCTCCGAGTCAACCTCTTTAACAGCTACACCACTTGGATTTAGATGTTGGCGCCCTCAATCTTCTCGCCGCCATTCTTTGGTTTGGCAATTGAATGTTCTACTAAATGCAACAGAAGCAACAAATGAATGCGACAGAAGAAACATATGTTGATTATCAAGGTTATATCATAATTCTACTAGGAGCTTGTTCCCTATAACATAGGATGATGCAAAGCAAAAGGAAAAGCATCCATAGAAAGAGAAGCAAGACCTTGTTGTTGCAATAAGAATATCGAGTTCGTAGACATTACCATGTTTAGCCTGATCACAAGAGCATAGAAGGTGACATCTAAGAGCAGTGTTAGCCACGTTAAAACTCAAGTCATGCAAAGGCATAGTGTCACTCCCGTTTAAGAATACAGTTCTACATCAGTGACTCCCAAAAGACAGGTACATAGGAGGAACACGGACATATGCAAGCCTCGCCGAGGAATTGCCCATGAAAAACAGGTTTTCTGTCTTGTTTCCAAAGTGTAGTCTCATGATATATACAGCAAATCAGAACTGGAGCTAAAAGAAGTGGATAATACAATGATAATTGCAATTAGAGATCATGACACCAATAGAAGGGTGCCCATAGCACCGGATGCCCACTGAGGACCGAGTTCGTCATTAGTGACCAGGAATGACCAAACAACAGAGCCGCTTACCAGTAGAATGAGCAAAGAAGGAAAGGAGATATAGGCAGGTCGGACAAACTTGTCACATCTCGTTACACCAAGTCTGAAAAATTGACTTCACTCCCAACTTCAGACCTATTCAATCCGCAACTGAAAACACCTCTAATGAGTTCACATACATCCATCAGAACAGAAACAAAATACAAGAAACGGGATTAAGCTCGATGTAGTGGCTTATAACACTGTCGTTCATGCAGTCGGGCTCGGACAAAGAGGACTCAACGTCGTTGTCAGCCTCATCAAGCTCTTGCACGAGGACTCGATGTGGTCACGGTTGAACAAAGAGGAAATTTGGGGACTTGACGAAGAAGGACACTCGAACGGACAACAAGATGATCGACAAATAAGAAGCGGACTCCACCAATAAGAAGGACACTCTGGACAAAAGACGGGATGAAGAAGTGAAGAAAACTCAATTATGGCTTGGAAATAAGGGGCAAACCTTAAAAGCCGTTTTTGCAGACTTTTTCTTTCAAGCTCTAGGCCAGTAAGAGAGAGAAATGAATAAAAAATACCACATCAGCATTTTCTAATAATTAAATTGGACAGAGTTAATAGAGAGATTCGATTGCATCAAATTGTTAAATTTTATGACTTAATTATACTTTTTATAAATTTTAGAATTCGATTGCATTTTCATAACAAATTTTAAGACTTTCAGTGCACTTTTCCCAACATTAAAAGAATCAAATACTCATTACACAACTCAAAAAAATATTGCTGAGGGAGGTGTTTCAAAGACACTAATTACATGGTCCACCTGTCCACTAATCAGGTGACTTATGTCTTGACTTATGTCTTGATGAAATTGATTGTTACTTGAATTTGCCCGTGGCAGGGGTCCGCCGAGCAGGATTTGCGCAACAAAGCACCTAAAATAATTGTTTAATTGATGGATGATGTATTTCTGCATCCTCCCCTATACTTTATTGTTCGATTGAAGGCCACTTTGTATAGGAATTAAAGCAATCGATCTTCCAGGCATTCATTCTTTTAGTCATGAAGGCTTTATTTTGGATAGAGTATAGAGTCTATTTCTGCTACTCATTTAACTTTTGATGCTTAGGTTGAGTCTTGGTTTTAATTTATTCTGTAGTTTAGTCGATAGTGTACATAAAACTTATTGTGATATATCTAAAAACACAAAATGTATTTATTCGTACGCATGGATGAAATTTAATTAGCTTTCATAACTATGCTGGATAGAGAGAGGACGGAAAAGGAGGAGGGAAGGCTTTTATCTACTTTTTTTCCTTTGGTCGAAAGACTTTATCTACTTGATTTGTAACTAAATTTTTTCATTTTCTGGTAAAGAGATATTGCCATATGTTACTATTCTAATCGACCACGTAGGGTATGAGTCAAAGATTGGTTAATAGCTTTGGTATAAATTTGTTTCCATTTGTTGGTGTGCGAAATCGAGCTCGTGATGTGCCCAATCTGCATACAAAATCCCATTCCTTAATGACTACACAAATACCACAAGATTTACGGTATTTTTTCACATGATATTGTTTCCTATTATATATAGATCTTTTCTCATATTTTAATATTAATGCAGTTAAACTACATATTTGACTTTCGTCAGTATCAATTTGAGGAATTTAGAACATCTTCTATCTAATTTCTTGTATATAGTGGATCAATGCACTAAAAGTGTCTAAAATTAGGTATTTCACTATAATAAAAAAAAAATGCTATTAAGGCACAATCAAGAAATTCATTTGAAGTATTTTGTTGGTGCAAAGTTTAACTTGATGTTGATGGTTTGATATTGGACTGCGAATATAACAAAACTCAATTTGTCAATCTCATGTTTAATATAGAATATCCGTTCGAGTTTAAACTCGATTCCAACTCAATTATGTACAACTTATAAACTAAATCACAAAGTGAACCTTGAACTCCATCTCTAGTTCTGAGGAAAAAAAATGTAATATCATAATTTCATATTCCTAAAATCCTTTAAATTACAAAATTTGACACCTAGAACATAGTATCGAAATTAGTGAGATAACCACAAACAAAATATTACATTATAAAGGTTGGCTAATAAAGTTATATGAAAACTCTTTAAGCTCTGTTGTGTTTTAATTCTATGTATATATATCTACATACTTTTATCTTAATTTTTTTTTTTCTGCTATAAGTGATTCCCAAGAAATTCTTGGGGAAGATAGGGACTAGCCGGACCAACTAAATCCGTACCAAGGTTCCGCCTGGTGCAGTATTTTCAGAGAAGTAAATGGGCTGGTTGGGCTGGGCCTGGGCCTAAGCACTCCTGCCCATCCCCGGCCCAAAACTCCATTGCGCTCAAACAAATAGCGAGGCTTGTTTATGCAAGCCAATTTTCTTGGCTAAGTCCGCCCGTGATCATGGTCTATTAGTTACTTAACAAGTTCTCCATAACACATTGCAGCTAGCTACAAAATTTAAAAAATAAAAATTAAAAATTAAGTGTATAAAGTTCAATTAACTGAATGCATGCGTATGCGAATGCAATAAAAGCCGGCCGTATCAATGAATTGCTTTTCCAATGTTTAGGAAATCTTGTACGTGAAAGGTGAAGAGATACTCATGCTCAATAGTTTTCTCGAATAAAAGATGAGAGAGCCGTTTTCTCTTATCCAACCTCCTATTTTTTAAAATAATCTAGGTCAATGACATTTGAAGTGGAAAGATCGTAAGCCTCTCTCTCCATCTTGATTTTGCATGCTATGGAGGATTCCCAAGAAGTTCATATCAAAGAAGTTCAAGGAGGTGACGGTATTACTGCTTCATGCTTGGTACACAACCGATTTTAGATGGGAATTCTATTGATATAACATGGTGGACTTTAATTCAATAACTCTCTCTTAAGAATGGACATACCTTATATCTTCAAGATAATTCTAGCCAACGCCCTTCAAAATGGAAGTATGCTCTCTCTCGACCGAAGCATACTCGAGCCCCCCCTTTTCCTCCATAATTCAAAGGGGGGCCATTTTCAAATTTACTCTCTCAATTTAGACATGTAAAATTCAACTTGAGAGAAATTAAGAAATTTTAATTACTTTCGTTTAGTGAATTCACATGAAAATGCACATTGCAAATTTTCAAAGGATTCTGACAAAATTCTCACAATATTTAAGATGTAGCTCATCTGGCTTTTCCAACCCTTCTTTCAACTCCTATTTCACTCGTTATTTTCCTTTTAAAATTTTACAAACCGAAAAGAAAAGTTCTCAGATTTTATGAGAACATCACATATGATTGTATGGTTCTACGCCTTATCTAGAGATTAAGTCATCAGAGTAGCAAGAATTGGAAAAACAACAAATTCAAAATCAAAAGAAGAAGCTTACGTGCTCGGGAGCTATGAAGCTCAGCTTGTTACGACTCCTAGATATTGCGCCATCACACAACAGATACGACCCTTTGAAAAATTTTCTTTTACCATAGAGTAATGGCAAAGACTGCAAAGAAAACATAAATGAATCAAATTGATTCATAATCTTATAAAGATTATGGAAACCCCTGAACCATCATTAATTTGATCTCTTAGCACAAATTACAACAAAAAGGCAAATACTTCTCATAGATGGACTTTCAACATTTTCCCAACATCCAAAAAAATTGTCTAGACGTACTAAAGTACGATGGTCAATTTTACCTATGTCATTGCTGCAACAAAAACACTATGTTGCTGTGTTTTCTCTGCAGCTCAAGCATACAGTTGCAGATCGCTAACATAAGGTTCAACTGCACGTGAAAGAGGTTCTATCATCACTAGAAAATATTTTCTAGCCTCGTACGTTGAAAAAGCAAGAATTGTACTAGTTCTTCCAATGAGGTTTCTTCAACAACGGGCACAAGTAGCTGATTAGTTCTTTTTTGCTGGACCTAAGACATTTATGACAAAAACAAACAGTTAGAATGCAGGCTCGACAATGATCACTGTACCTTTGGAGATAACACTCAACGATGGAGAGCACAAAATGATGTTCAGAGATCTCAATTGCATGTTATGATGGTCATCATCCTACTAATCAAACAAGTGTGGGAAAGAGCACTAAGCATAATGGGCACGAAACCAGTACAAGAAATCATGTCACTGATCACTTGAACATTACCCAATCAAACCTTCAATAATTTGGATTGGAGAAGGATTTAGAGGGAGCTTAGATCACATAAAGTAATAAAATTAATATACAGAGGGCCTCACAGTTAATATGTAAAGCATAGCAAAACATAGGCAAGATAAAGCTTATTTCTTTAAACAGAATGAGCAAGACGTGATCTGCCACATCTTCCATCACTTGAAAAAAAATGCAGAGACATAAACAGAGGAGCTTCATTCCCTTCATTGCAAAAACATAGTTTTGAGTGGCCAAAGCATCAGATAAACACTACAACCAATTCTGAATGGCTATAAACCAAGAGGCAGACTTCACAAATCACAATCATTGCTACAACCCAGTAAAGTCGAGAAGTTCAATTATGAAAATAGAAGCCTAACCTTAAGAGCAAGAAGAAGAAGAAGAAATGGATTGAGGGCCAAAAGTAGAACAGTGTAAGATAATCAGCATATGGTATCAGGTAATCTAGTAAACCCATACATCAACAGAGACCATTTCCAAGCATTTGATTGTGTCCCCAACCACTCTCAAGTGCCAAAATGAGCAACATTTTGACATCGCTTCATTATAAAAGATGCTATAACACTCCAAGATCTATACAGAGAATGACAAGATAGCTCAACAGTGACTATCTCGAAACATGGAAAGAAAGAGCAACGCCCAGCAGTGACTAATAAGGGCAACACCAAGTGAAGTCATAAATACGTACGATTGCCTTTGATCCTTAACTCTACTTCCTATCATGTGCCAGAACTTGGTTTAATCAGCATAACTGAAGGAATTATATCAAGAAGACATTCAATATTTCACACTTTCCTGTGAAACAGGAAAAGATGTCCAGAGATATCAAATTGAGAAAGTAATCATGTTCTTTCTAACTATAGTTGTTCCTTGCTGATTTGTTATATCATTTCATCGACCGAAACCTTATGAAAACACACACTAGGAAGTTAGACTTTAGGTTTTAATTTTAGACTATTTATTCTAGCTTGCCCTCTTTTCTTGATAACTGTATAAATTCCTAATACATTTGTAGCAGCAATATTGTCACTGCCAAGATTGCATAACATTTGTTGACACTAGATAAACTATATTAAATAACTTTTCAACAATTGTGGGGATGTGTGCGATGGCACAACTAGTACTTGGGTACTCCAGGGTTGCAGTACTTTTCTGTTTTTCAATCTCTCATTAAACCAAACTGCAGTCAGGTTAGCAAAGTAATAGAAAATTGTTTAGGTTTCATCATCTAAAATTTACTTTACAGCTCTAGTTGTTGTACAACTCTTTTGTTAATGATGGTGGACTATGTGTGCTAGATAAACCCGAACCAAGTTATGGATTATTGTGCTGTCACTAGCAAACCCAAATCAGAGAGCTATGGGAATAACAAGTTATCAATGTAAGTGCTGAGAACATAGACAATCTTAAGGAGGCAATTCTAGAACACATTCTATGTTTTCTTCCTATGACAACTGCTATTCAAAACACGTGTATTGTTGGAAAAGTTGCAAATATTTCTAGACATCTTTACCTTAGGTCCAAAAATATATCACTTTAGCAGAATCTTTGCTAAACTGAGATTATTGATTTACACAATGGAAATATCACTTACAAGGGATCGCAAAAATTTAAGTAAAGATGAGAGTACCTTTTCTGCTGTTATTCTAGCCGAACTTTTGTTCTTTAAGGTGTGTCATATCTTTTGTTTTGCTCTGTTAGCCTTATCTGCGTTAGTCATCTTCTGCAATAAAAAAGATGAAAAATAGAAAGGTTATCACAAAGTAGTCATCAACAGGTGATGAAAGTCCATTTAATGTCGACAGGTCAATTAAAGCAATCCTAGAACAAGATTCATACCTTCCTTGTTCTTTTCCTTTGAACTCGAAAAAGTGACGAGATTTGTGCATTGATCTCTTCTCACTCTCTCCAACAGATTCTTCAAATGATACGAGAATGATTGAGAGCTACCGTAGCAAGCAGCTTTTAAATCACTTTTCCAATATCTACATTTAGGATCGTGGAATCCATTTTTCTGAAGTTGCTACGAAGATAATCATGTTTAGACAGCAAGGAAATATTAATAATGATGTTAAATTGCTTTAAAACATGAATGGAATTTCATGCTAGAACAAGCTAACTACCTCTACAATCCTAATCATAGTGTTTCTCATATCCTTGATAATTTGCTTTCAAGTGGTAAACAACGCCGCCAACTTGCAAGCAATGTTCCGAGAAACTCCCCAAACCTCCAATAGGCTGCATTTTCTTCCCTAACTTAACAATGATGCATTTCCCAGGAGAAAGACTGTATACACCTGATAGACATATAAAGCTGCGCGAAATTCTAAATATTGAAATATGGATCTAATATTATCAAACTAGATCAATACACGAACATTTTAGTATAGTATGATGAAAGATTACACGCTATATATGTAAGTAGGTCTTACATGATGCATTCACATATGTAGTCTCTTCTTGAGGTTACTCCTCTAAATTAGAACGTAGCTCATCACCATTGCGTAATTTTTCAACCTTCTCTTCTAATTCACAGCTTATCTACACTGCGCATGAACCCACACGAATGACCATGCATCTTGCGTTTCCCATGGATATAAATCATCAAGACAGGAAGTATTAACAATTCTTAGAAAGAGATCGCAACTCGATTAAAATGCTCATCTATTATCTTCATTTGCTGCAGGCGAATGGTCACAAGAATATCTGATAAGATCGTAAATGTAACAGAAAATGGCCACAATAAGAGAGGCAAAGCCACGAATAAACAGACTTAAACTTCTTCAAGCGAAACCCAACACGGAATCCTAAAGAAAATCCTCTTAAAAGTTCAAACCCTCACCAGACCGAGTCTTGTTAGTCGAGACCAGGAATGACCGAAGAACAGCAGCCGCTTGCCAGTAGAATGAACAAAGAAGGAAAGGAGATATAGGCAGGTCGGAAAAGCTTGTTACTTCTCCTTACACCAAGTCTCAATCACAGAATTGAGCACACTTTTTGTGCTCTACCCTTCTTTTGCTTCTGCTTTGGCAGTTGAGCCACAAAACAGCTGCCTTCCATTTAGTATTTGACAATTAGAATAAACCATGAGAATATGTCTGAACACAATTCGCGGTGTTTCAATAGATGCAGCCACCTGCTGTAACGTTGACTTCACTCTCAAACTTCAGACCTATTTAATCCCCAAGAGAAAACACCTCAAATGAGTTTCCATACCTCCATCGGAATGAAAGAAGAATACAAGAAAGGGGATTAAGCTCAATGTAGTGTCTTAGAACACTATCGTTCATCCCGTTGGGCTTGGACGAAGAGGACTCGACGTCATTGTTGGCTTGTCAAGCTCCTGTGTGAGGACTCGACCTCGTCGCATTCGATCAAAGAGGAAATTCGGGGACTCGACGAAGAAGAAGAAGGAGGAGGACACTTGGACGAAGAACAGGAGGATCAACAAATAAGAAGCGAACTCCGCGAATAATATGGACACTCTGGACGAAAGACAGGATGAAGAAGTAAACAAAACCTGAGAAGAAAACTCAATTATGGCTTGGAAATTTGGGCTGAATCTTAAACAACGACATTGTTGCACATGGGCTTTTTCTTTTTAGCTCCATGCCAGTAAGAGAGAGAAATAAAAAAAAAAATGCCACATCAGCATTTTCCATAGACTAAATTGGAAAAAGTTAATAGAGAAATTCGATTACATCATATTAATAAATTTTAGAATTTAGTTGTATTTTTTGTAAATTTTAAAAATTAATTGCACTTTCACATTAAATTTAGGATTTCTAGAACACTTTTTCCAATATTAAAATAACCAAATACTCATTACACAACTAAAAATAAAAAAATAGAAAATTCTAGGGGAGGTATTTCAAGAACACAAGTACAAATCAGGTGACTTATGTCCTCGATAAAATTGAGCGTTCCTTGAATTTTGCGTGTTGTTGGGGTCCGCCAAGCAGGATACGTGCTCCAGAAGCACCTAAAGTACTTATTTAATTGGTGGATGATGTACTTCTGCGTCTTCCCCTACCTCTTGCAGTTTGATTTAAAGCAACTTCAGATAGGAATTAAATAAGTCGATCCTCCAGGCATTCATTCTTTTAGTCGTGAAGGTTTCATTTCGAGTAGAGTACAAGGTCACTTTCCGCTACTTATTTAACTTTTGATGTAGAGGTTGAGTCTTAGTTTTAATTTCTTCTATAGTTTAGTTGATTGTGTCCATGAAAAAATTCTTAATTTAGCTAGATTGAGAACAAATCAGTTTTCATCAAAGTTGTGATATACCTAAAAACACAAAATGTATTTACGAGTACGCGGATTCACATAGACGAAATTTCATCAACCTGCTTCCATAACTATGCTAGATAGAAAGGGAGGAAAAGGAGGAGGGAAGGCTTTATCTATTTTTTTTTTCCCTTTGTTCGAAAGGTTTTATCTACTTGATTAACTAGTCTTTTCATTTTCTGGTAATAAGTTATTTCTCTCACCCAGAAGCTTATATCTTAGGCAGCTAGAGGGTCAAGCCCATGACATGTATTACTAATCTCATGGACAAGGTAGGGTATAAATTGTCTACATTTGCTGGTGTGGAAAATTGAACTCCCGTGATGTGCTCAATCCACACACACAATTCCTTCCTTTAATCACTATGTGAATCCTGCAAGATTTACTATATATTTTCACATGATGTTGTTTCATCTTATGTATAGATCCTTTCTCGTATTTTAATATCAATGAATGCAGTTAACCTACATATTTGACTTTCGTCAATATCCATTTTAGGAAATTAGAACGTCTTAATCTAATCTCTTGTATATAGAGTACATTGGCAAATAAATTAAACATGGTAAACATTAGTTGATATGCATTATTGATTGATTTGACTGCATAATTTGATCATGCTATTCCTTTGCTAAAATTTTCTCGATAGACTGATTGTAATTTTATTTTTCAGGAATGAAGCTCTCATCAGACTTGTCCATGTTTTAGACTCTAGGGTTGCCTTCAGCAAACCGGATAAAACTCCGAATATGATAACTTTTATCCTATTTAGTGTTTGGAGTGACGCAAAATCAGAATATTACCCGATATACCCTAGATATAGTCCAGATAAAAAATTCCTACTTTAGGGGTGGGATAGACCCAAATAGAATATGTGGAATTTGAAAAATAAAATTTCTCTCTCTTCCTCCCCTCTTCCTTTGTTGCTACAGTTCACATTTGGCCAAAGTCGTGGCAACCTTGTGAAGACAGAGCCAACCATATCTGGTCCGTGACGCCGCTGGTTTGTGATCGACGAGGTGATATTTGGAGCTAGGGTCCATGGTCGAGCCACCATATTAGTCGTGGCAGCTTGCAGTCATTGGCCTTCCATGGCTGAGCCACCTCTTCATGGTTGCTCTCATAGATATAGAATGAGAAAAGAAGGGATGAATAGAAAGGACCAGGCAAAAAGCTCAAGCGTTGCCCGAGATTGTTTCAATAATCTCTATAAAAAAAACTACCCCCATCCCCTTCATTTCTCCAAATAGCATCCCGTGTTCTCTCCTCTGTTCAACACATGCTAAAGACCCAAATTTGACAATATCATTTTTTAAATGATCGACCCAGTAACTTGACATCTCTGGCAAAGTGCAAAGCTGGGTTTTTTCTCGGGTTCATTTATTCATTGAAGATCCACACGATTGTCTATCTCCGACAAAGAGATTTTCAGTTCGCCTCACTTTCCGGCAATTCTTTTGCCTTTTCTTAGAGTACTATTTTCTTTGTGGAAAGTTGAGTTGAGCGCTTACAGCCTCCCCCTTTGCTTCATGAGGAAGAGAGGTTGTTTTATTTCCCTAGTTTATTTTTAGTTTTAATTCTGCAAATCAAATATTTATTTGGATAATATTTATTTGAATTCATATTATATCCAAATGTCAACAAACATTGGATTGGATATTTAATCCTATTATATCCTTATCTTATCCAACACTATCCTATCTAGTAAAAATGCTTGGACGACCAAATGCAATCTAGAGGCTTGTGAAGATTTGAAGACCACTAGCGTCACTCTTGTTGGCATCCGAGGAATGAAGTAGCATATCATTTAGTGGATCAATGCACTAAAAGTGCCTAAGATGAGATACTTCATTATAATTAAAAAAAATGCTATAAAGGTGCGATCAAGCTATAAATTCATTTGAAGTAGTTCGTTGATGCAAAGTTTAACTTAATGTTGATGGTTTGATATTGGATTGTGAGTATGACAAAACTCAGTTTGTCAATCCCATGCTTGGGCTGAATTCTATATAGCATATGCGTTTGAGATTAAACTCAATTAAACTCGCTTATTGAAATGTTGCCTATGTAATTCTACATTGCCAATGTGTTGTATCACATATTGATGATTTATATTGACGTAATAATTTAACCACCCTAAATTTTGATTGCACCAATTTGATAAGTTGTAAGACTTGATTGTATTATCTAAGAGTAAAAAACTTGGTTACACTTTCGCCATAAGACTTAGGACTTCAAATGCACTAATTCCAAAATAAGAGTTAAGAGTTGAGTCTTATTGCTCCACAACATCAGTCCGTCCTGCCCCCTAAGAAAGATTAAAAGGATATGAGCACCCTTTGCATGGAACGAGTGTATTAATTCTTGCCATTTTTTGTTCTTCGATTTATAATGATGTTGTCTTATCGTTAAACAAAAGATTTGAAATATCGAGTAGTGGTGGATGCTATTATAATGAGCAACGTTAGGTGTCTTTCGGAATAATAAACTCTAGAATATTGATTCAAGAATCTAACAGTATTTCGTCTCTTTATTTAGCTCAAAAATATTTTTGATCGAGTAAATCCAAAGTATTTTATTCTTCACTTTTATACCAAGTGTTCAACAACCATCAATGAATTTAACGTATAGTCGGTGCTCCTTTTAGAATTATATGTTTCAGATTTACTTACCCTTGATAAGCTTTTGTACTATTTTCAACGATTTGTGTACTATTACTTTTATTTTAAAATTAAGGTTTTTTTCAGTACTTGTTCTATTTTCGTTGAGTATTCAATTTTAGTTTATTTATTAATTAAAGTTATTTCTTAATTTCCGTATATATTTACTAATTTATTGAGCTGACTTCATTAGAAATACCTATTAGCAACAAATATTAATTAATTAATATCGACCAAAAAAAACAAATATTAATTAAAAAATTGGATGCATCATAGTGAAAATTCTGCTTCTGTCATACAAAATCCTAACTTGCTCACTGCTTTTGGATAAGGATTTGGATCCACAGTATCGTTGCCCCAGTTTATATATGTCAAGAAGCATAGAATGAGCTTTTGGTATTGTTTATCTGGCCTTTGTGTGGGTTGTATTTGTAAACGTGCATTCTCTTTTATCTATTCTGATACGAGGGGCCCGTTTCCGTATGACGGATGGGAAATTGTAAGTTGTTATAATACAGAATGCAAGTAAAGATTTTCTTTGAAAGTAAATTTAATACAAAATGTAATCTAACCGTACTAATTTTAAGTCTGTTCCAAAATAAATAATAAATAAAAAAGCAGAAGGAAAGATACTGTAAAAGCTCTCACAAAATAGTTGAAAGAAGTAACTTAATTAAGGAGAAACACATTGGGTCTTCTATATATTTACCATCCATGATTATAGTCAGATTTATACTTCTCTCCAAATAATTTTCTCGTATTTGTTTTAAAATCAACTTCGCAATAGTTGCAATCATCATTTATGATATAGCTATGAAAAATTTATTTTGGTTGGTGTTTGTAATTTATACAAATCACCAAGCAACCACATTAAAGTTATTTGCATTTGAGTGGCTTAGGTACATATTTGGTAACTCAATCCCCACAGCTGGAGCGTTTCACTTTGCAACTTGACGTGGCTATAATTGGAGTTATGCTTTGAAAAAATAAAAAAAGAAGGAGGAGGCTGTGATCGAAGTTTGTGCAACGGAGTAGTTGGGATTACCAACTTAGGAATTTCAAATGTTAAGGAAGTGTTGTACCGTTTGAAAAAAATCAAATTGAACATAATTTAAAATGGTAGTTTAATGGTTTTAAATGCTCCATAAAGAATAAAATAAATATACAATTAACAAAATCCAAGTACCTATTTCTTTTTTTCAACAAGTACCTATTCTAATTACCTATATTTAGATGTGTACATTGTAATCTCGTTTTGGGCCAAAGGTAAATATTCAAAATTCTTTTACTTTTGAATAGCGGGGCGGATTCTCCTAAAAACATCGAAATTGATTAAATAATCCCTTGAGTACAATAAAAATATTTAGGTACACGATGTCCACATGTTAATGATTATAACATATACCAATTTCCTTAATTATTCATTTTACTGTTTTTATGTTTTGTCTCGCTAATTGGTCAACAGTTTTAAGTATTATATGGTCATAAGGTTCTTTTCCAACTCAATTATAATAAAGACTCATGCAGGAAGATCAACTAGTTACAGTTATAAATTAATTTTTTATTGTGACACTAACTAAGTAAAAATATTAACTTAGGAAAGAGGAACGGAAATTGTTACCATGAACTCACCATATATATATCACTTATATACACTAAGACTGGATCATTCTGTGTGGAAAGCCCAAAAGGAGTATTCTAAGTAATAATACAAAATGGTGGTAACTACTTGATGGCAAAGCTTATGTTTGAATAACATTACAGTACCTCACTCATCCAATGTGGGACTCTAGATGTTACCGACTCATCAACTTAAATCACTAATGTCCTCATTAGTGTTGATTGTACCCCTAGTGATTCTTCCTCTAGTCAATGTGTGGCCCAATCCATCACTGCTATTTTTACCATCCTTGAAGTATGTTAGAATCACACCCCACCCTCATTATACTGGGTATGGGCCTAGTCCGTCCATATACCATGCACCTACTAAAGGGGGGATATGTTTACAAACATGAACATCACCTACTTTTATGTATTGTCAGGTTTGCACAAATTCAATTCGCATGTCATGATATTCATAACCCGAAATTTTCAGATGCATGGTTAGAGGAAGTTTTCACTAGTCAAATATGAAGGGAAATATAACGCTTTTCATAACATTTACAATTTTAGTAATGCATTTTAATATCTTAAGTGAATTTAGTAAATCTTAATTTTTCTACTAAAATTAAAATTCAGCTTGCCACAACTTTACCCCTCTCTGGGAAGATTGTTAGGTTTAGGGGCATTGTTAATTTTAGGCCAATGACCTTCTATTGACTCGGGTTTTCTCAAGCACATACTTCGTGTAACATTGAATGTTCACATTTTTAATCAATTAAGCCTATGTGAACTTTCATTAAGGAGTTGCCACTTGCTCCTTTGAAGTCTATTAGAAACCCAATAAGATATGTAGAATATCTTACTATTCACGTAAATAGAGATTCTAAACTTGAGGATCATGTGTTAACTAATGCCATAGAAACCTATTAAAAAAAGATCTAAGGTTTTTCCTAACCACTCTAAAAAAATAAATAATATTCAAATATTGAAAGACATAATTAATTATAATAAAGCACACAAGCATCCTAATATCGTTTCTACAAATGAAAACAAGAAAAAAAAAAAAAAAACCATTGTAAGCCCTAAAGGCTTACCAATTTTAGGTTTTAAAGGGTTTTAAAATTTTTAAAATTTTTACATAATTTTTAAACAATTTATTTTTCAATTAATTATTATTTATTTTTATTGACTTTTTCGGAATTTTTTAATTTGTTAATGATTTTCTGGCATTTCTAATTTTTTATTGACTTTCGAATTTTCTAGAATTTTTTATTATTTCCTAAAGTTTTTAAAAATTATTTTTATTATTTTCTGATTTTTAATTTTTTTAATTTTTCATTTTCGATTTATAAATTTTATAAATTATTATTATATTAGGGGAACGGGTTCGGATCAGGTCTACACAATCCGACTCGTTGGCCCGACCGGTCCACCGGATCCGACCCGGTCACATAAGAAACGATCATTTTTTAAATTTTTTTAATGATTTTCTTAATTTCTTTTATTCTCTCCCTTTTGTCTTCTTCCCTGTTTTGTCTCTTTCCCCTTCACCTTCTTCTTCAGCCTTGCGCCTTCTTCTTCCCCGATTCTCTTTTCCTTCTGCAACTTAACCGAACCAGAATTATCGGCGACGAATCAACCTCTATACGCGTCGTCGCTGGCACCCACATCGCCACCGAACCAACGCCTACCGACGTTCACCTACTCGGACCGACGGCCACCAACTCCGGCCGCTTACTCCGGCGACCACAACAATTAACGGAAAATATACACGAGATTAATTTCTTCCATCCTAGCCTTTCTAGCAAGCATCTAATCACCGGTGCACTATAAATCGAAGAGATAAAATGACTGGGTGGCTTTGAATCGCAAACTTCGCCGGCGAGGGGATATCTCCGACGAACAGCTTTCGGGCATGAGGATGTGTATGCTTGTTGAACTCGAACAGAGATTTTTCATCACATGCGTAGAAACACAGAGAAAACACTAATATTAGGCCAGATTCAACTTATACAGAAGCAAAAGCAAAATCGATCTGAAGATCCAACAATGAATGAGTTTCGGTCTTCTCTCAAGCATTTCGTCCAGCGACTGATAGGATGTGTTCCAGAGAGAGATTGGATGCAATTTTCGTGCCAAAAACGATCTATAAAAGATGAATCATCATATTTTATGTCAAATCAGTATTAGATTATCACGTTTCACTTGAAACTTTCTATTCGAGTTCGGTGTTCTTGAGTATTACATATTTCATTCAGGCAATACGTCGAACAGATGGCACGCATTGAAGGACACGAGCTTCAGACTTAGATTTACAACATTCGTTAGTCCAGACCCCGATTCACCAACCTTCAAAACATCATGAATCATCCTAAACTTGCTTCGGTCTGTCAAGATTTCGATCAACAAGTTACATCGACTCAGACAAGCATTTCCGGCCAAAAGAGAGAGGATAAAACAGGGGCTTTGGGAACAAGGCCCCAACCCGTCTTTTCAGTGAGTCAAGATCTCGATCGGCGACGGCGAGGAGCGACTAGTTGGGCTCCTTCTTCGGCTGCAGAAAGACCGCCGAATGGGTAAAGGCTGGCTGACGAACCGACCCTTGACCGGAGCTTCGGAAACCATCGGCGGGCTCCGGCGATCGGGTTCTCGGTCACTCCCCACTTTGCGTCTCTCTCCTCTCGCCCCCCGATATGCCTCGGCCGAGTCTTCTCTCCCTCCCTCACGTTGCGCTCGCTTGAGGAATCTTTCTGGTACGCCCTTGCCAGCTCACGGATTCTAGAAGGTTCGGACTTGGTCACGTCACGGCTTGTCGCGCTTCCTCGCTCACGGACGCTCGCACGATCCTGTTCTTTTTCTCCTCAGCCGCGCGTCACTCTTTCCTCTCTCCTCACAGAGGCTGGTTCGTGCAAGCCGAGGGGAAGAAGTGACCTTGGGCTGGGCCTCTTCTCTCTTCTTCTTTTTTAATTCTAATGGGCTTTGAGGAAAACAAAAAGTAAGACAATTGGGTTGGCCTTTTTTAGTTCTGATGGGCTATGAAAGAAATAGATTTAAAAAGAAGTAAAATTCAAGTATCGATATAGCTTATTAGATTTCATTGCCTTTTTGTAGTCTCCTTATCTGAAGTTATAACATCTCTAAGGTTAAGGTATTATAACTATACCATCATCCGCAACACTCAATGCAAAGTGACACGAAAATTGATACTTGTCCCTCTTCAAGTTTGTTGCAACCTTGTCCTGTGGGCAACTTAGTATGATCCAGTGCTACTTCAATTACATTGTGTCATTTGACATCAAAGCATCATTGAAAGAAGTATTTCGACAACAAAGGCTTTGGAAACAATCATTTTAGTGACGAAGATCATGAGGGGTAGGCACTTTTGGCAAGAAGGTTGTATGTGATGAAAGTTCTCTATTTTAGGTGGATCTTTGGATTTGAAAGATCCATTTCAGATGTAGATCAATTTTCCCACTAGATGTATGTATCTAGAAATTGACAAGTAAAATTAGTTGATTCTATTTTAAAGGGACATGTGATTCTGGAGGAGTGGAAAAATAAAGGAAAAATGTATAGGGTGTACAAGAACAAGAATCACCCCTTTCAAGGCAATTTAATTGCTTATAGTTTAAAGGGACATATGTCATTTGGAGGAACAGAAAAAGAAAAGGAAAAACGTTTAGGGCGTACAAGGGCAAGAATCACCCTTTGAAGGAAAAACATTTCATCGCCTTTTTGTAGTCTCCTTATCTGAAGTTATAACATCTCTAAGGTTCAAATATTATAACTATACCATCATCGGCGAAACTATTTGCAAAGTGACACAAAAATTTATACTAGTCCCTCTTCAAGGGTGTTGCAACCTTATCCTATGGGCGACTTAGTGTGATCCAGTGATACTTCAATTAAATTGTGTCATTTGATGTCAAAGCATCATTGAAAGAAGTATTTCAACATCAAAGGCTTTGGAAACAACCATCTCAATGACAAATATCATGAGGGGATAGGTGCTTGATGAGAAGGTTGTATGTGATGAAGGTTCTCTATTTTAGATGGATCTTTGAATTTGAAAGATCTATTAGAGATGTAAATCAATTTTCCCACTAGATACATGTCTATAGAAATTGACAAGTAAAATTAGTTGATTCTAGTTTAACGAGACACATGTGGTTCTGGAGGAGCGGAAAATAAAAGAAAAATGTATAGGGCGTACAAGGGCAAGAATCACCCTTTCAAGGCAATTTAGTTGCTTATAGTTTAAAGGGACACATGTCATTTTGGAGGAATAGAAAAAGATAAGGAAAAACGTTCAGGGAGTGCAAGGGCAAGGATCACCCTTTGAAGGCAATTTAATATAAAAGAGCATATAAAATTCCAAGCTCATTCTATTTAGTCAAAAGGTGGATGAGAGATTGTAATTGACAATGTTCAGGATAAGGAGGATTTTACTGTTATAAGAAACCTTCTTTTGATTGTTGCCAACTCTTTTGATTGCGAGGTGTATGGTAGTCAATGAGTGATAAGGTTAAACTTGTCCTTGGTAAAAAAAGGAAGTGCACATCTCGCTTAAAATTGCCAACGTAGGGCAATTTTCAGGAAAAATTGATTGAAACGACTATATAAGAAATTCGTAAAAAAGTGTAGGATTAAATTGACAAAATTGAAAAATTTAGAATTGAATTATAAATTATATCATAAGTTTAACAAATTCTAATAATTGACATATTGGTGAGGGCGATGTTTATTCCGAAGTAATGGGAGCAGATAAAAAATGATTTTATTCGGGGATTATTGTTGGGTCCTACTCGATCCTCGTTGAGATTTTTTTTCTTTTTCTGTAAGGAATTCCAAGTGACCTTGTAAATTCAAATTTCGATTGGCTGTATTCCAAGTAAAACGGATTTTCCAAAATAGTTTCTTTGCTTTTGACATTCACCGGCCTTCCATACTTACCTTGAGAAAGGCAGAAGCCAATCAATTTTTCTCTGGCCTGCTTTCGATGGATTTCAAAGCCTTGATCCTACTTTCCAGGGATTTAAAGCTTCAACTCCATTTTATTTTGAAGCCGAGTCTTCTCACCAAGTCTATACTCTATAGATGTTCTTTTGCAATAGAGCCATCCTATGTCTTGTAGATTGTTCACTTTCTGGCTACAAGACTATCTAAATATCTTGACAATACCTTGCTCCATGATCTATTCACTCCTTGCACTCAGGTCTTTCAAATTGCCGTAAATAGAGAACGCTCAAAGGAGCTAATGGCCCTCGCCAACCCGACTTGGTGTTTGCTCCTTCATGATTCACGATTGTAGATCAACCGATGCCCGAATGTTTTACATCTTTCCACAGTACCTAGAAGAAAAAATGTCGAAATCAATAAGTTGTACATATTATCCACACTTAGTTGAAAACAATACACTCATTTTAATTTTAATACATGCGTAACCCTACTGAATAAGGTCCCGACACGAGGCCATGCTGGGTATGACGCCTCTAACTCTATCGCGCCTTCTACTCGTCTGACATACGCTCCACCTATGGATGGTGTCTCAAATTTTGAACGTGCTAAATTAAAGATCAACGCGATCTCCATGGGCTGAAAAAGGAAGAAATCATGTATGTTTGGTGCAGTCCAATTATGTTCAAACCTAACAAAGTTCGGAGCTTCCGGAAAAGGATTATCAGCCCGATTCACATTTTGGTCATCAATAAGCAAAGTGCTTTCGGGCTCATATTCGGACCCAGGAGTGGTTTTAGAATTACATGAGATTTTGAGGGTTTTCTCGCCAAGAAGTGTATATACGGTCATTTGTCCATGATATAATTAAAGGATAAGTACACTATCAGTGCCAAAACTTGTGTACGGCGCTCACTTTGGTGTCAAAAGTTTCCGTCGAATCATTAAGTGTCAAATCGGAGGAAAAATGATCACTTTGGTGCCACCGGCGAAAGATTTCGGCCAAAATGATTACGTGGCTTTTTAAAAAAAAAAATCGACAGGCCTTTAAACAACATCGTTTTCAGTCCTCCTTAAGAAAACGATGTCGTTTTACTGTCCTACATGGATGGCCTCACGGAAACGACGCCGTTTAGCTCACATGGGGATTGAAATTAGGGTTTCCGCCGCTCGGCCACCGTCGTTCACTCGCCATCGCTCGGCCACCATCGCTCGGCCACCATTGTAGTTGCTCGACCAGGTGAGCGAGGAGAGATTGAGATTGTTGCTCGACCAGGTGAGCGAGGAGAGATTGAGATTGTTGCTCGAGCAATAAGTGATAGGAAAAATTGGAGGTGAGGGCAGAGGAGGAGGAGGAGGAAGAAGATGGGTCGAAGGTGCCGCTAGTGTGCTGTTGTTGTTGGTGCATTGCTGGTGTCGCTGCTGGTGTACTGCCGATGCTGCTGTTGGTGCCGTGCTGGTGCTGTTGCTGGTGTGGGTCTTCGAGGAAGAAGAAGATGAAGACAAGCCTTCCCTCTCTCTCAATTTGGGGATTAGGGTTTCTAAGTTGGGGAAAGATGCCAAACGGCGTCGTTTTGGTGTTTGGATGTTGACTCACCTCTCCGACGAGCCACGTCGGCTTCAAAAATTAATAAAAAAAGTGCCACGTCGGATTTTCGGCCAATTTCATCGGTGTTGGCACTGAAATGATCGTTTTTCAAAATTTTGGCACTTAAGTGATCCGACGGAAACTTTTGGCACCAAAGTGAGCGCCGTACACAACTTTTGACCGATAGTGTACTTATCCCATATAATTACTATAACAAAACGTGATAATCTTCAAGATTTTTTACTTGATATATTTTCCCTTTAAAAAGGAAATTTTTTCTAGTTAGTCTTTTGATTAGTAGGTTACCAACATAAACATCACTGACATTTAATTTTTGTTAAGTTTGCATGTGAATGACAGTATAACTTGTAATTCACCAAGCAAAATCCAAGTTGATGGATAAGAGTTTCATACCTTTGGTCTAGTTACTTTATCTGAACTTAGATCATCACTTGGATTCATACATAATTCATCTTTTCTTTATTTGCACTTAGACTAAGTTGTAATTCGGTTTTATGGGCAATTGTTCACAAGTGTCAATTTTAACGGTGTCATGTATGAATTCGGCCAAGCTAGGTTGAATGAATTTACCAAACACGAGGACATAATAAGTTACCAAAAATGTGAAGTGCGGGAGCTAGAGAAAAATAAGATGCGCTCGACCAATCTTGGACACTCACAAACGACACGAAGACTTGCACTGAGTTTGCGCTTTTAATTTCCTTGTATTTTCGCTTTCATGCACTTTTATCTCTATGTAATTTCCTTTTAGTGATGTCAATTATTAATTCCGTGTATTTCCTTTCAATACAATATCAATTTCAAAGCAATTTATATTTTCTCCCGGGACAGTTCTTGAAATTAAGATCTAATTCGTTTTCTCTAACCTACCTATTTTCCATATATTTCATTGCCTTGATCCAACTATAAAAACCAATTTGAATTCAAATCAAATTTTGACGACGAGTTTTTTTTCATCAATCATGTAGATGCTCAAAATCTAGTTATAGGAATCCATCATGTCTTGTAGGGTTGTCCACTTTCTGCCTATAGGTTTCGTAGATATCTTGACAATATTTTGTCTTGTTGTCTATTCACTACTTGTGCCAAGGTCCTTCCAAATTCATCATCTAAATTCAAAATTCTTTGACCGCAATACAATGTCATGCAGTTTGTTTACCTTCTCCAATTCGAGGTTTATCAATACATTTGACGTTTCATCAACATACCACTCCAAATGTACATATCGTTAGCTTTTGATTATTTGTCATCATTAAAATAGTCCATGTTGAATAATTTTTAAAGAGTGATACTGGTAGGGCTCTAGGACAAGTGGAATCAACTAGAAAATTCAAAAACATTGCTAGAGATGCTAAACATTCACATACAACGACTTTTATGGAAAATCTAGATGGGTGACATACTATCTATCCTTGTAGGTATGAGTGATTGTTGACACATGATTTTTAGTTGACGCATCATTAAAAGAGATGAGTCCAAATTCGGGGTCAATTTTGGGAGATTTCTCGGATGCATTCTAATTTGGTCGATTTGGCGTGTTCAAAGATTAGAAAGCCCAACTAAGGTGCTTCGATTTACGTAATTCGACTTGGCCCATTTTAGACTAGAGTGCAATTGAAGTAATTGAGCTTCAATTTGGCCTGTTGAGATTCAATTGAAGATGTGAATCTAGGTTGTGGCCTCCCTTCAATAGGAATTCAATGAATTTGAATATTTTGTGCACAATTAGTTGACTTGAGATAGCCCAATTGCATCTCATTTGAACCGATTCATATAGAAATATTTGATTTCATTTAAATCGGGCAAAACCAGAAAAAACAGAACAAAATTCGAACAAAAAGTCAACCGGTCAACCTGGCGTTGACCAGATTCAACCGGCATTGACCAGCGAATTTTTCCGGCCATCTTTTGGCCGGAAACTACCATCTACTGGCCCACTTCATGGCGAATGCATCCACGCCCTTAATTTTCAAATTTCCAATTTTGTTTAGGATTTTACGAAATTCGCAAATCGACCTCCCTTTTTATGAAAATTGCAAAAAAAAAAAAAAAAAAAGACTACAATTAGTACATGATTGATCATCATCCGTTCGAATGTATTGTGGCCATTGAAATAGACATGTGTTCAATTAGGGTGCTCTCAACAAATTTAACAAACGAATTAGCTAGGGGAATCCAACCTCAGCCCTTGAATTAATCCAATGACTAAGATTTGATCTTGCCCTAAACTATATAACTAACTTTCCCTCCAAAATTGAGGGGACTCATAATTTCAGATCTACTTTCTCTCACTAAAATTCTCTCTCTACAGCTCTCTCTACATCTCTCTCTCAATCCATCTCTGAAAACGCGGTTGAAAAAAAGGGGGAAGCGAAGCAAAATTGTGGGAGGAACTCTCTCTCGGAACCAACTTTTCCTTAGTTCTTTCTCCCGCATAAATCATCTCCACTGACTCATTCTCTCTCTGGTGCAAGAACTCCTCAGATTTTCTTTCGTCTCTTTGATTTGTCTTTGATCAGATCAACAGAGAGTGAAGGAGAGAATTCTACTCATTCTATCTCCGCTCACTCTCTCTCCTAGGATTCACACGTTGAATATCAAATGAAGATTGAAGAAACTCTTGGTTGTTCTTTGACGGCTAAAGTCTATCCGAATGCTTCGGAGTTGCTGGCGTTTTGATTTCTAGAAAATTGCAGAAACAAGATTCAGCTAAGTCTTCTCAACTATTGCTTTTATATTGTTGCGATGAGATCCTTACTCCTGCAACTTTCATTGATTCAATTTTGCTGATTTTGCTGAAGAAGGGGTTGAGAAAACGCATCTACATTGCGACTCCAAAGAGGCATAGATGATCCTCAAATTGGCTTCCGAGGTGTTCATTCGAGGAGCTCATGGATCACAAGTTTCATTTCTCGGAACTACTTCTGAGATCATAGCAGCAAGACTGAAGTGATCTTATGCTATTGTGATGGCTTCATCTCGGATTGTACCTTGATTATAATCATTACAGAATTGAAGGCCAACGTTTTTCATTTCCAGAAGTTCCAAAAACGAAATTGAAGCATTAAAGCTAAGTGTTTGATTTACTCTTTTTTTTGCTTTGGTTAAGGAGTGTTATTAGATTCAGATCCTCCACTGATTTCAATGAGTTTTGTTGATTAACAGATTCAATGTTGCTGAATGAGGACGTCTCCAAAGGCATGTTTTTTGCCGGTTCATTATTGTTAGGGAAATCCCTTATGATATTTTGAAGATGACAAAATAAATCAAAGGCTACTAACATGTGTGATGGTTGAGTAATAGACTATGCAGATGATAGAACATGTAAATGATATTATCAAAGTTTATATTTGGAAGAATCAGAAGATAGACTCTATACTAAGCTGAACTTATACATATTATGTCCAGACCTTAAAGCTAAATTTGTTCAAAAGCAGAATATGTTCATACTTAGATTGTAAAGTCTATTGCACTCAGACTCAGATTGTAAAGTCTATCACACTAAGACTTTACGTCTAGAATGAGACACAAGTTCAGAACGTAGCAGATTCAGAACGAAACAACTTGAAAGAACGTAACACAAGCCCAAAACATATAACGGCTAGTGGTATGGTTTGGATTCTATATCAAGATTGATTTGATTGACTCAATCTAATTGAATGACAATTAAATCTTAAAGACAAGAACTTTCTATACAAAGAAGCTTTACTTATGGAAACCAAGATTCTGTTTGTATAGGCGATCAGAATCAATTTGGGATTCTATTTTTGTCACTCAACAGCTACCAAATATTCTAGATACAGATATGTCCAATGGATAGATAGATTGGAAGATGATCCTCTAGATACTGTCCAACGGCTAGTTTGAAAGTGGAGGAGTATTTAAGGAGATTAAGGACCGATGAGCAAGTAAGAGACGGTGCATAGAATTTATAATTCCAAAGTCTGAGCGACATTCGATCATACACTTGTCTTTCATGAGCTTAAACATTTGTGATTGTGAGAGAAATACCAAAAGAGTGACTTAGTGAGATAGTATGATCTATCACTAAGTGTTTGCACTCAAAGTTGTAATCTCTTGTTGATTGCATAGTGAAATCTAGCAAAAGGCTGTTAGCGTGGGAGAGTGGACGTAGGCTTGATCTAAGCCGAACCACTATAAATATTGTGTTCTTATTCTCTTCCCTGAACTCTTTTGTTTTATTCTGCATTTATTTGCGAAGGTTTATTTTAAACACCTTTTTACTCCTCTCTAGGTGTTCATACTAGCCTTTTTCAATTGGTATCAGAGCCAAGTGCTCATTTTATTGAAGTGTTTTTACTTCTGAGCTAAAGATCTTCTATGGTTAATATCTTGGCACCAGAACTTATGGAGGGACAAAGCAACACCAGACCACCCTATTTTGATGGAAATGAATACAACATTTGGAAAAACAAAATGAAGGCATTCCTACGATCCAGAGATCTCTTGCAATGGGATGTTGTGGAAAAATGAATCAATGCCACTGTTGCGTCTACATCAAATAAGAATGGCAAAGATAAAGAAACCAAACCCTTTGCTCCTATGTCTCGGATGGAGATGTCCAAAAGAGAAGTGCTTGATGCAAAAGCCATTTATTCTTTATATTGCGCCTTGTCTCCTGTTGAATATAATAGAATTTCTTCATGTGAAATAGCTAAGGAAGTCTAGGATAGACTTCATGTCACTTATGAAGGGACTGATCGTGTAAAAGAGACAAAAGTAAACTTCTTGCTCGGCAAATATGAATCCTTCAAGATGAAGCCAAGAAAGTCGATTGGAGATATGTTCGATCGTTTTACAGAAATTGTAAACGGTTTGGCATATCAATGTCATCCAATTTCTTCTCCAATGAAGGTCAACAAACTCTTGCGAAATCTCTTAAAAGATTGGAACCATGTTAAAACCTCAATCCGAGATACTAAGAGGATTATGCCACTCTCCATTGATGAATTGATTGGCAACTCTTCAATCCTACGGAGTGGAACAAATTGTTGATGAAGATCCCGAAGGTAAGAAGTCCATCTCTTTAATATCTAACGCTGATTCTGATGATATAGATTCAGAAAATGACATGGACGACAAAGAACTTGCTTTTATGATCAAGAAATTCAAAAACTGAGTAAAAAATGAAGGAAATTCAATGGAAGAAAACAATACAAGCATAATGGGCAGAAAAGAACCATGAAAGAAGATGACAAGCAAGAAAATATATGCTTGATGGCACATTCAGACTCAGACTCAAATTATGAATCAGAATCAGACTTAGAATCATAGTCTCACTCAAACACAGACTTAGAATTCGATGAGGAAATCGAGGTAAGTCATTTAAAAATTCCTATCAAAGTTCTCAAGTATATAAATGAGCTTTGCTTAAATTTCAAATCTTCTTTTAAAAGGATCTCCTAAAAAATGAGAATTCACGGCTTAGGCAACAAGATCTTTTCGAAAAGAAAAGTTTGAAATTTTGCAAAAATATTTTCTACAAACAAAAGAAAATCGAGATTTATTTGTCAAAGAAAATGATTCTTTAAAAAAGAATTTTCAAATATTTTGACAAAATTTTCAAATGGTTCAAAAACTTTAGAGCATATTTGTGACATCCCAGATTTTCAATCCTGTTTTCTACTGAATAAGTCGGGCATTTCATTGACGCGCTTATATGGATGTTCTCAAAGTTAATCACTCTCGAGATAACTAGACTATACGGGGAAACCATTAAGGATTTTAATGCAAATAGACTTGAGAATTCGACCGGGAATCGGCTTCTCGATCGTGCTAATCTTTAGAGGTCATTACGGCACAGTATAAAATCGATTTGAAATTAGAAATAGGTTGGTTCGACTGAGATGTGTGGCTAATCGTGGGTGACACCACCAAATTGAAAAATTCTCGTCTGCTAACACTAGACTGATTTTCTCATTGTTTTGGTATCCTGTGTCCGTATTTGAATCCTCAAGATTTTCACGACAACCGAGAGTCGCCAATGTGTCGAGTGGGTTCATTGTGGCTTGAAGAAAATCGACCACGGGTCATTTGCACTAAAAATTTCTGAAAGTTACCCAGTAGTCTAGGTCATGCTAAAAACGCGTCGAATGGAAATTAACCGTGAATTGGAGTCCGATTTCAAAAATTGAAGATTCTGTCATGTCACAATAAATTCTAGGAACGTTGACTCAGTCTTAGAAGATTTTTCGGAGATTCCGAGATTTTTACGAAAATCAATTCGGATGTTGCGGAAAATCAGCGGAAATTCAGATGGGCTAAATCAAAGAAAATTTTGACTTCTATATTGAGCTATTTGACGATGGGCATTTGTAGAAATTCTATGGGCTTTTTCCACGACGAAATTAGGCGTCGATTTGAGAAATTCCATGAAGAAATGGAAGCTCAAATTGTCAAATTCGGAGCTATGGCTTCGAGTTGGATTTTTAACATCAAAATTGGATTAGTTTGGTGGAATTTGGCTAGAAAGTATTAGGGGACATATAAGGTAATATTGAAGACTTAGGGAGACAAGCAATTAAGGTAATGGCTAAGGTTTGTCAAAATTGGGTCCCTCCTTGGCTTCATGTGCAAGATTTCTTCCATCTTCTTTCACTTTCTTCCCTTGAGGCAGCCCTTTCTTCGAACACGGCAGCTCTTCCTTCCTTTCAAATTCTTTTCCTTCGTTGCTGCTCTCCATCAAAATTCCTTCAAGCTGCAAGCGAAGCTCGAAACCCACCCTTCGTTCGTGTCTTCTCATCTTCAACGCCACCGAAGCCCTCTCCACCATCTCTCTCTCTTTCACTCGGCCAGCCCACAAATTCCGCCGATTCCCCTACTGCAGCTCCTGGTGCCAACACCCCAACCGGTCGGCCACCATCTTCCACCAAATTCTTTTCTGCTGCCCCACGTATGCAAGCCGGTCAACTCCAGCAATTTTCTTCACCTCAGTTGACCGAAGCAGCCTCTACTCTTGCCACGTGCTCCTCCAACTCACTGCCGTTGAAGCCCACGATCTCTCCACGAAGCCAGCGCACGCCAGCTGAAGACCACCGAAGCTTTCTTCCCCGTGTTGATCGCACTATCCCTATCCAGCGAAGCCGAATCAAGCAGCGCCGCCCCATCGTTTCTCTTCCTCACTGCTGTGGCTGACGTCCAAGTTGCGCGTCCCAGCAGCGTCCACCGCGAGAAGCCCAACCCAGCATTGGCCGAAGAGTTCAAGGCTTCTCGGCCTAGCAGTTTGGCCAGCAAATCCAGCAATTCGGCCCAAGTGAACTTCAGTCCAGCAACCCAGTTTTTGAGGCCCGCTTCAGCTTGGTCCATTTAAGTTACAGCCCATTTTCAATCTTGAAGTTCAGCCTAACATCGGCCCAAGAATTCAACCTTTGAAGCCCACAGATCCAGCGAAATCTTCAAGCCCAAATCAGCCCAGGCCCGGTCCAAGCTCGTGGGTGTTGTTGCGAGCCCAAGTCGCGTCAACGTCACGGTGATCCGGTCTCCGTTTTTCACAAGTGAGTTTTGCTCACTAATGCTTTCTTAGTTTGCTAATTATGCTTAAGGGTTGATTAATATTAATTAAGTAGGATTATGTGGTTAGATTAGATTGGATTTGTGATTATTAGTTAATTGCATTGCATATTAGTTAGTTGGTTAGTGTACTTAGTTAGAGAATAGTCTATAGTATTTATTGAAGGCATCTCGGGATTTTTCCCGACCCGTCTCGGGCTTCAATTAGACATTACGGGCCTAAATTGGATTTTTAGTATTTATTTACTAATTTTCGAAATTAATTTAATTATTTATTTATTTTCCAAAAATTAGGCAGGATAGTCGATGACCGAAATTTTATGCTGATCGTCGTGGTGCAGTCCGTTTATTTATTTGAGCTCTACGTTGTGCTGAATTGAATTGATTGTGCAATTTGAGGAATTATTCCTAAATTGATTGAAATTCAGTGGAATTGAATAATTGATTGGTAGATGGCTGAGTATAATTATTTAGCACCAATAATGCTTTGATGGATTAAAGTAGAGAGAATTGTGAGAATGCGATGGAAATACTCAGGGCTAAGACCAATATGGTATGATGTTATAGGCATACGTGGTTCGATGATAAGGATATCACTGGCGAAAATGGTGCCTTAAAGAACGCATGTAACGGTCTATTATATATGTGATTTATGGGCATATGTAGTTTGGTAATTAGGACATCACTGGCGAAAACGGCGCCTTAAAGAACGCATGTAACTGTCTATAATATACATCACGTTGGCAAAAACGGCACCAGGGAGAGAGAGAATGTACGCGATTCACGGACATACGTGGTTCGGTGATTGAGAACATCACTAGCGAAAACAACGCCTTGAAGAACGCACGTAATTGTCTATGACATATGTCACCTTGGCGAAAATGACGCCCGAGAGCAATACTGTAGCTCTGTGACTGAGTGTACAATTGGAGGTTATATAGTGAGGAGTGAAATGACCTAGAATTGGCCTGGCTGACATGTAATTGACTCAATCGATTTGATCGATGCTTCAATCTGTTGAGATTGTTGGGTGCCTATTGAATTGTACTGATTTGAAGGTTGGAACTGAGGCCAAGGTAAGTCCTTTGACTCGTGCTGTGCTTAGGCAACCGTATGGCATATTGGTTTACTAATCGGGTCTTAGGGGGTAGAACTCGTTGAGATGTGGTCTCATTAGTTATTGAATAACCATTTCAGGTCCGTAGAGGGACCGGAGGAGGATTACCTATTGGATGACCCTGATGACGAGCCAGCAGACGATGAAGAGCTTGAAGAAAACGAACTTATTGAAGAAGAGTCTGAGGAGGATCAAGATAATGATCCCGACTACGATCCGAATGAGGACTGAGATCCTATCCTCTTTTGTGAATCCTGTATATGTGTGGATAGAGTGAGACTAGAAAGTTGCGAATAGTTTTGTGAAGTACTTTGAGTTATGCTCTGTATAAAGGTGTGGTTGTGGATTTCAATATGAAAGATATGGCCTTGCTTTTCTATCCCATTGTTTTATTGTTTGGGGATTTATAATTGCTTCCGCATGTGCTATTAAAAATGAAAGGGTCAATGATACATAATCCTGGGATATTGCATTCTAAAATCGACCAAGTAGAAGGATGTGTGCGTGCCTGAGGATTGGGGCGTGACAATATTCTTTCCATACAAGGTCCTTACTATAATAAGTCGGGACTTGGTTTCAATAAGGAAAGTAATTCTTTAATTGATTTTCCTAAAGTAAAAGAGAGATTTAGACAAAAACCTTCAAAAGCATTTTACAAAAATCATTTTCAAAAAGTGATTGTAAAACCTGTTGGTCAAAATGCCCTCAAGTGTTCAAATTATGGAGATTCAGAACACTTTGAGAAAAAATGTCCTAAAGTCTGGAGACCTATTAAGAAAGATTGGATAAAAACAACATATTCTACTAACTTTCATGGACCCAAGAAAAAATGGATACCAAAGAAAAGATGAGTTGTTTTTGCAGGAAATAAATGAGAAGAAGAAAGAGAATTTGAATTGTGTGATTTGAGATTTGATTTGATATGTGTGATTATTTTTATATCCCACTTAGAGACAATTGAGTTTATTTGGTTTGATTTTATGCTCTTAAATTTTATTATATTTTGCATAGTAGAAATTTGTTTTACGTAATATTAATTTATATGCAAAATATTCTTTCTTAAATATTCAAGGATTTTATTCTCTAATTTTATTGTGCTTTGACTAAGTGAGAATTTCTTTTTCAAGATTTTATTGTGCATAATATTCTTTCCTTAAATACTTTGTTATGATGATTTTAGAAAGAATATTTGCTTATCTATGGAGATTTTATATTTTGCTCTCACAAAATGGACGGATCCAAATTGATGGATACCAAAAAGGAAGTGAGTTGATTGCAGGAAATCCTATAAGGGAAGAATGATCGCGAATCTATGCAGATTTTGGTACAACCAGAAAAGTATCTCCTGTGAAGATTGGTAATGATCTTTTTTAATCAATGGTATATTTCAAACATATACCTTGGGTAAGAGAATATTTTTTTTTAATCATCCCGCCTTGCAAATTTCTACATGCATTTATCATGATTTTGGATGATTACTTATCATTTATATTGCGAATTTCTTTTGTCATAAATATAAGGCATTGCAAGTTTTTACTTAATTTGGCATGTGATAGAAATATCTACTTTCTTTTTGTGAAATGCATCAATAATATATTTTTGAGATTTATGCTCAAGGAAATCCCTTTGATCTTGAAAGTTATTATTGTATATTTATGGATACACTTGCTATATTCTTAGAAGACATCTTATATCTAGCAAGTTTGATCCACAAATCAAAGGAAGTATTACGTGATATTTTTGCAAAGATCATTATCTATTATATAATGGCTAGTGATCTGGTTTGGATTCTAAATCTTGAAGACAATAACTTTCTATACGAAAAAGCTCTACTTATGGAAACTGAGATTTTGTTTGTATGGGCGATCAGAATTAATTTGGGATTCTATTTTTGTCACTCAACGGCTACCAAATCTTTTAGATACAGATCTGTCTAATGGGTAGATTGGAAGACGATCCTCTAGATATTGTCCAACGGCTAGTTTGGAAGTAGATGAGTATTTAAGAAGATTAAAGATCGATGATCAAGTAAGAGACGGAGCGTAGAATTTATAATTCCAAAGTCTGAGCGACCTTTGATCATACACTTATCTTTTGTGAGCTTAAACGTTTGTGATCGTGAGAGAAATACCAAAAGAATGACTTAGTGAGATAGTATGATCTATCACTAAGTGTTTGCATTCAAAGTTGTAATCTCTTGTTGATTGCATAGTGAAATCTAGCAGAAGGCTGATAGCGTGGGAGAGTGGACATAGGTTTGATATAAGCCGAACCACTATAAATTTTGTGTTATTATTCTCTTCCCTGAACTCATTTATTTTATTATGCATTTGTTTGCCAAGGTTTATTTTAAACACCTATTCACCCCCTCTAAGTGTTCATACTAGCCCTTTTTAATTATGAGTCAACGTAAGTGCGATAAAACTCTTATTAATAGCATCTGATGAGGCAAGAGCTTCTTGTGTTGTGACTCATGGTCGACAACAAAGGTTTAGGGCTAGGATGCATTGCAAATCTGATTAAAATTGATGCCTGTATGATTTGGAATTGATTGTAGTTGGATGCCGAGACTCTGTGATTTTCGAGTTCGGATGAGTGACTTTTTGTTTTGGCTTGATTGATGCCTTTGATAAGTTTATTTCAACTCAAGTCTTCTGAGGATTAGATAATAAACATCCTGAGCTTCGAAACGGTAGGTTGCACACCCCAATCAAGTATCGTTTGACGCTCGAAAAACACCTCCGAAGATTAACGATTCTACAGTAGTTTAGGTTTTTTTTTTTTTTTTCCGTTTCTGTTTCCGTTCCGCCTTTTAGCTTTTTTATTTTTGTGCCAACTTTTGTGATCATTTTTTGATAAATTTTTCTTCATGATTTTTGTTCCAAATCATCTTGTGCATCTTTATGTAATTTTTTCACAATTTTTGGATGTATTCAACTAGGTCAGATCTACTCAGATCTAAGCCTAAGTCAATCTATTCCGTATCGATCTCTGATTTTTCCATTTTTGTACTGATTTTTGTGTTGAGTTCCGGAACAACTTTCATCATGAAAGTTTCTCGTTTAGGTATTGTGCATGTCCTGTATTTGTTTCAAAATTTTTAGATATGTTTAGGTAGGTCAAAATCGCTTAGATCTGAACATACGGCAGTCTCTCTTGCATTGGTCCGAAATTTATTTTGATAAAATTGAGTCAATAAATGCACCTATTTGGTCTCAAATTCTTCATGAGAATTGAAATATATGATATATATGTTCAATTGATGCATGCTTTGCAAGGTTTATACATTGACAAAGTGAGTCGATTGCATGCATTAGAGTAAAAGGTACTGTAGCAACATGTGTTGGACATATAGTTTGTCTGTTTTGCAATTTTTTTCATAACTCATATGATCTTAATTGAGTTTTAAACTCTTAACAAAAAATCTACATCATCACATACTCTATATGCGAGATTTTTGGTAGGATTTATGCATGTCTTGAGGATGGCTGAAATCATGCTTGTTCTGTAAACTTAATGTTGAAATGAAACCTTGTCATGTGTGCACCTTTCTATGTTTATTTGAGTCATCTATGGATCAAATCTTACGATCATGCCTTATTGATGATTGAACCGCATGTTGCAAGGTTTGCATACATGTTTAGATCATGTCCTTTGAGTATCATCTTGCACATTAAATTTGTCTCACAAAAGTGTTCATCATACTTAGGATTCCCAAGCATATTATTAAGAATCATGAATCATTTCATTTAAATTGTATGACATTTGGCATGCCAACTTAGGATTAGATGACTATCCAAACTTTCTGTTGCATCTAATCATAAGTCCCATGTGATTTTTTCATGCCGTTTGTACATTCTTTGAGTGATTTTAAGGTTTTCTAATGAATGCTTATGTTCTGTTTTCATAATTACTGATGTGCACACTTTTAGAGATCTCGATCTTAGGATACTAAATTGACCTAATTTGGACTCGATCTCTTCTAGGAAGAGGTAGGGCACACTTAGAAGTTTCTAATGCCACTACTTTCATATCAATCGGTCATTGTTTGGACTATTTTCCATTTTTTCAAAGCTAGATCATAATCTGGACAGGGGATCAAATTCGGACCCCTGTTCTAACCCTTGTTTGGACAAACATTTGATACGTTTGTTTATTTTTTCTATTTGGAATCTGAATTCGGCCTCTTAATGAAATTTTTTTGTCATTGCATTGAATATGTTGTATGTAAATTTGATGATCTTTAAACATGTTTGATAGGACAAATCCTCGTGACATTAGCTGAATGTCATGTTGTTTGATAAATTTCTGATGTGTTGTTGCTTGTTGTTTGACTTTTATAAAATCATGTGTAGATTGTTTAAGGAAACTTTCTTCATAAAATTTGTTCATCATCAATGTTGTGTATGTTAGGAAATTTTTTCATTGCCAAATTGTCATTAGGTATTGCCCTATTTTGCTGTCCTTACACGCTTGTTCTGAAATTTCGTGATATAAACATGATTGTTATTGTTCAGTTATACTTTTTAGATTAGTTTGTGCATAAAATTAGGCCATGCCATCTTCATGAAAATTGTTCTAAATACTTTGATCTTTATTGATAAACAATCGGTCTTTCCAAATTGCATCTTTCAAAAAAATGCTTTGGTACATGTTATGTTTCTCAAAAACGATTTCTAGAAAGTTTTTCTCCAATACTCGATTTGGCTTAAGGAAAAATTGTGGTTTGGACCATATTCAAAATGCCTGTGATGTTTGTGAGTGCATCTATGTGAGCCCCGAGCTAGCCTTGGTAATTGAATGTGTTCCATAGCTTAGATATTCCTTTTGTGACATCCCGATTTTCCAATTCTGGTTTCAATTAGATAAGTTGGGCATTTCATCTTCACGTCTATAGCTTTCTTCTCTGAGTTAGCCACTCACGAGATAACTATTCTATCAGGTGAAGTCGTTAAGGAATCTAAATGCAATAGACTTGAGAATTCGATCAGGAACCGATTGCTCGACCGTACTAATCTGCAAGGGTCATTACGGCACAGATCGATTAGAGACTGGAGATAGGTCGATTCAATAGAATCATGTAATTCAGTGTGGGTGATTCCACCTAATTGCACAATTCTTGTTGATCGGCACTAGACTGATTTCTCTATCGTTTTGATATCCTGTGTCCGTATTTGAAACCTCGAGATTTCTACGACAATCGAGAGTCGCCAATGTGTTGAAGATGCACTTTGTGGCTTGAAAATAATCAACCACAGTCAATTGTACAGAAAATTCCTAAAAGCTACCTGGTAGATTATGACACGCCAAAGTCGCGCCATATTGAATTTAACCGTGAAATTGAACCCGATTACAGAAATTGGAAGTTCTGTCAAGTCACAATTCGTTTCAGGAACGTCGACTCATCCTCAGAAGATTTTTCTACAAACCGAGGTTTTGGTGGAAAAGCAAAGTAAGGCCGTTTATGTTCGAGATTGTCAGAGGGCCATTTTTAATCGAATCTTTGGGAAGCAAGTTGGATCACTTGATGGGGAAAAGTCATAAGAAGGTTGAGGACACATGGGTTAATTTAATTGAGCTTCGATTGGATGGAATTGATTGAGAATTAATTGAATTTGATGCACAAATGTATGAAATTCGTATACCATAGGGGGAGAGCTATTTTGCACCTATTGGCAAGGTTGTGGAGGAAGATTGAGGAGAGAGAGTGGATGATGTCATGTGATGTCATGGTTGGGGGGCAAAGCAAATGAGGTTTTGACAAGTGTTGAGCTCTAGTGAGCCACCAAGGAGGCCCCCTCTTCAGTAGACCATCTTCTTCCTTCATTCATGGCTTTCTCCATGGTTGAGGCTTAGGAAAAGCTCAAGAGAACCAGAGGAAACTGAGCTCACCAGCCCCTCCATCGTTGCACGCCCGGAAGGCCATCTCGGCCGTTTTCCTCCCTTGTTTTCCCCTCGTTCCAGTTTCTGCTCCAGCTGACCTTTCGCCAAAGATTCGAGTTAAAAGTCGACTTTCCGGATTAATCAACGAACGCTCCACCCACGTCCGTGACGAGGACATCCAGCCCGTTCCGGAACATCCTGCCTCTCGCTGGAACGATTCTCTGGCCGTCCCGAAATCCTGAGAGAAGCTGCCCGCTCGTCGGACCGTCTGGACTCGCCTGGTTCCGCCCGTTTCGCCCGTTTCGCGGTTTTCAGCCATTTTCTCCCCATTTCTACCCTACCTCCACCCATACCAACCACCCGCAAGATCCCTTTGACCCCCGGGAGCCATCGGTTGCCAACCACCCGCTCGCCGGAGCTCCGATCGGCCCGTTTTCACCATTGAAGTTGCTGGTTTCTTCTCTGCAGTTCACCCAGATTAGAAGTAGAAGACAGCAAGAAGTTCCAGACTTTGAGGCCTGTTTTCAAGCCCTTCCCAGCCTCCGTTGGTGTCGCCGCTTCGGGGTTTATCGACTGCCTTGGCACCGTGGTCGCTGTGAACTCACCGGCGGCGCAAAACCGGTGAGTTTATCCTCTAATTCTTGCTTAGTGAGTTAATGACGCTTAAGGGTGTTTAGATTAGTCTAATTAGGTTTATGTGATTAAATTATATTATTTTAATGTAAATTAGATTAGTTGTATGATTAGTTTAATGGATGTTTAATTAGGGCTAATTGTATGATTAAATTAGTGTAATCTTGTTTAAGCCATAATTAATTATTTTTAATTAATTAATTATTTCGAATTTATAAATATTATTTTATTAAATTATATTATTATAATAATTTATTTAATTATTTAATTTTCGGAATTAAATTTAATTATTTAATAATTTCGAAAATTTTGCTTAGGGATGGCGGTCGTTAGAATTTCGCGCCGATCGCAGCGGTGCAGTCGGTTTGTGTTAATTGTAAGCTTAAATTGAGAAATTGAGTTATTGATGATTATAGTTATTATTCCAAAAGTGTGGAATTGAGTGATATTGATGAAGTTATGGTATTTAACTTGAAAATACCCGGTGTTGGCTTTTAGCACCGTAATTGGTTTGTATGACTAGTTTGAATAGTTGGTTGTTATTGGATTAAATATCTAGTTATATGGTTTATTATTGAATGATCAGCTTTGGCGAGCATTTGTTTATATATATGTATTAGCTTGGGCGAGACATTATGATATACATACATATATATATATATATATATTGCAGCTTTTCGTGAGCTATTATATGAGCATCATTGTCAGCTTGTGTGAGCACTGTAATCAGCTTGTGAGAGCAATGATCGTTTATCAACTTGTGAGAGCAACGATCCATTTATCAACTTGTGCGAGCTACCATCTATATCAGCTTGTGAGAGCATTGCATCCATTGTGTATATATATATATATATATATATATTGCAGCTTTTCGTGAGCTATTATATGAGCATCATTGTCAGCTTGTGTGAGCACTGTAATCAGCTTGTGAGAGCAATGATCGTTTATCAACTTGTGAGAGCAACGATCCATTTATCAGCTTGTGCGAGCTACCATCTATATCAGCTTGTGAGAGCATTGCATCCATTTCGGCTTGTGTGAGCCGTGATTGTATTAATGGATGAATAGATGGTATGGTTTAATAGATGGTATGAATTGATATATGTGTGGATCGTTTGATATCAATTGGATTGATTTTGATTGAATTGATAGACCGATGGGTGTGTCGATAGTTTCAGCTTGTGCGAGCATTGTTTGAATATGAATTGTATTGACGTGCAGGAAGGAACTGAGGCGAGGTAAGTCCTCTATCTTATTTGTGTGGCTAGAGCGCCCTGAGGCATATTTTCTTCCTAATTAAGTTTTAGAGGGTAGGACTCGCTGAGACATAGTCTCATCTCGGTTGTGGAATAATATTTCAGGTCCCTAGATGATGGTCGTGGAGGACCGGAAGTCCTGGAGTTTGGAAGGTGGAGGCTAAAGAATCGGCAAACGTGTTTGACAAGTTGGTCATAGGACAGTTCCCTAGTTGTTGAGCCTGTCTATTTTGTAGACAATTCAATGTTGTATATAAACCTATGTGTTTATAGAAAGCTTGTTTGGTTGTGATCGATTGCCTGCTTTTCTATCCCAAGTTAAATGTTGTCAGGGGATTTGTTTCGCTTCTGCATGTGCAATAATAAAATGAATGGGTTGGCGACGTGTCCTGGGAAGTCGCATTTGTATCGACCAGAGTGGGATGTTCGCATGCTCGGAGTATCGAGGTGTGACACCTTTATCCTAAATATTTTCAAACCTTTTTAAAATCCTGTGTTGACATCATGAAAATCACCGTTTGAATTGTATTTAAAATGCCTGCGATGCTTATGAGTTCATTTATGCTAGTCCTGGGCTAGCCTTGGCAATTGAATGCCTTTCATAGCTGAGACATCACTTTGTCTCAAAACTTTTCATGAATGATTTCGAGATATGTTTTTTGAAATATCACATGTGCCTTTCATACATATAATCCCATCATGCACTAGAAATTGTTTGTGTTTGTGATTGATGCATGCCCTTGGTAATAAGTGACCCGTCGACAGTTCACTTTCTTGCTTGATTGGTTGAGAAACAAGATTTAAAAGACTTGCACGTATGTTTAAATTTTTACAATGCATGTGACTTTTAGATGAATGGTATGGTCAATGCATGATATCGAGAGAAAACTCTAAGATCACATAGATCGCTTGATTAGGAGACTTATAAGCGTTATTGACTATGTGAGAATACAATTGGTCAACAATTGCTATAAGTCACAAAAATAGATTTGGTAAATGTCTTAGTGAGACCTTTGCATGAAAGACAAAGGCCGACCCCAAGGCCCCAAAATTTGACTTTCGTATTGCACTTCCTTTAAACGATTGATCTTGACATGATGTCTTGTTATTGATTGTTTTGATGTGCATGCTTGTTTCTTTCCATTGTATGCACCTAGTTATAAGTTTCTTAGATTAGGTTTAGATTAAGACCCTGAAGATGGAGAAAGCGTGAAGACGGTGAAAGTTGATATCCATTCCAACCATTATCATGTACCATTCATTTCCCTAATATATGTCTCGAGTTCCATTTGTTGTATAAAGCTTGACAAGTTGCGGATTTTGTTTCTTTCTCTCATCTTTTTTCAATTGTATCTTTTATATTTTCTAGGATTGCATGGTAGATTTATTGCTTTCCTTGATTGTTTACTTAATGCCTCGTAATTTCAATTCCATTGATTGCTTTCTTTTCTTATTTTTCTAGAAATAGAATATAATGAAAATGACCAACCACGCATGATCGCTTAGTTTAGGACTAATGATCCCGAAAATGTAAAAGAAACGAATGGACACGCGACACTAAATCGAACCCCTAAAACGAATGCGGAAAACGAGCCCAAGAATAACATGTATCACCGATCAAAGATACACTACAAAATTGAGCGTACCTTACTGTCCACAGATTAAATACCAATGTTGAAGATTAAGGAAGAATTCTGATCCCGTTCTATCGAGGAACATACTATTGCTATGAGGGGGAGAAAACTCTGATCTTTTTTTGGAGCATTCTTTTTTTCTTACGTTTTGGAGGGGGAGAGAGCAACTTAGGAAAACAACGTACGTACTCAAAAAGGTACGTTCCTTTTTTTTTTTTTTTTCTTTCCCTTAAAGCATCTCCTCCAAAGAACGCATCCCCTTTAATGTAACACATCTCCTTCAAAAGACCCCTCAACGCACCCTTTTATATCTCATTTCCTCCATGGGCCCTTAACCTACAGGCCGGGTTCTTAAGCCCAACATGGGTGAACAGGTCCACTTAGGCCCATCATCACATATAAAACCATCATCTCCTACTCGCACATGATGGACCGAATAAGATCCTCTTTACCTCTCTGCAACATTCATACCGGTAAATAATCCATATGACCAGCATACTTTGAGCACTTGTTGTCATACATCTGTTAGGAATATATAGCAGCTCATAATGGACATCACACTTTGAGTAGATTTAGTATGCAGTACCCTAGATCGATCGATCACATTTATATCTCTCTTAATCTTTTTTTAAACAATGATATATTATATTCACAATTATGATTATCCCAAAAACAATCATAATTAGTCGACCAGTGAATACAAAATGAAAATGTGATTCTCCAAATTCGATCTTCCTCTTTCTTCAAATTTTCAATTTCAATTCAGCTTGCTTTTCTAGAAATGTCCCATTAGATCGAATCAATTCATGATCATTGGCAACATTCTAAGATAGCAAATGCTAAATAGAAATCTTGAGAATAAGTAAAAGTCATGAAGGCACTAAATTGAGGAACTCTTCTCCTCAAGAGTCTCACACAGCATAAAAGTTGAGATCAAACTTTTACCACTCTTATTGATCGTCTCATGCATACATAGTATGAAATACGTATTACGGTATTTAACTCATTTCCTATGGAGCGTATGTCTACACCATCAATACTGTACAGATGATAGTTCAGACATACATAATGTCTAACTTGAGTTTACATATCTACTTATACACAGAATTCATCAAAATTCACATCTGGCATCATAGACAGATAAAGTAAAATATGTGGGTTATTTTACTTTCGGACATAATAAATATTATGTCATCATCTTAACATTCAGTTAATGTGACATATATATTTTAAGCTTGAGCTCTCGATTATCACCTAGATAATAAGCTTAAAAACCGTCTCATCTCTATTTATCACATAGTAAATAAAGTCGATTACCCGTGTGAGTGGGCTAATTTTTTAACTGTTTGACATACTTTCTCAACTTTATATAATGCACTAAGCATTAAGATGCATAAACGTCAAACAAAGATTTATAAGCATTAATGATGAAAAATACAAATTCATTAAATGTGAACACTTTAGGGAAATTACAATATTCAGTACATTAGCCTCTATGCAGTCCTAGAGATTTTACATGACCACAAAAAACATCTCTAGGTATTAGCTTTGTCATAGAATTTGTTACCATCCTATGTGTAGATATGTACTGTAAGTTCACATCTTTTCGTACAACCATATCTTGACAAAATTATACTTGGTATTTATATGTTTGGTCTTGCCATGATATTTTGGATCTTTGGTATATATTATAGTTGCTTGGCTATCACAGTTAACCAATAATGGATTTGCAGCATACCCAATAACACATAAATGATCCAAAAATCTCTTAAGCCAAACACCTTCTTGTATTGCTGCTGATAATGCCACGAACTCAGCTTCCATCGTGGACAAGGCTATACACGTTTGTTTCTTACTACTCAAAGATATGGCGTCATTATTCAGTAAGAAAGCAAAACCATAGGTAAATTTCATTTCCTTTAAATCTCCTCCCCAATCAGCATCATGAATAACCTTCAAGTCGCAGATCATTTCCTTGGTAATTTAGCTTATAATCATAAGTTCCTTTAGATACCTCAGTATTCTTTTAACGGCTTTCCAATGTGCTTGACCTAGATTGGATTGGTATCTACTCACCATTCCAACTGCAAAACATATGTCAAATCTTGTACACATCATAGCATACATTAAGCATCCCACAAGCACTAGCATAAGGAACATGTTTCATTTGTTCCTTTTTCTTGTGGAGTCCTTGGACACAGTCTATGGCTCAATCATTCACCTTTTGCAATAGGAGTATCTATGGGTTTACAATCTTGCATACAAAATCGTTCAAGAACCTTATTTATGTATGTTTCTTGCGAAAGAGATAATGACATCTTCGAACGATCTCTTGAAATCTTAACTCCAAGAATGTATGCAGCCTTACCTATATCTTTCATTTCAAAATTGGAAGATAACCACATCTTCACAATATTAACAAACTCCATATTGCTTCCGACAATTAGTATATCATCAACATATAATGATATGATCACAAATTGATATTTGGATCTTTTGATATATACACAATGATCCTCATCTATCATTGTAAAGTCATATGCCATTATGATATTATGAAAACGTATATATCATTGTCTCGACGACTACTTAAGGCCATATATCGATCTCAAAAGTCGACATACCTTTCCTTCTTGGCCTTCCATAATGAAACCAGTAGGTTGTTCCATATATATTTATTTCTCTAATTCTCCATTGAGAAAAGCAGTCTTTACATCCATTTGATGTAACTCAAGATCCATACTAGCCACTATTGTTAGAATAATGCGAATCGAGGTAAATCTCACTACAGGAGAAAATGTTTCATCATAATCAATTCATTCCTGTTGATTATACCCTTTCGCCACAAGACAAGTCTTATGCCTTTCTATCGAGCCATCAGCTTTACGCTTTATTTTGAGAACTCATTTGTTCCCAATAGCTTTGCGTCCTTTTGGAATATCAACCAATTCTTAAATATGGTTTGAATTCATTGACTCCATCTCATTTTCCATTGCATGCATTCATTTTTCCTTACAAGGGCAATTCAGAGCTTCATTAATATTTCTTTGCTCATCCTCATCTTGTGGAGCAACCATAAAAGTTTTCTCTTCAATATCAAAGCGTCGATGGGGAATACTTTTGCGACTTATTCACCGTATGGAAAATTGTACACTTTGCACATCATTCCACATTATGCTCCCACTCGGATTAGATAATGACAATATCATCTCATCATGTGGTTGTAATTGAAAGTTAGTTGAATTAAATTCATCACTTCTCATGTTACTCCCACTTGAACAAACTCAATTAAATTCATTATCTGGATCCAAAGTTTCAAATAGAGAGTAATCATCACCTATTTCGCCCTTCTTAGGAAATTTATTCTCTAAGAATGTGACATCCCGTAATTCAAATTCAGTTATACTTCAACTTTCCTGCTCACCTATGAATACACACCATTTCGAGTATTCAAAGTATTTTATGAAAATACTCTTCTTTCCTCTGGAACTCAATTTCTCAAACTTGTGAGAGGGCTCATGAGTATAGGCAGCACAACCCCATGGTTTAAGAAAACTTAAGTCCGGTTTTCTACCTATCCATAA
The DNA here is from genome assembly GCA_014182695.1 of Eucalyptus albens. NCBI lineage: Eukaryota > Viridiplantae > Streptophyta > Magnoliopsida > Myrtales > Myrtaceae > Eucalyptus > Eucalyptus albens. The sequence continues at coordinate 24,689,134 of CM024652.1, forward strand.
CTCATATGGAGTGGAAGTAACTAATTTGATGCTATATAGTCAGTAGTTAATAACGCATCACTCCAAAAAGTGATAGGTAAGTTAGCATGCGCCATCATAGACCTAACCATTTCCAATAGGATTTTGTTCCTTCTCTCCGCAACACCATTTTATTGAGGGTATATGGAATAAACAACTATCTTTTTATTCCTTTTTCATCACATAATTTTATGAACTCATCAAAAAAATATTCTCGACCTCGATCGAATCTCAATACTTTTATTTTCTTGTCTAATTGATTTTCTACCAAGTTCATAAATCTTTTGAAACAACTCAACGCTTCAGATTTATGAGAAATCAAATAGACATATCCGAATCAAGTATAATCATCTATAAATGTGATGAAATAAACAGTCTCATGCCTTGCTCTCACATTCATCGGACCACAGACGTCAAAATGGATTAAATGCAAAGGAAATTCAATTTTTTTACCTTTTCCAAATGGTTTCCTTGTCGTTTTCCCTACTAGGCAATGCTCATATATGGACAAATCGATTTTTTCAATATTGCCCAACAAACCCTCTTTGGCTAGTCTATTCATACGTTGTTGGCCAATATGACCAAGTCTAGCATGCCACATATTCACATCATTATCATATAAATTAGGAAACGTGAAAAGAAAATAACAAACATTGACATTATCATAGTCAATATTTAATACAATGAAACCATCTAGAAAATAATCACAACCATAGTAATTTGTAACCAAATACAAATTCACACTACTATTATGGAAGTTCATATTAAAACCAAGCTTAACCAACACTAAAACAGACACTAAATTCTGAAGAATCTCTAGAGCATACAATATATCATATAGGAACAAAAATTCATCAACCATGCATGTTCAGTTGGCAGGTGTCAATTCCTTTTACTTTTGCTCTGGAGTTATTTCCTACATAGATTCACTTAATTCCAGTTGGCACTCGTCGGAATTCCACGAATGATTCTCTATCCTTCGCTACATGGTCTGTTGCCCCCGAATCTACAGTCCACAAAGGATTAGATTCGGCAGGATTAGATTCGGCTATGAATATAAAACTTGACACATTAGCAAAGTTCTTAAGAATACAATAGGTGAGTACCTTTTTTGACTCACGACAGTTGTGAGCATAGTGATCCTTCTGGTCATAGTTGTAACACTTCACCCTTGAAATACTCTTCACTCGAGAACGTTTTCCTCTCTTATGTTGGTTAGCTTTTGGTTTCTTACAAGAAGGACTTGATCACTTGCATTTCCACATATTGAACAAATCAATGTGCTTGCGCTTAGAGCTCGAGATCCCTTCTGAACTAGAAACAACACAACAAATGCTTGTTTCCTACTCAAATGCCTTGAGGTAGTTCTTTGCTAGCTCAATGTGGCACGCAGCATCCTCAAATTCTTCCATAACATGATCAAGAGCTTCTAGTGCTTCTTGCTTTTCAAGCACATATTGAATTTTCATATTCAATATTTCACAATTCTCGCTGTTCAATTTGTCTTATTTGTTCAAATCAGCAATTATGTTCTTAGTTGCTGAAACTATCGATCTGAACATATCAGAAACATATGCACGAATTATTAATGCATATCGTTTATGCATTCATTTTGCATAGACCCATCTTATTAATGAATAATTTCAAGTAAGGTTTCAGAATCAAAATGTCACTATGTTTCCAATCATCATCCAAAAATTCTAACTTAAAACTATCATTAATATAATCTTCTATGCAAAATAAGTTCAGCAAAGTCACTAAAACTTTCTTGAACTTCCCACAACGAATTGTAAATTAACATACTAATTTACAACAATAAATAATATTGAACTTTCAATAATTAAACATGTCCATTACACTAAGTAACATATCCAAATGAAAATATCAACATAGAAAGAGATATTTACACCTAAAAACATCTCAGACTAATCTAAAAAATAAATAGAGAAAGTCTCTTCTAATCTATCAGTAAAATTCTCTAAGAATTCTGAAGGCACATTAGCCAACCATGAAAAACCTTTTGGAGAGCTCTAATGCCACCTCCAAGGCGCATTCACTCTACGCCATGTGGCACTCATCCCAAGGGTTGAAGTTTTGGTTAACTCGATCCTATAGTATTCTCTTACAAAAGCTACTGTAAGCCTCCTATAATCCGGGACCACGTTGACCTCCCATAGGCGATCTAACACTGCTTGCCATTTAGATGGAAGAGTGTTTATTAAAGCCAGCATCGTACAAAATCCGACATAAGATAACCATTCCAGATGATTTCTTATATCATTTGATTGACCATGACCATGTGTGTGATACATATATTCCACCGATAATTAGCTAACTCTTCATTAGCCCTTTAAGTCTTGCATTTTCTTCCTCCATTCTCGGAAATGCAGGTATGCGTGCATAACGCATCATAGTTTATGCAACAAATGCAAGAACAAAAAATGGATTACTTATAATCCATAATGAACAAAAGGGAAAATACATAATTTTCAATGGTTCATGCAACAAATGCATAATAAATAAATAAATAAAAAAAAGGATTACTTATAATCCATAATGAACAAATTGGAAAATACAAAATTTTTCCTTTTTTTTTGTTGGTCAACGTCAACGGTCAACGGTCATGGTCAAGTCGGTCAATGGGTCAACAAGTCAAACGGGTCAATGAGTCAATCGGGTCAACGGGGTGGTCAACGGGTTGGGGCCATCGGGTCAACCGGTTGGCCCGGGTGAGGCCGGATCGGACCGGTTGGGCCGATGCACGAACCGACCGCACGCACGTGCCGACATGTGCGCGTGCGCGTGCGTGATGACACGTGCACCGCCGACGACACCGGTTCCTTCCAACTGCGCATGGCAACGCGTCCGACGGCCTCCAGCGGCAATCCGTCACTCGATTTTCTCATATCGACGAGAGCTTCAACTCTACACTATCGAAAACGAATTTCAACTTACAAAAAATCGCAAAACAGGGTGAACAGTACGCGTGTCTCGGGATTTTTTCGTCCCCGATCAGCCGATGGTAGTGTTTCACAAAAATTCAATCAAAAACAAATCACAAACATAAAAAGGGATTGGGAAACATGAACTATGGCTCTGATACCAATGTTGGGAATAACGGATTCCCTAAAACCGATCCGACACTAAATTGAACCCCTAAAATGAATGCGGAAGACGAGCCCAAGAATAACATGTATCACCAATCAAAAATACACCACGGAATCGAGTGTACCTTATTATCCATAGATTAAGCATCAATGCTGAAGATCGAGGAAGAGTTCTGATCATGTTCTATCAAGGAGCGTACTGTTGCTATTAGGGGGAGAAAAACCTGAAAAGACGTACTTTTCTTTTCCTTTGGAGCGTTCTTTTTGTCTTACGTTGTCTGGAATGGGAGAGAGTGTCTTCACGTACGTACGCCAAAAGGTACGTTCTTTTTTCTTTTTACTTTCCCTCGAAGCGTCTCTTCCAACGGATGCATCCCCTCAACGTAACATCTCCTCCAAAAGATGCAACATTTCCTCCATGGGCCCTTAACCTACGGGCCGGGTTCTTAGGCCCAACATGGGCGGACGGCCCACTTAGGCCCATCATCACATATAAAAACCATCAATCTACAAGTTTATTATTCTAGAGCTGGGGAAAAATAGGCCAAATCAAGAAAAGAGATGCATCGGGAAACTCGTCAATAGTAGAGTTCTTCTCCGTGGGCAAGATCGATATAAGATGCGAATCAAACTAGAATTTTTTATCTAAATAGTTGGTACTTATAATTGAAATTTTCTTATCATGTTAGGTTATCGTTTTAGGCTCTTATAAGTGAAACACCAAAGTTCATAATATTTGATTGAATATGCAATCAAATCCTAAACAGTTTTCATTGAATGCAATATCATCCTATTGGCAAACTCATGGTCAAATTTGCTAATATGGATGCAAAAATCCAACTTGGCAATTTGTAATTCATGTGGTCCTAATGTGGCCCCACATTAGGAAAATTTAAAAATTTCAAAAATTAAAAACTTGGAGAAAAACTAAAAATAAAATAAAATTGCACAACTAGTTAAAACTGAAAGTCATAGAGAGCGGAACTGTCCGTGAGGGCTGTTGGAGGGTTTGGAGACGATAGAATTGCCTCCACTATAATGTCCGTGAGCAAAGCCTGTACTTCTTTTTCTTTGTGCTCGTCCTCCTTTTCATTTTAGTTGGCACAAACCTTCTAAATATTGAATCATATAGCTTTGATTTTTTAGAATGTTATGTCGATTCAATGAGATGTAGACCGATTGAAGGGAGTAATCATGAGTTAGGCCTGTTCCTCCTAAAGATGCAAATTTTGACCCCTCCCCCCTCCTCTCTCTTTCCCCCTCCCCCTCCGTCCCTCCCTCCCTAATTCTAAAATATTTATACATGTATAGTTGGCATTTTATCCCCTTTCAGATAGATCAGCTTATATCGGAAAATGGATAGAGCTAAAGTTGAACCAAATTATATGTATGCATGGAGATAGATAAACAAAAAAAAAATTATTTTTATGTTGTTTGGTATTAAGTATCTGATTTTTTTGAGAGCATCAACGAATTTCATGAATTGTTTCTTTCTCTTCTTTATTGTCAAATGTTGACCTTGGCATCCCCTTTCCACTTCTTCACTTCTTCTCCTTATTGTCTTGAATTATTTGGTATTGGAGCTGAAAAAATTGATTACACTCGAGTCCTATTTTTAAACGGATGATGAGTTTGTCTGACCTAGGTATATTTATTTCCTTTATCGTGAGGCTCAGCTATATTAAACTATAAATAATATATTTCCTTAATATTTTTTGATCTGTTGGCGTAGCTTATAGTAGAAAATGGAGAGAGCTAAACATGAAGCAAATTATATGCATGCACGGAGATACATACAAAAAGAAGTTTTGTGTTTTTTTTTTCTTATTGAATATTTAATTCTCTGTGTATCCAACCAATTCAATTGAGTCGTGATACAGTCCAATTACCTTAAGACTACTTTTGTGGCACCACTCAATGATTATGTTTGTGTTTTCAAGATGCCTTTTGCATGGTTAAAGTTGAAAAATGGGACAACCCACCAGAGAATTTCATGTGTTTGACCCAAGAAATACTTTAATTTTTTTCTTTTAGGACAGGCATAGGTAACTTCCGACTTAGTTTCTCTCATTTTCAACTTAACATCCCATCAACTAAGAAGCCTAAAAAAGTTTCGACCCCATAAGTCTCCTGTCCTCTTCATGTCTCTTTCCTCTCTTTATCTTTTATGTATCCTTCATTGAGTCACTCACAATTGAGTTGAATTGTCAAAAAGGCAAACAAAAAGTTGTGGAAAAACATGAAAGAGATGCAAATCATGCACGAGTCTCTTCCCTTTAGATTTTGCCAACATATAATAGAGTCGTGCCACGCGTTTTCAATTTTTCTTGCGTTTACATGGGGAATTTCACAAGGAGTTAGAGTTGAAGCTTCATGTGTTCATTACATGGGCATGGCTAGAACATAGCGACCTTACTCCAAGGGTTTTCACTCTCCTTGCGCTTGTCAATGTGAAAATCTGTCCTCACAATCAATATGCTATTTTTGCTGCTAATCTAAAAGTTTATTCTACAACTGTGAGGATAGGCCAAATCAAGATAAGAGGTGCATTGGAAAACTTGTCAATAGCAGAGTTCTTGTTGGCGTGAGAGATAAATGTAGGATGGGAATCGAACTATTTATTTGAGTGACCCTTATTTGTTATTATCTTATAAGAATATTCGCTATCCACTATGCCGGTTCTCATTTTAAGTTCTTATAGATGAAAATTACACCAAAAAGTCCTTAATGTTTGGCCAAATATGCAATCAAGTCCAAAATTTTGAATTTGTGTAATCAAGTCCTAAACATTTTTTGTCGAGTGCTATTTAATCCTTTTAACAAGCTCATAACCAGATTTGCTAACGTGGATTCCAAAATTTGACGTGGCACTTTGTAATTTCTTTCTACATTGGTGTTAATGTGGTGAAGAAAGGCCAAAGAAATTATTAAAAAATCAAAGAAAAACTAAAAAAAGGAGAAAAAAACTAAAGAGAAAAGAATAAAGTAGTTTTGTGTTTTTTTTTTCTTATTGATGATTTAATTCTCTATGCATCCAACCAATTCAATGAGTCGTGATACGGTCCAATTACTTTAGATTACTTTTGTGGCACATCTCAACGAGTATGTTTGTGTTTTCAGGATACCTTTTGCACGGTTAAAGTTGAAAAATGGGACTACCACCAGAGAATTTCATGTGCTTGACCAAAAAAATACTTTAATTTTTTTTCTTTTAGGACAGGCATAGATACCTTCCGACTCAGTTTCTCTCATTTTCAACTTAACATCCCATCAACTAAGAAGCCTAAAAAAGTTTACAACCCCTTGCAAAAGTCTCATGTCCTCTTCGTGTCTCTTTCCTCTCTTTATCTTTTTTGTGTCCTTCGTCGACTTACAATTGAGTTGAATTGTCAAAAAGACAAACAAAAAGTTGTGGAAAAACACGAAAGAGATAAAATTCACGCACGAGTCTCTCCCCTTTTGCTTTTGCCAAGTCGAGTCGTGCCATGCGTTTTCAATTTTTCTTGTGTTTACATGGGGGATTTCACAAGGAAATGGAGTTGAAACTTCATGTGTTCATTACACGAGCATGGCTGGAACATAGCGACCCCACTCCATGCATTTTCCCTTTCCTCGCGCTTGTTGGCGTGAAAATCTGTCCTCACAACCAATATGCTATTCTTGCTGCTAAATAACAAGTTTATTCTATAGCTATGGAAGGATAGGCCAAATCAAGAGAAGAGATGCATTGGAAGACCCATCAATAGCAAAGCTCTTTTCGGTGGGAGAAATCAAAGTATGATGGGAATCAAACTATGAATTTTAATCTGAGTAACCCTTATTATTATCTTATAAGAATATTTGCTATCCACTACTAGTTCTCATTTCAGGTTCTTATAAATGAAAATTAAACCAAAAGTCCCAAATGTTTGGCCAAATATGCAGTCAAGTCCTAAACTATGAATTTGTGCAATCAAGCCTTAAATGTTTTTGTTGAGTGCAACTTGATCCTTCCGACAAGCTCATAACCAGATTTGCTAACGTGGATTCCAAAATTTGACATGGCGCTTTGTAATTTCTTTCTAAATATGTGCTAATGTGGCAAAGAAAGATCAAAGAAATTATTAATCCACGAAAATCTAAAACAAAAAGAGGCAAAAACTTAAGAAAAAAGAAATTTGTAGAGAGTGAAACTGTCGATGAAGGCTGTTTGAGAGTTTGGAAATAGCGGAACTGCCCCACTTATAATGGCCATGATATTGTACTTGGCACAAACCTATAAAATATTGAATTAGATAGCTTAATTTTTTAGAATGCTGTGTCGATTCAATAAGCTTATAGAAAATGAGAGATTTTACCTCCAATCAGAGATGTAGAATGACTAAAGGGAGTAATCACGAGCTGAGCTTGCCCCTCTTGAAGGTATAACCATTGACTATTTTCTTTCTTCCTCTCTTTTGAAGATTCTAGAATGTTTGCACATATATAGTCATCGTTTTGGCCTATTTCAAAGAGATCAACTTGTACTGGAAAACGTAGAGAGCTAAACGTGAATCAAAATTTTTTGCACTTACGAAGATATATACAAAAATGTTGGCAAAAATACACCCCAAGTGCCAAAACTTGGCAAAATGGGACACTTAAGTGTCAAAAGTTAGGAAAGTGACAAAGTACCAATTTTTTTGAAAGATGGAATATTTAAGTGCCATCTCTAGCAAATCATGCCGAACATCCTACGTGGCAATTTTTTATTAATTTTGTTCGCCTACGTGGCTTGTCAAAGATTTGACTTAGCAAAGAAATGCAAAAATGACATCGTTTTGGCGGAAATTTGAATTTGAATGTAAAAATTAATTAAATTAAATTATAAAAAAACTAAAGAAATTTTAAAAAAAATTAAAAAAAAAAAAAAGGAGAGATTGCAGCTGCCTCTCCCCGTCGTCGGAAGGGCCCGGCGACCCCGGCCGACCCTCCCCCATTGTCGCTGAGCCCTAGCCGCCTACAATCTCTCTCTCTCTCTCTCTCTCTCTCTCTCTCTCTCTCAATTTTAAAAATTTAAATTTTTTAAAATAAATTTAGTTTAAATTTTAATTTAATTAATTTTATATTAATTATTTATCAATGTAAGCAGCAAAATGACATCGTTTTTGCACTTGTCTAGCCATACCAACGTGCAAAACATCGTTTTGTATTTGCTTTGCCGAAAAATCGGCACGTCGGGATTTTGGCTGGATTTTCTTGTTGTTGACATTTAAGTGATCCATTTTGCTCCGATTTTAGCACTTAAGTTTCACTTTCATAACTTTTGGTACTCCTGGTGTCCGGCACTCCAAAAATGTTGTATGCTGTTTCGTATTGATATTGAGTATTCAATATTCAACAATATTCAACCAATTTCATGATTCATGATATAATCCCACTGCCTAAATTATGTGCATGCTCGAGATATATACAAAATATGAGCCACCTCCTTGAATTATGTTTGTGTCTTCCGGATGCCCTATCCAATGGTCAGAGTTGGAAAACGGGAAAAGCCTCGACGGAGAACTTTATGTGCTTGACCTAAAAGGCAGTTTGGTTTTTATTTTTATTGATTTGTTTTAGGAAAAGCAAAGGCACCTTCCGTCCCAGTTTCTATAAAGTTGTTTGGCATTTTTCAGAAACTTCATGCCTCCCTTCAACTTTTTTTGGACTATTGCTTTCCTTCCATAAAATATGCACATGCGAGGCTTTCCTTGCCATTTCTTTTCACCTGTGTGTAATGGACTTAAAATGAGTAGATGTGCTGGGGAAATGTGAATTCTTCCGGTTAATTATTGATGCTGTGGTCCACATAAGATGTCAATTCGAGGAAAGCTGTAGGATGATTGGTAATAATTAGATGTGACATTAGCAATTTTTTGCGACAATTGACTTGAAAGATTATATCGAAATTTTGCATAAAGGTTTAAAGTTGTATCAACAAAATTAAAAAAAAAAATAGTATTGAATTAATATTTGTACAATAATATCTCTGCTAACGTAGGTGGATTTGGTTAGGTGCTATAGGAATTTTTTTTCCTTAGCAACTATTATTTTGTCACAAATACTTTTTGCTCTCCACAGGAAACAATTTGAGAAGATTCAATTGTCTAAAATGAAACACCGTAGGGCCCATAACCGTACATACAGCTTGAAGGCACTCTCAGGTCGCTTGGAAGACTTGAAAGTCTTCGAGCTTCCTTTCCTCGCACAGCGACCGACAAACACTTCTTTGAGGGCTAAGATTTTCCGTGTGTAGAGCAGAGGAGGCCACGACCTTCTTCGCAAACCCAGCGATCAACGTCCCCCGGTCGTCCCTAGCGGCTCCGGCAACGAACACCTCCGACGAATCGGCTAGCCAGGACCAGGAGCCATCAATATTCATCTTTGTGAAGCCCTTTCCCGGCAGCAGTGACCACGGACACGACACGATTCTCTTCTACTTATTCTGGATTTGCCCTGAAGCGTTCGGTTTTATGTAATTCTTGCTCAGAATGAGTGCGTTGTCCACAATCGAGGCCGGATCTGGTCGTCGGGGACTGAAATACTCATTTGAATTTTTGTTGCGTTCCTTCCTGTGTAATTGGACCAGAAGTCTACCCAATCAGCTTCTTAACAAGAGTAGACAAGTGGATTTATGAAAAGATTGCGGACTAATCTCAAACCGTTCCAAAAATTTAAGGTGTTTTTTTTTTTTTCAAAGAAGAATCTGTGATTTAGTATTTGATTTCATAATACTAATTTTTGTACATGTTTAGTTACATATGTTTGAATTGACTTTTATCTTTTACTTTTTGAATTTTTGGTTTTCTTAAGTCTTGCGGATCGAGTTCGTGGATTGTTGGTCTTTTTCCATTTTCCTAGATTGACATATAAATGCGTCACAATCTTTTGAAAAAAATTGAATAGTGTCTTTTAATATTGGCAAGATTGAAAAGGGTACATTCTTTGCTTAGAAAATGCATATGACCCAGTCGTCAAATAATCTCTCCACATATACAACCTTTTATTTTTCTCAAAAAGTCTTCCTAGAATTTCATAAGTGGAAAAAAGTATTTGGCAAAAGCAATGTTATGTAAGCGTTTCATAGCGTTGACCTACAAATTATATGGATCATTGAGAGTTTGAATATAATACGGTCATCTAAATACTTGCTTTTTGTTTTATTGTTATTCTGTAACTTAATTTATATATTGGTAATCTCACTCTTGATATATCCATGCCATATGTTCGTGGTTGAAACCTTCGGTCAGCCAAGGGCAAAGGCCTCTCTTGTTCACACAAGAGGAAGAGAGCTACTAAGGCTAAAGTTAAAATGGAGAGCTTAGAGGCAGGAACATCATCAGAAAGCGAGTATCAAGTGTTCCTAAGCTTTAGAGGGCCCGACACTCGTAGTGGTTTTACCGATTGCCTCTATCATAGCTTGAGTGATGCCGGCATTTGCGTCTTTCGAGACGATGAAGAGCTCCGTGTTGGTGAAAGAATTGATGGAGCGCTCCAGAGAGCAATCGACGACTCTAGGATCTACATCCCTGTCTTCTCTCCAACCTATGCTTCGAGCAAATGGTGTCTCCGCGAGCTCACGCAGATTATGGAGAACACCTCCAAGACAAATGGGAATAAAGAGATCCTGCCTATTTTCTTCAATGTGGAACCTAAAGATCTTAAGATGGAAAACAGGTTGTATCACAATGCCATTCTTATTTTGCAGGGCAAGAATAACTTGAGCACCGAAGAAGTAGATTCCTGGAGAAACGCTTTGACGGAGGTTAATGCAATAAAGGGATGGGAAGTCAAGATAGGCGATAGGTGAGCTTGCTGCATTCTAAGATCCTTATTTTTCCCTAATATTTTTTCCTGTTTGCAAAAACTAAGTAAATAATTCATAGATAGAAAGAACATATCAGATGCAGGTAGGAGAGAATTAAAAAACATAAAAAGTCATGCTAGAGCTACCAAAATTGTTGGTGTTCTTGATTTCACTAGAGGCACTATTATATGTCTATTTTTAATGAAGAACTGAAAGTAGAAACAAAAGCTTATTTTTTTCCTTTCGTTGATGGTCTATGTAAATTTTGTTTCATGTTTCACCTTTGTCATTCAGTAAGCAACTCTTAGTAAAATTCTAATTCTTCTAGAACTACTACTCAAAACTTGATAACGTAGATATATCCCCACAATTGAGGTGGAACTTCCACAAGTGATACTAAACGGTATGTGTGTAAAAGAAAAATATCAAACTGCTGGAGAAAAGGAATTTTATATAATGGGTGATGAAGTGGAATAATTAAGTACCATGCATGTTTTATCTAATAATTTGATCTTTCAATTAATACATCAGATATTTCTCCTCTTGAACATATAATGTCCCACTTCTAAGGTTGTCCCATGAATATAACTGATAAACTGTTAATTTACGATGCATAAATAGTTGCACATTTATCTTGCACAAACAAGATTACCATAGTTCCAAGATTGCTAATCACATGTTAGGATCAAGTCAATTTTCGGGTGTCATGACACAATGCAACACGTGGCACTTAGCAATGTGAATGAAAAGTGCAATTGAAAGTTATGTAGATTCGACCCAAAAAAAAAAAAAAGTGATGCAGTTTCATATTTTTGATGGTTACATGGAATTAGCTAGAAAAAATCAAATCGCAAATCCTTCGGGTTGATTCCATGGTTCTCACCATAATGCTTGTTTTGAGCATGCTTGGTGTTATTTTGGAACTTTACAAGATCAAGTACACGTAAGGTTTGCACAACAAATCAAACAAACCAAATGCCAAATGTTAAGTTATCAAAAGTGACAAGTGAGAAAACCTTGCATTCACTATGAAATTTGAGAAGACACGTCTTTATTGTTGATGTCCCATTGGTTGTTGAATTATTGCACAGTTAAGCAGATGCATTTGAATAACATCAATTGCTAGGAGAAAAAAGAAAAGAAAAGAGATTGCGTCGAATTCTATTGGCATCGAATCACAAATGATATTTAATTACTAGAATTTTTTTTTTTTCCGCAATTTTCTACTATTGAAATGGTTTGCCTTCATGACAGCCAAGGCAAACTAATCAAGTTGGTCACGGTGGAGGTTTTGAAGAGGCTGAAGATAAAGGAAAAGCTCATAACTGAATGTTTAATTGAAATTGATGATCAAGTGGTAGCAGTGAAAAAATTGTTAGACATAGACTCTGGAGGTGTGCGGCACATTCAAATTCATGGCATGGGGGGTATCGGTAAAACAACTCTCGCCAAGGTTGTGTTCAATCAACTTCATACCCACTTTGGAAAGTGTTGCTGCTTTCTTGAAGATGTTCGAGAAAAGTCGTCAAGAACTGATGGCTTGGTTGAATTGCAAAAGAAGTTAGTATCTGAAATAGGAAATGTTGCAGGAACAGAAAGCGTCAATGAAATTGACTATGGAATGAACAAGATTGAAGGAACACTTCGCAAGAAGAAGGTCTTCATTGTATTGGATGATGTTGATAAATGCGAACAAGTGGAGAAACTAGTTGGAAAAGGTGCTTTGTGTTCAGGGTCTAGAGTCCTGATTACTACTAGAAACATTGATGTTTTGCAAATCCCTGAACAAAAATATGAAATGAAGTTGATGAATAGTAATTATGCGCTTCATCTCTTCAGTAGCCATGCATTTAAAAAGGACTCTCCTTCAAATGATCGCTATGATATTACAGAGAAAATTGTAAATGCTATCGGAAGACTTCCTTTGACTATTGAAGTAATTGGTTCATTTCTGTACAATAAAACACAAGAAATATGGAACGAAACTTTGGAGAACTTAGGGAAAGCACCTTGGAAGGATGTTTCCAAAAAGTTAATGATTAGCTATGATGCATTGACTTTTAATCAAAAACAAAATTTTCTGGATATTGCATGCTTTTTCATTGGTGAGGAAAAGACAAATGCAATTCATATGTGGAAAGATTGTGGCTTTGCCCCATTTAGTGGAATTGAGGTCCTTAGAAGCATGTCCTTGATAAAGAGTGGAGAGAAAGATGAGTTTTGGATGCACGATCAACTCAAAGATCTCGGAAGGGAAATTGTTCATCAAGTGACGGATCCTGAAAAGCGTAGTAGGTTATGGACTCAAGAGGAAGTCCTCCATACAATAAGGACAAAGAAGGTGGAACACTTCATGAGAGAATTGATAAATTCTCTTTTTCTTCTTGGTTTTAATCTTTTCCTCGATAAAATAGAATGCTGAATACTACTCGTTTCTTGCTCTCATTTGTAGGACAAAGAGGTTGAAGCAATGAAACTAGAATTGTTTCTAGCAAAGGAATCTATTAAAAGTGAAGAGATTAGAAGGTTTCAAAATTTGAGGTTCCTTAAACTTCATGGAGGAACGTTTGTTGGCGACCTAATGGATTGTTTTCCCAATTTAAGATGGATTTATTTGAATGCTTCTGGTTTAAAGCCTGAGCTAACCAATATGTGCTTAAAAGAAGTGGTTGTCATTGAATTTTATTTCATTGACAGTATAGACAATCTGAAGTTGAGGAGCTTAATAAAGGTGCGTCATATGCTTATTTCTATTCTGTGTCCTTGAAAGCAACATTTGAACTGTTCCTCCATTTGATAATGCATTCACTTTTTACAGGAGGCACAAAAGTTGAAAGTTCTTATTCTTGGTGGGTGTCATAACATAACCATAACACCAGCCTTTTCAGAATACTCAACTTTAGACAAGCTAAGTTTTAGTACTTGCCATGGATTAACGAAGATTGACGGCTCTATTGTGAAGTTGAAGAATTTGAGAGAGTTAGAGTTTGATGATTGCCCTCTGCTTGAAGGTTTGCCTGAAGAAATCGGGGACCTACAGAATTTAGAGTACTTCCATTTAAACATTTGTAATGGAATAGAGCGACTACCAGATTCCATATGTAAGTGGAGATCATTACGGGAGTTGCGTCTTTCAATTCCATGTCCAGTGGAGTTATGGGCTGTTACCAGAAACCTTGGGTATTTGGAAGCACTTTGGATTGAATACGATTTGAAAGGTCAACTTCCTTCTGAAATTGGCTTGCTTCCACAGTTGGAACTACTGGTGTTAAGAGGGTGTAATGAAATTCGAGAGTTGCCGGCACTCCCAATAAGTCTAACCCTTTTGGCAGTGTCATCTACGTCATTGTAAGTTATTCCGGACCTCTCAAACTTGACTAATTTGGTACCGTTGGTCTTATGTGTCGAGTTTGACATTGACGAACAAGATAAAATTCTTACTGATGACTTAAGGTGGATCGGTAGGTTATCCAAATTGGAAAGGTTGAGTTTGGAGCTCCCCCATATCCCTGCTTCTGCTGAGTTGGCTTCCCTTTCTTGGCTTAACCGACTCAAATTGTCTGGATTGGACCTGCAACCCTTCACACAACTTCCCTCTTCTCTATTAGATCTAACCCTTGAGTGTTTCAAATCAATTGCCTTACTCTCTTCCAACCTGAAGAATTTGTCAAATTTAGAGTTTATTTGCTCTCAAATGCAAGAGATTAAACTCGATGGGCTTCAGCTTCCAAATTTAACGATGCTTACTCTTGATTATTGTGGACCCCTCGAGAGATTCATGCTGTCCAGCATGACGAAGCTAAAAATGGTCTGCATGGAAAATTGCTCAAACCTAAATGAGATACACATCGTTGGGGTGTTGGAATCGTTGGAGGAATTGCATATCGATAATTGTGAGTCCTTCACAAGGATAGTGTACTTCGACGTCGACAAGTTGGAGTCTTTGAACGAGTTTTCTCTTGATGGCTGCCGATCATTGGAAAGTTTGATTGATGTATTGACCACCCAATTGCCAAATGAATGCCACTTACATATCAACGATTGCCCGAAATTATGTGGGGTTAAGCAAGGATTCAGAGGCTCCATCGAGCGTTTCAAGCATTATAAGGTGAGTCAGAACCATCCACAACAACTTTAGGCAGATTTCTAGAAGTTGTGGAAATTCCAAAAAAAAAAAAAAAAAAAGAACAATCTTACAAACGTGAATTAAACTTGGACTCACTTACTTTAAAAGGCAGCTGATGCATGTGATGCTTTCTCTTCTTTTTTTTTTTCCCTTCCTTTTTGGTATATGAGAAAGTTTCATAGTTGCAGTAAGAGAAGTTTAGTTTTTTATCACAGATTTTTTGAAAAACTTCATATTGTCGGAGATATTTATAGAATAGCTGAGAGCCTATTATTTAAAATATTTTCTCGTTTTATATGAAACGAAAGATTTTATTTAGCATTTTTCTACATAATATACTCCATTATTATTTTTTTCTATTTCTTACTTAATAACAATTATTATAACGATGACTTTTGTAACAGTGAAGATAAAACATTAAAGTCATAAATGCATCAGAACTCAATTTTAAAAATTTACAAAAATTACAATTGAGTCATAAAACTTGTCAATTTGATATAATCGAGTCCGTTCGTTAACCCTGTCTAATTTGACCAATAGAAAATGCTGATCATGTATTTTTTATTCATTTCCCTCTCCTATGTGGCAGAGAGCTTAAAAGAAAAGGTTTGTGTGCAAAAAGTCTGGTCCGTTTAAGGTTTGCCCCAAACTTCCAAGTCCTAATTGAGTTTTCTTCTCGAGTTCTCCTCGCCTCTTCACTGGTCTTTCTCATCCATAGTGTACCTCTTGTTCGTGGAGTCCGCTACTTAGGGGCGCATGACAACCCAAAATTTCTGTTCCAGAAATAGTTTTTCTGTTCCAAACCTGTTTCTGGAAGAGAAATCTGTTTGATAAACCTATTCAGTTTTTCTATTTTTGGAATAGATTTCTATTCCAGAAATAGGTTTGGAAGAGAAATCGGAAAAGCTAAAATTTTCTACTTCGATTTACGAAAGAGAAATCGAAATAACTTCTCTCACTAAACCCTATTTTCGATAAGTCCTCCCTCATCTCCTCTATGTCTCTGCCTCCTTCTCCTCCTCCTCCAGCTCTCCTCATTTTATTAAAAATAAAATAAATAAAAATAAAAATATTCATTTTATTCATTTAAAAATAAAAATAAATTTATTAAAATAAATAAATTATTTTTATTTATGATTTTATTTTTAGTTTATTAAAAATAATTTATTTATGATAAATAAATATAAATTTATTTTTATTTTCCTTGAGTGTTTTGCCAAATAATTTTTTTATTTTTTATTCATTTTAAAATAAATTTATTCGTAAAATAGAATAAATAAAATAAATTTATTTTTAAGGATATTTTAATTTTAAAATAAAATGATATTTTTACTTAAAAATAAAATTATATTTTTATTTTATTTTTTATGATTTATTTTATTTTATTCATTATTTTTTTGTTACTAAATCATTTTTATTTTTATTTTTTATATTAAAGGTTGTCGGTCATCGCCGCCGCCGTCCGAAAGGAAGAAATTTTGTGTTGTTATCAAACGAATTTCTATTTTTAGAGTAGAAATTTTGTGTCGTTATCAAACGGTTATTTTTGCTTAGAAACTCTTCTAGAAATAGAAATAGAAAAATCTATTTCTGTTCCAGAAACTATTTTTGGACATAATGGTTGTCATGCGCGCCCTTAGTTGTTGATCCTCTTGTTCTTCGTCCGAGTGTCCCCTTCTTCTTCGTCGATTCCCCAAATTTCCTCTTCGTTCGGGCGCGACGATGTCCAGTCCTTGCACAACTACTCGGTTAGGACAACGAGGATGTCGAGTCCTCTTTGTCCTCGCCCAACGGCGTGAACAAATGGTTTACAAGCCACTACATCAGGCTTAATCCCCTTTTCTCGTATGTTGCTTTCGTCCCGATGGAGGTATGTGAACCCACTTGATGTGATTTCTCGTGGATTAAAAGGTCTTAAGTTTGGGAGTGATGTCAATGACTATATGCCGAAAAACAGGAAGTTCCTGTGATCTTACTAGTCTTAGCGAAATAAAAGATAGGACCGTCCAAAGAAAACAGACATAGATTGTTCGCATGATTTTGCTTGGATTAATTAAGACGGGAGCAACTATATTTAATGCTCGATTTCGCGTTTCTTTACTTGGGAAACATGCTAGAAATAATTGGGGATTTGGCTTTATTATGAATACATCTTGTGGCCTGTGGAGTCAAAATAAATGTATCATCTTTACTTAAAGTGCTGGTTCACTTAGAATCTCCAGAATATCCAATGATTGTACGATTTCTTTAATATTGTATTTGGGATATTTTCAATTTAGAGCTTGAACTGGCCTATATAATTTGCCGATCCAAAGGGCTATCTATTTTTGGAGTGCCAATTTTCAAGGACAATCAGGTCTGAGGTGTTGAAGCTTTTACTGGTGTAGAGCCATTCATGCTATGGGTAAAAAAAGCATGTTTTTAGTGTTATAATCATCGGCATTAGATGGCAACTTAGGGAAGACGGTCATTTTTCTTCTTTCATGTTGCCAAATTTGTTGCTTGGAGCCCTTTGGGCAATGAAATAAAAACCTAGATAAAATGCGTTTGTTTGTGAGTCTTAAAATTGATCTAGCCAGTTCTTTGTCAAATTGATTTTGAGCAGGGTCAACATGTTGTAATTACGTGTCCTTCCTCTGGTGAGGCCACGAAAATGGTGATATACAATGCCCTGGGTTTGTTAATGTCTCTCGTTTTTGCAGGAGGAAGAGAGTGTGCCGGCTGCATTAACAGGGCCATCGATGTTTTGGCACCCATCGTTGGTTTCGCATGCTGAGAGCAGCGAACAAGAACAAATGTGCGTACCAGGAAAGACGGAGGAACTCCTGGCTTCATTTGAGGTAAATTCCCGTCAGTAGACTAGTCATATACCTGAAGTTTGAACACTTGGTTTGGTTGCATTCGGTGCGGACTGTACTGAAGTTTAAATACTTGGTTTATTAGTATTCCTCCTTATGGCGAAGATGGTGGAATATACTTGTTTTATCAGTGGGGACTGCACTGAACTTTAAATACTTGGTTTATCAGAGGTCACTAGGGTTTCTGTTGCTTGAAGATCGGAGAGAAGTTCAGTTTTTTTTTTTTTTTTTGGTAAAGCAAGAGAAGTTCATTTTTTATCACAAATATTTGAAAAAAATTCATATCGTAGGAGATATATATATTTATATATATATATTTATATATATATATATATATATTTATATAGAATAGCTTAGAGCCTATTATTTAAAATGTTTTCTTGTTTTATATGAAATGAATGATTTTACTTGGCATATTTTCTGCGTAATATATTCCACATTTTTGCCCATGTCTTACTTAATACCAATCATTATGAAGATGAATTCCGCGATTTGTGATATTTACAGTGAAGATAGAACGTTAAGGGATAAGTGCACCATAAGTTGTAGAAATGGTCGAGAAAGTGCAATCGAGTACTAAAACTTGTGAATTTAGTGCAACCGAGTCCCTTTATTAACTCCGTTCAATTTGGCTAACGAAAAATGCTGACGGCACATTTTTTATTCATTTCCCTCTCCTACGTGGTGTAGAGCTTAAAAGAAAAGGTTTGTGTGCAAAAATGTCTCTGTTTATGGTTTGCCCCAAGTTTCCAGGCCCTAACTGAATTTTCTTCTCCAGTTTTCTTCACTTCTCCTAATTCGTGGAGTTTTCTTCTCAAGTTCTCCTCACCTTTTCATCAGTCTTTCTCGTCCATGCCTTAATGGTGAACTTCTTGTTCATGGAATCTGCTTCTTGTTCATCGATCCTCCTATTCTTCGTCTGAGTGTCCTCCTTCTTCGTTGAGTCCCCAAATTTCCTCTTTGTTCGATCGCGATGACATGGAGTCCTCGTGCAAGAGCTCGTTGATGGTGATGTCGGGTCCTGTTCATCCTAGCCCGACAACATGAACAAAAAAGTTACAGGCCATTACATCAGGCTTAATCCCCTTTTCTTGTATTTTTCTTTCGTCCCGATGGAGTTATGTGAACTCATTTGAGGTGTTTTCTCTTATGGATTGAATAGGCCTGAAGTTTGGGAGTGATGTCAATGAGTACGTGTGCAAACATAGTGATGGTTTTATTAGTAATGGGCTTAAGGCCCGTCCGCCCATGTTGGGCCTAAAAGCCCGGCCCGCGGGAATAGGGCCCATGGATGGAGGGACGTATAAAAAGGAGGAGAGAGAGAGAGAAGACACCGGTTGGAATAGAACGTACATACGTCTCCCTTCTCCCCCTCTCTCTCTCTCTCTCTCTCTCTCTCTCTCTCTCTCTCGCTTTCTCCCTAAAAGGAAAACAGTGAAGCGCAAAGGCGATTTTGCTTAATCGGATCGAACAGGGCCAAGTTTCTCTTCCTCTATCGGCGTCGGTGTTTAATCTGTGGCTAAAAAGGTACGCTCGAATCCGTGGTGTGCTTTAGGATCGGTGATACATGTTATTTTCCCGGGCTCGTCTTTCGCATTGATTTAGGGGTTCGATTTAGTGTCGAATCCGCTTTTCGGGGATTCATTAATCCCAACATTGGTATCAGAGCCCTAGTTCATGTCTTCCCGACCCTTTTTCGTGTTTTCTGATTGTTTTTTCGCGAAGTAATTCGGCCGACATGGATCGGGGCGCAAAATCCTGACACCCGAGCGCTGTTCGTCCGTTTTCTTGACTTTCTGTAAGTCGAAATCGATTTCTGATGGTATAGGGTGAAAGGGCTCGTCGGGATGAGTCCGGCGACATGTCGTGCGCTGCTGGGAGACGCCGCACGCGCCCACACGTGCGGCAGAAGCCGCTGCGCGTGGGCACCATGCGTTGGTCCGCCAAACCGGCACGTGCACGATGCCGGCGGCGAACCGGCACGCGCCGGTCGGCGGACCGACGCGTGCTGACGTCACCCAACGGTCGGTAACCGTTGGGGTGACGTCATCGATGACGTCAGCAATGACGACGGTTGGCCGGGCGGTCACCGGCCGGCAACCCGACCGGCGACCCGACCCGACCCGAACCGCGGACGCCCGGCACGCGCGCGGCACGTGCCGGATGACGTCTGCGTGAAGTCAGCCCGCGCACGCGCGCGGCACGTGCGTTCAGTTTGCCCGAACCGGCCCGACCGGTCTGTTCGGTCCGACCGGTCTGACGACCGACGACCTAACCGTTGACCGTTGACCGACGACCGTTGACCGTTGACCGTTGACCCAAAAAAAAGAAAAGGAAAAGAATGTGTTTCTTTTTCAATTAAGTCTATGTGGATTATTTGTGATCCCTTATTTATTCTGCATTTGTTGCAGGAACATTTTTGCATTTGTTGCAGGAAAAATGCCTCCCCTCAGGTTGCGCACACCTATTCGCGCAATTACCGATGAACAAAAAGAAAGGCTTTCTAAGCTGATAGCTGAGCTGACTGATCATCGATGGGAGAGTGGTGACTTAATTGATCATGTCCTTGAGGTCAATGGGAAGATTCAAAAGGTCATATGGAATGGTCGTCCTATGTCACAGTCAGAGATGGCGCGATTTTTCCTAACACCCTTCCACCTGAATGGCAAGGAGTGTTGAATCGCATATGGGATGTTAACAGAGCTGCTTCTTATAAGAAAATTGTGATGGATTTTGTAAATGAATATTACTGGATTATTACAAGGGAAAAGGTCAAGAAATCGAATAAAAGAGGATCTTTCCCAGTTCGTGTGCTGACTTGGTGTTAGTTGTATTAGCTGATTTTTGTTAAGTGTGCTTTGTGGACATATTATGTAATGTTTACTACCTGATTGTTGTTGATGTAGCAACTGATGTCTTGATCGTATTAGTTGAAAGCATTATTATTTTATTGGATATCAATTATTATTTGCTTTCGGTTATTGCTGGTTGTTGTGGGTAGTTAGCTGTGGGTAGTTATAGAAGTTTTTGTAGCTTCATAGAATTTACTTTGCATAAGACAATTATTTTAATGATAATTTTAAGTTAGGATTTTTGGAGGATGATTGGAAACATAGTGACCTTTTGATTCTGAAGCCTTACTTGAAATTATTCATTAATATGATGGGTCTATGCAAATAGGGATACATAATTGATAGGCATTAACAATTCGTGCATATATGTCTAATATGTTCAGATCAATGGCTTCAGCCACAAAGAGCATAGTTGCCGAGCTGAACAAAGGTGAAAAGCTCAATGGTGACAACTATGAAATATGGCACATGAAAATCCAATATGTGTGGAAGAGCAAGAGGCACTTGAAGCTCTTAACCGACCATAGTAGAACCTGAAGAAGGAAATACTGCACAGCACAAAAGAGATAAGGAAGCTTTTCCTGCATGGAAACGTAAGAACTCTCTTGCTCGCATCACGTTGCTGAGCAGCATGGAAAATTACGTCATGCGAGAGTTTAGGCGTTTTGACAATGCCAAGGAAATGTGGGAGGCATTGGCAGCTAGATTTGGTCATACTTCGGTGACCAAACTGAGACAGCTCACCATTAGGTTTGACTCTTACAAGAAGCCTCATGGTCAGACCATGAAGCAACATCTTAGAAAGATGTCAAATATGATAAATGAGCTAAAAGATGCTAGCCATGTCCTCACAGATGACCAGCAAGTGCAAGTAGTGATTCGTTCCTTGCCTCAGAGTTGGGAGCATATGAAGGTCCACCTGACACATAATGAAAGTATCAAAACTTTTGAGGATGCAGTGCGCCATCTTGAGCTGGAGGAGGACCGCCTCTTGGCGGCTAAGCCAGATGCTGAACTCTATCATGCTAGTTCTAGCTCAAATGGAGCTTCGAGCTCCAAGCGCAAACGTCCTAACTGGCTTGATAAAGGGAAAGGCAAGGAAGCAGGTCCTTCAGGGAAGAAACCCAAGTTTAACCAACATGGAAGAGGAAAGCGTCCTCGCATGAAAAAGCTTGCAAGGGTGAAATGCTACAACTGTGACAAGAATGGTCACTATGCTCGCGACTATCGTGAGCCAAAGAAGGTATGCACCCCTTGTACTTTTCAGAACTTTGCTTTTGTGTCGAGTTCTGTGTTCTTAACTGAGTCTAATCCTTTGTGGACTGTGGATTCAGGAGCGACATACCATGTAGTGAAGAATAGAGGATTCTTCGTGAAATTCCAACGAGTACCAACTGGAACTAAGTGGATCTATGTGGGAAACAACTCCAGAGCTGAAGTGAAAGGAATTGGCAAATACCAACTGAATATGCGTGGTGGACGCACTTTGTTCCTACATGATATGTTGTATGCTCTGGAGATTCGTCGGAATTTAATGTCTGTTTTAGTGTTGGTTAAATTAAGTTTTAATATGAATTTCTATAATAGAGGTGTGGATTTGTTTTTGGATACAAATTACTATGGTTGTAGTTATTTTCTGGATGGTTTCATTGTATTAGATATTGATTATGTTAATGCAAATGTTTGTTATTCCCTTCTTACGTCTCCTAATACGTATGATAATGATGTGAATGTGTGGCATGCTAGACTTGGTCACATTGGCCAACAGCGTATGAATAGACTAGCCAAAGAGGGCTTGTTGGGCAACATTGAAAAAGTCAATTTGCCCATATGTAAGCATTGCCTAGAAGGGAAAACGACAAAGAAACCATTTGGAAAAGGTTAAAAAGCTGAATTTCCTCTGCATTTAATCCATTCTGATGTCTGTGGTCCAATGAATGTGAGAGGAAGGCATGGGGCTGTTTATTTCATCACTTTTATAGATGATTATACTCGATTCAGATATGTCTATTTGATTTCTCATAAATCTGAAGCAATAAGTTGTTTCAAAAGGTTTATGAACTTGATAGAGAATCAATTAGACAAGAAAATAAAAGCATTGAAATCCGATCGAGGTCGAGAATATTTATCTGATGAGTTCAGAAAATTATGTGATGAAAAAGGAATAGAAAGACAGTTGTCTATTCCGTATACTCCTCAACAAAATGGTGTTGCGGAGAGAAGAAACATAACCCTACTGGAAATGGTTAGGTCCATGATGGCGCATGCTAACTTACCCATTACTTTTTGGAGTGATGCGTTGTTAACTGCTGCCTATATACTTAACCGGGTGCCTTCCAAATCAGTTACTTCCACTCCATATGAGTTATGGACAGATAGAAAACCGTACTTAAGTTTTCTTAAGCTATGGGGTTGTGCTGCCTATACACATGAGTCCTCTCACAAGTTTGGGAAATTGGGTCTCAGAGGAAAGGAGAGTATTTTCATAAGATACTCAGAACACTCGAAAGGGTATGTGTTCATAGGTGAGCAAGAAAGTGGGAGTATAACTGAATTTGAATCACGAGATGTCACATTCTTAGAGGATGAATTTCTTAAGAAGGGCGAAATAGGGGAAGATTGTTCCCTATTTGAGACCTTAGATTAGGATAATGATATTAGTGGAGTTCATCCAAGTGGGAGTAATATGAGAAGTGATGAATTGAATTCAACTTATTCTCAATTACAACCATATGATGAGACGACATCATCATTACCTAATCCAAGTGGGAGCATGATGGGGAATGATGTGCAAAGTGTACAATCTCCCATACGGCGAACAAGTTGCCAAAGTATTCCCCGTCGGCGTTTTGACATTGAAGGGGAAACTTTATGGTTGCTCCACAAGATGAGGATGAGCCAAGAAATATCAATGAGGCTCTAAATTGCCCTAGTAAGGAAAAATGGATTAATGCAATGGAAGAGGAAATGGAGTCAATGAAATCAAATCAAGTTTGGGAACTGGTTGATCTTCCAAAATGACGCAGAGCTATTGGGAACAAGTGGGTTCTCAAAATAAAGCGAAAGGCTAATGGCTCGATAGAAAGGCATAAGGCTCGCATTGTGGCGAAGGGGTATAATCAACAGGAAGGAATTGATTATGAAGATACATTTTCTCCTGTAGTGAGATTTACCTCGATTCGCATTATTCTGGCAATAGTGGCTAGTCTGGATCTTGAGTTACATCAAATGGATGTAAAGACTACTTTTCTCAATGGAGAATTAGAGGAAGAAATATATATGGAACAACCTGCCGGTTTCATAGTGAAAGGCCAAGAAGAAAAGGTATGTCGACTTTTGAGATCGATATATGGCCTTAAGCAGTCATCAAGACAATGGTATATACGTTTTCATAATACCATAATGGCATATGATTTTACAATGATTGATGAGGATCATTGTGTATATATCAAAAGATCCAAGGATCAATTTGTGATCATATCATTATATGTTGATGATATACTAATTGCCGGAAGCAATATGGAGTTTGTTAAGACTGTCAAGAGTTGGTTGTCTTCCAACTTTGAGATGAAGGATATGGGTGAGACTGCATAAATTCTTGGAGTTAAGATTTCAAGAGATCGTTCAAAGAGATCGTTGTCTCTTTCGCAAGAAACATATATAAATAAGGTCCTTGAACGATTTCGTATGCATGATTGTAAACCCATAGACACTCCTATTGCAAAAGGTGAATGATTAAGCTATAGACTGTGTCCAATGACTTCACAAGAGAAGGAACAAATGAAACATGTTCCTTATGCTAGTGCTATTGGGAGCTTGATGTATGCTATGATGTGTACAAGACTCGACATATGTTTTGCTGTTGGAATGGTGAGTAGATACTAATCCAATCCAGGTCCAGCACATTGGAAGGCCGTTAAGAGAATACTGAGGTATCTGAAGGGAACTGCCGATTACAAGTTGAATTACCAAGGAAAGGATCTGCGACTTGAAGGCTATTCAGATGCTGATTGGGGAGGAGATTTGGACGAAAGGAAATCTACCTCAGGATTTGCTTTCTTACTGAGCAATAGCACCATATCATGGAGTAGTAAGAAGCAAACGTGTATAGCCTTGTCCACAATGGAAGCTGAGTTCGTGGCATTATCAGCAGCAGTACAAGAAGGAGTTTGGCTTAAGAGATTTTTGGATCATTTAGGTGTTACTGACAAAGCTGCATATCAATTATTGGTTAACTGTGATAGCCAAGCAGCTATAGCATACACCAAAGATCCAAAGTATCATGGCAAGACCAAACATATAGATACCAAGTATAACTTTGTAAAAGATATGGTTGCACGGAAGGATATGAACTTATAGTACATATCTACACATAGAATGGTAGTAGATCCTATGAGAAAACCAATACTTAGAAATGTGTTTTGTGGTCATGTAAAATCTCTAGGATTGCGTAGAGTCTGATATACTAGATTGTAATTTCCCTGAGTTATTCACATTTATGAAATTTTGTTTTTCATTCATTAATGCCTATGAATCTTTGTATGATCTTTATGCATCTTAATACTCAGTGTATTATTATAAGTTGAGGAAGTATGTCGGACAGATAAAAGATTAGCCCACTCACACGGGTAATCGCCTCTATTTACTGTGTGATAAATAGAGATGAGACTGTATTTAAGCTTATTATCTAGGTGATAATCGAGAGCTCAAGCTTAAAATACACATGTCGCCTTAACTAAGTGTTAAGATGAGAACATAATTCTTGTGATGCCGAAAGTAAAATACCCCACATATTTTACTTTATCTGTCTAAGATGTCAGATGTGAGTTCTGATGAATTTTGTGAATGAGTAGGTACGTGAACTCAAGTTAGACATTGGGTATGTCTGAACTATCATCTGTACGGTATTGAAAAATGTAGACCTCCGCTCCATGGGAAAGGAGGTAATACCATAATACGTATTTCATACTACGTATGCATGAGACGACCAATAAGAGTGGCAAAAAGTTTGATCTCAACTTTTATCACGTGTGAGACTCTTGAGGAAAATAGTTCCTCAATTTAAGTCCCCTTATGACTCTTACTTATTCTCAAAATTTCTATTTAGTGTTTGCTATCTTAGGATGTTGCCAATGGTCATGAGTTGATTCAATCTAATGGGACATTTCTAGAAAAGCAAGCTGAACTGAAATTGAGAGTTTAAAGGAAAGAAGAAGATCGATTTTGTAGAATCACATTGTAGTTTTGTATTCACTAGTCAACCAATTATGACTGTCTTTGTGATAATTATAATTGTTAATACAATAAATATATCATTGTATAAAAGAGATCAAGAGAGATATTAATGTGATCGATCGATTGAGGGTACTGCATACTAAATCTACTCAAAGTGTGACGCCCATTATGAGCTGCTATATATTCCTAACAGATGTATAACAATGAGCTCTCAAAGTATGCTGGTCGCACGGATTATTCACCGGTATGAATGTTGAATAGAGATAAAGAGAATCCTGTTTGATCCACCATGTGCGAGTGGGAGATGATGGTTTTATTAGTAATGGGCTTAAGGCCCGTCCGCCCATGTTGGGCCTAAAAGCCTGGCCCGCGGGAATAGGGCCCGTGGATGGAGGGACGTATAAAAAGGAGGAGAGAGAGAGAGAGAGAGAAGACACCGGTTGGAATAGAACGTATGTACGTCTCCCTTCTCCCCCTCTCTCTCTCTCTCTCGCTTTCTCCCTAAAAGGAAAATAGTGAAGCACAAAGGCGATTTTGCTTAATCGGATCGAACAGGGCCAACTTTCTCTTCCTCTATCGGCGTCGGTGTTTAATCTGTGGCTAAAAAGGTACGCTCGAATCCGTGGTATGCTTTAGGATCTGTGATACGTGTTATTTTCCCGGACTCGTCTTCCGCATTGATTTAGGGGTTCGATTTAGTGTCGAACCCGCTTTTCGAAGATCCGTTAATCCCAACACATAGGAAGTTCATGCGGTCTTACTAGTCTTAGCAAAATAAGAGATAGGATCATCCGAAACAAAACAGAAAAAGGACATAGATTGTTCACATGATATTGTTTGGGTTAATTAAGGCAGGAGCAACTATATTTAATGCTCAATTATGCAGTACGCTGCTTTGGAAACACGCTAGAAAAATATTGGGAATTTGGCTTGATTATCATGCATGCCGCCCCTCTGGAATTTTCTGAAAAGTCAATTTCAAATTATTATGAATGCATCTTTTGGATTGGGGAGTCAAAATAATGGTGTCATCTTTACTTTAAGGGTCCGTTCGTTTCGCAGAAAATAGGCAATTTCTGGAAAATATTTTCCCAGAAGTCATTTTCCAGGAAAATGACAATATTTTCTGGTGTTCGGCTAAAATTTGAAAATGTTTCGGAAAATATTTTCCGGTGTTTGGTAAGGAAAATATTTTCCACTCCCCAAACTGGCAAGTGTGAGCGTCAAGCTCGAGGCTCGCCAGATTGACGAGCGTGAGCTTGAGATAGACGACCTTGAGGTTCACTTAGTGACAGCCAACGACTAGCCAAGAAAGAAGAAGATGGGAAACAAAGAAAAGAAAACGAAAAAAAGAAATAGAAAATTAAAAATAATTTGAATAAAAAAAGAAAAATACAATTTAAAAATAATTCAAATAAAAAAAGAAAAGAATAAGAAGAAAGGGGAGGAGGAAGTGAGGATTTGTAGATGTGTGAGATAAGAGAGATTAAGTGAGGAAAATGTTTTCTACTTTTCAAAAGTGGAAAACATTTTCCCCCAATTTAGAAGACCTTTTCCATTCCATGGAAAACATTTTCCCTTAGGAATTCATTTTCCGTGAAACGAACGCCAGAAAATCCGGAAAACATTTTCCCGAAAAATATTTTTCGTGAAACGAACGGAGCCTAAGTGCTATTTGTTCACTTAGAATGTCCAGGATATCTAATGAATGTGCGATTTCTTTAATATTGTATTTGGGATATTTTAAATAGGGTTAATATCTTGAAAAACCCCAAACTGGTATACTTGTGACAAATTTACCCCAAACTATTTTTTTGACCATAAAAAACTCAAAACTGGTACACTTGTGACAAATTTACCCCGACTAACTATAAAAAAACCCTAAATTTGTACATTTACGACAAATTTATTCCAAACTAATTTATTCGACCACAAAAAACCCCAAACTGGTAAATTTGTGATTGATATACAATCCGCTAAATTAGATTAATACAACAAAAAAATCACAAAAATTATAAACTGTTACAAACAGAGTGTAAAATCCAAAATTTGTATACCTGTCAATTGTCACGTGTCATTTAACTTTATAATTTAACAAGAAAATTTAACTAAAACTAACAGAGGGTAAATTTGTCACAAGTGTACTAGTTTAGGGTAAATTTATCAAAGGTATATCAGTTTGGGGTTTTTGGTGGTCAAAAAAATAGTTTGGGATAGATTTGTCACAGGTGTACCGGTTTAGGGTTTTTTAGGGTATTAACCCTTTTAAATATAGAGCTTGAACTGGCCTACATAATTTGATGATCCAAAGTGCTATCTATTTTGGAGTGCTGATTTTCAAGGACAATTTGGTCTAAGGTGCTGAAGCTTTTACTGGTACAAGACCATTCGTGTTATGGGTAAAAAAAACATGTTTTCAGTGTTACAATCATCAGCATTAGATGGCGACTTAGGGAAGATGGTATTCGTTTTTCTTCTTTCATGTTGCCAAATTTGTTGTTGGGAGCCCTTCGTGCAAAGAAACAAAAACCTGGATAAATGGCGTTTGTTTGTGAATCTTAAAATTTTGTCTGGTCAGTTCTTTGTCAAATCGAATTTGAGTAGGGCCAGCATGTGGTAATTAGGTGTCCTTCCTCTGGTGAGGCCATGAAAATGGTGATATACAATGCCCTAAGTTTGTTAATGTCTCCCGTTTTTACAGGAGAAGGAGAGTGTGCCGGCTGCATTAACAGAGCTATCGATGTATTGGCACCCATCGTTGGTTTCGCGTGCAGAGAGCAGTGCACAAGAACAAATGCGCATACCAAGAAAGATGGTGGAACTCCTGGCTCCATTTGAGGTATATTCCCATCAGTAGACTAGAGATATTCCTTTAGTTTGAACACTTGGTTTGGTTACATCGCTGCAGACTGTGCTAAAGTTTAATTACTTGGTTTAGTAGTATTCCTCCTGACGTTGAAGATGGTGGAATATACTTGATTTATCAGTGGGGACTGTACTGAAGTTTAAATACTTGGTTTATCAGAGGTCATCCGGGTTTCTATTGCTTGAAGATCCGAGAGAAGTTCAGTTTTTATCACAAATATTTGGAAAAACTTCATATCGTAGGAGATATATAAAGAATAGCTTAGAGCCTATTATTTAAAATGTCTTCTCGTTTTTCATGAAATGAATGGTTTTACTTGGCATATTTTCTACTTAATATATTCCACTTTTTTGCCCATTTCTTACTTAATACCAATCATTATGAAGATGAATACTGCGATTTGCAATATTTATAGTGAAAATAGAACGTTAAAGGAATAAGTGCGCCATAAGTTCTAGAACTAGTCAAGAAAGTGCAATCAAGTACTAAAATTTGTCAATTTGGTGCAACTGAGTCACTTTGTTAACTCCATTCAGTTTGGTTAACGGAAAATGCTGACGGCACATTTTTTTTTCATTTCACTCTCCTCCTACGTGGTATAGAGCTTAAAAGAAAAGGTTTGTGTGCAAAAATGTCTCCGTTTAAGGTTTGCCCCAAGTTTTCAGGTCCTAATTGAGTTTTCTTCACTTCTCCTAATTCGTGGAGTTTTCTTCTCAAGTTCTTCTCACCTCTTCATCAGTTTTTCTCGTCCATGTGTCCATGGTGAACTTCTTGTTCATGGAGTCTGCTTCTGGTTCATTGATCCTCCTATTCTTTGTCTGAGTGTCCTTCTTCGTCGAGTCCCCAAATTTCCTCTTTGTTTGAGCACAACGACGTCGAGTCCTTGCGCAAGAGCTCTATGAGGTTGACGGCAATGTAGGGTCCTCTTTGTCCTAGCCCAACGGCGTGAACAAAGGTGTTACTAGCCTCTACATCAAGCTTAATCCCCTTTTCTTGTATTTTTCTTTCGTCCCAATGGAGGTATGTCAACTCATTTGCGGTCTCTTCTCTTGTGGATTAAATAGGTCTGAAGTTTGGGAGTGATATCAACGAGTATGTGCACAAACAAAGGAAGTTCTTGCGATCTTACTACTCTTAGTAAAATAAGGGATAGGATCGTCCAAAACAAAACAGAAAAAGGACACGGATTGTTCACATGATTTTGTTTGGGTTAATTAAGGTGGGAGCAACTATATTTGATGCTCAATTTTGCGATTCTCTGCTTTGGAAACACACTAGAAAAAATTGGGGATTTGGCTTGATTATCATGTATGTTGCCCCTCTGAAATTTTCTGAAAAGTCAATTTCAATTATTATGAATCCATCTTTTGGACTGGGGAGTCAAAATAATGGCATCATCTTTACTTCAAGTGCTATTTGTATAATGAGTGTGTTATTTCTTTAATTTTGTATTTGGGAAATTTTCAATTTAGAGCTTGAAGTGGCCTACATAATTTGACGATGCAAAGTGCTATCTATTTTTGGA
Source organism: Eucalyptus albens (assembly GCA_014182695.1). NCBI lineage: Eukaryota > Viridiplantae > Streptophyta > Magnoliopsida > Myrtales > Myrtaceae > Eucalyptus > Eucalyptus albens. The sequence continues at coordinate 24,719,531 of CM024652.1, forward strand.
GTGTCGATTTTCAAGGACAATCTGGTTTGAGGTGCTGAAGCTTTTACTGGTACAGGACCATTTGTGCTGTGGGTAAAAAGAGTTACAATCATCAGCATTGAATGGCGACTTAGGGAAGACGGTATTCGTTTTTCTTCTTTCATGTTGCCAAATTTGTTGCTTGGAGCCCTTCGGGCAAAGAAACAAAAACCTGGATAAATGGCATTTGTTTGTGAGTCCTATAATTTGTCTGTGGCCAGTTCTTTGTCAAATTGAATTTGAGTAGGGCCAACATGTGGTAATTAGGTGTCCTTCGTCTGGTGAGGCCACGAAAATGGTGATATACAATGCCCTAGGTTTGTTAATGTCTCCCGTTTTTGCAGGAGGAAGAGAGTGTGCCGGCTGCATTAACAGAGCTATCGATGTATTGGCACCCATCGTTGGTTTCACATGCAGAGAGCACCGCACAAGAACAAATGCACGTACCAGGAAAGATCGAGGAATGCCTGGCTCCATTTGAGGTAAATTCCCGTCGATAGACTAGCCATATGGCTGAACACTTGGTTTGGTTGCATTTGGTGCAGACTGTACTGTAAGTTTAAAATACTTGGTTTATTAGTATTCCTTCTGACAGCGAAGATGGTGGAATATACTTGGTTTATCAGTGGGGACCGTACTAAAGTTTATATACTTGGTTTATCAGAGGTCACCAGGGTTTCTGTTGCTTCAAGATCTGGGAGAAGAAGAAGAAGACCGTGATGCAGGGGGCAAGCAGCAGCCCCTCCAACAGGCCTAACAGCAGCTGCAGCCGATGCTGCAGAACTCGTTGGGGAGCTTGAGCTTCGGCAGCAACAAGTCGTTGTCGAGGAAGGACAAGGAGATGTCCAATTTCAGGGCCAAGGAGGAGGAGATCGAGAGGAAGAAGATGGAGGTCCGCAACTGTGTCCTCTCCCACCTGTGTCCGATCAAGGAAGAGACCAAAAGCTTGGCCGCTATTTGCAAGGTACGCAACATGAAATCCCCACATGAAATTGGTTTGCTTGGGGGCTTTTTATTTTCTATGTTCTGGTAATAGCATATACGAGGTGAGGGGTTTTTGTGGTTATATTTATGGAGAGTTTTTTGTTACTTTGTTTTGGGGAATGAACAGCAAAACGGCAGCGAAGATGACGGTGGCAAGTATAAAGCTGCTGAGGAACAAGAGACAGGCGGTGGAGAAGCAGATGAGGCGAGACATCACGTCTGGTCAGGACGCCACTGCTCGTGTCCGGGCACATCTAGTTCTTTCACTACGATTTGCTTTTGGTTATTGCACTGGCAGTTGGTGTGGCTTTTTGTATTGGACGGAATTCATGTGTGTGTTGAGAGAAATTGGTCTTGAGAAAAAGGGTTAATCCTAAATTTCCAGTGGTTTTTGTACGTCTAATTTATAATTAGAATGCTTTGAGAGTGCTGAACTTGAAATAGCCATATTTGTTTTTGGTTGCATTCGGTCAACTTTATCATCCTGGGTGTGAAAAAATTCATATTCGAACAAATTTTTGAGATTTTGAATCCGCATCTTATTTTATTCATGGAATGCTCTATACATATCATAGACTTCTAGAAGTCTCAACATTCAAGTAGGAATGCTTTTATATGACCTGAGACTTCAGCATTCCGATCTACGAGGCTGGTAAATATATATATATATATATATATATATATATATATATATCATGGACCTACCTAAAAAGCCTAAAGCTGGCTTGCATATGTGACTTGATACATTGAATTGGACCTACAAAATGGCATAGCATTATGGATATTGCTTTCTAATGTGGATGAGGGCCTGTGCTCAACACGTGCCCGAAATAGAAACGTGAAACCAGACGACCACCAATCTGAGCCAAGGGACCTGACAAAAGCAAAGCGGAATCCCAAGCTGTACATATGCGTCCGTTTGATGATTTCAATAAGAGTTGAAAAAAACTTATATATTCAGCACAAGAACGAGTATTTCCCACAGGTCTACAAATATGCAAAGATATGGAAGTGTTATTGATCACGGATTTAAGTGTCTTTAGTGTAGAAGTAGACAAGTATTTTAAACCTCTGATAAACAGCTGGGCTGAGAAAAAGAAAACAATGAGACCTCATTTTATTCCTCCTGCTCTGACCATTCAGAGTCAAATTTTTAATCACTGTTTTATGGTGGAATGTTTCCTACTCGAGGGGGTTGTCATTTCATTGTCTCGCTTCTAGGGCACCTCTGATAAATTCCAGATCAGCGTGTGCCAGTTACACCTGGTGACCGGCAGGCATTTCATGGATCTACACATGAGGCCAAAGCTGTTGAGTTCACTAGATTTTTTCGTAACAGAATGGGAAGGAATCAGAAGTTCTCCAATAAGAATGGTAAGAACGATGAACGCTTTCTCTCAGATTGCCAAACAGCAAACGACGACTGTCCATTAGAATATCCAGTTTCCAGTGGTAAAGCAACTCTGAAGCATGAAGCGGGAAAAAGCGTACTGAAGATGAGGGAAGTAGGACTTTCGGCAGTTCAATCTGACACAAGTGTACACACTCACCTCAATAAACTATGGAAGGCTTTGAAACTCCCCAAAACTCTTGTATTAGACACAACCAGCACAATGACACAACAACTGCATAGAAAAATTGACAATTAATATATCATATTTTCTTTCTTCAATCATGTGAGCTCCTCCTTTTAACATCTATATTTTGCCCTTTGAGCCTTGATTTCAGCAAAAGTTAACTCATGTTAACCTCATCGTGCCTCGATTAGCTTGATTCTCACAATGCTTGATTCCTTTCAAGAGAGTTGCTACCATGTCCCTAGCTTGATCTGGTGTGTTCTGATCAACCCACAACTTACCACAACTATAAAACCAATTCCTACATTTTTCCTTGTCTTTGCCATGAGAATTGGTGATCGAAGACCCCAAGAGTAGTTAAGCTCTGAGTCAACCTCATTAGCCATTACACCATTTGGGTTTAGATGTTGGCGCTCCCAATCTTCTTGCTGCCTGACTTTGATTTGGCAATTGAAGGTTCTACTAAACGCAACAGAAGCAACGGATAAATGCAACAGAAGAAACGTATGTTGACTATCAAGGTTAGATAATTCTACTAGGAGCTTCTTCACTATAACATAGACAATGCAAAGCAAAAGGAAAAGCATCCGTAAAAAAAAAGTGGACTTTGTTGTTGCAAGAATAATAATGAATTCACACACATTACCATGTACAGCCTGATCACAAGAGCATTGAAGAAATTGGTGACATTTAAGAGCAGAGTGTTAGCCATGTTACAACTCAAGTCATGCGAAGGTAAAGTGTAACTCACGTTTTGGAATATAATTCTACATCAGTGACTTGCAAAAGTCAAGAACATAAGAGGAACACAGGCATACGCAAGCCTCGCCAAGGAACTGCCTTGAAAAACAGTTTTTTTTTTTTTTTTTTTTTTTTTTTTTTTTTTTTTAAATCTAAGTGTAGTCTTATGATATAAAAAATATCAGAACTGGAGTTAAGAAAAGAATGGATAACACAACGATGATGATTACAATAAGAGATCATGACACCAATAGAAGGGTACCCGTAGCACTGGATGCTCACTGAGGACCGAGTCTTGTTATTTGTGGCCGAACAACAGCAGCCGCTTGTAGTAGAATGAACAAAGAAGGAAAGGAGATATAGGCAGGTCGGAAAAGCTTGTTACATCTCCTTACGCCATGTTTCAATCACAGTATTGAGCAGGCTTTTTTTGCTTTATACTTCTTTTTCTTCTGTTTTGGCATTTGAGCCACAAAACAATTGCCTTCACGTTTTGTATTTGGCAATTAGGATAAACCATGGGAATATGTCTGAATAGATACAGCCACCTGCTGTAACATTGACTTCACTCCCAAACTTTAGACCTATTCAATCCACAAGAGAAATCACCTCAAATGAGTTCCCATACCTCCATTGAAACGAAAGCAAAATACAAGAAAGGCGATTGAGCTTGATGTAGTGGCTTATAACACCTTTGTTCACGCCGTCGGCCTCGGATGAAGAGGACTCGACGTTGTCATCGGCCTCATCACGTCGTTGTTGGCCTCATCAAGCTCTTGCGCGAGGACTCAATGTCATGGCGCTTGAACAAAGAGGACATTTGGGGCCTCGACGAAGAAGGGGGACACTCGGACAAAGAACAGGATGATCGACGAATGAGAAGTGGACACTCCACGAATAGGGACACTCCGGATGAAAGACAGATCAAGCGAAGAAAAGCTCGAGGAGAAAACTCGATTAAGGCTTGGAAATTTGGGGCAAACCTTAAATGATATTCGTTTTTGCAGACTTTTTGTTTTAAACTCTATGCCATGTATGAGAGAGAAATGAATAAAAAATATAGCATTGATATTTTTGTTAATTAAATTGGACGGAGTTAATAGAGGGCCTTGATTGTACTAAATTGACAAGTTTTATGACTTGATTACATTTTTTTTTTTTGTAAATTTTAGTACTTAATTGCACTTTTTCAACAAATTTTAGGATTTTTAATGCAATTTTCCCAACATTAAAAGAATCAAAGACTCATTACACAACTCAAAAAATATTGCTAAGGGAAGTGTTTCAAGAACACAACGTACATGGCCACCTATCTACAAATCAAGCGAATTACATCCTTGATAAAATTGAGCATTACTTTAATTTTGCGTGTGGTAGCCAAGGGAGAATTACCAAAAAAGTCATAAACCTATTGCAATTGTACTAATTCAATTATAAACTTCTTCTTTTTTCGGCCAATTCAATCCTAAATCTTTTGCAATTATGCCAGTTTAGTTCATTTGACCAAATTTAGGCAGCCGGAGCGATGTGGACACTCACCGACGATGGCCATTCGGCAAACTCGATGTGACATTTTTTTAATTATTTTTTTGAATTTTTTCAAATTTTTTTCAAAAAATTTCCATCCATCTTCTCCTTCCTCTGTCTAGCACTAGCTAGAGGCGAGGGTCGGCGAGGTCGGCCTCACCGGATCTAGAAGGGCCTCACCAAATCAAGGCGAGGGTAGACCTCGCCGACCACTAGCAAGGTCAAGCCTCGCATTGGGGCGAGGCCGATCCTCGCCAGATCTGGCAACGGTGGCCTCGTTAGCCACTGGTGAGGTCGACCCTCACCTTGGCTGGGCGAGGCTGCGCCTCACCGAATTTGGCAATGGCAGCCTTGCCGACCACTAGTGAGGTCGACCCTTGCCTTGGCCGGGTGAGGCCGAGCCTCCCCAGATCTAGGGGGGCCTCGGCTAGCCATGGCTAGGGCAAGGCTTGCCTTCACTAGTGGTTGGCGGGGCAAGCCTCGCCACTAGCCCACTGGAGCAAGGAGAAGGTAGGGAAAAAAGGAAAAAAAAAAAGAAATAGAAAATTCAAAAAAATATTTAAAAATATTAAAACATGTTAGCGTTCGCCAGACAGCCGTCGCTAGCTGGCATACACGTTAGTGCCGGCCAACCAATTTTGGTCGGATGGACTAAATTTGCACAATTATAAAAGGTTTAGGACTAAATTGGGCAAAAACAAAAATTAGTACTAAATTGGCACAATTGCAATAGATTTATGACTTTTTTGGTAATTTTCCCGGTAGCCAAGTAGGACGTGTGCTCCTAAGGCACCTAAAATACTTATTTTATTGGTGGATGATCTATTTTTGCATCCTCCCCTATCCTTTACGGTTTCATTTCGGGGATAGAGTCAATTTCTGCTACTTATTTAGCTTTTGATGCGGAGGTTGAATCTTGATTTTAATTTCTTCTATAGACTAGTTGATTGTATCCATGAAAATTCTTAATTTAGCTAGATTGGAACAAAACCAGCTTTCATCAAAGTTGTGATATATCTAAAAACACAGCATGTGTTTATGCCTTCACGAATTCACACAGACAAAATTTCATTGACCTGCTTCCACAACTATGCTAGATAGAAAGGGAGGAAAGGAGTAGGGAAGGCTTTATCTACTTGATTAACTAATCTTTTTATTGTCTGGTAATAAGATATTGCTGTCTCCTAGAAACTTATATCTTAGGCACCTCAGGAGTTAAGCCCATGACATATATTACTAATCTCATAGACCAGGTAGGATATGGGTCATAGACTGGAAGAATTGCTTTAGTTTAAAATTGTTTACATTTGATGGTGTGGAAAATTGAACTCATGTGATGGGCTCAATCCACACACATAACCCCTTTCCTTAATCACTACGCAAATCCCACAAGATTTACAATATATTTTCACATTATATTGTTTCCTCTTATGTATAGATCCTTTCTCTTATTTTAACATCAATGAATGTAGTTAACTTACATGTTTGACTTTCGTCAGTATCTTTGAGGAATTTAAAACATCTTCTATCTAATTTCTTGTATGTAGTGTACATTGACAAATAGATTAAACATAGTAAACATTAGCTGATATGCATTGCTGATTGATTTGACTGCATAATTTAATCATGGTATTCCTTTTTCTAAAACTTTCTCGAAAGATTAATTGTAATTTTATTTTTCATGAATCCAGCTATCATCGGACTTGTCCATGTTTTAGACTCTAGAAGCTTGTGAAGATTTGAAGACCACTAGCGGCACTCTTGTTGGCATGTGAGGAATGATGTGGCATATTATTCACTGGGTCAATGGACTAAAAGCGTTTAAGATAAGGTATTAGATTGATTTGAAGTAGTTTGTTGGTACAAAGTTTAACTTGAAATTGAAGGTTTTATATCATACCCTTAGTACACCAAAACTCGGTTTCTCAATCCCATGCTCAAGCTCAAATCTTATGCATTCAAGATTAGACTCAATTATTGATAACTTAAAAAGTAAATCATAATACCAACCAAAAAATAAAAATAAAAAAGCTAGGTCTCATAAAAAATAAATAAAAATAAAAATAAAAAATAAAGTAAGATTTTTTTCTTTCGTCTTCCTAACATCTTTTAAATTATTATCAAAATTTGCAAGTCACGTGAATGTAGTATTTCCAAATTTGGCACCTACGACATGACATCGTAATGAGTGAGATAACCTAAGCAAATATTACACTTTAAGGGTTAAATTATAAATGTATTTGAAAAACTCTTTTCAGGTCTAGTGTGTTTTATTTCTATGTATATATATCCAATTACTTTTATCGTGAGTTTTTTTGGTTTTATGCTGCGAATGATTCCCAAGAAGTTCTTGAGGGAAGATATGGCACTAGTCGGACCAAACTTTATCCGTATAAAGGTTCAGAGTGCTGCAGTATTTTCAGACAGGTAAACGGGCTGATTGGGCCGAGCCCGGGCCTACGCGCTCCTGCCCATACCCTGCCCATATATCCATTGGGCTCAAATAAATATCGAGGCTTGTCTGTGCAAGCCAATTTTCTTGGCGAAGTCAGCCCATTCTGGACGGGCCCCCAGGTGAACATATAAACATGATCAAATCTATCAGTTACTGAACAAACGCTCAACACGATGTGACTAGCAAAAAACTTAAAAAAGAATAAAGTATAGGAAGGTAAATTAACTGAATGCATGCGCATGCAAATGCAATAAAAGCTCAAATTACTTCTCTGATGTTTAGGAAATCTTGTACGTGAAAGTCGAAGAGATGCTCACACTCGACCATTTCCTCAAGTAAAAGATGAGAGAGAGGCTTTCTCTGATCTGGTCTCCTCAAATTTTTATTTTAATATAATCTGGGTCAACAACATTCTAAGTGGAAACAACGAAGCCCCCCTCTCTCTAATATATATATATATATATATATATATATATATATATATATATATATATATATATATATATATATATATATATATATATATATATTATGTGTATATATATAATTTGTCTTTTCGAATACATATTAAAAAAATTAATTAATTAATTTTAAAAAGAAAAAAGGCGAGAGAGGCCGGTTTAGGCCAAATCCGACCTTGGCCCCGCTCACCTCTCCTTCCCTTCCCCGCGTGGGCCTAGCCCTTCTTCTTCTTTTTTTTTTTTTTCCTTCCTTGTGGCTTGGCCCTTCTCCACTTCAGCCCAGCCTCACCCCCAGCTTGTCTTCCTCCTCCCGGCATCCTTCACGCGCGGGAGCTACGAAACGGGACAAAGGATAGCAGGTCAAGCAGGGAAAGGATGGAAGGACGGGGGAGCAGGGGATGTCGTGCAGCTTATGTGGCAAGGACGGTGAGGATGGCGACGCGAGACAGTCGCCAGCATCCTCGCGTCGCCGTCCTTGCTGAGAGCAGAGAGAGGGGGATAGGGGGAGAGCAAGGGACGGAGAGCGGACATGGAGCAGGGGACAAAGAGCACCACAGAGAGGAGAAATAGGAGACTGCAAAGGAAGAAGAATCCCCGAGAAGCCCTACCGCCATCAGCACGTCGCTCGACCACCGCCACCGCCACCATCTCCTCCAGAACTCAAGTAGGCATTTCATCAAACACCCTGCGTGCGTCTTTGGAACCAAGCCGATCGAAGCTCATCTCGACCAATTCGGGTGAGCTCTGGCCTCCACTCGTCCCTATTTCATTTCCTAGTGTTCTGATTTGCTCCATTAATCCTCTGAATTTGCGCTCGAGTCTCGACCAAGCCGGAAACTTCTCGATTCAATAATGCTCGCCACATGTTCATTGAAATGCCCAGCCAAGACCCCCCATTTTTTCACCTCTTTGCGTAAAGCTTCAGCCAGGTCAGTCTATCATCGGATTGGCACCGTTGTCCGCCAGGAAATCGGGCTACGCCTGGCCTAGCCAAGGTAACACCATCGTGCCCTAGCCGGAGGCCACCCGTGCCATTTGTCGTCGCTGCCTTCCTTGTCACGAATAGGCAGATTGTGGAACAGGGGTCACGGGTCGGCGGAATGCCACCTTTGACTGACGCCTAGCCTCTTTCGGTGGGCCGCCTGATCGACACCATCTACCACCATCCTCACTAGGGAACTACTCGGGTTGTGCATGGCGTCGCCTCCTCTAGTCAACCGAGTAGTCGTAGACTAGAGGGCGTAGGCCGAGCTGGGTCAGATCACGGATCTAGCCTGCTCAGCCTCCCTCACTCCATAGGCCGATAGCCTAGAGTGGGTCTAGGCTATGGGCCTGCAGGGGACCTTTCTCTTTGGCAAAAAGGGGGTTGGGCCCATTGGTTGGGCTTAACCCAAGCCAAGCAAAGGCTCGACCATGACCTCACAAGTGAAGGCAGCCTTAAATGAGAGGGAGATGAAGCAACTATTCCTCAAGACATTGCCTGTTGAATACTTCCAAGGACTAGTATACTCGGGATGCCAGACGTTTTCGCAATTAGTAGATGTGGGTGAAGTAGTTGAATAGGCAATTATCGAGGGAATGATACCTACCGGAAGCACTAAAAGATTCTTGGTGAGGAAAGACAAGGAAACTACGAATGAAGTAGCGCTTGTGCAAGAGCTGCTTCTCCCTAGACTGCCTTCAACGCCCGCACAGAAGCTTGTAGTGGTTCAAGGGAACTCATCCCGAGCATATGACAAGAGCAAGAGGCCTATCCGAAGTGAATATCTTCACTATTGCGCCCATTGTCAAAGCTGCTACCCATGCTTCTCGAGAAGATGATGGTTGCGAAGGAAGTACCTAGGGACAACCCCGTGAAGTTTGCCGAATTCAATATGACCAAAGCATGCGAGTACCATATGGGAGGGAAGGGGCATGATGTAGATAATTGCTACGTGCTGAAATATAAAGTCTAATAGTTGCTAGATAAGGGCATCTTGACTTTTAAGGAAGCTTAACTTAACCTGCAGCAGAACCCCCTACCAAATCATGCAGAGGGAGTGAACTCGATCTTCAAGGAAACACAAGTGAGTCAATGGCCTTTAATGGTAGATGCTTCCGAGCTATATGAGTCCCTAATGCTGGTAGGATACTATGGAGATGAGAAAGATGTGACCACAAAGGAAAAACTAAATCATGTCCGCAAAATGGTATCCATGGGGGTAATTCGACATGAAGAGGAAGAGAGGTCCATGTCCATGATAGTGCCATCATTATTCCATTCATCTTTATGCAATTCTGCTTGCATCCCTTGGGCGAAGAAGGTCGGGCCTGGAGTTTCAAAGACAATAGCATTGTACGAGGAAGGGATGATAGCTATGATAAATCCGATGGTGATTGAACTACCTGATGAGGAGTCCGCTGGTGATGTCGAGATGGAAATCACCGAGCCCATGGTTATCTACCTCATGGTCGAGGAGTTGTCGGTGATCGAAGTCATTGGAGAGAGCATGACACCGGTCACAATTGAATTGCCGCCCTAGGAAGAAGACAGAATGATAGTGTTAGAGTGCCCTCCCAAGTTCGATCCCAAAGTGGTGCCATGGAATTATGAGACGAATGAGGTGGACGTGGTCACACGATCGGGCCATTGTTACGAACCCGATAAAGGAGTCGAAAAAAAGGTTGTGACCGAAGAGGAGGCGAAACAATTCCTAGATGTAATGAAATCTAGCGAGTTCAATGTGGTGGACCAATTGCGGAAATTGTCGGCTTAGATCTCTCTTTTAGAGCTGTTCAAATCTTCCGAGAAGCATAGAGCCGTCTTGCTGAAAGTCCTTAACAAGGTGCACGTGCTAGAAACGATCGATGAAGCCTAATTGAAAGAGTTTGTTGGGGCCATTCTACTAAAAGATCAAATTTCCTTCACTGATGAGGATTTTCCCCTCGATGGTTCCAATCATGCCAAGGCGCTGCACGTCTCAGTGAAGTATGAAAGTACTCTTGTCTGTAGAGTGTTGATCGACAATATTTTTGCACTCAATATATGCTCATTGGCTACGCTCCACCGTTTTGGCATTGATCTTGGGAGAATCCGCACTGGCAAGTCGATTATGTGGGCTTTTGACGGAATGAAGAAGGAAGTGATAGGGGAGATCAAATTTGAGCCATTGAATGGCCTTGTGCTTTTCCAAGTCTTGTTCCAAGTGTTGGACATACCGAGCGCCTTCAATTTTCTACTAGGGAGGCCATGGATCCACATAGCGGGCGTTGTTCCTTCTAGCCTTCATTAGAAGGTGCGATTTGTGATTGGCAACAAGCTTATCACTGTGCATGGAGAATCTGATTACAAGATCTACCATGAGATGGCCATCCCCTATGTGGAGCTTGAATGTCCCGAGCTAGTATCCACGATTCATGTGCCTGTGGGTACTTTCATAAAGGCCCTTGAATTGTCTAAGCCGGCCATAGCGGTGGGAAAAATCATGCTGGCAAGTGGGTATAACCTTGGAGAGGGTCTTGGACCGCATGGCCAGGGCACACAAAAGCTTATTGAAGTCTGTAAAAACTCGAAGAGAAGAGGCTTGGGATATGTTGAGGGGCGAGGAGGCCGTAGCAAGCGAGGTGGCCGTGGCAATTGAAGAGGCCATGGAAGGTAAAGAGGTCGAAGTGCCTGAGAAGGTTGAAGTGAGTATGGAGACTAGAGTGAACGCGTCACCCGAATCGAGGAGAGTAGGGGCAATTAGAAGCCTCTTCCCCCATTGCTGGAAGAGATGTTTCCAAGACCTGCAAGGATGCTATCTGAGGAAGAGAGGGTCATCAATGGTGTGACCGAGCTGTTTGAGGAGGACCTCATATGCGCCATCCTAGCATGCAAGGAAGTTAAGTCATCTAAAGTCGTAGATGTTCCTCTAGAGTAGGGTGGTCCTCGTTTAGCCTAATCTTTTGTTTTGTGTCATCACCCCTGTGTGGGATCTTGTAGTCATTTCTTTCTTGTTTATGTTGTTTGTAGCATGAACTATGGTTAACCCCAATCTTGAGCCGTTGGTCAAGGGTGATGTGTGTTAAAATACGGTCTTATCCTTTCTCATTCAATAAAATGGACGCATGTTTTATTAAGGACATGTGGAAGCATATCAAACTAGTCTCATGATGGTCGCTGAGGCTTGGGCCTCCACATGCTCCCTGGTTTAATTGTTTTGCAAGGGCGAGGAAATCCGAGAATAGAAGGATGAGTCCTTGAAACTTTTTATGAAAAAATACTTCAAAAAATTCTTTGAAAATAACATGCATCACCTTTATTGTTGACGCGTTCCAACTTATCTCATTGCATCTCAGGCATTACATTATGCATAACCATGATAAGAATTCATGTGACCCGAATGTGCATGAAGGAAGTCTCTCAGATTCTGATGACACCGACGATGATCAGAAGAGGGTTGAGCATGAATGAAATCAACATGAAGAATTGAAGCCGCTGATAGAAGAACAAATAGTCACCATGAACTTGGGTGATGCAGAGAATGTTAGGGAAGTAAAGATCGGGGCATGTCTCTTAGAGTCAGATGCGGAAATGATGAATAATCTCATGAAAGAATATCAAGATGTGTTTGCTTGGACATATGCCAACATGCTAGGATTGGACCCCGAAATTGTGGAACACTTTGCCAATAGATCCTAATGTGCCACCCAAGAAGCAAAGGCTAAGGAGAACTAAACCAGAGTTGTCCAAGAAGATCAAAGAGGAAGTGATGAAATTCCTGAAAGTAGATTTTATTGAAGTGACGCATTATTCCGATGGGGTAGCAAACATTGTGCTTGTAATGAAGAAAGATGGGTGAACTAGGGTGTGTGTTGACTATCGCAACCTAAATTGAGCTAGTCCCAATGACAACTTTCTGTTGCCACATATCGATGTCCTAGTTGATAGTACGGCGGGGTTTGAATTATTCTCCTTTATGGACGGTTTTTCTGGGTACAACCAAATTCGTATGAAGGAAGAAGACAGGAGCAAACATCATTCATAACTCATTGGGGAACTTTCTACTACAAAGTGATGTCTTTCGGTCTGAAGAATGTTGGGGCAACGTATCAAAGAGCCATGATCACGTTATTCCATGACATGATACACAAGGAGATCGAGAGGTATATGTGGATGATATGATCGCAAAGTCAAGACGAGGTGAGGATCATGTTGAAGTCTTGCAGAAACTGTTCGAACAACTTCGGAAGTTCAAGCTACATCTTAATCCCATAAAATGCGTTTTCGAAGCGAAAACTAGGAAGCTATTAGGGTTCATAGTCAGTAATAGGGGCATAGAAATTGATCCATCAAAAGTTAAGGCCATTGCAATCCACAACCCCCGACTACCGCTAAGGAAGTCCGCAGCCTGATGGGATGGCTTAATTACGTGGCAAGGTTTATTTGTCAGTTGTCTGAAATAGTGAAGCCATTTTACAAAAATGAAAAAGAATGCAAAGATCGAGTGGAGGGTCGAGTGTGAGGGCACCTTTGTAAAGATAAAATACCATCTCACTCGTGCACCAGTTCTAGTGCCCCCCACTCCCTAAATTTGCCTTGATTTTGTACTTGACTATACACGACGAGTCACTGGGAGCCATGTTAGCCCAGAACAGACCAAATGATGGGAGAGAATGCGCGATATACTACTTGAGCAAAAAGTTCACTATTTCCGAGATGAACTATACATAAGTTGAAAGGACTTCCGTGGCCTTGATTTAGGTCTTGCACAGGCTGCGACAATACATGCTCCACCACCGAATTTTGTTGGTGATCGAAAACGATCCCATCAAGTACCTCCTAGAGAAGCCGGCACTAGTTGGCAAGTTGGTTAAGTGGCAAATCTTAATTTCGGGGTTTGACGTTCAAGCCTGGGATAGAACTCCGTTAAAGGTCACGCCATAGCGAACATGTTGGTAGTGAATTTCGAGAGGTCAAAAGCATCTGGTGAGGATAGTGATGCAAAGGAGCGAATCTTACTTGTATCAAGGGACAAATGGACAATGTATTTTGATGGTGCAGTTAACTTGGTTAGGTCGAGTACTAGGGCAGTTCTTATCTCCCCAGACGAACAACACTACCCTATCGTTGCTAAATTGACGTTCCCTTGCATGAATAACATCGCAGAGTATGAAGAATGCATTCTCGGCCTCCAAGCTACCATCAATATGAAAATCCGGAAGCTACAAGTTTATGGTGATTCGGCCCTTATCATCTTACAGACTGAAGATGAATGGCAAACACAAGATTCTAAATTGATTATGTATCATGAGTTCCTAGGGGAGTTGACGGAGCAATTCCAAGAAATATCATTCGAGTACTTACCAAGGTCTCAAAATCAGTTCACTGATGCCTTAGCTACCCTATCTTCAATGTTACAAGTAACTGGAGGCATGGACATCGAACCGTTGAGAATTGAGATCCTTAGGTAGCCGGCTTATTGCATGATGGTCGAGGAGGAACTTGACGGACAACCTTGGTATCATGACATCTTGAAGTACCTGCAAAGGGGTGAATTCCCCGAATGAAGTGAAGCAGTGGACATGAAGCATCTGATGAATTTAGTGTCAAAATTATTCACTAGTGGAGACATCCTCTACAAGAGGTCCTTCGACTCGACATTGCTAAGATGCGTCGATGCTAAAGAAGCTAACTGTTTGATGAAAGAGATACACGAAGGGGAGTGTGGTCCTCATATGAATGGACACTTCTTGGTAAGGAAGATCATGTGGCTCGATTGCTATTGGCTTGACTATGGAATTTGACTGCAAACAGCATGTATGACGTTGTCGCCAGTGCCAAATTTATGGAGATAGGATAAATGCTTCTCCAAATGAACTTCACCAAATGTCCCAATCCTGGCCCTTCTCAATGTGGGGAATTGACGTGATCGGGCCCATTAACCCCAAAGCTTCAAATGGGCATTGATTTATCTTGGTGGCGATAAACTATTTTACAAAATGGATTGATGCCAACTCATATGTTAATGGCATTACCAGGAATGTGGCCAGGTTCATTACTGGGGTGCATCACCAGTGCCAAATTTATCTTGGTCGCGACATTGTTTCTTGTTACGAGGTGCCGGAGGCGATCATTACTGACAACAGCTCTAATTTGAATGACAAAGTCGTGGATGAATTGCTCAATGAGTTTTAGATTAAACGTTTGAACTCGTCACCATATCGTCCTTAGATGAATGGAGCGGTGGAGGCGGCGAACAAGAACATAAAGAAAATTCTATCAAAGACCGCCGAAAATTATCGAGATTGGCATGAGAGGCTTCCTTATGCACTAATGGCATACCGAATTTCTATCCGCACCTTTACGGGGGCAACTCCTTTTTCACTAGTGTACGGAATGGAGGCGGTCTTGCCTATTTAAGTCGAAGTTCCTTCGCTAAGGGTCTTTTCCCAGTCAAAGCTCGATGAGACCAAGTGGATACAACAGAGACATGAGCAGCTAAACATGATCGATGAGAAGAGATTGCAAGCTGTGTGTCATGGTCAATGCTATCAGAGGCGAGTCGCAAAAGCCTTCAATCGAACGGTGCATCCTAGACATTTCGAGGTCAACGACCTAGTGCTAAGGAAAGTGCTCCCGGTCATACCAAACCCTCATGGCAAATTCATCCCAAACTACGGAGCGTCGTATGTCATTAAGAAGATTCTTCCTAGTGGTGCTATGGTTTTAGTTGAAATGGATGGCAGTGAATTGCCTAGACCTGTAAACGCTGATGTAGTAAAAAAATATGAAATCAAGATTGAGGAGCCACTTCATGCACAATCCGAGTCGCATAGCATCATGCATAACATCATAGATATCATGCATATGTTACATGAAGGCATATCTACTTGTGTTTCAAGCACCTTAGCATTTGATGAAGAAATGACGGAGGAAAGAGTCGATTCAAGGACCCATAGAGTCTCTGCACATATGCCAAACAAGAAGTGCTTAGGATGAAGAAACACAAGCTATTTCCAAACACATCCTTCAAACACTTTTGAGAGTTGAGTGAAAAGCGATCTTCTCTTAGGACGAAGGATTCATTTGCATTGAACGCAAAGATCGAAATGATAAAGTCATTTCCTTCATCAATCCCAAACACCACACTAATCCCTTACTAACCCTTTGGGCTGAATAAAAATGATCCTTCAAAATACCCCTGTCGAGAACAACCCTACATTGGGGCAACATAGGAGGTTATGGTTAAAATGCAGAGCGAAAGATTGAGAAAGATTCTATTACTTTCACTTGCGGCAATCTTCTTGTGATAACTTCAAATGAATTCTCATCGGAGCTCGACTCATCCTAAGGTGAAGAAGAGCATTTCCTCCACTACCCAAACATTGACACCCGTTGCTTAAACCAATTTGGGCCTAATTGTTCATTTTTCAAGCTCGAGCGGTGATCATCTCCCTTCACTGGGGCAAGGCATAAGGATTGACCACATACAATTGACATTTACGAGAAAATATGAAAAGCATCTCAAAAGTCATATGAGCTCTAAAGGGTCAAAGAGCAAAAAGTTTGACAAAATTATGGGGCATGAAAATGCAGTATGCCTGGTAAAAGTAAGGCCAATGCCCGTCAAGAGAAAGAGCCAGAAGGCTGCATCATATATGAAAGAAAAATTATCAAAGTCCAAGTGTCTGTGTAAAAAAAATCATCGCAAGTGCAAAAGAATTAGAGAAAGGAACAAAGCTCCCATATGGAGATGATTAGCCAAGGGGCTTTCAAGACTACTGTATTTCAAAAGCCAAGTGATTTCAAAAGATTGAGTGACATGGTCACGATGTCATGATGATCACCGGCTCTTAAAAACCCTATTTGAAAATTTTAAGCTATTCGAGCCTCTCCTGATCCAATATTACAACCCTCTTCCAAAGTTTCTTTTGATTGGGATAGTTCGAATGGAAATGGGGATGCCACAAAGAAGCTACACTTAAAGAAGTGGAAGCAATTCTGTCTTGTCTTATCTTCTGAGTTCTCGACTTGTAAACCCGATGAAGATATCGATAAATGTTCTTTTATTGGCCTCAAAGTAATAATCCTTTTGTGTAAGTCCATGACCAAACCTTTATTGTGGTCATCTCAACAGACCTTTTTGATCGATTAGATTGTGCTCATTGTGAATGTTTCCAAAAGCCTTCAACCTAGGTTATGTGAAATACCCTCAGCAACCAATTATCTCCCACATGAATGAATAGGGGTCAAACAACCATTTTATCGAGAGTATGTGAGAAGCTCTTCCTAACTAAGAAGCTCTAGTTTGGCATGCTTAATAAGCCTTTTTTCACGAGTAAAAATCGTTTTGATAAGAACTTGACTCCTCGAGAATTTGATGATTAATGATACATCCTCGAGCAAGATTGTGACATCCCAGATTTTCAGTCCTATTTTCTATTGAATAAATCGGGCATTTCATTGACGCGCTTGTAGGGCTGTTCTCATAACTGATTACTCTCGAGATAACTAGACTATCAGGGCAAACCATTAACGGATTTTAAGGCAAATAGACTTGAGAATTCGACCAAGAATCGGCTTCTTGACCGTGTCCATCTTTAG
Source organism: Eucalyptus albens (assembly GCA_014182695.1). Classification (NCBI taxonomy): domain Eukaryota; kingdom Viridiplantae; phylum Streptophyta; class Magnoliopsida; order Myrtales; family Myrtaceae; genus Eucalyptus; species Eucalyptus albens. The sequence goes on from CM024652.1 coordinate 24,736,859, forward strand.
AGACAATTACGGCACAGTATAAAAATCGATTTGATATCATAGATAGGTTGGTTCGATAGAGACGTGTTGCTAATCGTGGGTAACACCACTAAATTGGAAAATTCTCGTCGACCGGCACTAGACTGATTTGGTATCGTGTGTTCGTATTTGGATCATCGAGATTTTCACGATAACCGAGAGTCGCCAATGAGTCGAGTGGGTTCATAGTGGCTCGAAGAAAATCGTCCACGGGTCATTTGCACTAAAAAATTCTAAAAGTTACCTGGTAGCCTAGATCACGCCTAAAAGTGTTAAGTTTAAATTAAGCTGTGAATTCAAGTCCAATTCCAGAAATTGAAGATTTTGCCATGTCACAATAAATTCTATGAGTTTTGACTCAATCTCAGAAGATTTTTCTAACACCCGAGACTTTTTGGGAAAAAGTCATCGCAGGACCATATTTGTGCAGAAAAAGCCGAGGATCGCTTTTGATGGAAAAATTGGGAAGCATGATGGATATATAGGTGAGGAAAAATATCGATTTGATCGATGGATGATCAATTGAATTCTTGATGGTCAATTAAGATTGAATCAAGTGAGTGTGAGAGTCCAATTGGAGAAAATGGCTTGCAAATTCGTAGCTCCCCAATGCCCTAGCTAAATTGGACCATCTCAAGGTTGTAAAGGTAAGCTTTGGTGGTCCATAGTGAGCCAAGGAATAACACTTGGCCAAGGTTGAGTCTAGGGAGATACTTTTGTGGAAAAATTGGCAATGGTGGCCCCAACCTCATCTCCTCTCTCTTATCCAACTCTCTCTCTCCCTTGGCTGGTCAAACCCTCACCATCTCCTCTCCATTTTCGCAAACCCTCAAGCTAGTAGCAAGAAGGATCACTGGAAGCAGCCTCGCCGTCGCGCCGGAGCTAGGACCACCTCACGCGCGCGCCGCCATTGTCCTCCACCTCCACCATGCAGCCCTGACGTCTAGCTGCCCTCATGCCGTCCAGCTTGCTGTCCAACAACTGTGAGTGGCTGTGGAAGGCCGCCGGAGCTACCTCCATAGTCGGTTTGTCCCAGTTTGGACCCGAGACTGTCCCCGTTGCCTTCCTCGAACCTTGCCGCCCATTTCAACTTTGTTGCTCTTGCTTTTGCAGCTCAAATCAGTGGCTGAATTAGTGGGTATCACAGCACCTTCAAAGCCTGTTTTGAGGTGTTCCCGGGCCTCGGAAGTTAGGCCCGCCTTTGGGAAAGTTGGTCCCCATTGTGTTCCCGACGTTTCCATCCAAACGGATTGTTAAATGAGTGAGTTTTACTCATTAAGCCTTAATTAGTAGACTAATGATGCTTAAGGGTTGATTAGTGTTAATTAAGCATGATTAGGGGGTTAGATTAGTTTATATCAATTAAATTAGCGACTTATCAAAGCATGTTGGGTGGTTAGACATAGTCATTACCAAGTAGAAAGGTTATAGTAATTATTGAACGAACCTCAAAAAATTTTTGGGTCCGTTTTGGCTTTTAATTAGGCATCACGGGCCTAATTTGGATTTTTAGTATTTATTTAATTAAATTTTGAATTTATTTATTTATTTATTTATTTTTCGAAAATTAGACCAAGATGATTAATGACCAGAATTTTATGCTGATTATCGTGGTGCAGTCTGTTTATTTAATTGAGCTTTATTTTATCTTTGAAATGAGAATTTAGGATTATTTTTCCTAAATTAAATAATTTTGGAAATTAACTGAAAAATAACCAAGCATCGGTTGACAATGTCAAAAATGTTTTGGTGGACTATAGAAAATGGTGGGATTTATGGAAAGGAAAATATGATATTTTGGCTAAGACCGACCGTGTACCCACACACGATATTTTATCAGGTATGATAAAATAGTGAGAGAAAATACTATATAACGTGGCTCGGCGATTAGTATGTCGCCTTGGCGAATAAGTCGCCTTAGAGAATGCACGTGAATCGTTGATTATATGCATCACCTAGAAAAGGCACGTGACTTAGCGATTAGTATGTCACCTTGGCAAATATGGCACCTTAGAAAATGCACATGGCTCGGTGATTTGGTATATCACTTTAGAGAATGCACGTGGCTCGGTGATTCAGTACGTCGCCTTGGCAAAAATGTCGCCTTAGAGAATGCACGGGGTTCGGTGATTAGTACGTCGCTTTAGCGAATATGGCACCTTAGAGAATGCACATAGCTCGACGATTAAGTACATCGCCTTAGCAAATAAGTCGCCTTAGAGAATGCACGTGGCTCGGTGACTAAGTATACCTTGTGGGAAATTTTATAGTATGGATGGAAATGATCAAGGATGGTCCGATTGATATGTAATCGACTAAGTCAATTGAGCGAGGTGTCGATTCGTGATGGTATGAATGGGTGCCTATTTGAATTGTGCTAATATGCAGGTGGAATCTGAGGCCAAAGTAAGTCCTCTAACCCGTATGTGCTTAGGCAACCCATAGTGTATTGGTTTCCTAATCGGGTCTTAGGAGGGTAGAATTCGTTGAGACACTGTCGCATTGGTTATTGTATAACCATTTGAGGCCCCTAGATGGTAGCACCTCCACTTCCTCGTCCTCTTATGTATTTTGGCATCCCTGAAGAGATTACCGAGGTAGCATACCCCTTCCCGATATACCACGATCCAGAAGGGCTAGAGTATATGTTGATGAAGTCCAAGGTCTGGGTTGATGTGAATAGAAACGACCTAGTACCCCATGAGTATCGATCATGGTATCGTCACTACCATGATGGGCGAAGAGAAGGTCTCGCCCCAGAAGGTGATGTGCCCCTGTACGTTATGGAGGCGACATTTGGGCTGAAGACGGCAGACCCTAAGGATGGATTGATAGTCGACCCCAAGGATCCCAAGCTCGAGGGAGATCCTAAGTCACCAGCATACTCAGCCGAGGGTGATAACTGGAGTGAAGAGAAAGGGGAGATAGTCAAGCAAGAGGAGGGACCGGAGGAGGATCAGGAGTGGGAAGAGCCGGAGGAAGAACTTGCGGAGGAGGAACCTAGAAAAGAAGAAGAAGAAGAAGACGAAGAGGAGGAGGATCCAGAGGAGGATCCTGAGTACGGCCCGGATGAGGACCGAGATCCCATCCTGTTTGCAAACCCTAAGTCGTGAATTGATGTGATAGATCATACTTCTATGAATAGTATTGTAATATATACTATGTGGTTTGTATTGTTCAAATGTGTGGTTGTGGCTTATCAGTTGTGAAAAATATGGTCATACTTTTCTATCCCATTGTTTTATTGTCTGGGGATTTTAATATATGCTTCTGCTTGCGTATTAAGAAGAAAGGGGTTGGCAATGCGTCTTGGGACGTCGCTGTTAATCGACAACGTGAGAGATGGGCACGCATTCAAGGATCGGGGCATGACATCTCGTTTGAGTGGTATCAGAGAAAAGGTTAGGTATTGGAGTGAGAAGGTGCGATGACCTATGGGATAGTAGTAGGAAAGACCTTTAAATTCATGCTGGTGCATGTCTATGATAGCTGATTTGTAGAATTGTTTGTCGTGTGTGAATCGCTCATATTCTAATCCAGTATGGATTCGGAGGGCAGGTGTCAGTAAAAGACTGAACCATGAGCGGGCAAGAGCAGAGAACTCCGAGTAAGAGAACTGTAAGGCCTACAACTCGGGGTAGGACGCCGACAAGGATTGGCACCCGAGGTTGTTGTGGAAGAGCGCCGACTCAGGCTAGCGCGAGTGTAAGAGTACTAATGTAGGTCAGTATTGAGAGTGTAGCATCACCGAACGATCCTAGGTTTGACAGGATTTTTCAGGCACTAGTGTTCTTAGGGAGCTTGTCGAGCTAGTAAGCTGAGGATCGAGCCCCCGCTGTTGCCGCTGTCAGTGCCGCCGCCAGTGCCATAATCGTTGTTGTTGCCACACCTGCCGAGGTCCAACATGGAGATGCGATGGGAGCAATCTATTACATCCGAGTCGAGGTTCAGATTCAGCAGAGATGAAAATCGATCAGGGAAAAGACCGACGTCGATAGAAAAGTATTCTATTATGCCCAATAGGAAGGGTGGGGATAGATACTCCAGTACTGAATCAGAATAGAGTATGTCGTGCCTATAAGAGACAACATGGTTACGCCTCATACCATTTTAGGAATGGTGCTTGTTTTAAGTGTGGACAACAGGGTCACTTAGTCAGAAACTGTACCAGAAGGCTGATGGGACAAAACAGAGGGAATGTACTGCAAGATATTCAATATGGGATTTGGGACGGGCCCCAGGTGCAAGTAGGGATGCATGCTGTTGACCAACTAGAAATAAAGGACTCACTAGATGGGTGCCGAAATTGTGGAAGGAAGCACGGATCAATCCAATGTCCGGGTACAACTAGAACGTGCTTTGGTTATAACAGCACGGCCATCAGGTGAGGGGCTGTCAGTGAAAGTCCAAGGGAGCCTAGATGTCACTACTACGAGTAGGACACCCCTAGGTTGGCAAAAGGGACAGGAATGGAACCAACCTTACACCAATCTGAAGAAGAATATTCTTAGGGAGATTTTATCAAAGTAGCGCAGCAAAGCTTTGGACTAAGTTTGTAGAATTTCAGTTTGTTAAAAATAAAGCTGAAGAAAGGGGAATCACTAGCTATAGTCGTGCTCGACTAGTTGCTAAGATATTACTTTGACGTCATCGATGAATAGAGTTGACTCAAGGAGCCTCTCATAGTGGGGGATTATCGACATGGAAATAATTAAGTCTAATCTGTTGACATGTGAAAGTGTCAAGTTTATTGGGAGTCAAAAAGAACCTTCGATTTCATTAATCTCGTTGGTCGAACGCAACCCACTTGTTAGACGGGATTGCCAACGTTACTTGGCAATGGTCATAGATAAGACAGATTGGAAAACTAGAGATGGAAGACATCTCAGTAGTCTAAGAATTTCTAGATGTGTTGTCACAAGAACTGTTAGACCGTCGTCAGAGAAAGAGATAGAAATTGTGATCGAGCTAGCATCAGGGCAGAGCCACTCTCAAAGGCTTCTTACCAGTTTTTGTTGTTTGAGTGATAGAACCGAAGGTGCAGAGGTGAGGATTGATGAATGAGGAATTCATGCATATCAGTACATTACCTTAGAGAACATCAGCTTTGTGGTGAGAGAAAGAAAGATGGTTCGTTGCAATTATGCATCGACCATCGTCAACTCAATTAGGTGACGATTAAGGACAAGTGTTCGTTGTCGAAGACCGATGAAATGTGTGACTAGTTATACCTCCAAAGATTGACTTGAGAACAGGTTATTGTCAGTTGAGAACCATGAAGGAGGTTTTACGAAAAATAGCATTTCATACTTGATGTGGTCTATGAGAGAGTAATGTAATGTCATAGGGTCTGACGAACGTTCCAACTGCTGTCATGGATTGGACAAACCGAACGTTCTAAGAATATCTTGATCAATTGTGATCATGTTTTTCAAGGATATTCTGGTGTATTCGAGGAATGTCAAGAAGCAGGAGAGACATTTGAGAATGGTGAAGAAATCTCTATGGATCCAATCCAGATCGAGGCAGTTATTAGTGGACCAAGACTGACAACAGTATCAAAGATCAAAAGCCATATGGGTTGGACAGGTTACTACAGAAGGTTCGTGGAAGGATTTTCAGCATCAGTATCGTCGTGGACTCGACCTCTTAAGAAAGAAGAGAAATTCATATGAATAGACAAGTACGAGGATAGTTTCCAGAGCTTAAGCAAGAACTGGTTTCTGCACTTGTGCCGATCATTCCTTATGGTTGTGGAGGAGGCGGGATCTATAGTGATGCGTTGTTTAAAGGATTGGGTTGCATTTGATGTAACGTAGTAGAGTGTTACATACACATCCCATCAGTTGATACCTCATGAGTTGAGTTACCCGACGCATGACTTGGAACTTGCAGCATTAATTTTCCTACTGAAGACTTGGAAATGTTAATTGTGTGGAGAAAGATTCCGGATCTTTGCTAACCAACAAAGTCTGCAGTATTTATTCTCTTAGAAGGAATTGAATCTAAGATCACGCTGTGTATCAAAACTTTTAAAGGACTAGGATGGTGGTATCTGGTATCACCTTGGAAGGACGAAAGAAGTCACTGATGCGTTGAGTCGAGAGTCTTCATTTGTGTATGTGCTAGTTAAAGTATGGACCTTACTTGAGGAATTTCGAAATTCATTTTTCAAATTTGAGGTTGGCCACCTTTCGAATCTTATGGCCACCCTCAGAATTGAGCCATATATTCAAGTTAGAATTAGATGCTTCGGTTGACAGACCGGGATGTTCAGAAGATCTTGCAAAAGGATACTGATAAGAAAGAGACTAACTTTCAGATTTCTGAGGATAGAACACTCAAGTTCAGAAAGCGAGTGGGTGTACCTAACGATGTAACACTCAGGTAATGAACTTTGTTAGGGATTCACTATAGTAGTTGTAGTATTTGACCAGACAGTACAAGTAGGTCAGAGTCGGCATCAGTTCGATTGGTAGACCGATATAAAGATAGATATTGCCGGACAGGTTGCAAGTGTCAAATGTGCCAATAAGGGGAAGTTCAGTAATGCAAGCCGATAGGACTTTTACAATCACTCGAGAGTCCCGAGTGGGAATGGAAGTATATCATGATGAATATTGTGACGAGCTTATCAAGGAATCAGAGAGGCAATGCTTCCATTTGGATAAAGGTTGATAGACTGATGAAATCGACTCACTGTAGTGCCGTACGAAAAGATCTTAATTTGAATGGGCATACAGAAGTGTATGTGTGTCAGATGTTTCATCTGCATGATGTGCCAGGGATGAATTTTATGTCAGATCTAGATTTGAGAATTTCTAGTTTTAGTAGAACAGTCAAATAGTTTCTTTTGAAGCAATGCATAGCAAAGTGTGCAAAATTTTAGTTGTCGAGATAAAGTTAGGGAAAGAAAGATCACAGGCTTGGAGTAAGCTCAGTACTCAGTAATTGTAGTTGCCGTGATTAGTGTTAGAGTAAATATCGCTTAGAGTCGCTAAGAAAGTTGTATCATTGAGTATTGAAGACCCTTAAAGTTCCAAATTAGTGATTGCATCCTTCTGAAGTTGTCACCAGAAACGAATACCTTGCGCTTCAGCAAGAAGGGAAAAGCTGAGACCAAGGTACGTAGGTTCCTTTGAGATTCTAGAGAGAATCGAGATCCTAACGTATCATCTTGCGTTGTCGTCGAAGTAGGCATAAGTGCATGATGTTGTCCACATATCGATGTTGAGGACATATGAGCCTGACTCGACCCATGTGCTAAATCTCGAAGAATTAGACGTGGACGACAGAATGTTGTACGTGGAAAGCCCACTTCAGAATGTGGTTTAGAAAGGATAGATTTTGTGTACCAATATGGTTCTCTTGGTCAAAGTGGTTTGACAACACCACGGGACTAGAGAAGCAATCGGGAAAAGTGAGACTCGTGAGGCGACGATACCCCACCTTCTCATTTATGGATTTGTAAAGGTTTAAATTTCGAAGACAAAATTTTTATAAGAGGGAAAGAGTTATGACATCCCAAATTTTCAGTCATATTTTCTATTGAATAAATCGGGCATTTCATTCATGCGCCTATAGGGCTGTTCTCAGAACTGATCACTCTCGAGATAACTAGACTATCAAGGGAAACCATTAAAAGATTTTAAGGCAAATAGACTTGAGAATTCGATCAAGAATCGGGTTATTGACCGTGTCCATCTTTAGAGGCTATTACGGAACAGTATATAATCGATTTGAAATCAGAGATAGGTTGGGTCGACAGAGATGTGTGGCTAATCGTGGGTGACACCACTAAATTGGGAAATTCTCGTCGGTCGGCACTAGACTGATTTTTTTTTATTGTTTTGACACACTGTGTTCGTATTTGGATCCTTGAAATTTTCACGATAACCGAGAGTCGCTAATGAGTCGAGTGGGTTCATAGTGGCTCGAAGAAAATCGACCACGGGTCATTTGCACTGAAAACTTCTGAAAGTTACCCGGTAGTCTAAGTCACGCTAAAAACGTGCCAAGTTGAAATTAACTGTGAATTCAAGTCTAATTCTAGAAATTGAAGATTTTACCATGTCACAATAAATTCTAGGAGTGTCGACTCGGTCTCAGAAGATTTTTCTGACACCCGAGACTTTTTAGGAAAAAGCGTCGTAAGATCGTTTTTTTGTAGAAAAAGCGGAGGATCACTTTTGATGGCAAAATTAGGAAGCATGATGGATATATATGTGAGGAAAAATATCGATTTGATCGATAGATGATCAATTGAATTCTTGATGGTCAATTAAGATTGAATCAAGTGAGTGTGAGAGTCCAATTGGAGAAAATGGCTTGCAAATTCGTAGCTTCCCCATGCCCTAGCTAAATTGGACCATCTCAAGGTTGTAAAGGTGAGCTTTGGTGGTCCATTGTGAGCCAAGGAATAACACTTGGCCAAGGTTGAGTCTAGGGAGATATTTTTGTGGAAAAATTGGCAATGGTGGCCCCAACCTCATCTCCTCTCTCTAATCCAACTCTCTCTCTTCCTTGGCCGGTCAAACCCTCACCATCTCCTCTCCATTTTCACAAACCCTCAAGCCAGCAGCAAGAAGGATCGCCGGAAGTAGCCTAGCCGTCGCGCCGGAGCTAGGACCACCTCGCGCGCGCGCCACCGTCGTCCTCCGCCTCCACTGTGCAGCCCCGATGTCCAGCTACCCTCACGCCGTCTAGTAGCTGTGAGTGGTTGTGGAAGGCCGCCGGAGCTCCCTCCACAGCCGGTTTGTCCCAGTTTGGACCCGAGACCATCCCCGTTGCCTTTCCTAAGCCTTGCCGCCCATTTCAGCTTTGTTTCTCTTGTTTTTGCAGCTCAAATCAGTGGCTGAATTAGTGGGTATCACAGCACATTCAAAGCCCGTTTTGAGGTGTTCCCGGGCCTTGAAAGTTAGGCCCGCCTTTGGGAAAGTTGGTCCCCGTCGTGTTCCCGACATTTTGATTCGAACGGATTGTTAAATGAGTGAGTTTTACTCACTAAGCCTTAATGAGTAGACTAATGATGCTTAAGAGTTTATTAGTGTTAATTAAGCATGATTATGGGGTTAGATTAATTTAGATTAATTAAATTAGTGACTTATTAATAGATATTATGTGGTTACACATAGTCATTAGCAAGTAGAAAGGTTCTAGTAATTATTGAACGAACCTCGGAAATTTTCCGAGTCCGTTTCAGCTTCCAATTAGGCATTACGAGCATAATTTGGATGTTTAGTATTTATTTAATTAAATTTTGAAATTATTTAATTAATGAATTATTTTCTGGAAATTAGATCGGGATGGTCGACGATTGGAATTTTATTCTAATTATCGTGGTGCAGTCCGTTTATTTAATTGAGCTTTATTTTGTGCTGAAATGAATTATTTGTGAATTTAGGATTATTTTCCTAAATTAAATAATTTTGGAAATTAATTGAAAAATAACTGGGCATCTGTTGACAGTGCTAAAAATGTTTTGGTGGACTACAAAAAATGGTGGGATTTATGGAAAGGAAAATATGGTATTTTGGCTAAGGCTGACCGTGTACCCACACACGATATTTTATCAGGTATGATCAAATAGTGAGAGAAAATACTATATGATGTGGCTTAGCGATTAGCATATTGCCTTGGCGAATAAGTCGCCTTAGAGAATGCACGTGAATTGTTGATTATATGCATTACCTAGAAAAGGCACGTGGCTCGGCGATTAGTATGTCACCTTGGCGAATATGGCGCCTTAGAGAATACATGTGGCTTGGTGATTTGGTATATCGCCTTAGAGAATGCACGTGGCTCGGTGATTCAGTATGTCGCATTGACGAAAATGTCACCTTAGAGAATGCATGGGGCTTGGTGATTAGTACGTCGCCTTAGCGAACATGGCGCCTTAGAGAATGCATGTGGCTCGGTGATTAGGTACATCACCTTGGCGAATAAGTCGCCTTAGAGAATGCACATGACTTGGTGACTAAGTATACTATCTAGGAAATTGTATAGTATCGATGGAAATGACCGAGGGATGGTCCGATTGATATGTTATCGACTAAGTCAATTGAGCGAGGTGTCGGTCCATGATGGTATGAATGCGTGCCTATTTGAACTGTGCTAATATGCAGGTGGAATCTGAGGCCAAGGTAAGTCCTCTAACCCATGTGTGCTTAGGCAGCCCATAGTGTATTGGTTTCCTAATCGGGTCTTAGGAGGGTAGAACTCGCTAAGACGTTGTCTCATTGGTTATTATATAACCATCTCAAGCCCCTAGATGACAACACCTCCACTTCCTCGTCCTCCTATGTATTTTGGCATCCCCGAAGAGATTACCGAGGTAGCATACCACTTTCCAATATACCACGATCTAGAAGGGCTAGAGTATGTGTTGATGGAGTCCAAGGTCTGGGTTGATGTGAATAGAGACGACTTGGTACCCCACGAGTATCGATCATGGTATCGTCACTACCATGATGGGCGAAGAGAAGGTCCTGTCTCAGAAGGTGATATGCCCCTGTACGTTTTAGAGATGGCATTCAGGCTAAAGATGGCAGACCTTAAGGATGGGTTGGTAGTCGACACCAAGGATCCTAACCTTGAGGGCGATCCTAAGTTACCAACATACTCAGCCGAGGGTGATAACTAGAGTGAAGAGAAAGGGGAGATAGTCAAGTAAGAGGAGGGACCGGAGGAGGATCAGGAGTGGGAAGAGCCGAAGGAAGAACATGTGGAGGAGGAACGTGAAGAAGAAGAAGAAGAAGAAGAAGAAGAAGAAGAAGAAGAAGAAGAAGAAGAAGAAGACGAAAGGAGGAGGATCCAAAGGAGGATCCCGAGTACAACCCGGATGAGGACCGAGATCCCATCCTATTTGCAAACCCTAAGTCATGAACTGATGTGATAGATCAGACTTCTGTGAATAGTATTGTAATATATACTATGTGGTTTGTATTGTTCAAAAGTGTGGTTTTGGTTTTTCAGTTGTGAAAAATATGGCCCTACTTTTCTATCCCATTGTTTTATTGTCTGGGGATTTTAATATATGCTTCCGCTTGCGTATTAGAAGAAAGGGTCGACGATGCGTCCTAGAACGTCACTATTAATCGACCAGGTGAGGGATGGGCACGCGTTCGAGGATCGGGGCGTGACAAAGATAACAATTCTAATCCACACGATGCTATTTGACATCGAATGTTTCTCAAGACAATCAGACTTAACTTGACTAGCTTGTTCAATTAATACTGCAATTTGCCAATACATCTCTTGATGTTGTCCTTAATGACGTTTGCTTAAGTTGAGTTTGACATGATTCCTCAGTGAAGCCATGCAGTTTTTAAGGGATTAGCGGATACTTCCCTAAATACTACAAGGTTCATGGTCAGCCTTAAATCATTTAATCTACAAAGTTCATGGTTAACCTTAAACCATGTCATCTCCAAAGGTTCATGGTCAACCTTAAACCATGTCATATACAAGAGTTCATGGATTTTCCTCAAATCATGTATTTCCAACCTGGTTGAATCCCGTTATTACACGGTGAAACTTATTTCTTGGGGTAAGTACACTATCAGTGCCAAAACTTATGTACGGCGCTCACTTTGGTGCCAAAAGTTTCCGTTGGATCACTTAAGTGCCAAATCGGAGAAAAAACGCTCACTTTGGCTTTTATATTTAAAAAAAGAAGTTATAGTGGCTTTTAAACGACGTCATTTTCCATCCCCCTCAAGAAACTACGTCGTTTTGCCGTCATATATGGACATCCTCGCAAAAACGACGTCGTATAGTTCATATGTGGATTGAAATTAGGGTTTCTTTGTCTTTGCCGCTTGGCCATCGTCGTTCGCCTGCCATCGCTCGGCCACTGTTGCTCGGCCATCATCGTAGTTGCTCGACCAAGTGAGCAAGGAGAGACTGAGATTGTTGCTTAAGCAAGAAGTGGCAGGAAGAATAAGAGGCGAGGGCGGAGGAGGAGGAAGAAGAGGGGTCAAAGGTACTTTTGCTGGTGCACTGCTTTTGCTTCTACTAGTGCCGTTGCTCGTGCGGCTGCCGGGTGCCGCTCCGGGTGCCATTCGCTGCTGGTGTTGTTCTTCGGAGAAGAAGACGACATGCTCTCTCTCCCTCGCTCTCTCTCCCCTCTCTCTCTCTCTCTCTCTCTCTCTCTCTCTCTCTCTCTCTCTCTCTCTCTCTCTCTCTCTCTCTCAATTTGGGGATTTAGGGTTCTAAGTTGGGGGAAAGACGTCAAATAGCGTCGTTTTGTTGTTTGGATGCTAACTCAACCCTCCGACGAGCTATGTAAATTTCAAAAATTAATAAAAAAGTGCCACGTTAGATTTCTAGCCAAATTAACCAGTGTTGGCATTGAATTGATCGTTTTTCAAATATGTTGGCACTTAAGTGATCCAAAATAAACTTTTGGCATCAAAGTGTGCGTCGTACACAAGTTTTGGCACTGAGAGTGTACTTATCCCTTATTTCCTTCTTCTTTTTATGACACGGCGCGCTTCCATAGCCCGAAGTCTTTCCTTTTTCTTATAACACGGTATGCTTATGTAACCTAGGGTCTCTCTTTCTTCCTATGACAAGGTGTGCTTCTGTAACCCGGGGTCTCTCTTTCTTCCTATGACATGGCATGCTTCTGTAGCCCGGGGTCTTTCCTTCTTTCTATGACATGGCATGCTTATGTAGCCTGGGGTCTCTTTGTTTTTCCTATAATACAGCGTGCTTTTGTAGCTCGAGGTCTCTCTTTCTTTTTATGACACCGTGTGTTTCTGTAGCCCAGGGTCTCTCTGTCTTTCTTATGACACGACATACTTCTGTAGTCCGAGGTCTTTCTTTCTTCCTCTTATCCATGACACGTTTCCATAACTCGGAAACCCTTTGGTCGATCTGGCATGTACCTATGCACCCAAGATTTCTCTCCCGTCAAAATAATTTATGCGTCTTCTATTTTTGAAAGCAACCTCTTCAAGGTTTCATTCAAAGAGGGGTAGTTGTTGACAACTAATTTGTTTTTTCGAATACATTTTAAAAAAATAAATAAATTATTTTAAATAAAAAAGGGTGAGAGAGGCCGGGTTGGGCGCATTCGACCTTGGCCCGGCCCACCTCTCCTTCTCTTCCCTCGCGTGGGCTTGACCCTTCTTCTTTTCTTTTTTTTTTCTTCCCTGTAGCCTAGCCCTTCTCCCCATTAGCATGACCTCACCCCCCAGCTTGTCTTCCTCCTAGCATCCTTCGCATGTAGGAGCTGTAGAAACAGGACAAAGGACAACAGGTTAAGTAGGGAAAAGACGAAAGGACGGGGGAGCAGGGGATGTCGCGTGGCAAGGATGGCGAGGATGGTCGCCAGCGAGGACATCCTCGCCAAGAGCAAAGAGAGGGGGATAAGGGGGAGAATGGACAGAGAGCACCGTAAAGAGGAGAAACAGGAGACCGGAGAGGAAGAAGAATCCCTAAGATGCCCTACTGCCATTGGCGCGTCGCCCGACCATCGCCACCGCCGCCATCTCCTCCAGAACACAGGTAGGCATTTCATCAAACACCTTGCGTGCGTCTTTGGAATCGAGCTGGTCGAAGCTCATCCCGACTAGTTCGGGCGAGCTCCAGCCTCCACTCGTCCCCGTTGCATTTCTTGGTGTTCTGATTTGCTCCATTAATCCTCTGGACTCACGCTCGGGTCTCGACCAAGCTAGAAACTTCTCGATTCAGTAATGTGCTCCCCTGTTCGTTGAAATGCCTAGCCAAGACCCACCATTTTTCACCTCTTTACGTAGAGCTTCAGCTAGGTTAGTCGACCATCGGAGTGGCGCTACTATCCACCCAGAAACCGAGCTATGCCCTGCATAGCTGAGGCGACACCGTTGTGCCCTAGCGGAGGCCACCTGCACCATTTGCTATCGCTGCCTTCCCTATCACGAACAAGCAGTTCGTGGAATAGGGGTCGCGGGCTGGTGGAATGCCACCCTTGATCGACGCCTGGCCGCTTCTAGTGGGCCGCCTAACCGACATCGTCCACCGCTAACCTCACTAGAGAACTAACCAAGCTGTGCACGACATCGTGTCCTCTAGTTGAGACTGGGCAGTTGCAGATTAGAGGGTGTAGGCCGAGCGGGCCAAATCAATGATCTGGCCCAGCTCGGCCTCCCTCACTTCACAGGTTGACAACCCAGAGTGGGTATGGGTTGTGGGCCTACAGGGGGCCTTTCTCCTTTGCAAAAAGAGGGTTAGGCCTGTCGGTTAGGCCCAACCCCAGCCAAGCAAAAGCCCAACCACCCTGGTTGGTTATTAATTATAAACCTTTAAATACATCTCTTAGATAGATAAGATATCCAATACCTAATAAAAACGACTTGCTAAACAAATTATGTAGATCAACAATATTTTCAAAATTTGACGTGAATTCAGGATTTTGGCAAATACAAATTAGCGAAAAAGATAAATATAAAATAGCTTTTATTGTCCCTTTCAGCCAATACGAATGGAATGTTATGCCATTTGGTTTCGAGAATGCCCCTTCAGAATTCTAGAGAATCATAAATGAAATTTTCAATCCTTATTCAGAATACATTATAGTCTATATAGATGATGTTCTTGTCTTCTCCTCTAACATAGAACAACATTTTAAACATTTACCTACTTTCATAAAAATAATCATACAAAATGGTTTAGTAGTTTCTCCTACTAAAACGGTACTCTTCCATACCAAAATTAGATTCCTAGGTCATTATATCTATTTAGACAACATAACTCCCATAGAAAGATCGATCTCATTCACTTATAAATTCTTAGATGAGTTTAAAGACAAAACTCAATTACAAAGATTCTTAGGTAGCCTTCATTATATATTTCTTTCCCAATATAAATATACTTTGCAAACCCTTACACCAAAGATTACAAAAGGATCCCTCGCCATGGATTTCAGTCCATACAAACATTGTCAAACAAATAAAGATTCATGTTAAATAAATACCATGCTTACACCTAGCTGACTCATCTACTTTCAAAATAGTTGAAACAGATACCTTAGAAATAGGATATTGTGGCGTTCTTAAACGAGTCAAAAATAGCAAAGAACAAGTTGTTCAGTTTATTTCAAAACATTGGAATTCCACCCAACAAAATTATTCAATAATCAAAAAAGAAATACTTACTATAGTTTTGTCTATATCAAAATTCCAATGAGATTTATTAAATCAAAAATTCCTCTTGAGAATTGATAGCAAATCAGCCAAAGACGTTTTACAAAAGGACATATTAAATATTGCATCAAAACAGATTTTTGCCAGATGGCAAGCCATACTTTCAGTATTTGATTTTGATATTGAATTTATAAATGGTCTTCAAATTCATTACCAGATTTTCTTACAAGAGAATTTTTATAGGATATACAATTATGCCAAGACCAAAAAAAGATAGACAAAGGCAAAGCTATTGCCAAAACCTCAAATACACCACCAAAGCCAAAAAGCTTGACACCAATCAAGTCATGGCTTCAAATAGTAGAAAATCAATCATTTCTACAACAACACCTAATAACAAATACTCCTCCAAAAGAAGAATCCATACTAGCTCTAGCTCAGCTAGCTACCATACTACCCAAATAAACACTAGAAATACTTGCTCAATCTTTACAGAAAATAGTAAAGAAGGAGTAGTCTAGTGCCATTGAGGTAAGCAACAATCCTTCCCCGCTTGTTGCACAAAGACAAGCGGAATACAAAAGAATTTCCAATGAAGTGGTCATTAGGCCACAAGCAACCCCTCATTCTCAAAAATCAAAGTTCTTCCCAAAAACATCATTTCAAAACATACTAACTGTAGAAGATGGATTTTTTTTGACAAAGATCCAATCAAATTTGCAAAAAAATATATTTTCAAAAAACTGGTTTTTCAAACCACACAATATGAATAAAACTATTGTTTTCTATCGGCAGATTCTAGTGGAAACAGAATCAGCAAGGTTCACCCATTTTGCTGATAAAAATTGTACAGAAAACATCATATACTTCATTATATCCATCAGTAAAGTCATACACTCCTCACAATGGGGAGCCTCACCTCATACATCCAGAAAATTCCAAGTCAGGATTACCCAAAACCTACCATACTCCTCTTCATATACATATTGAGACTATCAACAAGCCTGGCAGAATATCTTCTTCCACCAAAATACAAATTTCCAACACACTTGGCTAGTATTCTTCAAAGATAACTTTCCAAGAGAAAGCCTACCAAACTGGTTTGATTCCTAGTGGAATCTCTTTGGTCCTTTGGATGTACTATACCCTACAGTCAAACAAGGATACCAAATATTCCGTGAATACTTCGTACCAACACCACATGATACAAGGTTCCCATGCCTTATGCACTTCTTCATAATATTTAGAATCTCATGGGTAACAGCATGGGAATTTTGTTATAATACATCTCCCACCAAACCTAGTATACCTATACTTGTTCGAAAATACAAAACAAAATGGTGGGATGGATTCAAATACCATGAACAGGGATCCAAAGCTACCGTTAGAACTTGGCTAAATAGCCAAAAAAACCCAGATAACTACAGTCCTATCAAATACAACATTTTTGCAAGAGAAATCCATTGCAAGTGGAACACTTACTGCAGTCCAGAATAGAGATGAATACTTCTTTGTCCTCAAAACAATACTCTCAGAAGCGAAAGGATTACAATGTGGATCTTTCAAATCACAAGACAGTAAAGATAGATCCTCATAGTCACATCACAGTGGAAACACTAATGAAGATAACTGCTATGAGATCAATCTTGCCCAAAATTAAGACAGGATATCACATGCCAACACTGTTGCTGCGATGGAAATGCGATATACTGTAGCACGGCAGACCTACACTGTTCACTTAGTACTGTTCACCAAGTAATGTATATATATATTATTTCTTTATCTTGATTTTGCATGCTATGATTGATCCTCTCAAGAAGTTCACATACAATAAGTTCAAGGAAGCAAGGGCATTACTGCTTCATGCTTGGTATACAACCAATTTTAGATGGTGGAACTCGTATTGAACTTCCTAATGATTATTGAGATAGCTAGTATAAGCACCTAGAGGGGGGTGAATAGGTGTAAAAAATATTTTCTCGAGATAAGAGAGCAATACTAAGCAGACAATAGAAAGCAAGTTCTCTTTTCGTTACCAAAGTGAATTATGATCAAAGTAAAGCAGAGAGTAGGGAAGAGAAAATGAACATAGCAATTATAGTGGTTCGGCTTATTCCAAGCCTACATCCACTCTTCCGCACTGACAGCCCACCAGCTGGATTTCACTATGAACAAAAGAGTTGTTACAGCAAGGCTCTCCCTTGATTCCACAGTGTAGATACTCTACCACACTTTCTCAAGGTTTCTCAAGAATATGAACTCTCTTTTGCGTACAAGATTTCGCTCAGAAAATGAATTGACTAAGAACAAAGAGCTTTAGATTTTGGAATTCTTCTATCGCCCACACACTCGAACAAATGGAACGTCTTCCTTATATACTCCCTTATGCCATCATACCTGTTGGCACTTACCAAAGGAATTCTTCCAATCTTCCCGTTGGACAGAATCAATTAGGAAGATCATTCGAGCTATTTAAGGAACATGTCGATAGCCCATCAATCCTGCTCGCCCATATAATCAGGATCTCGGTTTCCATGAGTAGAACATTCCAAGTATACTTCGCCAATCATCAGATCCTCTATCTTTGAATTAATAAAGGATTCCATTATGTCATATCCAGCCAAGAGATCTTCTCCTGTCGATAAGATCAAATCCTTAACGAAACATCCAGTCCTGGATAGCCCTTCTTCGACGAATTAGAAACTGTCAATGAGAATAGACTTTGAGTCTTGAGTCTGGCAGTCCGTAGGTCTTCAAACTTTAAACAAAAGAGTCTCGCAAATCTTGGACTGGGACCGATGAAAACGTTTTGTCAGCTTCAAAATACTCCAAGAAAATTTCTCCAACAATCCCCCCCCTTTTTGATGGTGACAAAACTTTTCTACAGATTTGCATAACTTTGACCTGCAAAACATTACTCAAACAAATATAGATATCTCATAAAGATAAATGTCTTATTGATAACATTAGAGTTTGCAACCTCAGAAAATAGGTTAGTCTTGCATATGAGTAAAGCCATCCATAAGATATCAATAGTACTTAATATAAGTAGTCAATCTAAAATCCCAAATCCAGTCCACAGCCAGACACAAAAGTCAAGTCAAACATCAAAACAAATCAAAAGTTCAAGTTCATAAAGTTCAAGGTTCAAAGTTCAAATCACATCTCACCCCCTTTTTGTCATCATAAAAAAGGTTGAGATGGAATCAAGAATGCTTGGGAACACGAACAAGCTGGAAATCTCCCATTGACTGGACAATGCCTTCTAGCTTTGTCAACTCTTCCTTCAGTTGAGCCACCTCTTCACTCTTAGCATTTGCTTGAATCTGAAGAGCAAGGGCTTGGATCTGATCATTCAAAGAAACTGAAGAAGCTTGACTTGCATTCTGCAAATTCTGTACTTCGCATCCCAGAGCATATATCTGACCCCACATTTCTAAGAGAACATCAAGAATTCTGCGAAAATCTGCTGAATTATCAGTTTGCGTACTGGCTTCTGCACGATCAGATGGAGTAAAGGCAGACGATGGCAAATCAGCATAGTTACGCAGATTGGGCGATGAAACATCATGTCCCTCCTCAAGAAATTGAGAGGCATAGATGTCCTCGGATCTCGCTTGGAGAGCGGTGACTCCTTCACTAGTAGCGAGGATATGAGGACATTCCTCTTTTCTCACGATCTCCCCCCGTTTCCATTCCTTCAGGTGGAGAAGAGTGTTCCTCATGCTTTCCTTCCTCTTGATCTCCTCTTTCCTCTTCTTCTTCTTCTTCTTCTTCTTCAATTCCTTCCTCCTCTGCATCTCTTTCTTCAGCTTCTCTCTCCTCTGTTTCTTTCTCTTCTGCTTCCAAATCTTCTCTTTCTCTAGTCCTCTGTTCTAAGTCTTTCTCTTGTCGTTCCGTTGATTCTGGAACAGAACGACTCAGGTTCTTCAATGCCATTGCAGTAATGGTGATGTCTTCCTCATCTTCTTCATCCTCAAGAATGAGAGCTCTTCTTTTCTTGGATGGAGCAATCATGGGCTCCTTCCCTTTTCTTTTTACTGCCGAAGAGATTTGATGAGTTTTGACAGGGGTTTTCTCCTTGAATTTCTCCAACGCCTTGTTGAGTTCCTTCAGACGCATTTTAGACACCATTTTCAATGCCACTACCATTTGATCACAAGTTCGAACACAGAGAATCCGGGGAGGCTAAACATTCAAATGTCTGAATAACTTTGTCACAAGAGCTAGATAAGGAAGTTGACCATTTTCCTTCACCACTGCTCTATACATGTGGAATATAATAGTGTGAGGAAGAGAAAACTTTTTCCCAACATTGATGGCATACATCAGCTTTGCCTCTGAGTTTGAAACATCAGTCTTTGAAGTAGATTTTGGTTTGAGGCAATTGATCACAATCTTGTGAAGCAGAATTTGAATGCACTCATCCTCGAGTAGGAAATCTTTCCCTCTGTCCTTCTATCCTTAACAAGTTCCAACGTAGCACGAGCAATAGAGACATTGATAGGTTGATATTGCCCTCTCTCAACCCCAATCACATCAGCCAACATATCTATATCCATCACATAGTCCTGAACTCGGACACTAAAAGAGAATCTATTCGCATATAAAAAACTGAGATTCGAATAGAAATATGCAGTGAGTTTAGCATATGCTTTTGTAGATTCAGAACAGAACTGTTCAAGTTGAAGAAAACTGAATTTTTCCCTTAAATTAATGTTCACAGCGTCAAGGAAATCAAAATCCACACTTCTAGGGTTTATGACCCCACGCTTCAACAACCTAGAGTATAGATGCTTGTGTTCCTCCTATCGAAACAAGTTTGTCCTTTTGCTCTTAATTTTTGCCACAACACCCATTCTCGGTTGAAACTGATTGTACAACTTGTCATCATCATTCCCATCTGGCTGATTCAGCCCTCCAACACGTGGATCGATTGGAATATTTGCCATTGCCTCTTCTGCTGACCCAGCAGGGGCAATTCCCAACCGTTCCATTATGCGTAAAAAGAAGGTTTCATTTTTGAACCTTTTATCTTTCAGAAATTCGTCGATGTAGTTCAAAGAAGTTCCACCCCTTTTCAAAGCACGATAAAGCTTGTAGGTAAAAGAGGGCTTAAGAGTTCTTACGGGTTCTGCATCTTCGATTATTTCTTCCTCTTCCCGATGAGCAACACCCTGTGGTCTAGATGGAGAAGATGGACGCTGCTGAGAATGTTGTGGGCTCTGCTACTAACTAGGAAACTCTTCTTCCTCGGTGAGATCAAAGTGCGTAGGCCCCTTACGCATTTGCTGCGGTCCCCTGTTCGCGATTCTCCAAGACTTCCTTTGAGACGACATCTTTCACAGTCTTTGAAAGATTCCAAACTTGACTTTCCCAAGAAAGATGACAACTTTTTGAAGATTAAACAAGAGAAGAAGACTGAAGTGGAAGATCGATGCTTTTTAGGGTTTTTGGAGTTAAATGAAGAGGAACCGACAATATATAGGTCAGTCGAAGAGGGGCATACAAAACATTGTAATGGAAAGTAAAAAGATGCCCTTTAAAAAAATAACTGCATTTTTCAAAAAATTAGATAACTGCCATTTAAAAATGAACTCCATTTTCTAAAAAGAAAGATTGCACTAATCACAGAAATTGAAAGTAGCAAAAATCAATTATGGACTGATGATCGTACATTTTCAAGATTTAATCTGAGAGAGAATAAAATAACTTACAATCAAAGATCTTGATTGTCTGAGTCTGAGAGTCTCTAGACTTTTACTTCTTCAAACCTCAAGATGTTGAGTCTGGAATGAATGATTTCAAATTGATTTTTCTCCAAAGGCTTTGTAAATATATCTGCCGATTGGTTCTTTGAGTCAATAAACTGAATCGAAACTTCTCCATTCTGAACATGATCTCTAATGAAGTGATGTCGAATCTCTATATGCTTTGCTCTTGAGTGAAGAATTGGATTCTTGGTGAGATTGATTGCACTAGTGTTGTCACAGTTAATCTCCGTGCATGAATCTTCAATTTCAAAGTCTCTTAGATGTTGTTTTATCCACAGAATTTGTGAACAACAACTTCCAAGAGCTACATACTCTGCTTCTACTGTAGAAAGAGCCACTGTATTTTGCTTCCTTAAAAACCAAGACACTGTCTTGCTTCCAAGTAGTTGATAGGTACCCGAGGTGCTCTTTCTATCAACTCTGCATCCGGCTAGATCTGCGTCTGAGTATCCAAGAAGAGTAAAGTCTCCCTTTTTAGGATACCAAAGATAGCTAGTATAAGCACTTAGAGGGGGTTGAATAGGTGTAAAAAATATTTTCTCGAGATAAGAGAGCAATACTAAGCAGACAATAGAAAGCAAGTTCTCTTTTCGTTACCAAAGCGAATTATGATCAAAGTAAAGCAGAGAGTAGGAAAGAGAAAATGAACATAGAAATTATAGTGGTTCGGCTTATTCCAAGTCTACGTCCACTCTTCCGCACAGACAGCCCACCGGCTGTATTTCACTATGAACAAAAGAGTTGTTACAACAAGGCTCTCCTTTGATTCCACAGTGTAGATACTCTACCACACTTCCTCAAGGTTTCTCAAGAATATGAACTCTCTTTTGCGTACAAGATTTCGCTCAGAAAATGAATTGACTAAGAATAAAGAGCTTTAGATTTTGGAATTCTTCTATCGCCCACACACTCGAACAACTGGAACGTCTTCCTTATATACTCCTTTATGCCATCATACTCGTTGGCACTTACCAAAGGAATTCTTTCAATCTTCCCGTTGGACAGAATCAATTAGGAAGATCATTCGAGCTATTTAAGGAACATGTCGATAGCCCATCAATCCTGCTCGCCCTCAAGATCTCGGTTTCCATAAGTGGAACCTTCCAAGTATACTTCGTCAATCATCGGATCCTCTATCTTTGAATTAATAAAGGATACCGTTATGTCATATCCAGCCAAGAGATCTTCTCCAGTCGATAAGGTCAAATCCTTAACAAAACATCCAGTCCTAGATAGCCCTTCTTCGACGGATTAGAAACTGTCAATGAGAATACACTTTGAGTCTTGAGTCTGGCAGTCCGGAGGTCTTCAGACTTTAAACAGTAGAGTTTGCAAATCTTCAGACTAGACTGATGAAAACGTTTTGTCAGCTTCAAAATACTCCAAGAAGATTTCTCCAACAATTATGGCTTCCTTTATAAAAGCAACCAAGCCGAAACATGTCCAGAAAGTATTCTCCATGGCTGACATCGATTCTCCAAAGAGGTTCAAGAGCTGAGGAGCTTGCTCAGCCTAGATAGTGGCAAGTACCTCCTGTTGGTGGGATTTCATAAAGAGGAATTCCCGGCGAGTATGAGACGTCTGCTCTTCGAGCTCATCAAGAAGACGGAGGACATCGTGGAGTTGCGCATCTTCCAGAATGTGTCATTCTCCCTCAGTTATTCAAGATTTAATATGGACTTCTATTTGCTATGCATGATGTGAATCATTGCGGAAGGATCGTTCTACGAAGGCCCAGATGATGCGAATTGCAAACCTCGACCTCCAATCAAATCTGTGATTGGCAACCTCGGTATGAACGTGACCTGTTGACGAACACGTGTCAGCCCAACCAACGGTATGGACGCCACGAGCGAAAGAATTCGCTATCTCGCTCGATAAGTCGAATTGATCGCCACAAGAGAATCTTGATTAGGTCAAGTCCTCAAAAGAACAGTAAAAAGAGAACCTCTCAATTCTTTTCCTCAAAAATAAAAATCTTTCTCCAAAGAAATTTGGCAAATCCTTTATATAGGCTACCACACGAACCCTAAAAACTAACCCTAAAAATCTAATGCATTATATTCTAAAATATTTCTATTTTAGAATATTCTTAAACAAGAATATATATATAGATATATATATATAAATTGACTTGATTAATTATTTGGTGACAAGATAATTAAATTGCACCAAGATTTCCAAGATTCTTCAAGATTTGATCCAAGGTCATCTTCACGCCAAAGATCACGAACCATGACGCCAACAGCTTGCCTGAATTGTTTGGCCTGCGCTCGAGTAATCGAACTAGTAGGAATAGACAATGGGTCCTTAGCACGTCCTCCTCGATATGACTCGATGTCCACATCAATGCACCACATACCTTCAAGATGATTTTATCTAACCGCCTTCAAAGAGGAAGTACGTAAGTCTCCATATGGTGACTTTTCCAAGGATTTTGACAGAAATACCTCACAATATCTAGAAAGTTACCCCACCCGGTTTTCTCTCCTTTCTTTTCATCTTCTATCTGTCACTCTTCATTCTTCCATCAAAATTTTACAAACGATAAGAAAAGTTCTCAGATTTCATGAAAATATTACATATGATTGGTTATATGGTGTTTCAACTTAACTCAAAATTAAGCTATCATAATCGTAAGAATATTTAAAAAAAAAATGTGAAGGTCCATGGGAGTTATGAAGCTCGACTTGTTCCTCTTAGAAATTAAGCCGTCACACAACAAATATGACTCTATAAATTTTTTTTTTCTTTTACCAATATATTGATAGCAAAGGCTGCAAAAAGGGGAAAAAAACATAAATGAATCAAATGCATTGATAATTTTATAAAGATTATGGAAACCCATTGTCGCGACCTTCGAGTCCGCTAGTCCCCAGCGGAGTCGCCAAGCTGTCGCGATTTAATTTTCGGGTGCACCACCTAAAACTAGGTTAATGGACTACTAAGTTTTTAAACTTAGCTCGGACTCTCCCAAGCCCATACCAAATCGCGACTTAAGATTCGAATATTTAACATGCAAAAGATTTTTAACTAGGAGTCGTCACTAATCGGTTTATGGTAGGTCGATTAGACACCTAAGTAAAATAATGGGAGGATTATTTTACTCCTACAAACCAGAGACTAAGGGTATGGGGACTTGGTTACACTAGATTTCTCTAATGCCCTTTCGGTACCATTTCTTTTTAATTTCAAAAATGTTTTTTCAGGTAGCATTGATTTATTTTAACCTAAATCACTATTATGCAAAAATGTGATCACACAGATGCTCAAGCATTCAAATAAGAATAATAAATAAATAAATTGCATCACACAAAGCAAGCAATCATTTTTTTGGTTTTCTTGAAAATTAGAATTCTTTTATATAAATGCATTTCTTAACTAAATGACTTAATCTTATTAATATGCAAATTCTAATTAAATGGGCCTATTATGCGAACTAATTATTATGCACCTCATGACCTAACTTCACTAATGAACAAATTCTGATTAAATAATCCTATTATGCAAACTAGTTAACATGCACCTAGTATTTTTGGATTTTTTTTTTTGAAATTCAGAATTTATAAAGATTCTAATTAATCTATGTAAAAGGGATAATTTTCTAATTTATACTAGGGATTAATTTGACTTAAACCCTATCCTGTCTTAGAAAACTATTTTTATTTTTTATTTTAAAAAAGGATGAGAATACGAAAATGTGCTAATTAAGACTCTAAAAAGGCTATTTAAGTCTAATCCTAACTTATTTTTTTAAAAAAAATATCTAAAAATGCAGTCCTAAAAATATTATTTAAAAATGCAATCCTAGAAATATAATCCTACAAATTTGATTAATTAAACCTACATGTCTATTATATTAAACATTAATGTCCTATATGCTCATGCAAATTTTTCTTGAATATTTTGATTTTTTATTTTTAAGTTTCTTTTTAGTTTTTGTTTTAAGTTGAATAATTGTTAAACAAGGGTTAAATCTAAACAATTAATATAATCACTAAATAAATGATCAAAATAATTGAAAAAATAACCCGACGTCTCACAAAAGGTTAAATTAACAATTATTCTAACCCTAATCATCACAACTTAAAATAATTAAAAAATCTGGTCCGAAGTCTTACGAGACCAAATTAAATAATTATTATGATTTAACAATTGAGATTCTACCAAAACGCACAAAAATTAAAAATAATTAGAAAAATGATCCGATGTCTCCCGGATCAAATTAATAATTATATTAATTTCGGACAACATCCCTACGGATAACGCCTACAAAATTCACAAAGACTAACATCCGATATTACAACTTAAATAGCTAAACTAAAAAAATGATATCAAATGAAATAAGCAAAAATAACATAACAAATAAAATAAACTAAACTATAAAAGTAAAACAAAATAAAATAAATAAAAAAAAAAACTACCTAAAGGGGGTAAACCGACGGTGGACGGCGCGGGTCTGTCAGTCGTCGGGGCTCGTGCGGGGAGCAGCTGCAGGTTGACGGCGGCAAGCGGGCTTCGGGCGGCGGCGTCAGGCTGCGGTGCGGGGTCCGTCGGGGTAGAGCCGGCGAGGGGCTGAACAGCGGCGTCGGGTAGTGGATCCGCCTGGACGTCGGGGCGAGAGGAGGGTCGCGGCGACGGGGCACGGGCTGAGGCACGGCGGCGGAGTTGCGGACGTCGTAGGCGCGGGCGAGGCGCGGTGTGGCGAAGGCGAGCGAACCAGCGAGGTGGCGGTGCGGAGGCGCAGCGGAGCTCGGAGATCGACGGGCGACGTCGCGGGCGAGCGGGGGTGTTGCGGCGCGGCGTGTCGGCGTGGGCGAGAGCGTTAGATCGTCGGGCGCCCGGCGTCCGGTGTCTTCTGGTGCGGTGAGATCGGGAGCGGAGGCCGGAACCCCGGTGTCGGCTGGGCAGCAGCGGGTTGCGATGCTTGCGGGTGCTAGTGCGCGGAGGTCGCTGGGTCACCGGAAGGAGGCTCGGAGGTGGTGTTGTAGTGCTCGCGGGATGTGCAGGCAGTGACGGACGGGAGTTGCAAAAAGCTGGAGCGCCGGTCGAAGAATTGTTGAAGAAGAAGACCCTCCCCTTTTCCTCTTTTTTTTTTTAACTTTCTCTCTCTCTATATTGACTTTTCCTGCCGCAATCTTCCTTCTCTTCCTTCTGCAGCTTGTCGAAGGATAAGAGAATGATTACTTCAAATGGACGGAAAAGGCTTGTCTCCTTTTTTTCTTTCACTCTTTCTCACGCTTTTTCTTTCTGCACTTTTCTTGACTTTTCCCTTTTTTGGTCAGAGAAAGAAAAGAGAAATGCTTTCTCTGACCAAGATGGACGAAGGCCTTTTTTGCACGAATTTTCTTCTCAAATTTCTCTCTCCATTTTTCGAAAATAACCTCTTTGAAAATTTTTCTGAATTTGCTCTCCTTAGTCACGAAAAATGTAGCTCTCTTTTATAGTGATTCCATACGGCCACTTTGTATGGTATTTTCCGAGTTTCCATCTTCCGTCGCATTAAATCAAGGCTGCAAATCAAAGCTAGATTTCGCAATCAACTCAATTTTGCTCCGATTTATTCCGTTTTATAAAAATTCTTGCCCTATGTTCACCTGATTTTTAATTATTTCTACATTTATCGAAATCTTAATGCTCATCAGAATTTCAAATTTCCTTGCATACTTCAATCAAATCAATTTTCCCCTTTTTTATTTTTTCTGTTCAAAATGCAATTTTATTTTTCCAAAATTAGGTGTCAACAGCTGCGCCTCTTTGAAAGTGAGCTCGTAGAGGTTGCCTTCAAAGACAAGTTCAGACCTAAATGTTAATCATGCACATGAACTAAGTGACTTTTTTTTTTCTGGGAAGATGAGTCCCATTTTGAAATAAAATTTATATGATGCATGGAAATGCTAATGCAAGTGATAAAGGAACTTACTTGGAATTACTTACCTTCGGGGATGGTAGAGTAACTCAAGATAGATTGGTGTTACATGTCCAAGACCCGTACCATTCTACGGTTGCCCAAAATAGTAACATGACTTCAGAAAGCGACTGCTTTCCCAGGACCCGTACCATTCTACGGTCGCCTAGTATGGCATTGTTTAGTTGTGTCTAGGCGACCGTAGAACTCTACGACCCGTACCATTCTACGGTCGCCTAAACAAAAAAATGATTTTCCAGGACCCGTACCATTCTATGGTCACCTAAAATGAGGTAATTGCTTTTCTAGGACCCGTACCATTCTACGGTCGCCTGTTAGAGCAATAAATGTTGTTTAGGATCCGTACCATTCTACAGTCGCCTAGACTGAGGTTTTGCTTGGCTAGGACCCGAACCATTCTTCGGTCACCCAACCTTGTGAAAGAAATCATCCGACCAGGACCCGAACCATTCTTCGGTCGCCTTAATTAGATTGAATCTAGAGGAAAAATCTTTGGGGGACAACTCCATTGAGTGTCGGTGCTTGAAAAGGAATACCTGTACAATGACAAGTATTTAAAGTATGGATAGAGATAGACTTACCTGATGACATCTCTGTTCCTTGGGGATATGTCTCCTGCAAAACACAGTTGTAGGAGAGGCAATATGCATTCACAGACATGCATTAATTCAAGTAAGGTTCATGCGTGATGATTTCTATCATTTTTGCATTACTTGATTTCCTTTGGGAAGAATTTCAAAAGGATATTCCAATCTAGATACATAAGTGTTATGGATGTGTCAAATGAAAGGTCTTTCAGTCTAAAAGGGCTTTGCGCTCATCCTCATTAAAAGGGTCGTGTCATCCTGATCTTTGATGCAGGATTTTGACAATCACTCTATCTCACTGTCATCATGCCAAATAAGGTTTTGTGCAATCTCGCAAGTGGTACGACCTTACCAATCTGAGAGGTCTTTAACAGGAACCGTAATGTGGGCCTGGTCAATGGCTTAACAAAAGGGACTCTTTGAGTCAAGGCTTTTGAAAGAATAAGTGAGATTCTATAATCATCTCAGGGTTTACAAGTCAAGGACCCTACAAAATGAGAAAGGAATAACCTTGCTTGCACTTCTTCGAGCAATGCTTAAAACATGTGAACCCCTAGGTTAATTCAAGTGCCATAATCAGAAGAGACTTTGCAAGGGACGTAACATAGGCTTGGTTCATGGGTTGAGAAATGAAAGGATCATTAGGCTCAAAAAGTATTTAGGAGGGTTAAAGTTGGTGATCATCTTGACATTTCCACCACTTTCTTTTTCCATTGTCGAAGATTTTTTTATCACAACTCCATTGATTGGAACAACATTTTTTGGTACCACCTTGTTAGGGATACAACTCACTATATCAAGAGTTTGATTTTTTTTTTTTTTGGCATTGGCTTTGCTTTTACCAGGCACACTACTTTTTCATGCCCCATTATTTTGCACTTATTTTTTTTTTTTTTGAACTTGCACAACCATCCTTTACAGCATTCTAAGCCATGTTCTTGGAATGGTTCTTTTTGCCTTGCCCGGTGTGGGGGATGATCACCAACTGGGTTTAATATGAAATAAATTCATAGGCTCAAGTGGGCTATGCAATGGATACAAGTGTATAGGATAAAGAAAAAATTGCTCTTCATCATTTTAAAGCACTTCAAATTACCGTATGAGTTACACTGCAAAAGCAATATTCGAAGATTGATGCAAGTGGGAGCAAGAAGATTCATGCAAGTGGGAGCAAGAAGATTCCTACCATTCATTTCAAATTTGTCCCAATGTGGGATGATTCTTGACAGGGATAATTTAAAAAAAAAAAAATCTCCATAAGTGTATGGGGCTCAAAGGGGTTGAGCAATGGATCACCTGTAGTGTTTAGGATCGAGAAAAGGATGCCTCTCATCACCTTGGTTGACGTACCCTTTGCGAGATAGCCCTCTTCCTTGCGGGCATGGAATTTTTCACACAACTCACTGGGGGTTTGTGTATGAAACAGTGTATGGAATAAGGCTTGCCTTTCGTCATTCCAAAGTATCCCATTTGACACATTCAATTTATCTCACATAATTCATCAAGGGAGAAAAAACGCAAGATTTGCAAGCAATTTATTCATCATTAAAATGCTCGCAGTTCAAAACATGACATGGCAAATTCTATCATGGGTAATACTTCTTGACAACATCTGAATTAACAGGAGTGGAAAACTCATGACCATGCACTTCTACCAAGATCAAGGTACATTCAGGAAGTATCTTTTTTTACCACATACGGGCCGCTGCAATTTGGAGCAAACTTGCCCCTAGAATTTGGAATTGGATTGAACCATTTTCACACCTTCGCATGCTATAAGATCGTCCTTGAAACATGAAGTAGATGGGTCAAAAAATCAATTTTTATTATTTTTTTAAATTTTTTTCTTTGAAAAGCATTTGGAAAAGCATTTTTTGAAATATTTTGACATGAGAAAGCATGATGAAGCCCAGGCCTCAGAATTCTCCTTGGATTTTTCTTTTCTTTTATCGGCTGGATATCATCACTGGGCTAGTTTGGTGTACCTCATCATGCCCTCAAAATAAAATTTGTAATTTCATTGAAATTCATTAATCAATTACATTTATTAAATGGAGAAAATGCAACACTTAATCAATAAAAGAAGAAACTGAAAACATCATTCAGAAAATAGTAAAAATTCCCACGCAAGGGCATGTGCTAAAACATCAAAAGAGTTACTCTTGTGGGCCAATGCCCATCTCTTCAGGGGGTCTTTCATCAATGGCTCTTATGATGAGGTTGTCGAATAAGCTTGCAACTCCTTCTAGCTCATCATCAGGGTTCTCTGCCTTCGGGGGTGTCGGATCATCCATGCCACCCCATCCATTTGGGACTATCTCACTAGGATCAATGTAGTAGCTGGGAGGGGCCGAATATTTCACCAGGTAATCAAACTTGCCACTAGGTTGCCCCAGAGTGTCTATCACTTCCACTTCTTCATGCATCATTCTTGGAGGACCGGGGAATGTCTCGTGAATGCTCGGGGGTAGTAGGTTTTGCCTCTCTCGCCCTTGGTCAGCCATTTTAGCCTTTGATCGCGTAATAATGGGAGAGCGCGGAGAATCCGTTGTTACCTAAGAAAAAGAGGTAATGTAAGAACTAATGACATGATAGAAAATGGCCCATCACAACGGTCTAATCGCCAGACTTTTATTCAAAATTCACTAGAAACATTAAACCAAACAATGAACTAAGAATTGAAATTCAAGTCCTTAAACATTGAACTAAAAATTGAATTGAAAATTGAAATCAAGCTCCCTAGACATTGGACTAAGAATCAAAATTAAAAAAAAATCTCATTTTATATGCTTTCGGGATTTCAACGCCTTGCGAAGCTTCTTATTTTCAGCTTCGATCATTTCCACTTTCCGCTTAAGATGCTCAATTTGTGCTCGCTGAGTGGGCTTCTCAGTCACATCTGGCACCACTGGACGTAAGATCGTAGGAATCCGGTGTTGTTGAATGTAGAATGCCGACGCTTGGTGGAGTTCCTCTTCCCTTTTCAGTCTTTTGGGCACCAAAATCTTCTCTAGGTGGCATTCATTCCATGCGGCAATGATCATCTGGATCTCGTTGAAGTAGTTATAGTCTGTTCGAACAAAACGAACTTGGAACATCTCTATCTTGAGTGGTGGAGGAACTTCCTGAAGAGCTTTGTACTGGCGGGCCACCCTATATGGGTAATAAGAAGTCGCACCAGAAAGACCTAGCAATGGGATGGGCTCATCATGCTTGCGTGAGAAACGAGCCTCCTCAACTCGGAACCATTTAGTATGCCATAGGAATGCCTTAGGATCAGGATTTTTCAAAAAATTAATCCAATGAGCGTATTGTTTATTTGGAGAAAAATGCTCTAAGATCGCAAATTTTTGTATGGGGTGCATAAAATCATCAATTTTAAATTGTTTCATGAGGTGCCCAAATCCTCTTATGTGGGAAAAAAACCATATTTGTAAAAGTTCAGGGAGGGCACGCATGGTCTTTTCTTCATTTTGTTTGAAACGATTTAATGACAAAAATGTTTTAGCTAAAACCATGTTGACATAATTTAAACCGTCACACACATGATTAACCACCCATGAAATTGAAGGATTAATGGCATTTCTTCGATAAGGGAAAACAATTAACCTGAAAAATGCTAACATGAAGATCCTAGCTTTTGAAATCATTGATTGATTTGCAAAACATTTTTCCAAAAACAAAAATGGGCATGCAAAACAATTGGCTTTGACAACTTTCCTTACTCCTTCGGCTTCGATTTCTAAAAACTGTGATAATTCAGAAATAGAATCTATACCGATAGGCAGTCTAACAAGCTCTTTTTCTAGGGGCATTCCAATGGCAACACTATATTCTTCTAGTGTTGGAGTCAATTCGTACTCACCAAATATGAAGGTAGAAGTTTGTGGACACCAGAAGTGAGGAAGTGCTTGTATCACACTAGAGTGGATGTTGATCTCCAATAGTGGGAGAAGTCGGGCAATCCTAGTCTTCACATACCTCTGGCCCTCTTGATCTAACTGATCCAGCCACATCTTGAGCTCTTTTTTTGGAGTGGAAATGAATTGTACGTCGGTCCTCCCCATAGCATATAAAACAAGATTGGCGACGAAACCTATTGTCATGGACCGACAAAATTGCAATAAAGTAAGTAAATTGCGAAGTAAGTGCGAAGTAAGAATTTAGACAACTTACTTTCACCGGAAGGGATTACAAGCACATAGACACACACATGAAATGTGAGGCTCGATTTCTATCTAAATGGCTTAACAAAGTGGAGCTAAAAGGATGATCTGACCGTTGCAGTCTCGCATTAAAGTGTCAGGTCCCCCTAACTCCGGCTCAGTCGAATGGAATGTCCAATAGTCACGCAGTCTCGCGGATATGGACAAACACATTCGACACCATGAAAAGACTTTCGGGGAAGAGAAGGTCAACCTCTACATAGCAGTCTCGCTTTGGAGGAAGTATCATTCTCAACACCATCCTAGAAATCCTATCGCAGCCCAGGTCCGGCCACAGGTTGTGTGTGCAATAGTGTAGCGCTTAAAAACAATAAAACATGCACAACAGTTTAATTGCAAACAACACTTCTAATCATGGAAAAATAAATCATTAATCCCACACTCCAACTTGCAAGACAAATGTTAGCACAAACTACTCCCCTTATACCTCCTATCTGCAAAAACATTTAACACCTTAGAAATGTTAGGGACGTACCTGGTATCCTTGCTGCCAAACAAAAATATTTTTAAAAGAAAAAGAAAAATTGGCCTAAGTCCACTAAGTGTTTTAACACAAGTCCCCAGCGAAGTCGCCAAGCTGTCGCGACCTAATTTTCGGGTGCACCGCCTAAAACTAGGTTAATGGACTACTAAGTTTTTAAACTTAGCTCGGACTCTCCCAAGCCCATACCAAATTGCGACTTAAGATTCGAATATTTAACATGCAAAAGATTTTTAACTAGGAGTCCCCACTAATCGGTTTATGGTAGGTCGATTAGACACCTAAGTAAAATAATAGGAGGATTATTTTACTCCTACGAACCAGAGACTAAGGGTACGGGGACTTGGTTACACTAAATTTCTCTAATGCCCTTTCGGTACCATTTCTTTTTAATTTCAAAAATGTTTTTTCAGGCATCATTGATTTATTTTAACCTAAATCACTATTATGCAAAAATGTGATCACACAGATGCTCAAGCATTCAAATAAGAATAATAAATAAATAAATTGCATCACAAAAAGCAAGCAATCATTTTTTTTGGGTTTTCTTGAAAATTAGAATTTTTTTATAAAAATGCATTTCTTAACTAAATGACTTAATCTTATTAATATGCAAATTCTAATTAAATGGGCCTATTATGCGAACTAATTATTATGCACCTCATGACCTAACTTCACTAATGAACAAATTCTGATTAAATAATCCTATTATGCAAACTAGTTAACATGCACCTTGTATTTTTGGATTTTTTTTTTTGAAATTCAGAATTTGTAAAGATTCTAATTAATCTATGTAAAAAGGGATAATTTTCTAATTTATACTAGGGATTAATTTGACTTAAACCCTATCCTGTCTTAGAAAACTATTTTTATTTTTTATTTTAAAAAAGGATGAGAATATGAAAATGTGCTAATTAAGACTCTAAAAAGGCTATTTAAGTCTAATCTTAACTTATTTTTTTAAATATCTAAAAATGCAGTCCTAAAAATATTATTTAAAAATGCAATCCTAGAAATATAATCCTAAAAATTTGATTAATTAAACCTACGTGTCTATTATATTAAACCTTAATGTCCTATATGCTCATGCAAATTTTTCTTGAATATTTTGATTTTTGATTTTTAGTTTCTTTTTAGTTTTTTTTTAAGTTGAATAATTGTTAAACAAGGGTTAAATCTAAACAATTAATATAATCACTAAATAAAGGATCAAAATAATTGGAAAAATAATCTGACGTCTCACAGGTTAAATTAACAATTATTCTAACCCTAATCATCACAACGTAAAATAATTAAAAAAAAATCTGGTACGAAGTCTTACGGACCAAATTAAATAATTATTATGATTTAACAATGGAGATTCTACCAAAAAGCCCAAAAATTAAAAATAATTAGAAAAATGATTTGATGTCTCTCGGATAAAATTAAAAATTATATTAATTTCGGACAAAATCCCTATGGGATAACGCCTACAAAATTCACAAAGACTAACATCCTATATTACAACTTAAATAGCTAAACTAAAAAAATGATATCAAATGAAATAAGCAAAAATAACATAACAAATAAAATAAACTAAACTATAAAAGTAAAACCAAATAAAATAAAAAGAACAAAAAATACCTAAAAGGGGGGGAGGGTTAAACCGACGGTGGACGGCGCTGGTTTGTCGTCGGGGCTCGGCGGGGAGCGGCTGCGGGTGGACGGCGGTGAGCGGGCTTCGGGCGGCGGCGTCGGCTGCGGTGGGGGTCTGTCGGGGCAACAGGCTGGCGAGGGGCTGAACAGCAGCGTCGGGTAGCGGATCCGCTGGACGTCGAGGCGAGAGGAGGGTTGCGGCGACGGGGCACGGGCTGAGGTGCGGCGGCGGAGCTGCGAACGTCATAGGTGCGGGCGAGGCGCGGCGTGGCGGAGGCGAGCGAACCAGCGAGGTGGCGGTGCGGAGGCGCGGCGGAGCTCGGAGATCAACGGGCGGCGTCGCGGGCAAAGCGGGGGTGTTTCAGCGGCGCAGTGTCGGTGTGGGCGAGAGCGTGGTCGTCAGGGCGCCCGGCGTCCGGTGCTGCTGGTGCGGTGAGATCGGGAGCGTCAGGCTTCGGAACCCCGGTGTCGGCTGGGCAGCAGCAGGTTGCGATGCTTGTGGGTGCTAGTGTGCGGAGGTCGCTAGGTTCACCGGAAGGAGGCTCGGAGGTGGTGCTGTAGTACTCGCGGGATGTGTAGGCGGTGACGGACGGGAGTTGCAAAAAGCTGGAGCGCCGGTCGAAGAATTGTTGAAGAAGAAGACCCTCCCTTTTCCCTTTTTTTTTTAACTTTCTCTCTCTCTATATTGACTTTTCCTGCCGCAATCTTCCTTCTCTTCCTTCTGCAGCTTGTCAGAAGGATAAGAGAATGATTACTTCAACTGGACGGAAAAGGCTTGTCTCCTTTTTTTCTTTCACTCTTTCTCACGCTTTTTCTTTCTGCACTTTTCTTGACTTTTCCCTTTTTTGGTCAAAGAAAGAAAAGAGAAATGCTTTCTCTGACCAAGATGGACGAAGGCCTTTTTTGCACGAATTTTCTTCTCAAATTTCTCTCTCCATTTTTCGAAAATCACCTGTCTGAAAATTTTTCTGAATTTGCTCTCCTTAGTCACGAAAAATGTAGCTCTCTTTATAGTGATTCCAAACGGCCACTTTGTATGATATTTTCCGAGTTTCCATCTTCCGTCGCATTAAATCAATGCTGCAAATCAAAGCTAGAATTCGCAATCAACTCGATTTTGCTCCAATTTATTCCGTTTTATAAAAATTATTGCCCTTTGTTCACCTGATTTTTAATTGTTTCTGCATTTATCGAAATCTTAATGCTCATCAGAATTTCAAATTTCCTTGCATACTTCAATCAAATCAATTTTCCCCTTTTTTATTTTTTCTGTTCAAAATGCAATTTTATTTTTCCAAAATTAGGCGTCAAAACCCATTTTTAGGTGTCAACACCCATTTTAATCACAGAACACAAATCACAACCAAAACGCAAATGCTTCTTGCAGATGGACTTTCGCTCTCTTCTCGCAATCCTGAAAAATTGTCTAGACATATTAGGGGACGACAGTCAATTTTTTGCCGAGTCTGTCATTTATTAGACTGTCTAGATTGCTCTATGTACAGTGCCTTTACAAGAAAGGGATAATCAAACAAGGTAGGTTCAGAGAGGCAGAGATTTGTCCGAGAGAGAATCATTGATAACAAAAACACTATATCGCCATGTTTTCCTTTTTTGCATTTTAAAACAATTTAGCTGCAGGAATTATACTAGTTGTTCCAATGAGCTTTCTTCAACAATGGGAATAAGTAGCTGTTCTGTTCTATTTTTGCCCGACCTAAGACACTTATGACAAAAAGGAATAGTGATCTACAATGATCACTGTACCTTTGGAGATAACACTAACCTCATCCCTTAAAGTGTGGCTCAAGACTCGATGATGGAGAGCGTAGAATTATGTATGGAGATTTCTATTGTGTGTTATGATGGTCATCGTCCGACAAACCAAATGAGTGCAAGAAAGAGGACTAAGCATAATGGGCACGAAACCAGCACAAGAAATCATGTTAGTGGATCACTTAAACATCGCACAATTAAATATTCAATAATTTTGGAATGGAGAAGGATTTAGAGAGCTTACATCACAGAAAGTAAAAAAATTAATGCGGGCTCATAATCAATCTGTAAAGCATAACAAAACATAGAGAAGATATTAGGTGATCGCACTAAAAGACTTAAAACAGAACAAGCAAGACATGATCAGCCACATTTTCCATCACTTGAAAAAAAAAAAAAACAGAGACGTGAATAGAGGAGCTCCATTCACTTCATCGCAAAACACATAGTTTTGAATGGCCAAAGCATCTAATAAACACTACAACCAATATTGAATGGGTGTAAACCCAGAGGCAGAGTTCACAAATCACAGCCACTGCTGCAACCTAGTAAACTTGAAAAGTTCAATTATGAAATATAAGCCTAACCTTAAGAGCAAGAAGAAGAAGAAATGCATTGAGGGACAAAAGTAGAGCAGTGTGAGGTAATCAGCATATTGTATTAGGTAAAATCTAGAAAACCCATACATCAACAAAGACCATGTCCAAGCATTAGACCGTGTCCCTCTATCACGCTCCAAACCCCGAGCATGCACACATCCCCCGGCGTTCAATTAAAAATGCGATATCCCAGGACACGTCACCGACCCATTATTTTTATCTTTCAATTAAGCACATGCGGAAGCGAATTAAATAAACACCCGGCCAACCATCAAACACAGGGATAGTAAAACATGCTAACACTTTTTCACAAATCACACTTTATAAACATACCAAGTTAGTCCTACAAGTTTATATACATAAGTCTGATCCAAAAAGAAACTACTAGGCCACCTATACCCCGGACCCCTCCGACTCTAGCATTGGGTCCTCTACGACACCGTATGTTATATCGATGTCCATGGGGTGAGCTACCTCCCCTGCCTGATCCCAACAGGCGGTCCATCAAAACCCTGAAAGGGACCCACCCGAGTACCATTACGCTCGTTAATGAACCATGCTTTGAAACGATAAGGTACCAAGTGTAGGAGACCCTCATCGACCTAAATCGTGGTGCCCACTAACTCGCGAGTCTAGGTGCTCCCGGGAATAAGGAAGAAGGTGGACTCTAATTCCATCTCCCATGGATTCCCAAAACGAACATGACGTATCTCCATCTAAGGACTTGAAAATATTTAACCACGATGGGGTGAGATAAATCTCAGTGAGTCAAAACCCTAAACCCCGATTAGGACGCAAACTTGCCTCGAAGGTGGTCCTAAGCACGCACCATACAAACTCACATCGCCTCGGCGCATCCCTGCACATTAGTACATCACATATACTATTATCAATGCAACAAGCGCAGTTTAATAACCGGAACACATTATTTCAATCACATGGGTCCCGATTATAAGGCCAAATCTTATGACATATCCCATACCGTGCCACACAATTTTGTCCCATAATCAGTCGTAGCTATCACAACCATTAAGGCGTGTTCTGATTATTACGACCCAACGGCCACGGCCAACTCAATAGTTGGTGGTCATCCGGCGTAACCGGGCATCGTCCCGCTTTGTTGGGCACGGTAACGTCCAGCACTATGCGCCTAAATGGCATTCCATGAAGGAGCATCGGCCCGGCCTCCACCGCGACCGGCATCCGTTGATGTGAGGCATCCGAAATTAATCAGGCATAGCCTTCCCGACTCTTATCGGGTGATGGGTTCGGATAGTGACCACACGCACACACATACTTGGCCAAGAACACCGTGCTTTGCATTCAAATACCTCATCTTCAAATAATAAATTTGGTCACTTTTCTTCGTATTAAAAATCTCAGTAAAATAATCGTACGATTAAGCATAGTATGCTCCCATTTCAAAATTCAACGATTTTATATAGTACATAAAAATTTGGCGTAAAAAACTGACACCCGGTATTTTTCTATTTAAATGCCATAAAATCGAATTTTGCAATAATAATCAACAACTACCATCAAGCACTCAATTGCACATATAAGCCATCAAAATCACATTTAAATTCATCCATGAGAACGAGCGTAAAATTTCACTAAATGGCTAATCCGTCACAAATTACGCTAATTATGATTAATTAAATAAATTGTGATTAATTAAGTAAATCCAACTTAATTAACCTAACCACGATTAAATAATCTAACCATGGTTAATTAATCTAGCCCAAGTTAACTATTCTAAACTAAGGTAGACTAACATAACTAAACTAACCACCTAACGAAGCTAACCTAACTAAATTAACCAACCTAACTAAGCTAGTTACACTAACTAAGATTAACCACTAATCCTAATTAACACTAATCTAACCCCTAAGCATAATTAAGTACCTAATCAAGGATTAGGGAGTTAAGTTACCGGATTAGGGCGGCAGCGGGTTCACGATGATGGCGGTGCGACGGTGGTGAAAACCCGAGACAATCGTGTCTCCAATAGAGCTCAACCGACGATGGGAAAAGGCCCTACAAGGTTCTATGGGTTGGCTGGTCGGGCTCGGCTGTGGCAGTGCTAGGAGCGAGGCCGGTGGCTGGCGATTTTGAGGCGGTGCGGCTGATGGTGGT
Source organism: Eucalyptus albens (assembly GCA_014182695.1). NCBI lineage: Eukaryota > Viridiplantae > Streptophyta > Magnoliopsida > Myrtales > Myrtaceae > Eucalyptus > Eucalyptus albens. The sequence goes on from CM024652.1 coordinate 24,775,148, forward strand.
GGATGGTGGCGCTGGGGCTAAGGCAAGTGCGTGAGGTGGTGCAGGCCGTGGAGGGTGGCGGTTGCTAGTGGTTTGGTGGGCCGAGCAGGTGAGCTGGATAGGCGGAGAGGGCTGGACGTTGAAGCTAGTGGTGGCGTCGGGGAATGGAGTTGGTGTGTGTGACAGTCGTGTGAGGTGGACGGTGGCATGGCTGGGGGAAGGAGTTGGTGCAGTGGGTGGCAGCAGCAACGAAAGGGGGAAGATGAGGGAATGGAGAAGAATGAAGAATGTGAAATGAAGAAGAAGAAGGCAGGGGGTTCGGCTAAGCAGGGGGAGTTGGTCGCATGAAGAATGGAGGGAAATGGGAGAGGAAAGAGGGAGAAATGAAAGTCCAAGCTGCAATCAATGAGGGACCTTAACAAATATCAAGCCCATCATTGCTTGTGCGTCAAATTCTTCATGCCTAAATTGTCAAGGGGCCACCCGATAAAGAATTTAGCTTCAATTCCTCAAAAATAAAACACTTTGGCAGCCAAATAACCCATTAAAGCAGCCCATCCGAATTTCACTTATTTTCTTGTTGCCGAAAACCGATTTTTCCACAAAATTCCGGACTTGACGAAAATTCTCCAAAAGATGAGACAACGTCCTAAAAATGAATCATGACACGCTCAAACGTCCGATTTTCGAAACCAAATTCAATTTCGTGGTTAAAATCGACCGAACACGATTTTAGTACAACCTAACCTATCGGGTAGCTTTTAGAAATTTTAGCGCGTTTGACCTGTGGTCGATAATTTTCGATCCATGTTTGTGCATCTCCAACTTGTAGACAACTCTCAGCTGTTGTAAAAATCGCAAGATTTCAATTACGTGTCCTGAATATAATCAAGATAGAAAATCGGGTTAGTGCCGTTCGACGCGAATTTCGCAATCATGCGGAATCACCCGCAATTCAATTACGTGTTTCTGTCGAATCAACTTATATCTGATTGCAATTCGATTATAACGGTGTCGTATTGACCTTTGTCGATTATTATGGTCGAGCAGTCGATTTCCGATCGAATTCTCTAATAGATTAGTTAACTCGTGAGGGGCCAGTTCAGAGTAAAATGATCATAGGCGCGTCGATGAAATAACCATGTCATATTATCGAGATGGTATCGAATTTTAGGATGTCACACCCTCAACCACTCTTGAGTGCCAAAAGGGGTGACATTTCAACTTCTCTTCAATATAAAAGATACTATAACACTCACAAGATCTATACACAAAAGGAAAAGAGAGCTCAACAGTGAGTATATGGAAACATGGAAAGAAGAGCAACAACCAGCGGTGACTAATGGGGCAGTCACTTATATACTTCAAACTGAACAAAAAGGACAAGGCATAATGCAAGGAAACTAAACCCACAGCATGATTAGACATGGCAAAAAGAAATAAACATGGTTACACCATGTTACATTTGTATTCCACTTTCAAGCTCCATTGAATCGATCCAGATAAACTTATGTTTCAAGTCTATCCATCAATACTCCCTTTAAAACGACCTTAGTGTCCAATATCCAGGTCACTCATTATTTAATAAATAAAATAGCTTTCATTATTTTAACATTAAATAAAATTAGTCACACCTCAAGGCTCATGGCATACTTACCTCGTCCAGATCTTGGGGAGACCATTTCAAGGCTGCTTTATGCTGGCAATTCTGTTTAATATCAGACGTCTTTCTTAGCCTCTAACTTTTGTACATCTCCATTTGTCTTTTGTAATTGCTCTTTCGTCACTTTCAGTATTTCCTTCAACTTGTGAATCTCTTCATCCTTCTCTTTCTTTGACCTTAAGTTCTCGGTTGGAAGACAACTAGATTTCGAGGCCCCAAATCATTCGGGCATGGACTATGCTCTAGCATGGGATGCATCAGTATTTCACGGGGGGCTCGCTCTTAACAAGTTCCAAATATACCTCCATGAGATCATTCATGCTTCCTTGCAGTTTAGTAACATAAAAAAAAACTTATTAAAATAATGATTTTACAATTTACTATCGAGCAATGTTAAGCTAAATACATAGATTCGTACAATGGCCTTTGAATCCTAGCTCTGCTTCCTATCATGTGCCAGAACTTGGTTAGTCAGCTTAACTGAATGAACCATATCCATTCAATATTTCACACTTTCTTGTGATACAGTAGAAGATGTCCAGAGATATCAAATTGAAAAGTAATCACACTCTTCCTTTCTATAGCTGTTCCTTGCTGATTGTTATACGACCTGTCATCCCCCGAAATCACAGGAAAACACACGCTAAGAAGTTAAACTTTTGATTGGAATTTTAGACTATTTATTCCAGCTTGCCCTCTGTTTTTGATCCGTTCTCTTCTACCAGATAACTAAATCAATTCCTAATACACTATAGCAGCAACATTGTCATTGCCAAGACTGAATAACATTTGTTGACACTAGATGAACTATATTGAATGGCTTTTCAACAACTATGGGGTATTCTAGGGCTGCATGTGAAATGGCACGACTAACAATTGGGTATTCTAGGGCTGCAGTACTCTTCTGTTTTTCGATCTCTCTCATTAAAACAAACTGACAGTCACATTAGCAAATTAAGAGAAAATTGTACGGGTTTCATCATTCATAATTTACTTTACAGCTCTAGCTGCTGCATAGCTCTTTTGTTAATGATGGCGGACGATGTGTTCTAGATAAATCTGAACCAAGTTGGGAATTATTGTGCCATCACCAACAAATCCAAATCAATGCAGGTGCTAAGAACGTAGACAATCTTAAGGAGGCATTTCTAGAACACGTCCTATGTTTTCTCCCTATGACAACTGCTATCTAAACACGTGTATTGTCAGAAAGTGGCAAGTATCTCTGGACATCTTTACCTTAAGTCCAGAGATATATCACCTCAGCAGACTCTTTTTTAAAGCGAAATTATTGATCACACAATGGAAATATCACTTATGGGGAAACACAAAAATTTAAGGGGAAACATGAGAATACCATTTTCTGTTTTTATTCTAGCAAAACTTTTGTTTCCTAAGATGTGTCATATTTTTTTGTTTTGACAATGATGCGTTTCCCAGGAGAAAGATTCCATAGGCCCTATAGACACATAAAGCCGTGCGTGCTTTTTAGTGGCAGCTACTAGACAAGAAATTTCTAAATATCGAAAGAAGGATCTAGCATTATCAAACTAGATTAATACTTTGACCATTTCAGTATTGAAAAATTGTACACTATATATGTAGGTAAGTCTAACCTGATGCATTCACATTTCTCTTGTTGAGGCTGATCAGTTCGACCTTCGAATTAGAACATAACTTGTCACCATTGTGTGCCTTTTCAAGCTTCTCTTCTAACTCACAGCTTATTTCACAGCTTATTTGCACCGTGCGTGAACCCACAAATGTGATCGTGCATCTTGTGTTTCCCATGGATATAAATCACCTAGACATAAAGTATTAACAATTCTTATAAGAGATTAGCAACTCCATTAAAATGTTAATCTAATTATATATATTATCTTCATTCCTCGCAAGTGAATGGTTACGAGAATATCTGATAAGATTGTAAATGTAACAAAAAATTGCCACAATAAGAAAGGCAAAGCCATGAATAAACAGACGTAGACTCCTTCAAGTGAAACCCAACACGAAATTTTAAAGACTAAGCTCTTAAAAGTTCAAACCCTCACTCAAAACGAATTCTTAGGACGTTAAAAATGTCACGCCCCGATCCTCCGGGCGCGCACCCATCCTGGCTTGGTCGATTAAATAGCGACGTCCCAGGATACATCACCGATCCATTCATTTTAATATGCATGGAGAAGCAGATAAATGATCCCTAGACAATAACATCATGGGATAGGAAAGTAGGGCCACAAATTTTTAAAACCAACAACCACACTGATATATATAACAAATTGAGTCATATATATACAATCCAAACTATAGAAGTTAGGTCCTACTCAAAACCAGTTCCTAAAACAAGGTCTAGAAACGGGGGGTGGGGTTTCCAATCCACTATGGGTCCTCATCCTCGATTTCTCCTTTTTCCACACTCCAACTGGAGCCTACTGCTGAGTACACTGGAGAATCTGCATCTTCAAGCTTAGGGTCCACCGAGTCCACCACCGAACCACCCTTAGGGTCTACCATACCTTTCCCGAACAAAACCTCCATCACATACAAAGGTATCTCTGGTTCCGGTATGGGATCCTCTCTCAGTCCGTTACGATCCTGGCGGTACCATGATCTATACTGATGGGGCACCTTCTTAGGTAGTCCTGCGTCAACCCAGAGTATGGACTACACTAGTATGTACTTTAACCCGTTAAGGTGCCCATGAATCGGAATGTAGTGCCTCTGCTCAGTCATCTTCTTGGGTTGCCCAAAATGCTTGGGAGGAGCTGCCATTTATGAACCTGAAATGTTATCCCACAACGAGGTGAGACGACGTCTCAGCCGATATATAGATAGTATAGCTCATCAGAAGCTACCAGATACACTGATCAGAGAACTTATCTTAGCCTCAATTTCTTTCCTGCAAGTCAATACAATTCAAATAACCCTTTAATCATTTTATCCAAACAATTCATCCAAACAGATCGAATCATCGATCAATCGACTCAATCGATTCAATGTCAACAAGACCATTCCCCGGTCATCTTAATCGATGCTATCTAAGTCCGACCATAATCCAGAACTACTCACTCTAAGCCGATATATAGATAGTATAGCTCATCAGAAGCTACCAGATACACTGATCTGATATACTAATTATGTTCACCAGAAGCTGCTAGATCCACTGATCTGATATATTAATTATTCTCACTAGAAGCTGTCAGATCCACTGATCCGCTATTTTAATTATGCTCACCAGAAGCTGCCAAATTCACTGATCCGCTATTCTAATTATGCTCACTAGAAGCTGCCGAGATCTACCGATTTGCTATTCTAATTATTTCTCCATTTTTATCATACTCGGTAAAAATACTCATGTGTGGGTACACGGTCGGCCTTAACCAAAATACAATTTCCTGCCATTTGAAAATCCCACCAATTTATATGGTCCACCAAAATATTTTTGGCACCGTAAACTAACGCCCGGTGATTTTCTAATTAATTACTAAAATTAAATAAATTTAGGAATCAATTCCTAAAATACAAATCACACAAAATCAGCACAAATTAGAGCTCAATTAAATAAAAATATCACACCATTGCACTCAGCATAAAAGTCTGATCACCGACTATTCCGGTCTAATTTTCGAAAATCAATTAATTAATTAATTACGGAAAATAATTAATAAATGCAAATAAATAGAATTAAGCCCGTAAAGCCTAATTAAAAGCTGAGATGGACCTGGAAAATTTCTGAATATAAATACTAGACCTTGTCTAGGCCCTAATTGCATTAAACTATCCACCTAACATCCATCGATAATTAATCAAATTGCTAATCTAATCTAACTATCCACCTAATCCGTGCTTAATTTAAACTAATCAACTCTTAAGTGTCGTTAACTTACCAAGTGAGGATAAGTGAGTTAAACTCACTTATTAATTGATCCACTCAAATCAAATCGACGGGGACGAGATGAGGCCCGACTAACTCCAAAGCGGGCTTGCCAAACGAGGTCGGGAACGGCCTGGAAACGGCCCAAGCAGTGGTTGGAATATCCACTAGGTCCGGTTCTAGTCGAGGGCTGCAGGAGGAGAAAACAGTGGCTGGTTGAGCTGAGCATAGTCCAAGCGAGGCGGTAGGGCGGCAGCAACTCTAGGGGGCAATTCCGGTAGCTAGCGGTGGCTCAAACAATGGGAGTAGCTTGTGACGGTGGAGGGGACAACCTAAGGGACCAGCTAGACGTAGAAACAGGGGAGGATGATGGCCAGGGACGCGTGCGCAGACGAGGGGCGCGACTGGCCAGCGAGGGACGCGACAGCAACTATTCGGGCTCCAGCGGGTGGCTAGGCTGCTCTAGCAGCTTGCTGGCTATTCTCTGGACTTGTTGAAGACTTCCAAGAGCTAAAATGGGATAGGGACTTGTTGAAGACTTCCAGGAGCTAAAATGGGATAGGGGTTGACGGAGAGGGCAAGGGAAATGAGGGGGAACCGGTTTGGATGGGAAGGGACACTTTGGTCTCCTCTTATCCCATTTTGTCGCCCTTAACCAGTCCAACTTGTCCAGCTGGCCTCCCATAGCAAATTGTAGCCACAAATACCCCTTCTAAAAGACTTGAGTTGATCCAAAGGTTGGGTCTATGGGAGGCATACGAATTTGGCTTGATTTTGCTTCAATTGGATTTCAATTCCTCTTTGGATCAGCACTTATTGGCCATCAAAAATTTAACCAACATAACAATAATGAAATTAACATTTTTTCTCACCAATTGATCCCACTTGCATCCCAATTTCGCGATCGAAAACGATCCTCTTAATTTTCTAGACAAAAATGACTCTACCTCGACTTTTTTCCAAAAAGTCTCGATTTGCAAAAAAATCTTCGAAGACTAAGTTGACGTTCCTAAAATGGCTTGTGACATGACAGAACTTTCAATTTCTTAAATCGGATTCAAATTCGTGGTTAATTTCAATTCGGCGCGATTTTAGCGTGACCTAGGCCACCGGGTAGCTTTTAGAAATTTTTAGTGCAAATGACCCGTGGTCGATTTTCTTCGAGCCACAATGAACCTATTTGACACATTGGCAACTCTTAGTGGTTGTGAAAATCTTGAGGTTTCAAAGTCAGACACAAGGTACCAAAACGATAGAAAAATCAGTCTAATGCCGGCCGACGAAAATTTTGTAATTTAGTGGAATCACCCACATTTAGCCACACATATCAGTCGAACTGACCTTTCTCTAATCCCTGATCGATTTTTAACTATGCCGTAATGACTTCTAAAGATGAGCACAGTCGAGTAGCCGATTCCTAGTCGAATTCTCAAGTCTATTATATTAAAATCCCTTAATGACTTTTCCAGATAGTCTAGTTATCTCATAAGTGATCAGCTCTGAGAATAGTACTATAGGCGCATCGATGAAAGGCCCGATTAATTCAATTGAAAGCAGAACTGAAAATTTAGGATGTCACAACTCCTCCCCTCTTATAAAAATTTTGTCCTCTAAATTTAAACCATTACAATACTTAAGCAAAAAGGTGGGGGTACAACTGTCTCATAGACTCTTCAGTCTCCCATGTTGCTCCTTCAGTGCCGTGGTGTTGCCAGATCACTTTGACCAACGGGATGGTCTTTGTACGCAGAACTTGTTCTTTTCTATCCACAATTTGAACCGGGCTTTCAACGTATGACACACGGTCATCCACGTACAAGCAAGCGGGTCGGGTCAAGCTCGTACTTCCTCAATATCAACACGTGAAAGATGTGCACCTGCGCCAATCTTGGCGGCAACGCAAGACGATACGCTAGGGTCCCAATTCTCTCTAGAATTTCAAATGAACCTATGTACCTCGGATTTAGTTTTCCTTTCTTACCAAAGCGCTAAGTTCCCCTCATTAGTGACACCTTCAGAAAAACGTGATCACAAACTTAGAATTCCAATGGTCTCTGGCACTTATCTACGTAACTTTTCTGTCTACTCTGGGCAGTCTTTAGTTTGCCTCTGATCGCTGTAACGGCATCCACTGATTACTAAACCAACTTTGGGTCTGTAATCTTTCTCTCCCCAACTTCATCCTAACACACGGGTGTTCTACACGATATGCCATACAACGCTTCAAAAGGAGATATCTGAATGCTCTGCCGATAACTGTTGTTGTAGGCAAATTCCACCAGATGAAGTTGTTCTTCCCAACTTCCCTTAAAGTCTAGCACACAAGCTCACAGCAATGTCCTCAAGGGTTTGAATTGTCCTCTCAAACTGACCATCCATCTAAGGATGATATGCCGTATTGTACTGTAGCTTCATACCCAAAGCACTCTGTAAACTTTTCCAAAATGTAGATGTAAACCTTAGTCTCGATTTGAAGTTATCGTCACCGACACTCCATGCAGACGAACTACTTGACGCACGTACAATTCTGTGTGTCTATCCAAACTGAGGTCCTTTCATACTGCAATGAAGTGAGCTGACTTAGTCAGTCCGTTGACCACTACCCAAATGGAATCATTACCTCTTTGACTCCTCGGTAGGCAGGTCACGAAATCCATCGTGCTGTGCTCCTATTTCCACCATGGGATCTCGAGAGGTTGTAGAAGTCCTCCCGGCTTGCAATGCCAAGCTTTGACCTACTGACATGTCAAACCCTTAGCGACATGCTTGGCGATGTCCGCCTTCATACCCGACCACCAATAGTGTTGACGCAGATTTTGATACATATTGGTACTACCAGGATGAATACTATAACTGCTACAATGTGCTTCTGATAGAATATCCTCTCTAAGCTCTACATCGTCAGGTACAACCAATCGTCCTCGGAACCTCAATGTTCCGTCATCAGAAATCTGAAAGTCAGCCTTTCTCTTATATGTGTCTTCTTGCAGAATTTTCTGAACATCTAGGTCTGTCGGCTGAAGTAACTTGATTCTGATTTGGACATCCGGTTCAATTCTGAGGGTGGCCATGAGATTCGAAAGGTGGCCTACCTCAAATTTGAATACCGAATCTCGAGCTCTCTCGATTAAATTCCACTCCTTAACCAACATATGAAAGACGGAAGACTTTCGACTCAAAGCATCGGTGACCTTATTCGCCTTTCCTGGGTGATATAGAATACCACGGTCATAGTCCTTTAGCAATTCCATCCATCAGTGCTGTCTCATATTTAACTCTTCTAAGAGAATAGGTACTTGAGACTTTGATGGTCCATGAAGATCTAGAATCTTTCTCCGCACAAATAGTGTCTCCAAATCTTCAAGGTGAAAATAATTGCTGCGAGTTCTAAGTCATGTGTCGGGTAATTCTGTTCATGAGGCCTCAATTGACGGGAGGTGTATGCAACAACTCTGCCACGTTGCATTAGCACGCAACCCAATCCTCTGAACGACGCATCACTATAGATCTTGAATCCTCCAGGACTAGATGGAATGGTTAGCACAAGTGCGGTAGTCAACTTTTCCTTCAGCTCTTGGAAACTACGCTCGCACTTGTTTATCCATACAAATTTTTCTTCTTTCTTTGGAAGTCTTGTCAATGGCGACGCTAATGCTGAAAACCCTTCCACAAATCATCTATAATAACCTGCCAAACCTAGAAAAGTTATGATCTCGATCACTATAGTTAGTCTTGGCCAGTTGATCACTGCTTCAATCTTGCTCGAGTCCACAGAAATTCCTTCACCTAAAATCACGTGACCTAGGAAAGTAACACGAGTTAACTAAAACTCGCACTTGCTGAACTTGGCGTACAACTGATGAACTCTCAGAGTCTGCAATACCAATCTTAGATGACTCTCATGATCTTCTTCACTTCTCGAATACACCAGAATATCATTGATGAACATGATCACAAACTGATCTAGATATTCCTTGAACACTCGGTTCATCATATCCATGAAGGCAGCTGGAGCATTTGTCAGTCCGAACAACATTACAGTGAACTTATAATGACCATACCGAGTACGAAATGTGACTTTGGAATATCCTGATCCTCAGCTGATGATATCCTATTCTCAAGTCGATCTTCAAAAATATCGATGCTCCTTGCAACTAATCAAACAAGTCATCGATCCTTGGGAGTGGATACTTGTTTTTTTAAGCAATGAACCATCTTTCTTCTTTACGAAAAAAACTGGTGCTTCCCAAGGTGATGCACTAGGATGTATGATCCAATAATTCCTGCATTTGCACCTTCAATTCCTTTAATTCAGATAACGCCATCCGATAAGGAGCCTTAGAGATTGGCTCTATCCCGGGTGCTAGCTCGATCATGAACTCAATCTCCATCTCTAGCAGTAACCTTGGCAATTCCTTCGGGAAAACATCTGGAAATTCTTATACCACGACAATGTCATCCATCTTCAGCTCCTCAATTGTCGTATCCACGGCAATTGCTAGGTAACCTTGACAACCCTCGTCTAACAAACAGGTTGCCTCTGGCAACGAGATCAAAGTAATTGAGGGTCCTCCTCAATTCCCGACAAACTCGAAGGTCTCACCCTCTAACGAGTCAAACTGAATCACCTTGCGATAGCAGTCCATCTTAGCTTGTTGTTTGGTGAGCCAGTCCATGCCAATTATCAAATCAAAGCCATACATGGCTAGGACTAACAACTAATTATGCGTACACATGTTCTCTCATAGTTAGTTTTCGTGGGGAATTAGAATCTAATTAGGAGTCAATGATGTTAGCCTATTGCTTTGCGAACATGAGTGGGAGTTAATAATTATTATCTTTAATGAATCAATCCCTAGTCATATTAGGAGATGAATGAATTGGGCTTATCCTGGATAAAATTTAGTTTATAATCTCAAGCTTATAGGGGTTCATGTCGTGAGGCTTAGAAATGGGGCCTTATATGTTCTTTGCCCAACTTGTATCGGGATTTTTCTTTCGTGTTTGCTTAAACATTTTTAAATACTTGGTTTTTTCATTACCACACTGCATTTCAATAACTTGTTTGTTTCTAGATAGGATTAGGCCTAGTTTAGAACCTAATAATGAACCCTACAAGAATATGTGCATGATTTCTTAGGGTTTCGATATCTTTGTGATCATAATTGGTAATCAAAATTACATGACCGCTTAGATAACAACTTTCCAAGTTAATGGTATTGGGCATTGGTAAAAATATTAGTGATGGCCTCTTTGGCTCGCCTTTTGGGCAATACCTCTAAACCCATCTCGAAAACCTTTGGGAAGGTCGCGACAAGTAAAAAAAGGTATTTCGCAGAAGCAATGTTATATCGTTAAACCAGTTTAGTAATTCTAGTTGATAAGTTCTAATTACTCTAATATATGGCTAAATTTGACACTATAGGTCAGAATATATAGAAAACTGAAAAAAAAATGATATTTGTTGGAATAAGGTTAGGAATGCAAACTAGTGTTTCATAGCTGATTTACAAATGGTATGCACCATTTGGTTTTTGAATACAATGCAGTCATCTAAATACTTGCTTTTTTTATATTGTTATTCTGTAATTAATTTTTAAAGGGAAAATTCCAAATAAGGACTCGAAGGTGACCACTTTTCTCAAATAAGGACTCGGAATGAACTTAGTGTCAAATAAAGACCTAAAGTGGACCCATTATCTCAAATAAGGACCCGAAATAAATTTTGTGTCAGATAAAGACCTAAAGTGGACCCATTGTCTCAAATAAGGATCTCAATTCCAAATAAGAACCTAGGCTTATTGATCAGCCAAATATTCGCCGGCTCTCAAGCATGTGACATTTTCGACGACCGGAGTTTGGGCAATTTTGTCCCAAAAAATATAGGGAAAATTAACAAATCCTAAAACAAAAACGAAAAAAGAAAACCCCTAGGTTTTCTACAGTCTCCCCGTTGCTTGTACCCATCCTCCGCAAAGTCGAAGACCAAAATTTTCCATCGGTTGAGACACGAATTCAAAAACAAGAAGAAAACCAAACACTTCTTGCATTTTTTTTTTTTTTTTTTTTGCGGAGATCCAAATTCTCTGTCGGTTGAGCAAGGTGAGGAGCAGCGAGGGAGAAGAAAGAAGAAAACATAAACATCTAAATAGATAACCTAAACTTAATTAATATAGAATTTTCCCTTTTTTTTTCCAATCACAAATTTCTAACAAAATTGCCCTTATTTTAATTGTCGGAAAATGTTTACCGGCGAGCTAAGGTCCTCAATAGAGATTAACTTGATCACTTCGGGTCCTTATTTGACACAAAATTCACTTCGGGTTCTTACTTGAAACAATGGGTCCACTTTAGGTCCTTATATGACACAAAGTTCACTTTAGGTCATTATTTGAGAAAATAGATTTACTTTGGGTCCTTATTTGGAATTTTCCCATTTTTAAATGTTAGTCTATGATGGTAATTCTGATATTCTTCTCTAGTTATTAGTAATCTCACTCTCTATATGTTCACGCGATACGTTCATGGTTAAATACTTTAGTAAGCCAAGGGCAAAGGCCTATCTTGTTCATGCATGAGGGAGAGAGCTGCTAAAGCTAAAGTTAAAATGGGGGAGTTTAGAGGCAGGAACATCATAAGGAAACAAGTATTGAGTGTTCCTGAGCTTCTGGGGACCCAACACTCGTGTGAATTTACCAAATTGCTCTACTATAGCTTGATCGATGCTAGCATTTGTGTCTTTCGAGAAAAAAAAAGTTCAGTTTTGATTAAAAATTTGATGTAGCGCTCCAAATAGCGGTTGACAACTCTAGGATGTGTTTTGGAGACTTTTGTGGATAAGATTTTGTAAAGTCGCTTGTGGTTATTATACTTCATTAGTGATTTGTTTAATGTTGTTCCATTTGAGGTAGATAATGTCCTTTGGTTTGCGTATTGAAAGTTGTGTAAAGAGGCTATTCTTTTTCATGGCCAATGGATTGATGTTATCCCACAAGTTTAGTAGGTTTATCGCGGTTGAAAAGTACGTTTTTTTTTTTTTTAAACTTATAGGTTGATGGAATTTTTTAGTGGATATGTTAAATAAATACGAGCAAAATTCCATAGGTTCTTCTTATATATGGGTTTGTGCATGTTTATCGGGGCCTCCTCTTGGGGTCTCATGTAGAGTTTCCTAGAATTGGGGTGTTCCAAATGGCTTCACCCTTTACCTCTTTTATTGGATAACACTTGGAAATGGAATCACATTGCCTGTACCACTTGTAAAATTTTGCGAGCTAATCTTTTTTTTTTTTTGGAAATTGAAGGTCATTCTTTCAATGTCTCAATACCGAGGAATTAGAAGACCATGATTAAAGACATAATAAAGTCCAAAATTCCACGAAAGTTGGGGAGGCTTCTATCCTCTCTGATGGATTTTCGCAATTCAATTTTTTACTTGAGGGGGTGGAGTGCCATTGAAACTCCTTTTAATTGGGCCAACATACCTTTGCATTGCTTAAAAAAAAAAAAAAAACGGAGGGCCCATGGGTTTACAGATGAGTCTGATATGCACTCTACATATCAGCTTGAAGCCACGCTTACATCACTTTGGAAGACTCCCTTGAGGGCTAGATTTTCCATGTGCGGAGCAGAGGAGGACACGTACTTCGTCGCAAACCCAGCCATCAACGACCCCTCCAACTAGGGGTGATCGGGTCTAGGGTGGGTAGGGTCTAGACCTGGACCCTGTACCCGACCCTGTTATAATTGGTTCTCTTTTTTTGGACCCTGTTCCCGACCCTGTTTTCATTGGACCCTATTCCCGACCCACCCCATTTTTCCAGTCCGGGAACAGGGTTAACCCTGTTTATATTGGAACCTGTTTTGCAAGGCTGGCAAGTGGCCAGGAACCGGGTTGACAGAGGCGGCGTCATGATTTTGAGGGGCGCGAAGCAGGGAGAGGTGGAGTGGCGACGTCGGGACCTCACGGGCTATGGGAGTTGCGGGAGGTAGGCGACGATTGGCGAGCGGAAGTAGCGTCGGCGCCAGATGGAACAAATTAGGGTTTTTGGCGTCGAGTCATGGGCAGAAATGAACAGGGAAGAGGGCAACGCCGGGTCGTCGGATCGCTGGATCTGTGGCGTCGGGTCACTGATCGAAGGTCGCGGTGGTCGGATCTAGTTGCAGGAGCGGAGCAAGGCGAGCATGGTGGTGCGGCGCGGTGCAAGGACCCGGGCTTGTAGGCGAGAGTTCAGGCGAGATGGGACAGCGACGGCTTCGTGGGTCCGAGGTAGATTTGATGGGCATCGGAGCGGGGAGCGTCGCGGGTGGAGGCTCGAGCAGAGGCGGTGGGCTCGCGGGTGAGGCGAGCACAACGGTGCCGGGTTGAGCTGCTGTGGGGAGCATCGGCGAAAGAGATCGGAGGCGCAAGCGTCGTGGCGATCGGCTCGATCTCCGTTGGCGTCGGGCTCTTCGTGGTGCAGCGACAGCAGACGTGAGGACGAGCGAGCGTCGGCGATCGGGCGGAGAGGTAGGCGCGGGCTCGCCAGTGAGGCGGTAGCGCGAGTGGTGCGGCGTTGCTGCTCGGAGGCCGGCGTTGCGGGGATCGGCAAAGGTGCGGGGAATCGGCGAAGGTCGCGAGCTCGGGGAAGGTCATGAGCAAGTGAATCGGCGGAGGTCTCGTACCAAAATTAGGGTTTTGGTCTTTTTTGGTTGGTTCTCAAACCGGTTCCCAAACCGGTCCGGTCGATCCGGTTCTAGGGTGGGTAATCCCTTGGAACCGGTTCCGCATTTTGGGAACTGGTTCCCGGACCGGTTTCAACCGGAACCGGTTCCCAACCCTGTTTTTCGGGTGGGCCAATCCGGGAACCGGGTTGACCCGGTCCGGTTGCACACCCCTACCTCCAACGAATCGGCTAGCCACGACCAGGAGCATTGATATTCATCTTCCCGAAGCCCCTTCCCGGCAGCGACCATAGACACGGTACGATTCTTTTCTGACTTATTCTGAATTTGCCCTGAAGAGTTCGATTTGATGAAATTCTTGCTCAGAATGAGTGCGCCGTCCACAATCGAGGCCGGATACGGTCCTCGGGACTGAAATATTCATTTGTTGCGTTCCTTCCGTGTAATTGGACCAAAGTTGCCCCCGATCAGCTTCTTAACAAGAATAAACAAGTGGATTTATAAAAGATTGCGGGCTAATCTCAACTGTTCTGAAAATTTGAGCTTTTTAGAAGAATCCCTGATTTAGTATTTGATTTCATAAAAATAATTATTGCATATGTTTATTTATATATGTTTGAATTGAATTTTATTTTTTACTTTTTGTGTTTTTGGTTTTCTTAAGTCTTGCGAAGCGAATCTGTTGATTGTTGAACTTTTCCAGTTTTCTAGATTCACATATAAATGTTTCACAATCTTTTGAAAATCTGAATAGTGTTTTTGAGATTTTTCTTTTTGGTCCATAATAGTGTTTTTAAAATTGGCAAGATTGGGGAAGGTACATTCTTTGCTTAGAAAATGCATATAACACACTCATCCAATGATCTCTCCACATGTACAATCTTTTTTTCGAAAAGCCTTTCTAGAATTTCGTGAGTGGAGATAAGTATTTAGCAAAACCAATGTTATATCGCATTTCATAATGTTGACTTATAACTAATATGGATCATTGAGAGTTTGAATATAATACGGTCATCTAAATACTTGCTTTTTGTTTTGTTGTTATTTGGTAACAAAATTTATATATTGGTAATCTCACTTATAATATATTTGTGCGATATGTTCGTGGTTGAAACCTTCAGTCAACCAAGTCAACCAAGGGCAAAGGCCTCTCTTGTTCAACCACGAGGGAGAGAGCTACTAAAGCTAAAGTTAAAATGGAGAGCACAAAGGCAAGAACATCATCAGGAAGCGAGTATCAAGTGTTTCTATGCTTCAGAGGACTTGACACTTGTAGTTGATTTATCGACTGCCTCTACCATAGCTTGACTAATGCTGGGATATGCATCTTTCGAGATAGTGAAAAACTCCATGTTGGTGAAAGAATCGATAGAGCGCTCCAGAGGGCGATTGACAACTCTAGGATCTACATTTCCATCTTCTCTCAAACCTACGCATCGATTCAATGGGTCATTCTCGCTCCGTTATTCAAGATTTACTATGGACTTTCTATTTGTCATGCACCACATACCTTCAAGATGATTCTATTTGATCGCCTTCAAAAAGGAAGTACATAAGGGGGTGCATGACAAACCAGAATTTCTATTTTATAAACAAATTTTCTATTTCACCACCCACTTGGGTGGCGTTGCTGGCTTTGGGCCCTCTCCCCCTCGTGAAGGGGAGGGGTTCGAATCCCCAGTGCGTCGCAGGGTGACTTAACCGCTGGCATGAGTGTGGTGGCCGGTTTGCGTTAGCCCTGGTTCTTCCCGCCAGCTGTCGGCTTTCAAGGTTTCCGAGTCACCAAAAAATAATAATAATAATAATTTTACTATTTCAGACTTGTTTCGGAATAGAAATCTATTTGGTAACATTATTTCATTTTTCTATTTCTGAAATAGATTATTGTTTCAAAAATAAATTTGGAATAGAAATCAAAAATTAAAATTTTCTACTTCTCTATTTCTACAATAGAAATGAGAAATAAAAATTATTCTCATCGTTTGTCAATCGGTTCTTCATCCATCGGCGCCGACCACCGTCCGTTAGTTGCTCGCCGCCGCCGCCACTGGTTGCCGGCCGTCCATCATTGTCGATCGCCGGTCCGCCACCGTCCGAAAGAAAGAAATTTTGTGTCGTTATCAAACGAATTTCTATTTTTAGAGCAGAAATTTTATGTCGTTATTAAACAGTTATTTTTGCTTAGAAACTCTTTTAGAAATAGAAATAGAAAAATCTATTTTTCTTCCGTAACCTATTTCTGGAACAAAATGGTTATCATTCACCCCCTTAGATAGCAATTCTAGTATTTCTTCAGGTTCTCTCTAGGAAACAATTAAAACAATGGCTGTAGTTTCTCTCGAAAGAAAACGAAAAATTGGAAGAAGATGTTTGTTTGATAAACAACGTTACTTATCTTTATCTTTCGAATAGAGACAACTCTTCAAAAGGTTGCAAAAAAGGAACAAAGGCAACCTTTCGGGAAAGGTTGCAAAATGAACAAGTACGACTCAAAGGTTACGTTGAAAAGACATAAAAAAATTCAGAATTAAATAAATAAAAAATAAAAAATAATCATAACTTTTCATGAACAGTCGCACTGTTTCAACAAGACTTTATAGTTAATTTTATAGAAATAAATCCAAATTTTCAATAAATAAAAAAATGATCATCGGTGTCGTGACCAATTTTTTTCGGGGTTTAGAACCACCTAGGGTTTGGCTAATGGATTGTTAAGCCTAGACTTAACTCGGGCTCTCCCAAGCCCATACCAACTCGCAACTTAGGTTCAAGTTCTTAACATGCAAATGATATTTCAATCAGGAGTCGCCACTAATCTATTTTTGGTGGGTCGATTAGAAACCCAAGTAAAGTAATGGAAGTTTTACTTTACTCCTACGAACCAGAGATTTATGAGTTCGGGGACTTGGTTACGTTAGATTTCTCTAACGCCCTTTCGGTACCTTTATCTTTTATTTTGAAAAATTGTTTGGCAAGCAACTTGAATTGATTTTAATTCCTTAACATGTGAGGTGACCATGCAGGTACGCAAACCACCAATTTAACACTCAAGAAAGCGAATGAATAAATTGCAGGACTTACCTCATAGCAACGAAAGCATCTACGTTGTTAGTTTAGAATTCACATCAGCAATCCTAAATATGATTTCTAATTAACACACAATTTTTGTTTTGTTTCCACTTAATTAATGAAAATCATGTAATATGCAATGCATGCCACTAATTTAACATGAAATGATATGACATGGCAACATGACTTAGCTATATGACCTAAGCAATATGACATAACTAAGCATGTAGTCTATCCTAAGCATGAGATGATTTATTCTAAAAATAATTTTTTGTATTTTCCATGAGATTCGAAATTAAAGAAATGCAACACTTAAATATGCAATCTAAATTAATCTAATGACCTAATTCTAATGACGGACAATTTCTAATTAAATGGAGCTAACAAAAATCACTAAATGACGTGCATTGTATGAGCATAATTCTATATGACGTGCACATGGTTTTTATTCTAAATAAGCATGCAATTTATTCTAATATGCAATGACGTGCAAAAGATGCATTAATTTTACATGACATATGCATAATGACCATTTTTGTGTTTTTCCTTTTTTCCCTTTTTTTTTAATTTCAAAATTAATAATTGCCAAATAATTAAACATGCAATCCAAATTAAAAAGAACTAGCAACCTAAATTAATTGATTTGATTTTTTTGAAAATTCGAAATAAAATACCTATTATGAACATGCGGACCCTAAAACTACATTTTTTTATTTTTTTTAAAGAAAGCTAATTTAAGTAACACCACAGCAAATCAAGCCATATTGATACCCAAATTGACGAACCATATCTCGAGCATGAGATCGGGTTGGCCAATTCCACATAAATCACGAATCGGATCTCGAGCAGGAGATCGGATTGGCAATTTTTTTAAGTAATTGCGAGTCGGATTTCAAGCTTGAAAATCGGACGACAATCACTAATTTCAAGTCAATTTCATATCATGGAATTTCAATTTCACATTAAAGGAATAATTACACTAAAAAGATAAAATAAAATAGCAACAATAATAAAACAAAAATAAGATGAAGAAAATACCTAAATTTTCTTTTGCTTTTCTCTTTTTTTCTTTTTTTTTTTTTTTCTGAAAAAGAAAAAGAAAAATAAATCTGGCAGCCGGTCCGGCGAGGAGAGATCGTCGGCTAGGGTTCCGACGAGGCTCCGGAGGATGGTGCGACGGTGGCGCGGCACTGGGGACTTCGGGATTAGCACGGGGAGACGCGGGCGGCACGGCGAAATCGGTGGGCGGCGTCGCGGGCAGAGCAGAGCTTCGAGTCTCCCGGCGTCGGTCACGCGGGCTACAAAGGGATCTCGGATCTGCAGGCGGCGAGCGTGGGCGGCGTTGGGGCAAAGGCGAGCGAGGGCACTGGGACTCCAGTGCTACAGATCGGTGATGGGGTGGCGCGAGCTTCGGCGAAGCAGCAGCGCTGCAGATCGGCGACGGGGCGGCGTGAGCTTCGACGCGACGGTAGCATCTGCGGAGGGGGGCTGCTGCGGGGGCATAGATCTACAAGCGGAGCGGCTTCACGGGCAGATGGGTCATGAATCGGGAGCAAGGCGTCGCGGCGGGGTAGGACGAGGCGTCGCTCGGAGACGTAGCGGTGCGGCAGTGCTGCATGCGGAGGTGTGCGACCGCGGTGGAGACGGATCGGCAATGGTGTGGCGAACGGCTTCGGCGTCGTGGGGCTAGCTGCGGCCAGACGCAGGGGCTCTACGAGCGGGTGCCGGCGGGAGTGGGAGATCCTCGGGGAAGACGATTAGGGTTTCGCCCCCTTTCTTTTTTTTTTTTTTTTTTTTTTTTTTTCTCTCTTACCTCACTCACTTTTTACTTTTTGCTTTTTCCTGTACTTTTCACCCCAACGGAAAAGAACCCCCCTTTTTCCCACCGTACGCAACTCTTTTATACACCCAAAAGAATGTATCTTTGCGGTATATTTTTCATTGCCAATTTTGTTCATGTAAAATTCCATTGAATATATCATTTCACCCTACGCAATATTTTTGCATATTGGATCAAAAAATTCCCCTTTTGAGCAAAAATGCATCTCCCAGTGTATATTACCTAAATATGAAAAATCTTAACAAAATATAACAAAAAGCAAAAAATAAAATTTTCCTAAACTATATGCCATGTGATTATGATTTTTTTATTTTTTGATTTTTTATTTAGCAAAAATTAACCCCAAAAATTTAGGTGTCAACAATTGGTTAGTGCCAAATCTCGTCCACGTGCGCACTCACATCTTTTCGATGTGGGACAAGGCACCTCTTCATTTGTTTTGTAAACAAACTACCAATAATCCCCCACTTTTGTTTATAAAACAAAAACAAGAAATAAAACGTTAGAAATATGCAGCCAAAATTTCCATGAGATTAATATACATACATAAAGGTCTCTTTCGAGTTAAACCTTACTTAGTGTAAGTATCTTAAAGTTCTATTAAAGTGACAAGTAGCTCGGCTTTAAACTTGTACTTTTATATAATAGAACTGGACATACCGCACATACATTAACCTCTTGTTTCAACAAGAAGTTCTATATTACTCCGTACTATTATGGTCTTGTGTTTGATCCTATTTCATAAGCTCTCTAGAAAGCAACCCTAACTTTCGTAAGAAGCAGCACCACTTCTAAGCTCATATAGGTGAAGTATCTATTATGTGTTTCTGTTACTATCAACACATTATAAGTTTGTATTATACTTCATTAAGATTCAATTCAACCTACAAAATGTAACAGACGATACTGACTTCTTATATCGGGACTATGTCAGTATCAAACAATCACATGCTGTAACTTGTTATTACCCATTAAACCTTGTAACTAGTGATGTTCTAGAAAAAATATCGAGTTACCATTACTAGTGATTTTAATTAAAAGGTTCCGGCCCCGTTTTCTATGAGATTATTATTACTATGTTTCTTGGTAAAGCCTTCGTCAAAGGATTGGCAAGATTATTACTTGACCTCACGTAAACAATTGTTATAGTACCATCTTTAATCAATTGTTTCACATATTCATGTCTTAGACTAATATGTCTAGACTTACTATTATAGGTGCTACTATAAACTCTTGCCAAAGTAGCTTGACTATCATAGTGGATAGAAATAGGAGGTGTAGGACTAGACCATAATTTGATATCCAACAACAAATTCCTAATCCATTCAGGTTCTTTCCCAGTTGCCACTAAAGCAACAAATTAAATTTCATAGTTGAGTGAATTATGCACATTTGTTTCTTGCTGGCCCAAGAAACAACATATTCACGTAATGTGAAAATCCATCCAGAAGTTTCATCTCCCATATTTGTAATCCAACTAGTATCAATGTATCTTTCTAATACAGCCGAATAATTATTATAGAACAATCATAAAAAATCTAATAATAGTCTTTCAATGTTCTATAATTGGATTACTAGTATATCTACTTAACTTGCACACAGAATAAACAATATCAGGTCTAGTATAATGCATTACATACATTAAAGACCCATAGCACTCAAATTAAAAACCCTCCACCAGGAATCAAATGAAATACTTATATATTTGAAAACACGGTGTTTAAATCTATACAACATCTTCTCCATGTAATCACTTTAGCACAAAGAATAACCCCCACTATTTTTTTTAAAAAAATTTTAATACTTAAGACAGTATCTGCTTCACCCAAATTTTTCATTTAAAAATGAAAGTTAAATACTTCTTAGTCTCAATGACTTCAAGTTCCCTTCGAATGCCCCCACCACAAGAATATTTCATGAGGCATCCAATCGAAACTATGCATTGTCAAATTTCATGCTCAATGAAATACAAATATCAAAATAGAAGGCCAATGCAATCCTATTCTCTTGGCTCATTTATACTATTCCTTAGAATCAATTCTATGAGGAGCAAGGACAGCAAATGGAACACGTCCGAACCAAGCAAGGAACACCCTTCACTGAACATTGGACATAAACTGTAGAGCTTGCTCTAACATAACCAACCTAAATGGTGGTTCCACACATGGCACACACTCTTTCTAGTTGCTAGTGTCAAAGTCTAGTTTGTTCACCTCTAATCAAGATAAATATGGATGCATCATAATAAATGATATCAGAGAAGGGAAAACCTTTGTATCTATATGTAGATAGCATTATCATATCATTCATTCCTATTGATCAAACCCACAAAAATTGTCATTTTTCTTTTGCAACAAATTCATCCATATATTGACGATACCTGTAGTGAGCGGAAAGGTACTAGCTCTATCAAATGGAAAAGGACCTTCTCAACGCCATCAATAGTTCGCTGATTGATAAACCCACCCAAGACTCTTCATTCCCAGATTTGTCTTGTATCTATTGATGGCGACTATGCAGCTCTGCACTGTTACAGATGGAGAGTCCAATCATTAACATCTCTTTAAAATTAGTCGGTGAACTCACTGATGTGGAGCCATTCCGTGGGTTGAGAATGGTTAATCACAGCCCGATCCCTTGTATTTGTCACATGGTACTGGCTATATTGAATCACAAACTTGTTAATAGGTTGGCAATTGGATTGATGACAAACGCTTCGGTTATCTTTGATGATCGGAGTCATGGCCAACGGAAAGGTCTCGATCGAGATCCAGTCACTTTAGGTTCTCAGCCATGAAGCAAAGCAAAGCAGAATGCTTTGGGCTCTTTTGAAACTATGGCCGACGTCGACGAGCACGGAAGCCATCCAGGAACAGACCCGTTGGCAAGTGAAAGAACTTGTCCATGTCGATGAACCCAACCCACTCACCTAGGTTTGGCGCCTGCATCGCTCAATGGGCAAACTTGGCTTCTTGCGTCTTAATCTACGGCTACACGTGCCTCGAGATGTTGTAATCGACGTTGGCAAGGGACTCGATTATGTCGTCTATATCATCCTTGCTATTGTTGTCATAGATGAACCGGCGCTACATCCAATTCAGGCATGATAAATAACCCATTCCCCGATGAACCACCGTTTCCCCATCAAAGAAGATATCCTGCACTAATGCACAAATTAACCAAGAGACGCATTCCGAAGAAACATTGCAATGTTCCCATTCAGTGCTAAGATTATTGATGCCATCAAATAATATAATGTGAGATCGCTAAAAGTGCGGCAACTCTCGGAACTCTCTCTACCGACAATGGTAGTTCTCTCTCGATATGCAGAGATACCCCTACCACCATGGTAGATTACAGTTTTTTCACGCCCTTTTCTCTCAAAGTCACTACTCACTACCCACTAATCTCATCTTCCTTCTGAATTCCTCTTTCCTCGATCACCACGGAGCGTTCAATCCCCGCGATGTGGTAACCTCCCTTCTTCTATATCCTTTCGTTGAATCGTGGCTCGTTGTCTCGTACGACATAGTTCTCCTCCCGTGTTTCGTCTAGCTGCATGCATGTACCCGATTCTCCACTTGCAGCAATGGGTCCGCTATTTGCATCAATTCGGTAGGTAAGGCTTCTACCTCCCCGCGAAGTCTCCGCTTGCTTTACTCTCGATGATGGATTATGGGTTAGACGGAACTTGCTGTGGCGTGGTGCATCGGTGAGCCTCGCGCAGTCCGTTTTCCGGTTTCGTCTTAGAATTACTTGTCGGTTAATCCCAATGGAGGAGCATGCACCCGACGAGTCGGTCCGACTAGATGCTCTGTGTCAACGACTTGGTCGATTATGTTCTGAGAAGGAAATCGAAGTTTGGGACGAATTACCAAATCCGAAGGGACTACAAGACTGTCGACTTACCTTAATTGGAAGTATAGTATCCAACCCTACCGTTAATTTGCCAGCTTTTCGGGCACCATGACCAGAGTATGGAAGACCGAACGTGTCCACATATCTCGGCGAGATAATGGCCTCGTATATTGCTAAGTTTCGAGTTAGAGAAAGAGAAAAGAGAGTAGCCGATGGAGGTCCATGGTTGTTTTCGGGACACCTGGTTATCTTTAAACAATGGTTGCCTAATACACCTCTCCATTGGTATGATTTTACCTTTGTGCTTCGGGTTCACGTATACGGTTTACCCTCGGAATGGAGCACCGAACAGCTCCTTCGCCGGGCCGTGCAACAGATAGGTTCAGTTGTTGCTGTTGACTCCACTATATCTACAGGATCAACCATTAGACACTGCCGAGTTTGAATAGAGATCGCCCTCGCCAATCCCCTGAAGACAGGAAAGCTAATTAGAATTGCTGGCAAAACCTTTTGGCTTGATTTTAAATACGAACGTTTGCCTAACTTCTGTTATTCATGTGGTAGACTCGGCCACTATGCGATGTATTGCCCAGACTATCCTTATGATGCAGCCTTACTAGATGGCAATAGCAAAATGGCTTATGGTCCTTGGCTCCGAGCAGACGTGAAGGAATATAGTCCTTATTGGAAAGCATTCTATACTCCACAGGACTTAACTCAGCAAATGGATGATAATGTACCGAAACTCCCTCGATATGCAGCCACAACTTCCTTTACTACCTCCACCTGAATATCCCAATCGACCAACAGCAGCGATGAATCCACAGCCAGTACATCTCTCGTCTGCAGCAACGGAAGTTCGGCAGACCACGGACTTGGTATCTGCTTCGACAAAGTTGAAGGCAATTCAATCTCCATCTACGGACAAGACAAAGCAAGTACAAAGGCATTCACTCCGAAATCTTAGCACAGGGGGTACTTCTAAGAAGCAGCGGCGATTTTCCCCTTATGAGATGCGACAGTTAACCGTGCCAGATTTTGATGGCACCCAACTGATGGACAATCCAGTGTATTCCGAAGACGAGATGCAACAATGGGCGACGGTGGCTGGCCCTCAACAGCCACCCCAAAACAAATGAAACTACTTTGTTGGAACCGCCGGGGCCGGGCAATCCCCCGACAGTTCAAGCTCTTAAGGCCTTAGTTGCCAAGGATAAGCCCGACTTGGTTTTTCTAATGGAAACCAAGAATTTTGAACCGGTTCTCTCCAGCTTACAACGGCGTTTGCATTTTCAGCAGCTTTTTGTTATTAATCCTGTTGGTCTGAAAGGTGGTCTAGCACTTCTATGGCAGGATAACTTATCAATAGATATCATCCATGCTTCAGAGGATTATATAGACATGCTGTGTAGTGAAGTGAATGTGGCTAGAACTATGCGCATTACCTGTTTACATGCTCCCTACTCCTACCATATGCGGCAGTTATTATGGCAAGAGATACGGCTGATTAGTATTTCCAACACTTGGCCTTGGATTTGTACAGGAGATTTTAATGATATTCTCTACCCATGGGAAAAGGTGGGCCGGAGGTCAGTTGCTCCTTTCCGACTTTCCTCCTTTCACTCTTTCATCAATGATTGCTCGTTAATGGAAGTAGAGAGTAAAGGGTGTCGGTTTACCTGGACAAATAAAAGAGTTGGTGACGATCTTATCAAAGAGCGATTGGATAGGGTCTGTGCACCTCCAAGTGGCGGGTGTTATATCCGACAGCTGTTGTTTTTGCGTTGCCGGCTGTGGGTTCTGACCATAGCCCTCTCCTTTTGGATACCATCGGAACACCTGCCAAGAATCGACGTCAATTTGTTTATGAGGCATATTGGAATAGGGATCCCGAATGTCAGAACATTGTACAGAGGCATTGGAATTCCAGTAGACATCATCAGTCCATGTTCGATCACAAGATTCAGGTTGTAACCAGGGCTTTACAGGCATGGAGTCGTGAGAAATTTCAGAATGGACATCAACGAATTAATGCGTTATATCAACAGCTCACCGACCTCACTAACACCCCATCTCTTCACTCTAATGACACAGAGGATGCATCTCAAATTCGGGATGAAATACGAAACTTATGGCAACAGGAGGAGCTTTTCTGGGCTATGCGGTCGAGAATCAAGGGCTGCGTTCGGGGGGATAAGAATTCCAAATTTTTTCACGCCTCTACCATTCAACGCCGTCAACGAAACCGGATCATCATGTTACAAGATGGGAATGAGGAATGGGTAAGAGATCCCCAAGCGCTAAGGGAGATGACGACTGATTTCTTCTCTTAATTATATACTTCAGAGAGAGCTCGGAACTACACCCCTGTTTTGGATCAATGCCCCTCGCAGTTACTTTAGACATGAATAACCAGCTAACCGCCTCGGTCACTATGGAAGAGGTACAAAAGGCTACTTTCCAGTTAGGGATTTCAAAGGCTCCCGGCCCCGATGGTTTGAATGGCCTTTTCTACCATAATCATTGGGAAATTATCAAGTATGATCTTCTAAGGTTAGTGGAGGATTTTTTTAATTCCGGTTCATTACCTAGACAGCTTAATAAAACCATCATTGCTTTAATCCCCAAGACCAATCACCCCCAAAGTCTAGAACAGTATCGGCCAATCAGTCTCTGTAACTATGCTTATAAAATCATTTCGAAAGTTCTTGCCAACAGACTGAAACCCTGGCTACCAAATCTTATAGCCAAGGAACAAGCTGCCTTTGTTAGTGGTCGTCACATTCAAGACAATGTTTTAATACTCCAGGAAGTAATGCATCAATTCAAAGCACGCAAGTGGAAGCGGAGGCATAAAATTTTAGTAAAGACAGACATGCATAAGGCGTATGATCGTGTGGAGTGGGATTTCCTGAAGGATTACTTGCTTAAGTTGGGTTTTCATCATCGATGGGTCCTATGGGTCATGCAATGTGTAACTACTACATCCCTTGGTGTCCGTTTTAATGGTGCGACACTGCCTTACATCCAACCGACAAGAGGACTCGGGCAAGGTGACCCTCTCTCCCCTTACCTTTTGTGCTAGTCGCCAATGTTCTTTCCACTTTGATTACCCAAGCAGTTAGTAGTGGATATCTTAAAGGGATAAAGTTTGCACGGTCTTGTCCCACACTATCCCATCTATTTTTCGCCGATGATTCAGTCTTTTTTCTGGATGGAACCATTACTGAATGTCAGAATATGTCCAATATCTTGAATCAATATTGTATTGCTACCGGGCAGACTATTAACAGGAACAAATCGGGGATGATATGTAGCAAATACTGTCCAATCAGTTTGCAAGAACATTTGGCCAGAGAATTCAGGGTTCCTGTCCTACAACGATTTGGCAAGTACTTGGGTATCCCCTCTGATTGGGGTAGATCAAAGAGAGACATGTTCTCTTGGATTGTGGCAAGGGTCTCATCAAAAATGGAAGGTTGGAAAGAAAGTCTATTATCTAAAGGGGGTAAGGAAGTCCTTCTTAAGGCGGTAGTGCGGTGCTATTCCCCAGTATGCTATGTCTGTTTTTCAGCTTCCTCAATCTATATGTAAGACTCTAGAACAGCGTATCGCTCAATTCTGGTGGAGGAATGATGTTAGTCGAAGAGGGGTGCATTGGCACCCATGGAATGCTCTAAAGATCAGTAAGCATAGTGGTGGCTTGGGTTTTCGAGACTTGATGGTTTTTAATAAAGCTTTGCTGGGTAAACAAGCCCGGAAACTAGTTCAAAGTCCATTATCTTTATGGAGTCAACTGTTTAAGGGCCTATATTTCCCTAATGGGTCCTTTCTACGGGCGAGATTGGGTATCGACCTTCTTGGGGCTGGAGGAGTCTCGCTGGCTGGAAGAGAAGCAATACTACCGAATTTGAGATGGTGCGTGGGTGATGGTAAACGTATTAGCATTCGACGGGATCAATGGTTACCTATTGGGTCAATTCCGGGGCCCTTGGCTCGGGACGAACCTCAAATTGTAGCAGATCTCATTGACCCTCTCCTCCAAACCCGGAATCTTCCACTACTTCGGAGGCATTATGATGATCGTATCGTCCGAGAGGTTATCAAGATCCCTATCCGACCACTATTTACATCCGATCAGCCTAATCGGGCAGCAAGTAAGGATGGTATCTATTCGTGAAGAGTAACTATCAATCCCTCCATTTTTTCGAAGTCCCGGATCGAGTTAATGGAGCCTCATCATCTAACGGTCGGGGACAGTCTTATTTGGAAGAGAATATGGACTATGAGTACGGAGCCTAAGGTGAGAATGTTCTTATGGTCGGTCTTCCATAACGCACTCGCGACCAAAGATAACTGTTTCGACGCCATATTATTACGGACCCTATATGCGACCCGTGCAATCGCAGACTTTAAAACAATTGAACACATCTTTTTTCGTGTTCATGGACGAAGGAGATATGGCAACATCCTGATTTAATTGCATTAAACATCCAAACAACAGTTCACAAAGCATAGTAGGTTGGATCGCTACTCAAGTTAGGCAAAAGAGTTCGGTACACTGGGCTAGCGTTTATTGCGTATGTCTTATGGCAAATTTGGCGAGGCCGGAATAGCTTCGTTTTCAGACACAAACAGCCGAAGTCCCACTTTGTTGTTCCTGATGCGCGAGCTCAACTCAACAGCTATGACCGAATCAACCCTAGGCGGAAGAAACCACAATCCAATGCTCGTACTCTGAATTTCTTTGGCGGCCCCCGATCGTGGTGCTATCAAATGTAATATAGATGGGGCTTACCAACGGGGATGTAACAAGGGATCAATGGCGTGCATCGGTAGGGATTTCAAGGGCAGACTCACCGATGTTTATTCTGCAGACTTTCCAGCGAACTCGGCGCTTCAATCCGAGGTGCAAGCCCTCGCTTTTACCCTTCGGCATCTCGCAGCGAAGGAA
The DNA here is from genome assembly GCA_014182695.1 of Eucalyptus albens. Lineage (NCBI taxonomy): Eukaryota > Viridiplantae > Streptophyta > Magnoliopsida > Myrtales > Myrtaceae > Eucalyptus > Eucalyptus albens. The sequence continues at coordinate 24,803,049 of CM024652.1, forward strand.
CTCCACAAAGCTCGCTTGGAAGTTGAATCGATTGCTGGATCATGGTGGATATATTGAACCGGAACACACCACCTCCATGGCGGGACAGACCTCTCTTCGAAGAGGTGAAGACGCTCCTCCTTTCGTGCCCTAATCTGCACTCCGAGACATTGTAGGAGAGAGACAAATTCAGTGGCTGATCGGGCCGCGAAGGCCCATGGCCGCCAAGACCTTTCCCAGCATTGGAATCTATTTCCCCTTTTTTGCTTTTAGATCGGTGAATGCGACGCTGTTGCAAGTGGATGTAATATGGAACCGCCTTAATATATATCTTTCTTCCTGACAAAAAAAAAAAAAAAAAAAAAAAAAAGTGCGGCAATAATGAGAGCGGAGGAGGCAGCGAAAAAATGATCCATATTCCCCTGGCGACTATGTCCCATATCCTGGTCAGCGCACTCTACATTGTGAATGGCTTCGAGAGCAACTTCACCTCTCTTCCTCGTGCGATCTTGTTTCACCACATCTTGACTTATGACAGAACCAAAAATGGACAGATAAAAAGAAAAACAACGAGAGAAAATTCAAGAGAGAAAGAGAGAGCCTCCCTTGCCACCATGAGTGGGGATGAATGCCATAATGACCAGAGAGAGATTTGTCCATGGAACGAAGAAGAGGGCTCCATTTACGTTTTGCACATCCTTCGCTTAACCCACCATCAACAGCATCCTTAATTCCATTGTTGCACAAATAAATCCTTAAAATTGTTGAGAAAATATGGCTTCGAATTGGGTAGAACAATGAAGTCGGATCTTTAGAGTACTCAAATCAGACTTTGAGGCATGATATCACTTTCTTTAAGGATTTATTTGCCCCACAACGTTGCTAATGGTCACTGGCAAATTTCCTCCAAAGATACAATAAAGTCTCAAATGAGAATACTAGATAGCAATTCTAGTATTTCTCCAGGTTCTCTCTAGGAAACAATTAAAATAATGGCTGTAGTTTCCCTCGGAAGAAAACAAAAAATTGGAAGAAGATGTTTGTTTGATCCCAAAACAATGTTATTTATCTTTGTCTTTCGAATAGAGACAACTCTTCAAAAGGTTGCAAAAAAGGAACAAAGGCAACCTTTCGAGAAATGTTGCAAAATGAACAAGTACGACTCAAAGGTTACGTTGAAAAAACATAAAAAATTCGGAATTAAATAAATAATAAAAAAATAATCATAACTTTTCATGAACAGTCACATTGTTTCAACAAGACTTTATAGTTAATTTTATAGAAATAAATCCGAATTTTCAATAAATAAAAAATGATCGTCGGTTAGTGCCAAATCTCGTCCACGTGCGCACTCACATCTTTTCGATATAGGACAAGGCACCTCTTCATTTAATGGGGTGTCGTCTAGTGAAAGAACTATCGGATTCCTTTTTTAAGTGCAAATCATTACAGGAGTTGCATCTTTCAAGTCTAGGACATGAGAGGTTTTTAGGGCTTCGGTTTAATGCCCAGTGGAAAAGTCAACTTCCTTATGAAATTGGCTTACTTTCACAGCTGCAAAGATTGGTGTTAAGAGAGGTTTATGAAATTAGAGAGTTGCCGACACTCCCAAGATGTTTAACGCATCTGGAAGTGTCATCTATGTCATTGCAAGTTGTCCCAGACCTCTCAAACTTGACTAATTTGGTTGAATTGGACATATCTGACAGCTCTAAATTTTGCAAACGAGTTATAAATCCTACCGGTGAGTTAAGGTGGATTGGGAGGTTATCCAAACTGGAACGGTTGAGCTTGTGTCTCCTTCGTGTCCCTGCTCCCATTGAGTTGGCTTCCCTTCCTCGGCTTAGCCAACTTCATTTGTCTGGACTGAACTTGCAACCCTTCACACAAGTTCTCTCTTCTCTATCAAAGCTAACCCTTGATAAATTCAATTCAATTGCGTTACACTCCTCCGGCTTAAAGAATTTGTCAACTTTAATGCTCTTTGACTCTCAAATGCAAGAGATTATCCTCGATGGGCTTCAGCTTCTAAATTTAATGGAATTTCATGTTGATGAATGTGAACCCCTTGAGAGATTCATGCTATCCAGCATGAGGAAGCTAAAACTAATCGACGTGGAAGAGTGCCCAAAACTAGATGAGATCCACATCACTGGGATGTTAGAATCGTTGGAGGAATTGGATATCGAAAGTTGCGAGTCCTTCAGAAGTTTAGTGTACTTCAACATACATTGGGAATCTTCTCATGAATCTTCACTAGTCCTTGCGTCGAGAGTCTTCAATAAGTTGAGGGGTCTCCAGCTACAGATTTGTGATAAGATACTCGATATTCAATTTGTTGGTACATCGGAATCGTTGAAAAATTTGGTATTTTCTGGTCATCATTTGCAAAGTGTTGGTGGTTTGTCGAACTTAAAGAACCTCAAGTCCTTCAAAATATATTTTAGCCCTAAGCTACGGATTGTTAAGGGCATCGACAAGTTGAAGTTTTTGAAGGCATTGATCCTTGCTAACTGTAAATCGTTGGAAATTGATGTATTGACCATTGAATTGCCAAATGATTGCTGCTTATCTATCAACCGTTGCCCGAAATTACTTGGGGTTAAGCAAGGATTCACAGGCTCCGTCCAGAGTTTTAAGCGTTATAAGGTGAGTTAGAAAAACCATCCACAAACATGAACACCTATAGGCAGATTTATAATAATTGTGGAAAATCAAAAAACAATCATACAAACATGAAATAAACTCGGTCTCAGTTACTTTAAAAACTAGTAGACGCATGTGATATTTTCTCTCTTTTTTTTTTTCTTTTCTTTTTTTGTATGTGAGAAAGTTACTAGTTGCAGTAAGAGAATTTCAGTTTTTATCACAAATATTTGGAAAAACTTAATATTGTAGGAAATATATATATGGAATAGCTTGGAAACATGTTGGAGAAATCTTTCTGAAAAGTCAATATTTTGAAGTCTTTTTGACAAAACATCTTTCTATTTGTTCACATGTTTGGAGACGGTGCAGCACCATTCGTGCTATGGGTTAAAAAAGCATGGTTTAAAGTCGAAGACTTTGTATTCTCAAGACTCAAGACTCAAGACTCAAGACTCAAGACTCAAGACTCAAGAATCAAGACTCAAGACTTAAGTCTATTCTCACCGAGTCTTTCTAATCCAAAGTGACGAAGGAAATCCAAAGCCGAAGTATATGGTTGAGGATTAGATCCTATCCTCTCGGAAAAGATTCTTTGGTTGGATAATCATTTCGGATTCTTTAATTCTTATCTAAGATCGATTGAAGATCCGATGGTCGACGAAGTATTCTTGGAATGTTCTATTCTTGGAAACCAAGATCTTGATTGTATGGGCGAACAGGATTGATGGGCTATCATCAGATTCCTTAAATAGCTCGGATGATCTTCTTGATTGATTCCGTCCAACGGGTAGATTGGAGGAATTCCTTTGGTAAGTGCCAACGGCTATGATGGCATAAAGGAGTATAAAAGGAAGACGTTCTAGCTGTTTTAGAAGTGTGATCGATAGAAAAATTCTAGAGTCTGAAGAACCTTGATTGTTAGTCGATACTATTCGAGCGAAATTGTATACACAGAGAGTGTTTATACTTGGTGACACCTTGAGCGAGTGTGGTAGATCGTCTACACCTAGAAATCAAGGAAGATCAACACTGTAACATCTCTTTGATCATAGTGGAATCCAGCCAATTGGCTGTCAGTGCAGAAGAGTGGACGTAGGCTTGAATCAAGCCGAACCACTATAAACCGCGTGTTCAATTCTCTCTTTCCCTTACTCAGTCTCACGATTGATTTTTAATTATCCAACTGTCTAAGTATTGTGCAATCTTTAAGAAAATTTTTATATACCTATTCACCCCCCTCTAGGTACTCGTACTAGCTATATCAATTGGTATCAGAGCTCGTGTTCTTACTTTATTTGAAGTGTTTTACTTCAGAGTAAAAGATCCATGGCGAGTATGCTAGCACCAGGGCTGGTGGAAGGGCAAAGCAATACCAGACCACCCTACTTTGATGGAAAGGATTACAACATCTGGAAAAACAAGATGAAAGCTTTTCTACGGTCAAAGGATCCTCTCGAATGGGATGTGGTGGAAAAAGGAATCACTCCTACTGCTGCATCAGTATCTGAAAGAGGGAAAGAAACTATTGAAGCCAGCGGAATGTCTCAAGAAGAGATAAACAAGAGACAAGCACTCGATGCTAAAGCAATTTATTCTTTATATTGTGCTTTGTCACCAACTGAATATAACAGAATATCTTCTTGTGTTACAGCAAAAGAAGTCCGGGGACAGATTACATATCACTTATGAAGGGACGGACCGAGTGAAGGAGACCAGAATTAACATTCTCCTTGGTCAATATGAAGCCTTCAAAATGAAACCAGGAGAATCTATAACCGACATGTTTAGCCGTTTTACAGATATTGTCAATGGTCTTGAGAATCAAGGACAGAAAATTTCTGATCCTATGAAGGTGAACAAGCTACTGCGTGGACTCTCCAAGGATTGGAATCATATAAAGACTTCAATAAGAGAGACGCAAAGAATCATGCCATTATCTGTAGACGAGCTGATTGGAACTCTTAGTCTTACGAAGTGGAACGAATTAATGAAGACGAAGATCCAAGAGGTAAGAAATCCATTGCATTAAAATCTAACGATGATTCGATGATACAGATTCTGAAGAAGATCCGGACGATGAGGAGCTTGCTCTTATGATCGAAGGTTCGAAAGCTAAATAGAAAAGGAAGAAGGTTCAACTCAAAGAAACAAAGTTTTCAGAAACAGCAAACCAAGTTTGTTGATAATGAGGAACCAAACAAAGATGTAGTTTGCTTTGAGTGTAAGAAAAAGGGGCACATCAGACCCAACTGTCCTCTTCTGAAGAAGAAAAGAGGAAAGTCGGAGAAGTCTCGAAAAGCTCTTAAAGCCGAAACCTGGAGCGATACAGAGTGTGAAGAAAGTGATGAGGAATATGCCAACCTGTGTCTGATGGCGCAATCAGACTCAGACTCTGGATCAGACTCAGACAGTGAATTTGAGGTAAGTGATTATAAAATCCCTGTCAAAGTCTCTAAATACATTGATGAACTATGTTTTAGTCTTAAGACTTCTCTCAAAAAGATTTCCGAACTTAAAAAGGAAAACTCAGTTTTAAAACAAAAGGAAAATATTTTAGAAGAAAAAGTGAAAAGTTTAGACTTAAATGTTTCTACTCTTAAAGAGAATGAAGATAAACTTTCAAAAGAAAATGCTTTCTTAAAAACTGACTTATCAAATATTTCAAAGAAATTTTCAATAGGGTCCGAAAAACTTGAAAAAGTTCTTTCAATCCAAAGACCTTACTTCAATAAGTCTGGTCTAGGTATGACAGCAGAAACGATCCCCTTGATTGATTTTCCGAAAGTAAAAGAAAGAATTAAGAAAAGACCGTCGAGAGAGGCTTACAAAAATCATTTCAAGAAAGTTTTTGTAAAGTCTGTAGGTCGAAATGCTTTAAGGTGTTCAAAATGTAACAGTCAGGATCATTTTGAAAAAGAGTGTCCTATGGTTTGAAAGCCTGTTAAGAAAGTATGGCCAAATAATGCTCATTCGACTAACGCCAAAGGACCCAAGAAAATTTGGGTACCAAAGAAAGCTTGAGACTCTCTTTTGAATGCGGGTCTCTGTCAAAAAAGAAGGTAAAATGGTATCTTGACAGCGGATGCTCAAGACACATGATAGGAGACTCAAATTGCTTCATAAAGCTTATTCAAGTAAATGGTGGAAAAGTTTCATTCGGAGGAAACAGCAAAGGAAGCATTGTGGGATTTGGAACTGTGAAAATTGGAAATCTCACAATAAACAATGTCTCTCTAGTGGAAGGACTCAACTACAATCTTCTCAGCATTAGCCAACTGTGTGATACTGGTTACAAGATCTCCTTTCAAGAAGGCATATGTTCTGGAATTAGCAAAGACTCAACTCAATCTTTCATGGGACGAAGGCATGGAAATATCTATCTCCTTGATGTAAAGCCAAATGAAGATCAATGTCTAATTTCAATTCAAGATGAAGCAGTCCTATGGCACAGAAAGCTTGGCCATGTCAACATGAAGCAATTAGCCAAAATCTCATCAAAGAAGCTTGTTCGAGGTCTACCTAAATTGCCATACCAAAAATCTGATTTATGCACTCCATGCATTCTGGGAAAGCAGGTAAGAAATTCATTTAAGCCAATAAATCATGTCTCTACTAATCATGTACTACAGTTGCTTCATATGGATCTCTTCGGACCAACAAGAACCCAGAGCATTGGAGGTAAGAAATATTGTCTAGTAATCGTGGATGACTATTCTCGCTTTACCTGGGTATATTTTCTTGCAAGTAAGTCAGAAACCTTTTCGTACTTTGAGAAGTTTGCTAAAAAGGTTCAAAATGAAAAAGGATGTGCTATTTCAAGTATAAGAACAGATCATGGAAGTGAATTTGAAAATCAAGATTTTACGAAATTTTGTGATAAATCTGGTTTTAATCATATGTTTTCCTCTCCGTATACTCGAGCAAAATGGAGTTGTGGAAAGAAAGAATAGATCTCTTCAAGAAATGGCTAGAACACTTTTAATTGAAAGTAAAATTTCTTCACGATTTTGGGCTGAAGTGTTTCAACTACTTGCTATATTATAAATAGAGTCTTTCTAAGACCTATTCTAGAGAAAACCCCCTATGAATTATTCAAAGGTAAGAAGCCTATTGTTTCATACTTTCATGTGTTTGGTTGCAAATGCTTTATTTTGAAAAATGCAAATGATCGAGTTGGTAAGTTTGAAGAAAGATCGGATGAAGGCATCTTCCTTGGATATTCTACATCAAGCAAAGCCTACGAGTCTATAACAAGAAAAGCCAGTCTGTGGAAGAATCAATGAATGTCAAATTCCAAGACTCGGCGCAAGATGAATCCAGCCGGACTCGCACGAAGAGCGAACCCGCTCTAGACCTTCCAATGTCTACATCTCAAGAAGCATCTCGAGACTCGGAAGTCCATCATCAAGATGCTCATGAAGATTCAAATAAAGAAAGAGATCATCAACCGGGCAAATCAACTAGTAACTGGAAGCACAAATCCAGTCATCCCAAAGATCTCATTATTGGCGAACTTAATGAAGGAATCCGCACCAGATCAAAAAGGCGTGAAGAATCTAGTGCTGTGGCTCTCATTTCTGAAATTGAACCAAAAAGCATAGAAGAAGCTTTATCTGATGAAAGTTGGATCGAAGCTATGCAAGAAGAACTCGACAGTTCAACATCAATGATGTCGGGAATTGACATCTAAACCAAAAGGTAAAACTGTTATTGGAGCCAAATGGGTATTCAGGAACAAGATGAATGAAGAAGGAAAAGTCGTACGAAATAAAGCAAGACTCGTGGCCAAAGGATATACGCAAGAAGAAGGAATAGACTATGACGAGACTTACGCACCAGTTGCAAGGTTAGAAGCTATTCGACTATTACTTGCGTTTGCTTGTTATAAAAATTTCAGGTTATTCCAAATGGACGTCAAAAGTGCATTCCTAAATGGATTTATCCATGAGGAAGTTTATGTGGAACAACCACCTGGGTTTGAAGACCCAAAGAAGCCGGACTCGTCTTGGACCGAAAAAGGCCTTGTATGGTTTAAAGCAAGCACCTCGAGCTTGGTACGACAGACTAAGTAAGTTTTTATTACAGAATGGTTTTGTCAAAGGTAAAGTAGATACTACTTTGTTTATCAAAAAGGAAAACAAAAGCTTTTTACTTGTTCAAATATATGTGGACGATATTATTTTTGGATCACCTAACGAAAGTCTATGCAAGAAATTTTCTAAGTCTATGCAGGATGAGTTTGAAATGAGTATGATGGGAGAATTAACATTCTTTCTTGGACTCCAAGTGAAACAAATGAAGGAAGGAACTTTTATTCATCAAGAAAAATATGCAAATGATCTTGTCAAAAGGTTTGGATTGGAAAAGTGCAAAAAGACCGACATACCAATGTCATGTTCTCGAGAAGATAGACAAGGATGAAGAAGGGAAGAAAGTAGATCAAAAGTTATACAGGAGCATGATCGGTTCACTTCTTTATCTTACTCCTTCTAGACCTGATATTTTGTTTAGTGTTTGCATCTGTGCTAGGTTTCAATCAGATCCTAGAGAATCCCATCTCAGTGCTGCAAAACGTGTTATCAAATACGTTGCCTCATCTTCAAGCATCGGTCTTTGGTATCCAAAGAGGGGAGACTTTAATCTTCTAGGATACTCAGATGCAGATCTGGCCGGTTGCGAGAGTCGATAGGAAGAGCACTTCGGGGAACTTGTCAACCGCTTGGAAACGGGGATAGTGTCTTGGTTTTCAAGGAAGCAAAGCACCGTAGCTCTCTCAACGACGAAAGCGAGTATGTAGCTCTTGGAAGCTGCTGTTCGCAAATTCTATGGATAAAACAACAGCTACAAGACTTTGGGATTGAAGACTCATGCACGAAATCAGATGTGACAACACCGGTGCGATCAATCTCACCAAAAATCCAATCCTTCATTCAAGAGCAAAGCATATTGAGATTCGACATCACTTCATTAGAGATCATATTCAAAATGGAGAAATCTCGATTCAATTTGTTGATTCAAAAAGTCAACTAGCGGATATATTCACAAAGCCTTTGGAGAAAAATCAATTCGACTTTATCCGTTCAAGACTCAACATTTTGAAGCTTGAAGAAGTTAAAGTCTAGAGACTCACCAACTCCAAGACTCTAATCTCTCAGACTTTAAACCCTCAGACTCAGACATGCATGGCTATAGACTGTAAGTTGCTATTTTATCTAAAAGGTACGAATTCTCGTTTAGTTATCTAAACTCGAAAAGGTACGATCTTTTGTTCGGTTATTAATCTGTGTGTGAAATTCAAAAACTTGTCTTTTTTTAAAAAAAAAAAAATTAATTTTGGCAGTTATTGATTTTGAAAAGAAGTGTTCGTACACTTTCCTTGTACCGGTTGAACTTCCCTTTTCAAAACTGAGTTATATATATACAGTTTTTCTTCGCCCAAATTTTCAAAACCCTAAAAAGAACTCTCCTCCCGATCCTGTTTCTATTTCCTGTTCATCTTCGAGAAAGTGGTCATTTTTCTTGGGAAAGCAAGTGAAGGAATCTTCCAATCGTCAAAGAAGGATGTCTTCTTCAAGGAAATCATCAAGAATCGCAAGCAGGGGACCACAAAGAATGGAGAAGGGACCGACTCACTTCGATCTTACTGAGGAAGAAGACTTATCAAGTCAGCGACAAAGTCCGATTCGCTCTCCTCCACGTCATTCAACACCTCCTGCCCCACAAGGTGCGAGTCAACATCTGGAAGAAGAGATAATCGAGGATGCCGACCCAGTAAGAGTCCAAAGACCCTCCTTTATCTATAAGCTTTATCGTGCGTTGAAAAGCACCGGTACTTCATTAAAATATATAGATGAATTCCTTAAGGACAAAAATTATGGAAATGAGTATCTTTTTCTGCGGAAAATGGAGGAATTGGGAATTGCTCCGAAAGGAAGGGCAGAGGAGGCACTTGCGAACATTCCAAGTGACCCTCGTATGCCAGGACAAAATCTGATTGAAGGGAACGATGATGACAGAATGTTCCTTGAATTTCAACCTAAAATGGGTGTGGCAGCAAAAGTGAAAGGAAATCGGATGGATTTGTTTAAGTCCAAGGATCAGGAAAAGGTGTATTTCAGGCTGTTGAAAAGAGGGGTAATAAACCCTAGAAGTGTTGATTTTGACTTCGGACACCATCAACATGAACTTAAGAGAGAAGTTGAATTTGCTTCAACTTGAGACTTTTTGCTCGACTCTACGGACGGGTATGCTCAAGCGACCGCTTATTTCTATTCAAATCTTAGCTTTTTGGATGCGAATAGAATTTCATTCAGTGTACGAGATCAAGTCTATGTGGTAGATGTGAATATGTTGGCGGACATAGTTGGAGTTGAACGAGGACGTTATTTACCAATCAAAGTCTCACCTGCTCGTACTACTCTGGAACTTGTCAAAGATAGGGACGTAGAGAAGAAAATTACCTATTCAGGATGAATGCCATCAACATTGTGCTTCATAAGATTGTGATTAACTGTCTCGGATCAAAGTCTACGTCAAAGACTTCGTGTCTCTTTTCGAAGCAAAGTTGATGTACGCGATCAACTCGGGACGGAAGTTCTCTCTCCCGCACACTATTCTTCTTCCATATAGAGCAATGTCGAAAGACAAAGGACAATTGCCTTATCCTGGTGCGGTGACCAAGATCTTGAGACACATGAACATTGAACCGCCACAAACATTTTGTGTTCGACCGTGTGATAAGATGGTGGTAGGTTTGAAGATGTTAACGAAGATGCGTCTGCAAGAACTGTCCAAGGCAATGGAGAAATTCAGAGTGAAATCTCCAGTCCAGTCTGCTTCAAAAAGGAAAGGAAAGGAAGCCATTGGTGCTCCATCGAAGAAGAAGAAAAGAACTCTCATCCTGGAGGATGAAGATGAAGATGAAGAGGATGAAGATCCTACTATCCAAGCACTGACAAGAACCAGACGCTCTGTGCCTCAACCGACAGAACTTCAGAAGAACAGAGAAGAAGAAGAGCAGAGACAGAAGGAGAAAGAAGCTGAAGAAGAAAGAGAAGGAGAGAAAGAAAAGTCTGCTGAATCTGGAGAGAAGGGAAATCAAGAGAAGGATCATCACTCTTCCCCTCTCGATGTCATAGAGACAGGGGGAGTTGGCGAGCAAGAAAGGTCCTCACCTCATGCTGCTGTTAGTGAAGGTCCAAGACAATCTCCTGCAGACCCAGAAGAATTTCAGGCTTCTCAATTGCCTGAAGAAGGTGATACGTCGATTCCAAATCTGCCAGACTATACAGAAGCGCCATCGTCTACATTTACTCCATCAGAGAAAGTTCATGCCAGTACACAGACAGACGATTCTGCAGATTTTCGTAGCATCATGAATATTCTTCTGGAAATGCGTAGCCAGATATATGTTCTGGACTGTGAAATCCAAGCCATGAAGAATGCTGGACAAGCATCTTCGGTCTCTCTGGAGGATAAATTCAAAGACCTCGCTCTGCAACTTCAAGCCAATGCTAAGGGAGAAGAGGTAGCTCAAGGCGAGGGAAGACTGAAGAAGCTCGAAGGAGTAGTCCAGTCCATTGGGGATTTCCAGATCGTGCGCATTCCCAAGCAGACATGACTCCTTTCTCACCCTTTTTAATGATGACAAAAAGGGGGAGAATCAATTTGAACCAACAACTTTCAACATTTTAAAACTTTTGTGGTTATGTTTATTTTTGAGTATGACTTGAGAACTTGAACTTGGGTGTGAATTTAAATTTGACTGAATTGGTTGTGGATTTTGATGCTTGACTGGTTGCATTTTTATCAAGTGTTGTTATATGGTATTACTCATGAAAAGAAACCAATTTTCTGTGGATGCGAGTCTGGTTGCTTTATTAATCTTTTTGAGTTAGCCATATTGCTTGAGAAATGTTTTTGCAGGTCAAAGTTGTTCAAATCTACAAGAAAGTTTTGTCACTATCAAAAAGGGGGAGATTGTTGGAGAAATCTTTCCAGAATATTTTGAAGCTGACAAAACATTTCTATCAATCTAAGTCTGGATGTTTGGAGACCGACAGTTTAAAGTCTGAAGACTTTGTATTCTCAAGACTCAAGACTCAAGACTCAAGACTCAAGACTCAAGACTCAAGACTTGAGACTCAAGACTTAAGTCTATTCTCATTGACAGTCTTTCTAATCCAGTGACGAAGGAAATTCAAAGCCGAAGTATATGGTTAAGGATTCGATCCTATCCTCTGGAGAAGATTCTTTGGTTGGATAATCATTTCGGATTCTTTAATTCTTATCTAAGATCGATTGAAGATCCGATGGTCGACGAAGTATTCTTGGAATGTTCTATTCTTGGAAACCAAGATCCCGATTGTATGGGCGAATAGGATTGATGGGCTATCATCGATTCCTTAAATAGCTCGGATGATCTTCTTGATTGATTCCGTCCAACGGGTAGATTGGAGGAATTCCTTTGGTAAGTGCCAACGGCTATGATGGCATAAAGGAGTATAAAAGGAAGACGTTCTAGCTGTTTTAGAAGTGTGATCGATAGAAAAATTCCAGAGTCTGAAGAACCTTGATTGTTAGTCGATACTGTTCGAGCGAAATTGTATACACAGAGAGTGTTTATACTTGGTGACACCTTGAGCGAGTGTGGTAGATCATCTACACCTAGAAATCAAGGAAGATCAACACCGTAACATCTCTTTGATCATAGTGGAATCCAGCCAATTGGGCTATCGGTGCGAAGAGTGGACGTAGGCTTGAATCAAGCCGAACCACTATAACCGCGTGTTCAATTCTCTCTTTCTCCGATTGATTTTTAATTATCCAACTGCAATATTTAAGAAAATTTTTATATACCTATTCACCCCCTCTAGGTACTCGTACTAGCTATATCGAGACTAGCACAGATCACGATTGATTTTTAATTATCCAACTAGTCTAAGTATTGTGCAATCTTTAAGAAAATTTTTATATACCTATTCACCAATCTCGCTTAACAACAGATGGAGCACTACAACCAAGAACGCATATTGTACCATTTAGATTCTGTGCCAGCCAGTTGTTGGTGTGAAAGTTTGTCCTTGCAACCAGTGTGCTATTTTCGACTTGGCTTTTTGTAATTTCTTTTAATATACATGGCTTTGATGTGGCGCTACTATGGCCCCACGTCAGGAAAATTCAAAAATGCTAAAATTAAAAATTTTGAGAAAAACTTTAAAAAAAAAAAAAAAATACAAAGACTAGATGAAACTGAAAATCATAGAGAGTGGAACCCTCCGTGAGGGCTGTTAAGAGGGTTTGGAGACGGCATAATTGCCCCCACTATAATGTCCATGAGCAGAGCTACTCCTTTTTCTTTGTCCTCTTCCTCTTATTCATTTTAGTTGGGAACCTGTAAAATATTAAATCATATATCTTGATTTTTTAGAATGTTATGTCGATTCAATGGGCTTATGAAAAATGAAATATTTTACCTCCAATCAGGGATGCAACCGATTGATGGGAGGAATCACGAGTTAGGCTTGTTCCTCCTAAAAATGTAATTTTTGACTTCTCTCTCATTCTAAAATATTTATACATATATAGTTGGCCTTTTATCCCCTTTCAAATAGATCAACTTATACCGGAAAATGGATAGAGCTAAACTTGAACCAAATTATATGCACACATGGAGATATATATATTATGTTGTTTGATTGTGAGTGTTTGATTTTTTTAATTTTTTGAGAGCATCAATGAATTTCATGAATTGTTTCTTTCTCCTCTTTATTGTCAAATGTTGATCTTGGCATCCCCTTTGCGCTTCTGCTTCACTTCTTCTCCTTATTGTCTCGAATCATTTGGTATTACAGGCGAAAAAATTGATTATATAGCATTGAAATTTTTCACCAAATTGGTTTACGCGCGAGTCCTATTTTTAAACATATGATGAGTTTGTCTAACCTAGACATTTTATTTCCTTTATCGTGAGGCTCAGCTACATTAAACTGTAAGTTGTATATTTCATTAATATTTTATGATCAGTTGGCTTAGCTTTTACTGGAAAATGAAATGGAGAGAGCTAAACATGAAGCAAATTATCTGTACGCACGAAGATATATACAAAAATAAGTTTTGTGTTTTTCTTTTTTTTTTTTGTTATTGAATATTTGATTCTTTGTGCATCCAACCAATTCAATGGGTCGTGGTACAGTCCAATTACCTTAAATTACTTTTGTGACACCTCTCAACGATTGTGTTTGTGTTTTCAGGATGCCTTTCGCATGGTTAAAGTTGAAAAATGGGACAACCCACAAGAGAAATTTATGTGCTTGTCCCAAAAGATACTTTAATTTTTTTCCTTTTAAGACAAGCAAATGTACCTTCCGACTTAGTTTCTCTCATTTTCAACTAAACATCCCATTAACTCAAAAGCCTAAAAAAGTTTCGATCACATTGCAAAAGTCTCCTGTCCTCTTCGTGTCTCTTTCCTCTCTTTATCTTTTATGTATCCTTTATCGACTTACTCACAATTGAGTTGAATTGTCAAAAAGACAAACAAAAAGTTGTGGAAAAACACGAAAGAGATAAAAATCATGCACGAGTCTCTCCCCTTTTGCTTTTGCCAACATATAATAGAGTCGCGCTAAGCGTTTTCAATTTTTCTTGCGTGTACATGGGGGATTTCACAACGACATAGAGTTGAAACTTCATGTGTTCATTACACGGGCATGGCTGGAACACAGCGACCCCACTCCCCGCGTTTTCCCTCTCCTTGCACTTGTCAGCTTGAAAATCTGTCCTCACAATATGCTATTTTTGCTGCTAATCTACCAGTTTATTCTACAGTTGTGGAAGGATAGCCAAATCAAGAGAAGAGATGCATTGGAAAACCTGCAAATAGCATAGCTCTTCTAGGTGGGAGAGATCAGTGCAGGATGGGAATTAAACCATGAATTTTTATCTAAGTAACACTCATTTGTTCTTATCTTATAAGAATATCTGCTATCTACTATGCCAATTCTCATTTTAGGTTCTTATAAATGAAAATTACACCAAAAGTCCCCATTTTTTGGCCAAACATGCAGTCTAGTCCTAAACATTTTTTGTTGAGTGCAATTTAATTCTTTCGACAAGCTCATAACTCGATTTGCTTACATGGATTCCAAATTTTGACATGCCGCTTTGTACTTTCTTTCTGCATTGGTGCTAATGTGGCGAAGAAAGACCAAAGAAATTATTAAAAAATCAGAGAAAATCTAAAACAAAAGGAGACAAAAACTAAAGAAAAAAGAAATTTGTGGAGAGTGGGACCGTCCATGAGGGTTGTTTGAGAGTTTGGAAACAGCGGAATTACCCCCACTTAAATTGGCCATGACATCAGCAGAGCCTGCACTTACTTTATTTTTGTCCTTCATCCTCCTTTAACATTGTAGTTAGCACAGACCTATAAAATATTGAATCAGATAGCTTTATTTTTTAGAATGCTGTGTCGATTCAATAAGCTTATGGAAAATAAGAGATTTTACCTCCAATAAGAGATGTAGACCAACTAAAGGGAGCAATCACGAGCTGAGCTTGTTCCTCGTGAAGTTATAGTCTTTGACTATTTTCTTCCTTTCTCTCTTTGACGATTCTAGAATGTTTGCACATATATAGTCATCATTTTAGCCCACTTCAAAGAGATCAACTTGTACTGGAAAATGTAAAGAGCTAAACGTGAATCAAAATTCTATGCATGCATGGAGATATATACAAAATATGCTGTATGTTGTTTCGTATCAATATTGAGTATTTAATATTTAAGAGTATTCAACCAATTTCATGATTCATGATATACTCCCACTGCCTAAATTATATGCACGCACGAAGATATATGCAAAATATGAGCTGCTTCCTTGAATTATGTTTGTGTTTTCCAGATACCCTTTTTAACGGTTAGAGTTGAAAAATGGGACAAGCCTCCACAGAGAATTTTATGTGCTTGACATGTCACGCCCCGAACCTCAAGCGTGCCAACATCCCACCATGGTCATGCAATTGCGACATTACCAGGTAGTGTCGCCGACCCCATTAATTTATTACTGCGCAAGCGGAACGTATTATAAACCCTTGACAATGAAATACGGGATAAAAAAGCAGAAAGCAAAATCACAACATAACACTTAACATAATTCAACAGAATTACAAACAGAGGTTTACAGCCAATAGTCTACAAAAGACTGGCTCTTAAAAAGAGGTTATCCTACAACCTACAAGTTGTACACGATCTCAAATTCTTATGACTTCATCTCTCCAACTCCTCAAAGCCAACCATAGCTATCTAGCCGCTCCGTCCACTAGGGACCTGAAATGGTTATTCAATAACCACTGAGACAACGTCTCAGCAAGTTCAACCCCCTAAACCCCTATTAGAAAGAAAATACGCCCAAGGGTGGCCTAGCCACATCACACCTGAGAACTTACCTCGCCTCAATTCCTTCCTGTAGGTTAGCACAATTTGTATCACACAATCTCAGGTAGTAATAATAATTCAAACAATTGGAACACTATCACTTTCATATAAATCACGATCGCACTGAGCACGCATTCCAATTATTATTCACTGCCACACAAGTGCATAACCTACTCGTGGGTCGGCTATCTACTAACATTACGGCATTTTTAGAAGAATAAAGGTCCAGTCGGTCTCGCCACTACTGCGACCAAGCCACGTCATTCTATCGACGGCATTTCTAGAAGAATAAAGGTCCAGTCGGTCCCACCACTACTACGACCAAGCCACGTCATTCTCTTGATAGCATTTCTAAAAGAATAAAGGTCCAGTCGGTCTCGCCACTACTGTGACCAAGCCATGTCATTCTCTTGACAGCATTTCTAAAAGAATAAAGGTCTAGTCGGTCTCGCCACTATTGCGACCAATTCACGTCATTCTCTTGACGGCATTTCTAGAAGAATAAAGGTCCAGTCGATCTCGCCACTACTGCGACCAAGCCACGTCATTCTCTTGACGGCATTTCTAACAGAATAAAGGTCCAGTCGGTCTCGCCAGTACTGCGACCAAGCCACGTCATTCTCTTGATGGCATTTATAGCAGAATAAGGGTCCAGTTGGCCTAGCCACTACTGCAACCCGAGTCTTTCAACCAGTACACAACAATTCAATAATCAATTGCACAAATCATCACTCAATTTGTAATATCTAATCATCAAATTCATAATCTGAATACACAGCAGCGATCAGCACAAAATTATGAGAATTTAGGGTCCCAAAATAATTTTTGGAATTTATTTAATAATTAAACTTATTCCGAAAATTAATTAAATAATAATATCCCTATCTTTCGCAATCCACACTCAATTTATAATATCCAATCATCAATTTCAAAATCTGACTACACAGCAGCGATCGGCACGAAATTCGAGCAACCGGGGTCAAAATAATTTTTTTCCTTTTTTTAAATAAATAATAATATTTTAATAATTTCGGATTATAATATAATATTATAATTTCCAGAATTTCGAGACATTTAAATAAATCAAAAATAAAACCTATTATGTCACATCGATGTTTATCATTAAATAAACTCTCTTAGCCTTTAATTAAACATGGTTTAAATTAAACAAACATCTTAATCTAATTCACAATTAAATAAACTAAACTAAACACCTAAGCTTACTTAACTTAGGCTAAGCACACTTAGGGCATCGAAACCGTCTAATCAAGGTTTAGTGAGCTAAATTCACCGGATTAGCGAGCCGAGCGGACCAAAACGACGAGGACAACACGAGGATCGACTTTCCTCGGGCGGGCCGAGCATCCAGGCTCGGGAAGGCGGCCAAAACGGCCCACGAAGGGGCTGCCATACCCATTTTCTTCTTCTCTATTTGCTGCTGGTTGGGGGCGATTCGGGGCCGATTCGAGCTAGACAAGGCCGGTGGAGGGCGAGGGGACTCCGACAGGTCGAGGTGGCAGCGCACGGTGGCCGGAGGTGGCCGAATCGTGGCCTGAGCTGGCCAAAATGGAGCTAAACAAAGGCGGTTGGGAGCTGGGGTCGCAGGGCGGGGCGGTGAGAGGCGCGGCCAAGCACGGCTGCAAGCGCACTCGCGCGGGGACGAGCGACCGGCAACAACGGCAGCTCCAGTCCAACAACGCCAGCTACTGCCCCAACTCCGGTGTCCTCCCAGATCTGGGACCCCAAGCAGCGAACGGAGGGGAAAGTTAAACGCGGCTGAAGAGATGAAAGAGAGGCGGAAGGTTTTCGGGCAGCGGCAGAGTGCGCGGGCGACGACGGTGCCCCGGCACGACAGCGAGCTGCTCCGGTCTTCCCCTCGATGATGTTGTCTCTGCTCCTGTTCTGCTGTGTTCGAATGACTAAGAGGGAGAAGAGAGAGGCTGGGGCGGAGGGCATTCAAGCGAGCGAGAAGGAGACGGACGGCGGCGATACTCCAGCACGACGGCAACAGCAGCTTCGTCCTGCTGCTCCTTCAACCGACACTGGTTGCTACTTCCGTTCTGCTTCTGCTGTCTTCGAACAGACCGAGCGGGAGGAGGAAGAGAGAGTGCCGAGAGAGAGTATCGAGGGAGAGAGATAAGGATAAGAGAGAGAGTAGATAAGTTTCAAAAGTCAAAAAGCAAAAGTGGAGGAAGCAAAGTGGAAGATAGCAAGGGGGCATTCGGTGGAGAGGCTCACGCACGAGGGAAAAAGAGAGGGGGAGGGAGAGAAAAAGTAAAAGAAGAAAGAAAGAGAGAGAGAGAGAGAGAGAGAGAGAGAGAGAGAGAGAGAGAAAAGGAAAAAGAGAGTGTTTGGCTAAAAAGAGAAAAGAAATGGGAATATCACAAAATAAAAGGATTTCCTCAAATAGAAAATCCCAATCCCAATTTCTTTTAAATAAGCTCATAGACTCTCAAAAGGATTTTCCAATTTAGAGTTCTTGATCCCCGCTTGCATATCTGCATTCAATTTCTCTCTTAATTTGTCTCAAATAACTCTCACAAAAATCAATTGATATCTCCATTATCAAATTGATTATTTTCTTCATCCGAGAATCCGTCATGCTTCTCAATTTCACAATCCCTGGCTTCAACTGAACAAAAACGGCCCTATTTATCCAATCGAAATTAGAACCCGAAAATTTGGATGTTACAACTCTTCCCCTCTTATAAAAATTTCGCCCTCGAAATTTAAACCTTTACCAATCCTTATACGACAAGTGGGGGTATCGTTGTTTCATCGAGTCTCACTATTCCATGCTAATCCTTTGGCCTTGTGGTGTTGTTCGACCATTTTGACCAAGGAGACTATCTTGGTATACAAAATCTGCTCTTTCATAACCAACAACTGAACTGAGTTTCTCATATATGACACTCCATCATTCACATCTGATCTCTTCTTCTCGACTCCCTAATGAACCTTTAAAGTTCGACGATTCAAAATTTTTGATAGTTCTGTTTAGTCTTTACTCTGACACTGATCTAACAACTGCAAACACTGATTACTGAGCTGACTTTGGCCCGTAATCTTTCTTCACTTTCTTTTCACCACTGAAATTATGTACCCTCTGCTATACACTGCTGAAGAAAGAACCCTATGAAAACTCTGCCAAACTTATAATCTCTGATCTAGATTCGAAATATAATTCATCACCGGCACTCCATGCCGGCGAATTATCTAATGCACACAGGCTTCGGAATACCCATTCTGTGACAAGACAGAATCTTTAATTTCTGAAATCGAACTTAGATTGGCGGTTAATTTCACTCTGACACGCCTTTGGTGTGACCTAGGCTACTGGATAGTGTTCAGAGCTTTTTAGGACAATTGACCTGTGGTCGATTTTCTTCGAGCCACAATGAACCCACTCGACACATTGGCGACTCTCGATTGTCGTGAAAATCTCAAAAGTTCAAATACGGACACAGGGTACCAAAACAATAGAAACATCAAATTAGTGTCGGTCGATGAGAATTTTCCAATTTAGTGGAGTCACCCACAATCGGTCATTCATCTCAGTCGAACCGATCTATCTCTGATTTCGAATCGATTTTATACTGTACCGCAATGATCTCTAAAAATGAGTACGGTCGAGAAGTCAATCCCTGGTCGAATTCTCAAGTCTATTTGCCTTAAGGTCCTTAATGACTCACCCAGCTAGTCTAGTTATCTCATGAGTGTTCAACTCAGAGAAAAACACTGTAATCGCGTTGATGAAATGCCCAATTTATCTAATCGAAATCAGAGCCCGAAATCTGAATGTTACACACTCAAAACAAGATCTATTCATACTGTACCAAAGTGGACCAACTCCATCTATCGATCGACTATTATTCTCAAATGGTATCAGTAATCCCCTGAATCCTTAGTAAGCCTATCATAATGATTCCATTCCCACTTGGGACTCTCAAGTGATGGTAAAAATTCTCCCGGTTCGCATTACCGAGCTTCCACTTACTGACACCTCTAACACTTGCAACCTGCTCAGCGGTATCTATCTTCATATCAGTCTACTAATCTAGCTGATGCCGATTCTGATCCATCTTGAATTGCTTAACCAAACACTGCAATACTTATAGTGAATTTCTAACAAGGTCTTTTTCCTGAGTGCTACACTGTCAGGTGCACTCATTTCCTCATGGAACCCGAACATTCCATCCTCAGAAGTCTTAAAGTTAGATTCTTTCTCATCCGTATCCTCTTATAGGATCATCTGAACATCTCTGTCTATCCACTAGGTGCTCAATCCAACTTGAACATCTGGTCTAATTTTGGGGGCAACTATAAAATTCAAAAGGTAGCCTATCTCAAATTTGAAAACCCAATTCTGAACCCTTTTAAAGTAAAGTCTATACTTTAGCCAGTCTATGCACAATTGAAAACTCTCGGCTCAACACATTAATGACTCATTTAGTTCCTCCAAGGTGATACCTGATATCACTATTATAGTTCTGCCAAAATTCTGGTTCACGACACCGCTTCATATTCCACTTATTAGGTCTCAACTGACGGGACGCGAATACACAACCTTCTCATGTTGTATCAACAAGCAACCCAATCCTTTAAACGATGCATCATTGCAAATCTCATAACTTTCAAGACCAGATGGAATGATCAGCACAGGTGCGGTAGTCAGCTTCTGCTTAAGCTCTTGAAAACTATGCTTGCACTCATCTGTCCACACAAAATTTTCTCACTTCTCAGTAGTCGAATCAACTGCAACGCTAACACTGAAAACCCTTCCATAAAACTTCTGTAATACCTGCTAATCCTCAGAAACTTCTAATCTCTGTCACTGTAGTCAATCTCGGCCAACTGTTCACCGCTTCAATCTTGGACAGGGTCTACGGAAATTTCTTCACCTGAAATCATGTGACCTAAGAGTGCAACACGAGTCATCCAAAACTCACACTTGCTAAACTTAGCGTAAAATTGAAAAGTTCTCAAGGTCTAAAGTACTATCCCCAAATGTCTCTCGTGCTCCTCAGTGCTCTTTAAACACATCAGGATAATTTCAATGAACACGATCACAACTGATTTAAGTACCCTTAAACATTCTGCTCATAAGACCCGAACAAATAGTTAAGGTGTCCATCAAACCACTCGGTATTACAATGAACTCATAATTGCCGTATCGAGCGCAAGATGCTAACTTCGGTATGTCTTTCTTCCTGATCCTCAACTAATTATATCTTGACCTCCAGTTGATCTTGAAGAGTATCGATGCACAAACACAACAAACCAACTTTCTTCTTCACAAATAGAACATGTGCTCCCAAGGTGATGCACTGGAATGTATGAATCCCCTATTCAACAATTCCTGCATCTGCACCTTCAGTTCCTTTAACTCAGGTAACACCATTCGGTAAGGAGCCTTAAGGACTGGCTCTGTTCTGGATGCTAATTCAATCACTACTCTATTTCCCTTCCTGACAACAAATCTGGCAATTCTCCAGAGATTACCTTAGAAAACTCATGTACCACGATTATGTTCTCCATATTTGGCTCCTCAACTGATGCATTCATTACAGTTGCCAAGTAGATCATGCAACCAACAACCTGAACAAAGTCATCTTCAATGACGAATAACAAGGATTGAAGTTCCTCTTCGACTTTCAGTAATTCAAAACTTTCACACACTAACTGCGGTAACGGTACTTACGCTCTCTTGGACTTACACGGACAATTCCTAACCCGATCGCCATGCTGGCCACATCCAAAGCATGTTTCCCATTTTTACTCTGACACTGGGCTGACTCAAGCCTCCTTTCCACAATCTCGGCACAAAATCAGCGAGTCCCCTGCCTACTGTCAGGTAATAGCATGCGCTCTTTCTTGTACTGAAGGCATGTTCTAAAAACCCCACGATGTGTTCTATGGCACACTCCTTTCAATCCGTCTCATCGGTTTTCCAAGACCATTTCTGGCTAGGTAACTCTGATGTTCACACACCGAACAAGCACCCGTCTTACCAGGACACTGAGCTGATCTATGCCAACTTATGTTAGCATAACACACTCTAATCTGATTGATTGCTGACCTAACCATCCCACTTTTCCAGATGGACGGAATGGAATACTTTTCTACAATCAGACTTCTTCCTCAACTGATTTTCATCTCTACTAAATCCGAACCTTGACTTAGATACGGCGGCTTGATCCTCTTTCACAACTCCAGATTGGGCTTCAGTAGGCGCGGCAACAACAACGGTCACGACATTGGCAGCGGTAGAAACAACGGCAACAACGGCGGCTTGGTCCTGAGCTTACTGACCCAACGAGCTTCCAAGGAACACTAGCGCATGAACGATCCCATCTAACCTAGGATCGCTCAGTGCTGCTACACTCTAAGTACCAACTTGCAACCGTACTCTCTCACTCACGCTGGTCTAAGCCTGCGCTCTCCCTCAAGTACCGACTCTTGTCAGCATTCTACCCCAAGGTATAGGTCCTACCGACCTTCTCCAAGGAGTCCTCCACTCCTGGTCACTCATCCTACAGGCTCTTTATAGACACCTGTTTTCCGATTCCAACATCAGGTTAGAATTTGAGTGACCCCACAAACACACTACCAAACAGCTATCAACCACATGTATCAGCATATTAAAAGCCTTTCCTACTAAATATCCCATGACTCATCGCACCTTATCACTCCAATCCTTAACCATTGCTCTGATACCACTTAAGCGGGGATGTCACGCCCCGAACCTCAAGCGTGCCAACATCCCACCATGGTCATGCAATTGCGACATTCCCAGGTAGTGTCGTCGACCCCATTAATTTATTACTGCGCAAGCAGAACGTATTATAAACCCATGACAATGAAATACGGGATAGAAAAGCAGAAAGCAAAATCACAACATAACACTTAACATAATTCAACAGAATTACAAACAAAGGTTTACGGCCAACAGTCTACAAAAGACTGGCTCTTAAAAAGAGGTTATCCTACAACCTACAAGTCGTACACGATCTCAAATCCTTATGACTTCACCTCTCCAACTCCTCAAGGCCAACCAAAGCTATCTGGCCGCTTCGTCCACCAGGGACCTGAAATGGTTATTCAACAACTACTGAGACAATGTCTCAGCAAGTTCAACCCCCTAAACCCCTATTAGGAAGAAAATACGCCCAAGGGTGGCCTAGCCACATCACACAGAGAACTTACCTCGCCTCAATTCCTTCCTGCAGGTTAGCACAATTTGTATCACACAATCTCAGGTAGTAATAATAATTCAAACAATTGGAACACTATCACTTTCATATAAATCACGATCGCACTTAGCACGCATTCCAATTATTATTCACTGCCACACAAGTGCATAGCCTACTCGCGGGTCGGCTATCTACTAACATTACGGCATTTCTAGAAGAATAAAGGTCCAGTCGGTCCCACCACTACTGCGACCAAGCCACGTCATTCTATCGACGACATTTCTAGAAGAATATAGGTCCAGTCGGTCCCGCCACTACTGCGACCAAGCCACGTCATTCTCTTGACAGCATTTCTAAAAGAATAAAGGTCCAGTCGGTCTCGCCGCTACTGTGACCAAGCCACGTCATTCTCTTGACGGCATTTCTAGAAGAATAAAGGTCCAGTCGGTCTCGCCACTACTGCGACCAAGCCATGTCATTCTCTTGACGGCATTTCTAGCAGAATAAAGGTCCGTCCGTCTCGCCACTACTACGACCAAGCCACGTCATTCTCTTGACGGCATTTATAGCGAGAATAAGGGTCCAGTTGGCCTAGCCACTATGCGACCCGAGTCTTTCAACCAAAGCACACAACAATTCAATAATCAATTGCACAAATCATCACTCAATTTGTAATATCTAATCATCAAATTCATAATCTGAATACACAGCAGCGATCAGCACAAAATTATGAGAATTTAGGGTCCCAAAATAATTTTCGGAATTTATTTAATAATTAAATTTATTCCGAAAATTAATTAAATAATAATATCCCAATCTTTCACAATCCACACTCGATTTATAATATCCAATCATCAATTTCAAAATCTGACTACACAACAGCGATCGGCACGAAATTCTGAGCAACCGGGGTCAAAATAATTTTTTTCCTTTTTTTAAATAAATAATAATATTTTAATAATTTCGGATTATAATATAATATTATAATTTCCAGAATTTCAAAACATTTAAATAAATCAAAAATAAAACCTATTATGTCACATCGATGTTTATCAATAAATAAACTCTCTTAGCCTTTAATTAAACATGGTTTAAATTAAACAAACATCTTAATCTAATTCACAATTAAATAAACTAAACTAATCACCTAAGCTTACTTAACTTAGGCTAAGCACACTTAGGGCATCATTAACCGTCTAATCAAGGTTTAGTGAGCTAAACTCACCAGATTAGCAAGCCGAGCGGACCAAAACGACGAGGACGACGCGAGGATCGACTTTCCTCAAGGCGGGCCGAGCATCCGGGCTCGGGAAGGCGGCCAAAACGGCCCACGAAGGGGCTGCCATACCCATTCTTCTTCTCTGTTTGCTGCTGGTTGGGGGCGATTCGGGGCCGATTCTAGCTAGACAAGGCCGGTGGAGGGCGAGGGGACTCCGACGGGTCGAGGTGGCGGCGCACGGTGGCCAGAGGTGGCCGAATCGTGGCCTGAGCTGGCCAAAATGGAGCTGAACAGAGGCGGTTGGGAGCTGGGCTCGCACGGCGCGACGGTGAGAGGCGCGGCCAAGCACGGCTGCACGCGCGCTCGTGCGGGGACGGGCGACTGGCAACAACGGCAGCTCCGGTCCAACAATGCTAGCTGCTGCTCCAACTCCGGTGTCCTCCCAGATCTAGGGCCCCAAGTAGCGAACTGAGGGGAAAGTTAAAAGTGGCTGAAGAGATGAAAGAGAGGCGGAAGGTTTTCGGGCGGCGGCGGAGTGCGCGGGCGACGATGGTGCCCCGGCGCGACGGCGAGCTGCTCCGGTCTTCCCCTTGGTGATGCTGTCTCTGCTCCTATTCTGATGTGTTCGAATGACTGAGAGGGAGAAGAGAGAGGCTGGGGTGGAGGGCGTTCAAGCGAGCGAGAGGGAGACGGACGGCGGCGATACTCCAGCACGACGGCGACAGCAGCTTCGTCCTGCTACTCCTTTGACCAACGCTGGTTGCTGCTTCCGTTCTGCTTCTGCTGTCTTCGAACAGACCGAGCGGGAGGAGGAAGAGAGAGTGCCGAGAGAGAGTACCAAGGGAGAGAGATAAGGATAAGAGAGAGAGTAGATAAGTTTGAAAAGTCAAAAAGCAAAAGTGGAGGAAGCAAAGTGGAAGACAGCAAGGGGGCATTCGGTGGAGAGGCTCACGCACGAGGGAAAAAGAGAGGGGGAGGGAGAGAAAAAGTAAAAGAAGAAAGAAAGAGAGAGAGAGAGAGAGAGAGAGAGAAGGAAAAAGAGAGTGTTTGGCTAAAAAAAGAAAAGAAATGGGAATATCACAAAATAAAAGGATTTCCTCAAATAGAAAATCCCAATCCCAATTTCTTTTAAATAAGCTCATAGACTCTCAAAAGGATTTTCCAATTTAGAGTTCTTGATCCCCACTTGCATATCTCGCATTCAATTTCTCTCTTAATTTCTCTCAAATAACTCTCACAAAAATCAATTGATATCTCCATTATCAAATTGATTATTTTCTTCATCCAAGAATCCCTCATGCTTCTCAATTTCACAATCCCCGGCTTCAATCGAACGAAAACGGCCCTATTTATCCAAAGTCGAAATTAGAACCCGAAAATCTGGATGTCACATGACCCAAAAGGCAGGTTGGTTTTTGTTTATATTTATTTATCTTAGGAAAAGCAAAGGCACCTTCCGACCTAGTTTCTATAAAGTTGTTTGACATGTTTTAGAAACTTCATGCGTCCCTTCCACTTTTTGCCGACCCTTGCTTTGCTTCCATAAAATATGCACATGTGAGGTTTCCTCGCTGTTTCTTTTCACCCTTTTCGATTGCATTATTGTCCCTTTTACCCTTTTTGATTGCATTATTGTCCTGCTTAGGGTTTCCTTGCTGTGTAATTCTTAAAATGTGTGTGATGGTGGACATAATTTAGGATTTTTGGTGACTTTTACCTTAAAATACATTCACGCAAAATTGAAACTCCTTTGGATTCCTAAAATAAACACCGAAGGGCCCATGGGCTTAGAGACCAGTCCGATATGCACTGTATATATCAGCTTGAAGTCACGCTCATATCACTAGGAAAAAGTCTTTGAGTTTCCTTTCCTCGCACCAGCACCGACAAACACTTCTATGAGGGCTAGTTTATCGGTGTCCAGAGCAGAAGAGGCCGAGACCTTCTTCGCAAACCCAGGGATCAACGTCCCCCGGTCGTTCCGAGCGACTCTGGCAACCGACCCCTCCGACCAAGCCGTTTCCCGGCAGCGACCACTGATACGGTATGATTCTTTGCCGACTTATTCTGAATTTTCCCTGAAGTGTTTGGTTTGATGAAATCCTTGCTCATATGAGTGCGTTGTCCACAATCGAGGCCGGATCTGGTCGTCAGGACTGAAATACCCATTCGTATTTTTGTTGCATTCCTTCTTGTGTAATTGGACCAAAAGTTTTCCCGATCAGCTTCTTAACAAGAATAGACAAGTGGATTTATGAAAAGATTGCGGGCTAATCTCAAACCGTTCCAAAAATTTAAGGTTTATAGAAGAATCCGTGACTTAGTATTTGATTTCATAATACTAATTGTTACACAATTTTTTTTTTATATATGTTTGAATGGACTTTTATTTTTTACTTTTTGAGTTTTTGGTTTTTTAAAGTCTTGCGGAGCGAGTTTGTTGATTGTTGGTCTTTTCCGGTTTCCTAGATTCACATAAAATGTTTCACAATCTTTTAAAAAATTTGAATAGTGTTTTTAAGATCTTTTTTTGGGTCCATAGCGTTGTTTTTAAAAAATCAGAGAAAATCTAAAACAAAAGGAGACAAAAACTAAAGAAAAAAGAGATTCATAGAGAGTGAAACCGTCGATGAGGGTTGTTTGAGAGTTTGGAAACAGTGGAACTGCCCCCATTTATAATGGCCATGACTTTAGCAGAGCTTGCACTTCCTTTATTTTGTCCTTCATCCTCCTATAACATCGTAGTTGGCACAAACCTATAAAATATTGAAGACGTGCAGACCCTGGAGTGCTATAATTTTGCACAAAGGGACACTTAAGTGTCATAACTTACGAAAGGTATACTTAAGTACCAAAATCGAAGTAAAAGGTATCACTTGAGTGCCAATCCGGCCAAAGTCCGGCCAAAATATTGTTTTAGGCTCGCTTCGTCGGAAAAATGTCACATCGGCGTTTTGGCCGAGCTTTGGCCGGAGTGGCACTTAAGTGATCCGTTTTTTTTCGAATATGGCGCTTAAGTATACCTTTCGTAAGTTATGGCACTTAAGTATCCCTTTGTGCAAAGTTATGGCACTTGAAGCGTTCTTTTGCCAAATATTGAAATAGCTTAATTATTTAGAATACTGTGTCGATTCAATAAGCTCATGGAAAATGAAAGATCTTAACTCTAGTTAGAGATGTAGATCGACTAAAGAGAGTAATCATGAACTGAGCTTGTTCCTCTCTTGAAGGTATAACCTTTGACTATTTTATTTCTTCCTCTCTTCTGAAGATTCTAGAAGGTTTGCACATATATAGTCGTCATTTTAGCCCCTTTCAAAGAGATCAACTTGTACTAGAAAATGTAGAGAGCGAGACCTGAATCAAAATTCTACGCAGACATGGAGATATATACAAAATATGCTGTATATTGTTCCATATTCATACTGAGTATTGAGTATGTAAGAGTACTCAACCAATTTTATGACACGATATAATCCCACTACCTAAATTATATGCACGCACGAACCTAAATTATATGCACGCACGAAGATATATGCAAAATATTAGCCACCTCCTTGAATAGTGTTTGTGTTTTCCGGATGCCCTTTTTAATGGTTAGAGTTGAAAAATGGGACAAGCCTCCACAGAGAATTTTACGTGCTTGACCCAAAAGGCAGGTTGGTTTTTATTTATATTTATTTACCTTAGGAAAAGCAAAGGCACTTTCCAACCCAGTTTCTATAAAGTTGTTTGGCATTTTTTAGAAACTTCATGCCTCCCTTCCCCTTGTTGTCGACCATAGCTTTGCTTCCATAAAATATGCACGTGAGGGTTTCCTCGCTGTTTCTTTTCACCCCTTTCGATTGCATTATTGTCCTTTTCACTCTTTTCGATTGCATTATTGTCCTTCTTAGGGTTTCCCTGCTGTGTAATTTCCAAAATACTTGTGACAGTGGACATAATTTAGAATTTTTAGTGACTTTTATCCTAAAATATATTCACGCACAATTGAGACTCCTTTTGATTCCTAAAATATACACCGGAGGGCCCATGGGCTTGGAGACCAGTCTAATATTCACTGTATCAGCTTGAAGTCACGCTCAGATCACCAGGAAGATTTAAAAGTCTTCGAGCTTCCTTTCCTCGCACAACGACCGACAGACACTTCTTTGAGGGCTAGTTTTTCTGTGTGCAGAGCAGAGGAAGTCACGACCTTCTTTGCAACCCAGCAATTAACGTCCCCCCGGTCGTCCTGAGCGACACCGGCAACCGCCCCTCCGACTAAGCGCTTTCTCGGCAGCGACCACTGATACGGTACAATTCTTTTCCGACTTATTCTGAATTTGCCCTGAAGTGCTCGGTTTAATGAAATCCTTGTTCAAAATGAGTGGGTTGTCCACAATCGAGGCCGGATCTGATCGTCCGGATTGAAATACCCATTTGTATTTTTGTTGCGTTCCTTCCTGTGTAATTGGACCAAAAGTCTACCCGATCAGCTTCTTAACAAGAATAGACAAGTGGATTTATGAAAGGATTGCGGGTTAATCTCAAACCGTTCAAAAAATTTAAGTTTTTAGAAGAATCCGTGACTTAGTATTTGATTTCATAATACTAATTGTTATACAATTTTTTTATATATATATGTTTGAATTGACTTTTATTTTTTACTTTTTGAGTTTTTGGTTTTCTTAAGTCTTGCGGAGCGAGTTTGTTGATTGTTGGTCTTTTCCGGTTTCCTAAATTCACGTATAATGTTTCACAATCTTTTTAAGAATTGAATAGTGTTTTTAATTTTTTTTTTTGGGGTCCATAGTGATGTTTTTAAAATTGGCAAGATTGAAAAAGGTACATTCTTTGCTTAAAAAATGCATGTAACACACCCATCAAATAATCTTTCCATATGTACAATCTTTTGTTCAAAAAGTCTTCCTAGAATTTCGTGAGTGGAGAAAAGCAGATGGCAAAAGCAATGTTATATAAGCTTTTCATAGCATTGAATTACAAATGATATGAATCATTGGGAGTTTGAATATAATACGGTCATCTAAGTACTTGCTTTTTGTTTTAGTGTTATTCTGTAACTGGATTTATATATTGTAATCTCACTCATGATATATTTACGCAATATGTTCATGTTTGAAACCTTCAATTAGCCAAGGCCTGAGGCCTCTCTTGTTCACAGACGAGGGAGAGCGCTACTAAAGCTAAAGTTAAAATGGAGAGCGTAGAGGCAGGAACAACATCAGAAAGTGAGTATCAAGTGTTCCTAAACTTCAGAGGACCTGACACTCGTAATGAATTTACCGACTTCCTCTACCAAAGCTTGACCGATGCTGGCATCCGCGTCTTTCTAGACGATGAAGAGCTCCGTGTTGGTGAGAGAATCGATGGAGCGCTCCAGAGAGTGATCGACAACTCTAGGATCTACATCCCCATCTTCTCTCCAACCTACGCTTCGAGCAAATGGTGTCTCTATGAGGTCACGCAGATTATGGGGAACACCAAGTCAAATGGGAATAAAGAGATCCTGCCTATTTTCTTCAAAGTGGAACCTAAAGATGTTAAGATGAAAGAGGGGTTGTATCACAATGCCACTCTCAATTTGGAGCGCGAAAACAAAGCAAGCACTGAACAAGTAGATTCCTGGAGAAAGGCTTTGATGGAGGTTGCTGCAATAAAGGGACAGGAAGTCAAGATAGGCGATAGGTGAGCTTGCTGCATTCTAAGATCCTTATTTTTCCCTAATATTTTTTCCTGTTTGCAAAAGCTAAGTAAATAATTCAGAGATAGACCGAACATATTAGATGCGGGTCGGAGGAGAGAATTGAAAAATATAAAAAGTCATGCTGGAGTTACTAAAATTGTTAGTGTTCTTGATTTCACTAGAGGCGCTATCATATGTCTATTTTTAATGAAGAACTGAAAATAGAAACGAAAGCTCAATTTTTTCCTTTCGTTGATGGTCTATATAAATTTTGTATCATTTTTCACCTTTGTCATTTAGTAAGCAACTCTTAGTAGAATTCTAATGCTTCTAGAACTCCTATTCAAAACTTAATAACGTAGATATATCACCACAATTGGGGTGGAACTTCCACTAGTGACACTCAATGGTATGTGTGTAAAAAAAAAATGAGAAACTGCTGGAGAAAAGGCATTTTATATAATGGGTGATGAAGTGGAATAATTGAGTACCATGCACATTCTGTCTAATAATTTGATCTTTCAATTAACACATCAGATATTTCTCCTCCTAAACATATAATGACCCACTTCTAAGGTTGTCCCATGAATATAACTGATAAGATGCTAATTCGCGATGCATAAACAGTTGTACATTTATCTTGCACAAACACTATTAACATAATTCAAAAATTGCTAATCACATGTTGGGATCAAGTCAATTTTCGGGTGTCATGACACAATGCGACACGCGGCACCTAGCAATGTGCATGAAAAGCATGCTTGAAAGTGATGTAGATTCATATTTTGTGTGGTTATAGAATTAGCTAGAAAAATCAAATCCGAATTCCTTCGGGATCGATTCCATCTATCTCGTCAAATGTTTGTGTTATGCATGCTTGGTGTTATTTTGGAACTTTACAGGATCAAGTACACGTAAGGTTTGCACAACATGTCAAATGACAAATGTTAAATTATCAAAAGCGATAGCTAAGAAAACCTTACATTCAATAAGAAATTTGAGAAGACACGGCTTGACTGTTGATGTCCCATTAGTTATTGAATTATTGCGCAGTTAAGTAGATGCAATTGAGTAACATCAACTGCTAGGAAACGAACAAAATAATTCCGTTGAATTCTAGTGAAATTGTATCATGAATGAAATTTAATTACTAGATTTTATTTTTATTTTTTTGGGAAATTTTCCCCTATTGAAGTGGCTTTCTTTCATGACAGCCAAGCCAAACTAATCAAGTCGGTCGTTGAGGAGGTTGTGGTTAAGTTGAAGATAAAGCAAAAGTCTGTGACTGAATGTTTAACTGGAATCGATGATCGAGTGATAGAAGTAAGAAATTTGTTAGACATAGACTCTGGAGGTGTGCAGCTCATTCAAATTCATGGCATGGGGGCTATTGGTAAAACGACTCTTGCCAAGGTCGTGTTCAATAAGCTTTCTACCCACTTTGGAAATTGTTGCTACTTTCTTGAAGATGTTCAGGAAAAGTCGTCAACAACTAATGGCTTGGTTGAATTGCAGAGGAAGTTATTATCTAAAATAGGAAATGCTGTAGGAACAAGAAGCATCAATGAAACTGACCATGGAATGAAGATGATCGAAGAAACACTTCGCAATAAGAAGGTCTTCATTGTATTGGATGATGTTGATAAAAGTGAACAAGTGGAGAAATTAGTTGGAAAAGGTGATTTGTGTTCAGGGTCTAGAGTATTGATTACTACCAGAAACAATGATGTTTTACAAACCACTAGACTAGAGTACACAATGTTATCTTATGAAATGGAGGTGATGAGTAGTGATCATGCGCTTCAGCTCTTCAGCAGACATGCATTTAACAAGGAGTCTCCTTCAGATGATTGCTATGATATTTCAAAGGGAATTGTATCTGCTACTGGAAGACTTCCCTTGACTATTGAAGTAATTGGTTCATTTTTGCGCAACAAAACTCAAGGGCTATGGCAAGAAATATTGGACAAGTTAATCAAAACACTTCCAATGGGTATTTTTGAAAAGTTGAAAATTAGCTACGATGCATTGACTTTTGAGCAACAGTAGATTTTTCTGGATGTCGCATGCTTTTTCACTGGTGAGGATTGGACAAACGCAATTCATATGTGGAGTGATTGTGACTTTTTCCCAGTTAGTGGAATTGCAGTCCTTGAGAGCATGTCCTTGATAAAAATTGTAAATGACAATAAGTTTTGGATGCACGATCAACTCATAAATCTCGGAAGGGAAATCGTTCGTCAAGAAAATCGGAATAGTCCTGAAAAGCGTAGTAGGTTGTGGATTAAGAAGGAAGTCCTTGATGCAATAAAGACAAACAAGGTGGAACACTTAATGAGAAAACTGATAAATTCTCTTTTTTTTTTCTTTTTTTTTCTGTGTTTTCCTTGAGGAAATATAATGATGATAACCACTCATTTCTTGCTCTCATTTGCAGGTGAAGAACATTGAAGCAATGGAACTAAAATGCCGTCGACCAATAGTATCTATCAAAAGTGAAGAGATTGAAAGGTTTGAAAAGCTAAGGTTCCTTAGACTTTATGAAGGAACCTTTGTTGGTGATCTAATAGATTGTTTTCCCAAATTAAGATGGATTGATTGGAATGCTTTGAGTTTAAAGTGTGAGCTGACCAATATGTGCTTAAAGAGTTTGGTTGTCCTTAAATTTTCATGCATTGATGGTATTGACGATATGAAATTATGGCAATTAATAAAGGTGCGTCATATGCTTATTTCCATTCTTTGTCCTTGAAAGCAACATTTGAACTGCTCTTCCATTGGATAATGCATTATCTTTTTACAGGAGGCAAGAAATTTGAAAGTTCTTAGTCTTACTAGTTGTCGTGATATAACCAGAACACCAGATTTATCAGGATGCTCAACTTTAGAGAGGCTTAGTTTTAGCCATTGCTGCGGTTTAAAGCAGATTGATGGCTCTATTGGGAAGTTAAAGCATTTGATAGAGTTAACGCTTGATCATTGCCCTCTGCTTGGTTTGCCCAAAGAAATCGGGAACCTGCAGAATCTAGAGTACTTCTCTTTAATGGGGTGTCGTCTAGTGAAAGAACTATCGGATTCCTTTTTTAAGTGCAAATCATTACAGGAGTTGCATCTTTCAAGTCTAGGACATGAGAGGTTTTTAGGGCTTCGGTTTAATGCCCATTGGAAAAGTCAACTTCCTTCTGAAATTGGCTTACTTTCACAGCTGCAAAGATTGGTGTTAAGAGAGGTTTATGAAATTAGAGAGTTGCCGACACTCCCGAGACGTTTAACGCATCTGGAAGTGTCATCTATGTCATTGCAAGTTGTCCCAGACCTCTCAAACTTGACTAATTTGGTTGAATTGGACATATCTGACAGCTCTAAATTTGGCAAACGAGTTATAAATCCTACCGGTGAGTTAAGGTGGATTGGGAGGTTATCCAAACGGAACGGTTGAGCTTGTGTCTCCTTCGTGTCCCTGCTCCCATTGAGTTGGCTTCCCTTCCTCGGCTTAGCCAACTTCATTTGTCTGGACTGAACTTGCAACCCTTCACACAAGTTCTCTCTTCTCTATCAAAGCTAACCCTTGATAAATTCAATTCAATTGCGTTACACTCCTCCAGCTTAAAGAATTTGTCAACTTTAATGCTCTTTGACTCTCAAATGCAAGAGATTATACTCGATGGGCTTCAGCTTCTAAATTTAATGGAATTTCATGTTGATGAATGTGAACCCCTTGAGAGATTCATGCTATCCAGCATGAGGAAGCTAAAACTAATCGACGTGGAAGAGTGCCCAAAACTAGATGAGATCCACATCACGGGATGTTAGAATCGTTGGAGGAATTGGATATCGAAAGTTGCGAGTCCTTCAGAAGTTTAGTGTACTTCAACATACATTGGGAATCTTCTCATGAATCTTCACTAGTCCTTGCGTCGAGAGTCTTCAATAAGTTGAGGGGTCTCCAGCTACAGATTTGTGATAAGATACTCGATATTCAATTTGTTGGTACATCGGAATCGTTGAAAAATTTGGTATTTTCTGGTCATCATTTGCAAAGTGTTGGTGGTTTGTCGAACTTAAAGAACCTCAAGTCCTTCAAAATATATTTTAGCCCTAAGCTACGGATTGTTAAGGGCATCGACAAGTTGAAGTTTTTGAAGGCATTGATCCTTGCTAACTGTAAATCGTTGGAAATTGATGTATTGACCATTGAATTGCCAAATGATTGCTGCTTATCTATCAACCGTTGCCCGAAATTACTTGGGGTTAAGCAAGGATTCACAGGCTCCGTCCAGAGTTTTAAGCGTTATAAGGTGAGTTAGAAAAACCATCCACAAACATGAACACCTATAGGCAGATTTATAATAATTGTGGAAAATCAAAAACAATCATACAAACATGAAATAAACTCGGTCTCAGTTACTTTAAAAACTAGTAGACGCATGTGATATTTTCTCTCTTTTTCTTTTTCTTTTCTTTTTTTGTATGTGAGAAAGTTACTAGTTGCAGTAAGAGAATTTCAGTTTTTATCACAAATATTTGGAAAAACTTCATATTGTAGGAAATATATATATGGAATAGCTTAGAGCCTATTATTAAAATGTTTCCTCATTTTATAAGAAACAAATGGTTTACTTAGCATTTTTTCTATGTAATATACTACAACTTTTTTTTTCCATTTCTTACTTAATACCAATCACTATGACAATGACTTTCTTGATTTGCGATCTTTGCAGTGAAGATAGAACATTAAACGGATAAATGTAATAGACCTAAGACTTATAAATACTACAATCAAGTCATAAAACTTGTTAATTTAGTATGATCAAATCCCTTTGTTAATTTCATTCAATTTGATTAAGGAAAAATGCTGTCTATGCATTTTTTATTCATCTCTCTCTTCTATGTGGCATAAAACTTATAAGAAAAGGTTTGCGTGCCAAAACATCTGCCGTTTTAAGGTTTGTCCCAAATATCCAAGCCCTAATTGAGTTTTCTTCTCAAGTTCTCACTTCTTCATCAGTCTTTCTCGTCCATAGTGTACTTCTTGTTCTTGGAGTCGGCTTCTTATTCGTCGATCCTTCTGTTCTTCGTCTGAGTGTCCTTTTTCTTCTTCGTCAAATCTTCAAATTTCATCTTTGTTTGGGCACGACGACGTCGAGTCCTTGCGCAAGAGCTCGATGAGGCCGATGGCAACATCCAATCCTCTTCGTTCGAGCCGGATGGCGTGAACGAAGGTGTTAGAAGCCACTACATCGAGCTTCCTCATCTCCTTTCTTGTACTTCGCTTTCATTCCGATGGAAGTGTAGGAACTCATTTGAGGTGTTTTCTCGTGTGGATTGAATAGGTCTAAAGTTTGGGAGTGATGTCATTGAGTATATGCACAAACGCAGGAAGTTCTTGCAATCTTCCCAGTCTTAGCAAAATAAGAGATAGGATTGTCCGAAAAAAAACAGAAAAAGGACACAGATTGTTCGCACGATTTTGTTTGGGTTAATTAAGGTGGGAGCAACTATATTTAATGCTCAATTTTGCAGTCCTCTACTTTGGAAACATGCTAAAAAAAACTGGAGATTTGGCTTGATTATCATGCATACCGCCCCTCCGAAATTTTCTGAAAAGTCAATTTCAAATTATTATGAATCCGTCTTTTGGACTGGGGAGTCAAAGTAAAGTTTTCATCTTTACTTAAAGTGTTATTTGTTCACTTAGAATCTCCAGAATGTCCAATGACTATTTTATTTGGGATATTTTCATTTTAGAGCTTGAACTGGCCTACATAATTTGACGATCCAAAGTGCTATCTATTTATGTGGTCTGAGGTGCTAAAGCTTTTCCTGGTGCAGCACCATTCGTGCTATGGGTTAAAAAAGCATGTTTTCAGTGTTACAATCTGTTGGAGAAATCTTTCCAGAATATTTTGAAGCTGACAAAACATTTCTATCAGTCTAAGTCTGGATGTTTGGAGACCGACAGTTTAAAGTCTGAAGACTTTGTACTCTCGAGACTCAAGACTCAAGACTCAAGACTCAAGACTCAAGACTCAAGACTCGAGACTCAAGACTTAAGTCTATTCTCACTGACAGTCTTTCTAATCCAGTGACGAAGGAAATTCAAAGCCGAAGTATATGGTTGAGGATTCGATCCTATCCTCTGGAGAAGATTCTTTGGTTGGATAATCATTTCGGATTCTTTAATTCTTATCTAAGATCGATTGAAGATCCGATGGTCGACGAAGTATTCTTGGAATGTTCTATTCTTGGAAACCAAGATCCTGATTGTATGGGCGAACAGGATTGATGAGCTATCATCAGATTCCTTAAATAGCTCGGATGATCTTCTTGATTGATTCCGTCCAACGGGTAGATTGGAGGAATTCCTTTGGTAAGTGCCAACGGCTATGATGGCATAAAGGAGTATAAAAGGAAGACGTTCTAGCTGTTTTAGAAGTGTGATCGATAGAAAAATTCCAGAGTCTGAAGAACCTTGATTGTTAGTCGATACTGTTCGAGCGAAATTGTATACACAGAGAGTGTTTATACTTGGTGACACCTTGAGCGAGTGTGGTAGATCGTCTACACCTAGAAATCAAGGAAGATCAACACTGTAACATCTCTTTGATCATAGTAGAATCCAGCCAATTGGCTGTCAGTGCAGAAGAGTGGACATAGGCTTGAATCAAGCCGAACCACTATAAACCGCGTGTTCAATTCTCTCTTTCCCTTACTCAGTCTCACGATTGATTTTTAATTATCCAACTGTCTAAGTATTGTGCAATCTTTAAGAAAATTTTTATATACCTATTCAAACCCCTCTAGGTACTCGTACTAGCTATATCACAATCATCAGCATTAGATGGTGACTGAGGGAAGATGGTATTCATTTTTCTTCTTTCATGTTGCCAAATTTGTTGCTTGGAGCCCTTCAGGCAATGGAACAAAAACCTGGATAAAATGCATTGGTTTGTGAGTCTTAAAATCGGTCTAGTCAGTTCTTTGTCAAATCGAATTTGAGTAGGGCCAACATGTGATAATTAGGTGTCCTTCCTCTGGTGAGGCCGCGAAAATGGTGATATACAATGCCATGGGTTTGTTAATGTCTTTGGTTTTTGCAGGAGAAAGAGAGTGTGCCGGCTGCATTAACAGACCGATTGGTGGTTGGGCATGCAGAGGGCTGCGCACAAGAACGAATGCGCGTACCAGGAAAGATGGAGGAACCCCTGGCTCCATTTAAGGTAACTTCCTATCGGTAGACTAGCCGTATGCTTGAAGTTTGAACACATGGTTTGGTTGCATTCAGCGGGGACTTTACTGAAGTTTAAATACTTGATTTATTAGTATTCCTCCTGACGGCAAAGATGGTGGAATATACTTGGTTTATCAGTGGGGACTGTACTGAAGTTTAAATACTTGGTTTATCAGAGGTCACCAGGGTTTCAGTTACTTGAAGATCAGATAGAAGAAGAAGAAGACCATGATGCAGGCGAGCGAATAGCAGCCCCCGCAACAGGCCCAGCAGCAGCAGCTGATCCTGCAGAACACGTTGGGGAGCTTGAGCTTCAGCAGCAACATGTTGCTGTCGAGGGAGGACGAGGAGATGTCAAGGTCGGCTCTGTCCACTTTCAGGGCCAAGGAGGAGGAGATCAAGAGAAAGAAGATGGAGGAAGATGTTGGTGTTTGTTTCAAAAAAGAAGAACACGTGCATAGGTAAAAATGAATCAAAACGATTCACAAATGAGGATAAAACTGTGAGGAACTAGAGACAGGCGGTGGTGAAGCAGATGAGGCGCAACATCGCGTTGCTTCTTCAGTCTGGTCAGGACACCACTGCTCGTGTCCGGGTACATCTAGTTCTTCCACTACGATTTGCTTTTGGTTATTGCATTGGCAGTTGGTGTGGCTTTTTGTATTGGACGGAATTCATGTCTGTGTTGAGAGAAATTGGTCTTCAGAAAAAGGGTTACTCTCAAATTTCCAGTGCTTTTTGTACTTCTAATTTATAATTAGAATGCTTTGAAAGTGCCGAACTTTAAATAGTCATATCGGTTTTTAGTTGCATTCAGTCATTTGTATCATCTGGTGTGAAAAAATTCATAGTCGAACGAATTTTTGAGATTTTGAATCCGCATCTTATTTGATTCATGAAATGCTCTACATATATATCACGGACTCTAGAAGAATTAACATTCAAGTAGTAATGCTTTTGTATCTGAATCAATCACCCAAGACTTCGGCATTCGGATCGACGAGGTGTTGGGGTTCCATGAATCATGTATAGGTAAAATTAACAAAAAGAACGCAGCGGAAATGAAGATATATTTAATACATGATTCTTCGAATGCGTTGTTTGTGCGTTTTAATCAAAAATTTGAATATAAAAAGGGTGTTTGAACGAATTACCTCTTGAAGCGCGCTTTATACAAATTGGTTCGGATGTTCTACAGTTCGAGCCCCACAAACATCGGACCTCTAGTTCAGACACACCAACAACGAACGTCGAACGAAAGAGAGAACTTTCGGATATTCACCACTATGATAGTGCTAGTAATCTCGTGGAGACAATCCGTCGTATACTTAATATATTATAGTCACGGCCCGGAGGAGAGAAAATCCTTTTCTTTCTTGCGTGTCTAAGACAACACAAGAACACACACTTTGTTCTCTGTTTTTTAGCAACCAGCCCACACTTCTCCTTGTTGCGGCATTTATTAAAAACACACTTTCACGAAATCAGCAACGGTTGCTGAACCGTTGCTGTCAGCAACCGTTGCTGACCAATCCATGCACGTTGCTTCGTGCATGTGCACAATTGCTCCGTGCATGTGCACGAAGCTTTTTTTTTATTTTTTTTATTTTAGTTATTAAGATTAAAAGGAAACGCACATGTGACGCGTTGCACATGTGCACCTTAATTAATTCATTAATTCCTAAAACAAAAAATAAAAGGAACATAATCTTTGTGTGTGCAATTAGGGTACATAAACATGTATCAACTTTGGGCATGCGTGTGTATCATATGCAAGTAGGCTCGTGACTATAATACAAATTAAATTAAATCTCATTTAATTTAATTTCAAATCAACTCAATTCAATTGCAGTAATTGCAAACACATTTGCAATAATATTTCTCTCTTGTTCCACGTTATCCTAATTGTTTATGGTGCATGGTATTATGCTTTCCCAAATAAAGATGAACATTGCCCAAACAGAAATCGAATTTCTTGATATGCACCTCAACAAAGGTACATACTATCCAGGGCCACATATCGCTCAAGAATTATTGAAGTTTCCTCAAGATAACTTCACAACAAAACAAGTTCAGCAATTTCTTGGGATAATCAATTATCTCAGAGTTTTTGTCCCAAACATTGCAAAGCTTATGATTCCTTTGCAATCCATGCTGAAGAAGAATTCCCCACCTCGGGGAAAAACTCAGACCAAAGCAGTCGCTGAGCTTAAGGAGATTATGCAAAATCTCCCACCACTACAAATACCATCAACAGTGAAAAGAACCCTAGACTAACACATTAGTACTTCCACAAGAATTAATTGTCCTGATTAATCTTTGGATCCTACAAGCCATGATTGACATCTATCAATATGTCATGTCTACCCAGATAATATGAATGCTTTAAGAACATAATGAACCTGTCAACTTTGGCTACAGTGTAATTCAATCCCTCTGTCTTACTATGTCCCGATCAAACAAAGACCATAGAATATTTGTCAAGTCATTAATTCGATCATATGCACAAATCTAATTGACATGCATTTTATTCGAGACATAAACAATTTATTCTCGGTTACAACCCCGGCAAAGGATTTCAATGCAGTGTCATAATTAGATTGCATATGACATCATTATTATACCTTGCATGTAACGAAGAGACAGATTCCATATTGCGCACACATGCAACTTTGTATATGAACAAACTATGACCATCAAGTATAAATACGAATAAACAACCCGGCATTATGTGCACCTATGAACCATAGTTGTTTGACACACAAGTTAACACTGTGCCTCAGGTTTAAGGATTATTTACACAAGACCAAAGCATGAACAATCAGACATTGACCACACTAAAAGCTTCCATGTTGCTAATCGTTCCATATCATCACGTCCAGTGATATTGTCTAATACAAACACTCATGTTCTTAACTTAGGCATCACAATACCCAATGACTTGTGACTCATCATTCCCTTAAGTATCTAATACTTAATGGTGAAGTTAAGAACACATCGGTCTCAACAAGATTATTAATATCCACTCAATAATCCATCGACCGGGAACGATTTAAAAATTCAGTCTAACTATAAACCCGTCACATATATTCTTGACGTCTCAATAATAGGTATAGTTGAATCATTCATAAATATAAAATAATTGGACAAAAAAATGAATACGTCATTATCATTAATTAAATAATAATAATGAAAGTACAACTGAAATCCCTGATATGTAACTATTACATAGTATCTTTAGGGCATACATCCAACAATAGGCTGGTAAAAAAATATCGTGTACCTACCTAAAAAGCCTAAAGGTGGCTTGCATATGTGACTTGATACATTGAATTGGACCTACAAAATGGCATAGCATTATGGAAATTGCTTTCTAATGTGGATGACAGCTTTTGTCTGACACACGCCCAAAAGTTATGGGAAACCGACGACCATGAATCCGAGCCAAGGGACCCGACAAAAGCAAAGAATTTGGAAATCTCATGACTTAAAACAACAAAAGAAAAATTTGAAACTTTTTGTTTAAATTTAGGGAAATTAGAGTAGGACTATAATTGGTGAATTTTTATGAGAACCATGGCTTGATTGTACAAAATAATTTTCAAAATCATGGTTAGATTGTTACCCGGAATATTTCTCTAGTTCCCATCCCTTGGTGCCACCAACTTCTTTAAGAGCTTGGCACCACGTCTCTACATCCTTGGAGCTGAATTTCTTCTGATCCTCCATCTCTTGCTTTAATTTCGATATGGCCTTTCCATACAACATGGTTTTCAGCTTCACGTCATATGGATTCACATCATAGAAGATGGGCAATATGACCTTCTTCTCATCTTCTTTAGATTTAGAGGTGTTCTCCACCATCTTCGAAAGCTCGTGGAGGCACCAATGACTTGAAGCATAGTTTTTGGAAAAAATAGCTATGTAGAGCTTGAAATTGTTGATCGCTTGTAGAAGGTTACCACAAATTCTTTCACCTGGTCGAAGCTCTTTGTCATCGATGAAAACATGAATCCTGGCATCTACCAAGGCATGATAGAGGCTGCTGGTGAATCCACGACGAGTATCTAGTCCCCTAAAACTCAGGAACACCTGAAACTCGCTTCCCTGTAATATTGCTGGTGCTTGAGCCTATCTCTGAGCTC
The DNA here is from genome assembly GCA_014182695.1 of Eucalyptus albens. Taxonomy (NCBI): domain Eukaryota; kingdom Viridiplantae; phylum Streptophyta; class Magnoliopsida; order Myrtales; family Myrtaceae; genus Eucalyptus; species Eucalyptus albens. Next base: position 24,844,586 of record CM024652.1, read on the forward strand.
GCCATAGGAACTCAATTCGCAAACGCCGCTGACTCTATTGAAATACTTCAAGGCAATTTCGGATAAAGCCTTGCGGCTCTCGATTGCAATTAGAGGGCTTTGAATCGGACCTTTTGGCAACAATAATAATACATTCAGTGATGGAAAGAGCTTTTATTACATTATTAATGTGAAAAGTTTCTCCACCAGATCATCCTCCCTCAAAAATTTACAAAAGGAGAACCCGTGCATTACATTAGAAAAAGGAAAAATGGATATTTAATTATATGATATAAACGATGAAGCCTGATGCCACTTTCGTTAGTTAGAGATACCATTTTGGAGGTTTGTATTGCGTGGTTCATGGAGTTTAATTGAAAATTTCACGGACAAAAACTCTTGATTCCATTCGACACAAAAACACAAGAAGGCAACTCGTAGCGGGTGCAACTTCCAATTCATAGTTACTAAAGTCAATGGCTTTATAAAAAAAAATAAGGTGGAGACAATAATGAATCTGTACCTTTTCTATAGTTTCACATATTTAAAATCCCAATCCAATATTGTAAAATAACAATTTATCTATATAAATGCATAATAACAAAATATTTCCAAAGAATCACCTCTCATTTGAAAAATGCTCCACCTAAGCACTACCCAAGCATATACTTACTACTTATTATGAAATATTTAATTTGATCTCTTCATCTTAAAGACTTACCTTTTATTATAATTAATTGACTATAACCACTCAAGTATTCTCATTAAATGTGCCTTTATATTAAATAGCAAATGATTGTGCAAATCTTTTTCAACACTTATTTCCTTATTGTTGTTAACTGCTAGAATGTGAACATGGTTGTTGACATCTAAATTTATTGTGTTAGATTGTGCATTTTTTTTTTTTTAACTAGGGACCAAATTTGCCAATAACACTATAATTCAATCCCTAACCAAGAACACCTAGCTCGCATGATTTTTGCATTTGTTCCTCACATTCGTGATTAGATGCATGTTGATTTTGATGCCTAGGGCCCGGCATCAAAACAATCTTGGACCGACGAAGATGATAGGCACTTTTGATTCCCTCCAATCTCTGAAGAAATATTCAAGGCCACTCAACATTACTCGATTGATTTTCTCCTTCTAAGTTGATCCATTTTTGTGCGTACCATTAAACCTCAGCTAACCTCATCGCTTTAGCCTTACTGGGGACATGAAACTAAGTTAACATATGGGCCATCTAGTCAACAATCGACCAGGAGTTTCACCTGGGACCAGAGAGCGAGAGCGTGCGAAACAGAAAAGAAAAGAAAGCAGAGTAGAGGGTAGTCTTGGCATTAGGAGGAAATAGCAAGAGTAGGACAGTTTATCTCGCTGCATATTAAAAGTGAATTATTAGGTGAACAGCCCGAGGATAGGAGAGGACAACATGCGGGGAATGTTTATCATTTTCTCGCCTGTTCCTCCGTTAATCTCACGTGCTAGCCAATTATTGCTGCCATCAAAGCCAATTCGTTTTGAAACCCCCCTTCACAATAGTCGTTTTGACCCTGCACGGCCTGAACAATCGTCTCCTCTCGAATCTCTCGACTGAGCCATCGCTCGATGAGCTCATCGCTTCCCCACCTGTCTAGATAAATCCCCGCCTTCCATCAGCAGCATGGTCGTTGCGTCACCCCGCGTTCCATGGGTTACTCCTCCCTCGTGGCTGCTCTTCGCCAACACTATGTTAGGAAATCACTGTCGATTTCAGAAAAAAAAAAAATGCAAACAAACAGTCCACCAAGACTAAATATAATAATAAAATAATATAATCGAAAGAACACAACATAAAATTTATTATCGAAGTTCATCCAAACTTGATTATGTTTTTCAGAGAAGCTTTGCAAATCTACCAGACTTTGAATAAAGTTGAAATATGGCATGATCTTTCATGAGATCAAAGCACAAATATAGTTCTCAAAGAAAAAACACACTTTTTTTTTTTCTTTCTCTCTATTTTCCTTTCAGCCCTCGACGGCTAACATTTGACTATGGCTGATGTAAAGTGTAACTTTTAACCTAAAAGCAAAACTAATAGAAAAAGACAAAAAAAACCCTAAAATTTTTTTGGCTTCACTCGCCAACAATCTCACTTAAAGAAAAATATACCAATGCACCAAGCAACTTAGCATTCATCTACTTAAAAATCTAGTAATTGAAATTTGTGCCTCTACGACAGTCCTCATCAATTAAGATAAAATAGTACAAATCGTAATGTTGACTCCTAAATTTTCCAGTTCATATAAGATTTAATTGTATAGAAAATTAAGAATTAATTTTTAACCCCTAAACAAAAATAGTTTTCATTGGAATTGCATATTATATAGACATTATAAGCATTTACATTACGATGTATATAATTTATAAGAAAAATGGAAAAAATAAAAATAAAAAAATTAACTAATTGATTAAAAATCATTATTTAAAAAAGAAATAAAAAGAAAAGAAAAAGTGAGATCGGGCCAGGGTTGGGCCGGCCCAGCCTTCTTTCCCCCTTCTTTTCTGCCTTTTCTTTTGCCTAGGCCCAGCCCGGCCCACTTTTCCTTTTCTTTTCCCCAAGCCTAGCCTCTTTCTTCATCTTCTCCCTCACGAACTCCCACTCGCTCATGCTCACGCGTTCTGCGAAAAAAAAAAAAAGGAGGATGAAGGATGGAAGCAGAGGCGAGATGGGGAGTGATATTGTAATGTGGACTACATTAATTGATATTGTAACGTTTTTATGGTTACCGTAAAAACATGGTTGGTCTAAGGTGAGATAGAAAGTTTCTTAATTAGTCTAATATAGGGTTGGCTAATGTGGGCCGAGTTAAGTCCGGCCCATAATGAGGGGGTCTAGCTGGAAACTTTATAATTAGTGCTTAAGGTCTCTCCTCTAACCATAATTCTCACATGTATCCTTACCTAAGGGGCGTTTACCTAACGCTAAACGTGAGGGCTGCCTTATTAAAACAGTGATACGGAGGGCAATAGAGGAGAAGGACTTTGATGCGTGGATCCCCTTGATGAGTGGGTAATCCCTTTCGCTTCCGCTTTCTCTTCGATAGATCCCAAAACAAGTGTGTTAATCTTTCTACTCAATTATGCATGTTCATGTTCTAGTTATGGAGACCTTGGGATTGCGCAATTTGCGTCCAACATGCAGAGCAACCATAAGCCTAGAACTCAAATGCATAAGTTTTTTGCCCTAATTTGTGATTTTCGAGAGTTTTTGTTTAATAAAAATTAAATTAAATCACAAATTCGGACTGGGCTCGACGATACGAGCAAGAAGGTTGGCGGCGCGCCAGTGGGGAGACTCGTTGGATTCTTATGCCCATCTTCTATTTTGTGGTATATTTATTTTACATATTTGATAATTTTATGAATGTGAAAATACATATAAAACCCTAAATACATGTATTTTTAATGTATTTTTACGTATTTTGATATATTTTTATGTGATTTTGGAAATACAAGTGTTGGGTTACATGTATGTTATCACATAAACATTATAAATGTGTGATTCATTAATAAAAATTAAACTTTATTATGAATTGAAGTTGTCTTAATGAGATACAACCATCATGAGCAATAATGAATCAGCTGTCAAGCTTGTCGATTTGGTGTATCATGTATTGCTATTTATATTAACTTATCATAGATCCTCTAGATCAACATTCTTTTTACATTGTTCTGATAATTTGTAATCATGGTACATAAGATATGCTTTCTTCTATGTTATAAGAAGTTTCTTGTATTGCTATGATTGGTGATCTCATTGGAGTCTGTCTTTCAGGTTCCTTGTGTGTGTGTGTGTGTGTGTGTGATTTTTATTAATGAATAAAACAATGTAATTAGCATAATATGTGATTTTAGTGATTTATTACCCCTATCATTAAAGTTAAAATCACACGTAAATGGTGTATATGAAATATAAAGTTTATATCCATGATATAAAGAGTTTCATGGATTTAATTGAGTTGTGACTACCAAAGTGGCACGCTTGATTGGGTTTGAAAAATTTTGGTCTCGTATGATTGATTGAGATGTCTCCTGGTCTAATGCATAGTCATACTCTCAAAGGAGGTGATTGTGTATTAGTTCATGGAGGGATACATGATGTTGTAGTGGAGGAGTGACTTATCATAGTGGTTCATATGCCAAAATGTGATGAATTCACGAAGATTGAAATATATATTCTCATAACCGATATCATGTGGGGAGTGTATAACTGCATGTCATGTATTTTACCCAAAAATGATTATATGATTATGTGTGTAACTTCCTGAATGTATACTTGTACGTCAAGTTACATAGTGCTCACATGATGCTAATTATATACATTACTTATTTTTTAGTTATATTTTTTGTAATTAATAACTCCATTATTATTATTGAGATTTTTACTACTTCAAATTTTAAGTAGTTAACATATGATTTGTTGTTTGGGAAAATAGCAATCGAATTTGCTTACTGTCCATGAAACGTTCTATTCAGGAACATTTGAAAAACGGTTTGCTTGCTAACTGCACTGTTAAAAAATGATGGAAGCATTAATGGCTTGAAATTATATCATGTCTAATACCGAAATTAGGACACATCTGTAAAGATTGTGTTTAAGTCCTAATGATATATATGTCTCATATAAGGTTGAAAATGTTGTTTCACAAATTTTTGGTTTAAGGAATAATTAAGTAAAATGATTGAGGTAAAGAATAAATCAGTTAGAATTAGTCTTAAAGGTTGTCAGACCTAACAGTGGCAGTGAGTATTTTGGCAAGTATGACAATGCAGAATAACTTAAAGGGTCATTTGTCAAATATTTGATCAATTCTGGGGTGGTAACTTAATTTATTATGCCCAAAAATCCTGACAAAGAGATTTGGACGAAAGGCATAATGCACCATAATGAACATAGTGATGAGTATGGTGAGTAAGACTAATTTATCCGGTCTACTGTAGGCTGATATTTTGAAAGCAACATTTTCACATACAAAAAACGTGTTTCTTACTAAAGTTATTTCATAAACTTTTTTTGAATTATGGATTAGACATAATTTTAACTTGAATCATATTAAAATATAGAGGTGTCATGCAAAAATGAGATTGTCTAATCCAATATTAATTGCGTTGAAATTCAGATCCACTTGGAACTATTTTGCATCTTACATAAATTGTTTAAAGGGATATTGATTTTATAACCCTAAATAAGGTACAAGAATTATGCAATCATATATAGTAAAGTTTCTAGAGTTCGATGTAATTATGGAGGATAGCTATTCTCAAACTATTAAGGATAATAGTACGATGGAGGTTATTGTGTCTTTGTCTTTGCTTATACAAACAATTGTGGAACCTCTTGTACCATAAACTAAACTTGTTAGGGTTCAAAGTACTATTATTGATATAGTTTATGAAGAAAAATTCTCAAACCTCTCAGGTGCAAAATGAAATAGTTGTAGCTTTACTCATGAGATTTGTTAGGGAAAGACGATCAGTTATACCATCAAACTACATAGTCTATTTATGAGAGCATGACCGCAATATCTGCTACATTGTTGATTTAGCGACATTTATAAATGTTGTTTATTATCCTTAATCAAGTATGTGATTAGATGCCATAAAGTACGATATGCAATCTATGAAACATCTTAGTGTTTGGAAATTTATTGACTTGCCTAAATATCACAAGTTCATTAGTTGCAAATAGGCGTACAAAACTAAAAGAATTTCAAAGAAAGATTGTGGAATTTAAAACCAAACTGGCAGTTAAAGTTTTCACTCTAAAAAATTGGTGGATAGTTAGTAGTGAAGAAATAATTATTTTTTATAGTATTTTTAAAGATTATTTCAGAGTGAACGTGGTATTAATAGTTTATTTTTTATATGGAGTTACGTTAAATAAATACAAAATCTATATAGTGCAACTTGAGGATTTTGTAGCAGATTCAAGTAAACTTATGTGTAGAATGAAAAGTCTTATTCATAATTTTAAGTAAGTTTTCAGACAATATTATTAAAGTTTTATAGTGTTGTTATTTTGTTCAATTAGAAACAAAGTAATTCAAGATATTACAAGGTCAGTGGGAGGAAATTTATTTTTCTTATACTCTATATATATGATATTTTGTTTACAAGTAGTGACTTTGAGACATATTTTATCCTTTGTACTAAGGTTCGTAAGAATTGATCTCATCATGTATATTGGATTTTATTAAATTTATCCTGGAGGACATTTGCTGTTCGTATTTTGGAAATATTCAATATATATCACTGCAAGCCAGGAATTGCTCCTGTCATTAAGGGTGATGGATTGAATCTATCAAATTGTCCTTATTTAAATATTAAGAAAATCCAATTAAAGGGTATACCTTGTGTTAGTGCACTTAAAAGTATAATGTATGCTCAAATTTACACTAGATTAAATATCGTCTTTGCGACGGGACTTCTAGGTAGACATTAATTGAATTCAGGACTCGATCACTGCATTGCTGCCAAGAAGGTTTTAAGGTACTTAAAGAGGACAAAAGATTATATGCTAACTTACAGACAAGTTCAACTCTTGCAGCTAGTAGGGTATTCAGATATAAACTTTGCTGGCTGATAGGATGACATGTGATCAATAATGGAATAGATATTTATGTTAACGGGAAGTGCAGTAAATAAAATTCTATGTCATCTTTTACTATGGAAGCATAGTTTGTAACATTCTTTTAGGCTGTTACTTTGGCTAATAGGCTCCAGAACCTCATTAAGGAGTTGACCATTTTTAACTTTATGGATAGACTCAAGTGGTTATATTGAGACAATAAATTTCTAGTATTTTAATAATAAATGTCTTAAAGGGTTTAAATATATGGCAGTCAAATTTTTGACCATAAAAAAATTGTATAAAAATGTAACATTATAATATAGATCATATTCCTACAGATGATATGGTTGCAGATCCACTAATTAAAGGCCTACGCCCGTGTGTATTTGAGCGACATGTCATTAGCATGGGTCTAAGAGTATCTTGGGTGCTGTTGTTTAGTATGAGCTATTTTGGGTTTACTCCGATAAAGTTCACATATGTGTTCACTACACTTAGTAATGATTTGATATGTATCAAATTTTACATTCAATAAAATATTTTTAAATTTGTTGTTATTATGTTGAATACATATTGATAAAGCCCCAAGGTACTATATAAACCTTGAATGAAGATTAGGGGCATCCGATTATTAGCCTTGTGCATATACCTTGTTATACTTAAAGAAATGTTAACTATAAGGACAAGACATATGTGGGTTCATTGGAACCATAAAAATATTCTCTAGTAGCACAAATTTTTTGTAATGCTTAAGATAAGAGAATTGTGACTAACAAATGAGATCTCTCTATGAGAGATGTTATCCATTTGCCACACTACCATATTGAATCCATATCAATAAAGTTGAAAGCATTTGTGACCATGGAATGCTCTGTGTGTATATATATAGTTATCGTCATGATTTGGTGCTTGAGACTTTATGGGATAGGACTGACTATTAAGAATTATCTCTAGAGCAATGTGCGTACATACAGTACAATTTCAATTAATATAGTCTAAGTGGGAGAATGTAAGAGTTTTCCTAATGTGGATTACATTAATTGATATTGTAATTTATCGTTTTTCAATTATTGTAAAACGGGATTGATTTAAGGTGAGATATAATGTTTCTTAATTAGTCTAATATGGGACTGGCTAATATGGACCAAGTTGACCTTGCCTGTAATGAGGGGATCTGGTTAGAAACTCTATAAATAGTGCTCAAGTCTTTCATCTAATCCTAATTCTCACATGTATTCTCACATAAGGAGTGTTAACCTAGCGCTAAAGGGTGAGGGGCCGTCTCATTGAGCCAATGATACGGAAGGCAATAGAGGAGAATGACTTGTGCGTGGAACATTGATTTTCCACTTCTGCTTCAAGAACGATGTATCCCAAAACAAGTGCGTTAATCTTTCTACTCAATTATGCATGTTCTTGTTTTAGTTATGAATATCTTGAGATTGCATAATTTGCATCCAACAGTCACGCTCCGACGCCCTTTTTTATCCTTTTCTTTACTGCTCTGTTTTTGCCCTATTTCCGCGCGCCAGCCCGAGCTCACGGTTGTCCGGCTCGCGAACTCCCCTCCCCTTCGCCCTCATGTTTTGATATTGTCGGTCTGGTGGGTCGTATGTCGAGAGGACCGTGCGAGTTTGAGTCCCAGCTGAGCCGGGAGACCCCTCGTTCAGTGTTGCGTTCTATTGCTATGTCCTGTGACGCTTGGCGTTATGGGCTCGGCCGTTTAGTTGCTTGCCCCTGACACCGCCGTTGTTTAATTTGTTTTGTGTTTCGGGCTTCAGGTCGATAGTAATGGAGGCCTGTTACTGTGGTTCGGCCATGCTGGCTGTTGCCAAGAGTCCAGAGCCGTCGAAGTGAGAGCTGTATCAGGCCGAGGGCGTCGGCTTACAGCCATTTGGACAAGACAGTGGCAGCGGGAGGTCAGAAGCAATTACGTTAGAAGGCTTATAATTAGGTTTAATTAGCATGGGCTTAAGTTAGTTTAGTGGGTTTAGGTTGTTTATGTTTTCATGGGAGTTAAAAAGTATTGGTTTTGGGCTCAACTAGGTTTTATTAAGTTTGGGTCTAGTTCTTGTTATATTTGGACCGTGATTTTCAGCTCGATTTATTTTATGCTGTGTTTATTTAACAAATTTTTGATACAAGAAAAGCTTTCTAGTAAAACATTTTCTAGGAATATGGTTAGTTTTTCCCTTGTTTGGTAATATACAATCAAAATGTTTTTCAATGTTTGGATACTATTTCAAATGATTTCAATCTTATTATTTTACTTTAATAAAAAAAATCGAATTTTTTAATTTTTAGAAAAATTGAAATTTTCAATTATTTTGTTCTTGTCTTTTATTATTTTTATTTCTTTTTTGCAAAATTGAATTTTTAATTTTCTGAAGAGACAATGGATTCTCATTAAAGTGACCATCATCCAAACCTTAGAATATACATACAGATAAACTCTTCACGAGAAGATGCACAACATCCTTTGCACGTGATTACCCTCAATCGAGCAGTCCACAAAAGCATAGCAACATAACTAGACTAGTTATTCAAACAGTCAGACAAATGCAAGAAAGCAGATCCCTTATACAACTATTACCATATGAAGCTCGAACTCATGCTCTACGCAAAGATCAATCACACGATTACATTCAACTGTGTCACCAACTACCACTCTGACCAAAAAGCTAAAAAAAAAAAACACACCAACTCGCCACACCATTCTCACCTGCTATTTAGCGATTGGCTAGTGATCCAGAGATTGAGTTCAAGCCCATGACTCCTAGCACTGATGAAGTTAATGAATGCACTAAATTCCTCCAGCTGTGCGGCACTGAAGAAGAAAATGTGCACAAGAGTGAAAAGTGGCATTGGAGAAGGGCTTGAAGCTTCAAGCTCACGAATGACGGAACCTGGGAAAAGAGAGACGACAGCAAACGACAGACTTAAGCTTGCAAGGAGCGAGCGAGGATTGGGCGTGGAGCCACTGTGGAGCGAGCGACAGCGATTTGCTTGAGCAGCAGTAGAAAGGAAGAACTCTAATCCCAATTCGATTCGCAATTATATTTCATTTTGTCTAGGACTGGTTCATAGCCTAACAAGCACCAGTTCCGATGCATTACACTCCAATAACCCAGCATCATTATTAATTTTTTATTTTCAAAATCTTTTGAAATATGGGGAATTGTTGGATATTTCAATAATATTTTGAAATATTTACAATAATAGCTTCCATAAAAGTTATGATCGCATTGAAAACCATCATTATTTTTAACGGTCACATAACGTTTTCTTAACAGTCATATAATGGCTTTTCAATCGTAACGTTTCATTTATTTCTTAAATAAATCCTTCATTATTTTACAACGGCTCTTTTAACGGTTCTATTTTGTCTAAATATAAAAATAAAATCTCATAAGACAATCAAAAAAAATATACATTGAATGAAACAAAGAATATTCTTTCTTTTAAATCATTCTGAATCTTCTCTCTAAAAGACTCCCAATTGCCGTGATAAGTACCACATCTGCGGCTGAAGATATCATCAGATGTTATGTCGATCTGGCATTCATTCGGTATTTTTGAGCTCGATGCATAAAACATTTCTTTAGAGTATATATTCCCATGAACTCTCAACGGCCGCAAAAACTATAATTCGTGAATGCCCTCCATACTCAGCAGCCTCCAACAGGAGTCAATATGTAACCTCTTCAAATTCTTCGAGTTTGACAAACCTTTTATCCTTCGTAATGAACCGCAGCCTTCAACAGTAAGTATTTCCAATGATTCCAACGGAAAAATAAAATCGATAACTTCTACCTTCCGGCACCTCCCCATATGGAATTCTGGAAGCATCTTCAGCGAGCTTAGGAAAGGGAACTTTCCCCTCCAAGATTCAATCAACTCCGGAGGTCGTACCTCATTGTACCTCAAGTCCTTCAGCAGAAAACGCCTGCTTGGGGCATATGAGATATCGAGAAATGGAACATCAAGTTGCTTGTACACCTCGTTTTCTCTCAATTTCTCCATTGGAGGAGGCCCGCCGAAATGTACATGTTTCACTTGAGCGTGGTAAAGCTTTTTTTTTTTTTTTTTTTTTTTTTGGTCGGTACTATCAAGTTTGACGGTAGTTGTTTGAGGGTTCGGAAATCCAGTCCAGGTAGAGTAAGATCTTTCATTAGAGAAAGGGAACCCAACTCTGTAGTTGGTGCACGGATATTAAATAAGCAAAAGTGCAGCTTGTTTAGTTTAGATAACCTCCGATCCACCTTAAGTCACCAATTGGAAGTACATTTGAATTGTGCAACCAATTGGCACTGTCATCAGATAGAAACAATTCAACTAGATTAGTAAGGTTTGAGAGGTTAGGGACAGTCAGCAACGATTTAGATATCAGCCGTAGAGTGGTCAAACTTCTAGGAAACTCAGGCCACTCTTTTATACTATGATCATGCTCCAAATTCAAGGTTTGGAGGTGAAGCATTTTGTTCATTGTACTGGGCATTTCCACAATTGGTGTATATGATACATTGGAAGATGACAGGCTCTGTAGTCTACCAATGGAATTTGGTAATCTTGTAATTTGCTTGCATGATATATCCAGCTTCGTCAATGACTCTAATTTTGAAATTGAGTCGGGGAGCTCGCCCAAGTTATCACATTTACTAAGAGAGAGGTGTCAAAGATTCTGTAGCTCTCCAATTTGTTCAGGTAATTTTTCAAGTTTCAAACATGACTCAATACTCAAGTCAGTCAACCACCTCAAATTCCCAATAGAGCAGTCAATTTTCTTCAAAGATGGACAATGACAGATAGTCAACTTCTCTAAAACTAAGTATTTGCCAAAGGTTGGTGTCCCACGTATGGGGTAATTATATTGAAGATTAAGAACCTTCAATTTTGTTGCCCCCTACAAAAGCCAATGAAACATCAAGATAGATAATTAAATGTCTATACAAGAACTAGATATGGATTTAGGCTCCCAACTAGGGTCATATGTCATTCAATTCTCTCACTAACTGAGAAAATTAGACTATAAATCCATCAAATTTTGTCCTTCATTGAATGAGAAAATTAGATCAGTAGGGAAACTCACGAACCTTGATTAGGTAACTGATCTCATCTTCGTCGAGGTTAGAGAAATGAATATTCACCAGAACCACGTTTTCCAGAGCCAAATTGGATGGCGAATAACCTATATCGACCCTAATGATCTCTTTCAACTTGGCAAGATAGCCCATGAAGCCACCTTCCCAAAGTACGTTACTTAACCAAAGAAACTTGAGATGTGGGAATTGTCTAAGTTGCTCCACCGTGATAGTTGTAGGATTGTTGGAGGACGTTTGCAAACAGAGTGCTTGAACGCTTTCCTTAATCTGCCAATGACATTGAGGAGCAGGCGCAGGAGTTTATTAATAATCCCACAATTTAATTCGTCGAAAGGAAGAAAAAAATTAATCAATTAAGTAGCTCCCAATTCAGAAACATGATTAAACCCTCAATTACGAACATGGTAAGCAATTTTCTATTCAAATTTGGTCATACTTTATCTCTATTGACCTTAATGCGCAAATTATTTCATCTCCACCCCCCACAACCTGGTACGCTCTTGTATAGCAATTGCCCTTCCAAGATCTCTAAACTAATCATGCATCCAAAATTGATCATTTTCTAAAACCTTTATCATGCGCCTGTTAATAAGGACATGAATAGCATACTCTGCCTTAAACCCACAACTTTTTCATTGGTAGATCAGATTAGTCTTCTTCCAACCGATGAAAAAGCATCCAATATTGAGAAATATGTGTTGTTGGTCCGGCTCCAAGGCATTATAGCTAATCCTCAGCTTTTCTAACACATCCCTATGAGGTGTTTCCCTTAGCTTCTCAAGTGTCTCTTCCCATATTGTTTCCTCTTTTTGACCAAATAGCAATGAACCTATAGCTTCAAGAGCTAAAGGTAGTCCACCCGTAGTTGAGACAATGCCTTTGGAAAGAGTGTAATAATTAGTAGGAGGAGAGCTGTCATGAAAGGCATGCCTACTAAAAAGCTGGAGTGCATCTATTTTGCTCAACCCTCCATTTCATAATGCAAGATTTTACACTTAAATCCCCTGATTTTTAGAACGTTTTTGTCCCTAGTGGTAATAAGTATCCTTGTACCATAATACAAAGAGTTCACTTCAATTAGTTTTTGGATTTGCTTGTCCTCAACATCATCCAACACGATTAGCATCTTCTTGTTGCAAATTGTTTGTCCAATCATAGTGATCCCCTAATCCATTTATCAATGTTAGGAGCTACTCCAGAGGTGGAGATATTGGACAATAATTTTCTTTGCAACTTGACCAATGGCTTTTGCCGTTTCCCTCACATCTTCAACAAAGATGCAGTTTTTTCCAAAGTGAGGACATAGTTGATTGAAGATAATTTTGGCGAGTGTTGTTTTACCAATACCACCCATACCGTAGATTCCAATGAGCCGCACACCACCAGAGTGGATGTCTAATAAATTGTTTGTGGCTGCTATTCGATCCTCCATTCCAACTAAATCTTTGGTCACTTGTCTTTGTCTTGTCATGAGCCTGATCACCACCTCCTTAACAACCGACTTGATAAGATCCCCATGGCTGCCACAAAGTTGAATAGTTTCAATTGAGAAAAGGCAACAAATTTGCATGTTCACCAACCATCTAATAAGCATCCGAATGGGAACGCGATCGAGTTTAGGATATATAAAGATTCAACATTACCTCCAAAGCTTCAGAACATGATGAATTACAAAGTTGAACATCCATCACAAGTTTAAGTTGAAGGAATAGAGGAAGAGATATGTTTGATCTTCATATCAAGTAGAAGAATCAAAATTTCTAGAAAAAAAAAGTGGAATAATCAGAATATAAACGTTGATGAATTATTGTAATAGCAAATTTACTCGCTTCTTTTGATGTGGAAAAGAACTTTGCAAAGGCAATAGTTCCTTAGAGTGCGTTTGGTTGGACTTTTGGAAAGAGCATTTTGGAAAATACAAAGGACTTTAGATTATAACAGTTTTGTAAAATGCAAATTGCATTTGGTAAACTGTAATCTAAAAGTCCACTGTAAAGTACCTTTAAGTAAAATAGTGTTTGGAAAAATTTACATTTATAAATGAGTTTTGTGATTAAAAAAGAAAAAAATAGTTGGTTGGCAAAGGGTAAGCAATCGTCGACAATTGAAATCTAACGCCGGTGGCGACGTCTTAGGTTGAAGACCTTAGGCTATTGTTGGAGACCATCGATAAGAGCCGCCTAGGGTCGGGCGACCCCTGACGAGGGTCTTGTAAGGCTACCTGAGGTTGCGTGACCTCGGCAAGGGTCGCTTGATCGTGCGCCACTAAGATCGCATTGTCAAATTCATCATCAAAACATCTTCTCCTCCTCTCGCATCTTAACCACCATCATCTTCTCCTCCATCATCTTTTGCACCATCTCGCAATCTCTCTTCTTGAGGACCATGAAGAAGTAGAAGCCCAGTAGTCCAACGCCGAAGGGCTCGCCCCTCTTCGACCTCTTGTTCAAGGAGATTGTGTCCATCCTCATCTTCCTCAACCAGGACGTGCTCAACTGCAAGTAGGGGTGAGCATCGATTCAAGGTCAACCCTGGATCGACCCTGGACCGGCCCAACCCTACTGGTCCCGGTTTGGTTCTCAAGGAGACTAGGTCGGTCATTGGTCCTCGGATTCTTGGACAAGTACTATACGGGTTGTTCCTCGGTCCTGGGAGTTCAGAGTTAGTTCAACCCGGACCAACTCTAATTATATATATATTATATCTAATATATTATTTATAATTTTTTTTATAGAGAAAACCTTAAAATAAACGACGTCAACAATATTAAATAGCTCTTTAGTGAGGAATTCAAGTAATTTTATATTGTTCTTTAATAACTTAAATTTTTAATATCTTTTACGACGTCAATAGTCAAAATTTACGAATGGGGAAAATGTTTTTATAAGAAGTCCTCACGGCGTCCAAAATGGCATAAATGACTTCTTATCGCATCCTCCTTTAGTACTTGTTCTCTTCTGTCTTATTTGTCATCTTAGTCTTCAATTTGCCAAAATCGAAGAAAACAACTTCTCCGCTCGTCACTCGACACTCGCCTCGCTTGCTTTGGGTCACTCGTGCCACTCGCCGCTTGATGCTCGCTTAGCTTGTTGCTCCCCGCTTGACACTCGATGCTCATTCTGCTCAACGCTTATCCCACTCTACCTTCATCACTTGCCTTTCTTAGCTGACCTCGCTCGTCATTAAACTTATTATGTCAATCCGGTCCTTAGTTTTCCTTTCAAAGAGTACAAAAAATGAAATAAAAAATTATTAGTTAGTTCTGGGTTAACTCTAGAATTGGATTGAATCCATTGGGTCAATCCGGTCCTCAATTGTTTTTTCAAGAAGTACAAAAAATGAGATAATCCCGGGTTGATCGTAGAACCGAACTGAACCCACTGTGTCGGTCTAGTCCTCGGTCCCAAGCTCAATCAGATCGATCCCCGGTCCCAAAAATTGAGGGCCGGCATTGTGCAGGTTGGCCCTAGGGTTAGGGGGTGGACTAGCTCAACCCGGACCATGCTCACCTCTAACTGCAAGTCCTCCCTCTCGTTTGCCTCTCCTTCCACGCCATCGATCTTGCCACCACAAGTCTCTCTGCCCCCTTTACGTTAAGCACCTCCCCACTGCCTTCGCTTGCTACCCTAAGGCCGCTAGCCTCGACCTCTCCCTTTACCCCTGTGTCACCGACGCCTCCCTTGCTGTCATCGCCACTACTCGCGAGGACTCCCTCTGCTCCCTCGACCTCTCCGAGTGCAGCTAGGCTATTGGGTTACAGTGGCCCAAACCTAGATCTGGGTCTCGACGGCTCAGTTTTGGGTCCTCGCCGTGACTTAGGGCAACATAGATTTGGGCCATTGCAACTCACGAGGGGTTGCACGACCTAGATCGGCGAGCTCTCACCATGGTCACGTGGTGCGGCAACCCACAGAGGTTGCTTGACACAACCAGGCTACTGGGTTACGATGGCCCAAACCTAGATCTGGGTCTCGATGGCTCAGATTTGGGTCCTCGCCGTGTCCCAAGGCAACCTAGATCTAAGTCGTGGCAACCTAGATTTGGGCTATCGCAGCTCACGAGGGGTTGCATGACCTAGATCGGCGAGCCCTCACCATGGTCACGTGGTGCAGTGACCTGTAGAGGTCACTTGACCCTCCAACAACAATTGCCTATGTCGCTGCGACCACGCTGACATCTCTCGAGCCGTCATCGGCCCATGTAGCTAGGTACAACCAAGCCAACCACGGGGAACGGGGAAGATGAATAGCATCACAAAACGAGGGTAAAAATGGAAAAATAAAAAAGTTGGTGAGGACAGTTTCGGGAAAAAAAAGTTGCACAGTATCAACTGGCATGCCCAGAAGCTGAAAGCCCAAGGTAGCCTCTACTTGCCTTGGGCTTTTAGCCTTCCAAATGCCCACTTTTCTTCAAGGGGATTTGCAAATTTTTTTCTAAACACCCAATATTTGGCCCAAGGGATTTTGGGTGTCTAAAGTCGCTTCCAAATGCTACTCCCGAACGCACCCTTAATCAACTTCTCTAGCATTCAATAAAAATCTTAAGACATACATGGATTAAATTAGCATAAAAAAGATGAAACAAAGCCAAATTTTTATACGATAGAGATTAGATGAAAAACAACTCGTGATTTAAAACAATAAAAGAAGAATTTGAAACTTTTTGTTTAAATTACGGAAATTAGAGTCGGACTATAATTGATCAATTTTTGTAAGAACTACGGCCTGATTATACAAAATAATTTTCAAAATCATGGTTAGATTGTTACCCTGAATATTTCTCTAGCTCCCATCCCCTGGTGCCATCAACTTCTTTAAGAGCTTGCCGCCACGTCTCTACATCCTTGGATCTAAATTTCTTCTTCTAATCCTCAATCTTCTGCTTCAAATTCAATATGGCATTTCTATACAACATGGTTTTCAGCTTTACGTCATCAGGTTTCACATCATAGAAGATGGGCAATATGACCTTCTTCCCATCTTCTTTAGATTTAGAGGTGTTCTCCACCATCTTCGCAAGTTCGCGGAGGCACCAGGGACTTGAAGCATAATTTCTGGAGAAGATGGGTATGTAGAGCTTGCACAAGTCAATCGCTCGCAGAAGTTTGCCACTAATTCTTTCACCCACTCGAAGCTCTTCATCATCAATGAAAACACGAATCCCGGTATCTATCAAGGCATGATAGAGGCTGTTAGTGAATCCACGATGAGTATCAAGCCCTCTATAACTCAAGAACACCTGGTACTGTCCTCCCAACGTATCATCCGTGCTCGTTCCTGCCTCTGAGTTCCCCATGGGCGCTCACTTCACACTTAGCAGGGCTTAGCAGGGTCTCTTTAATAGGCACTGTTTAAATAGCTTTCCATCTATCACATTCTACAGGGGATAGGCAATTTGCACAAAGCCGAAGATGGTTTGCGGTTCTTGAAGACAAGTTGGGGTCTTTAACGTTAATCATGACGAAGACTTTCGTAAGATCCTTGTTGAAAAAACATTACCTCTCCCATATTTAAATGTATTCCCGTTTGCCATAAACAACACGCACGGGTAACTTCGCAGCTGTTGCATATAGTCAATAAAGTCCATAGCTTTACAATTAATGAGATGGAGGACAGTAATGGAGACGTACCTTTTTACACGCCCTATTTCTTCTAAGTTTCTTCTTGGTGATTTTCCCTTTGTGCTTTTGAACTTTTGGATTAAATAAATCTGACTCTCAAATATTCAATTCATTTATGATTTCACACTATGAAATATATAATTTGATCTCTTTGCCTTAAAGATTTACCTTTAATCATAATTAATTACTTTCAACAAATATTCTCATAAAATGTGCCTTTATATTAAAAAGCAAATAATTGTGCAAATCTTTTACAACACTAACTTCCTAATTGACAACTATTGGAACTTGAACATGGTGAAGTTGATGCGGTTTGGACATCAAACTAAATCAAACTAAGTCGATGGCTTTATAAAAAAAATAAGGTGGAGGACAATAATGAATGTGTACCTTTTCTATAGTTTCACATATTTAAAATCCCAATCCAATATTATAAAATAACATTTTATCTATATAAATGCATAATAACAAAATATTTCCAAAGAATCACCTTTCATTTGAAAAAATGCTCCATCTAAGCGCTACCCAAGCATATACTTACTACTTACTATTTACTATGAAATATTTAATTTGATCTCTTCATCTTAAAGACTTGCCTTTTATTATAATTAATTGCCTGTAACCACTAAAGTATTCTCATTAAATGTGCCTTTATATTAAATAGCAAATGATTGTGCAAATCTTTTTCAACACTTATTTCTTTACTGATAACTACTAGAATGTGAGCATGATTGTTGACATCTAAATTTTCGTGGTTAGATTGTGCGTTTCTTAAAAAAAATTAGAGACCAAATTTGCCAATAACGCTATAATTCAATCCCTAAACACCTAGCCCACACGATTTTTGCATTCGTTCCTCACATTCGTGATTAGAAGCATGTTGATTTCGATACCTTGGGCCCGGCATCAAAACAATCTTGGACTGACGAAGATGACAGGCACTTTCGAGTCCCTCCAATCCCTTAAGAAATATTCAAGGCCACTCAACATTACTCGATTGATTTTCTCCTTCCTAGTTGATCCATTTTTGTGCGTACCATTAAACCTCAGCTAACCTCATCGCTTTAGCCTTTCTGGGGACATGAAACTAAGTTAACATATGGGCCATCTAGTCAACAATCGACCAAGAGTTTCACCTGGGACCAGAGAGCGAGAGCGTGCGAAACAGAAAAGAAAAGAAAGCAGAGCAGAGGGCAGTCTTGGCAATAGGAGGAAATAGCAAGAGTAGGACCTGTTCAGACAGTTTATCTCGCTGCCTATTGAAAGTGAATTATTAGGTGAACAGCCCGAGGATTGCAGGGAATGTTTATCATTTTCTCGCCTGTTCGTTCCTCCGTTAATCTCGCATACTAACCAATCATTGCTGCCATCAAAGTCAATTCGTTTTGAAACCCCCTTTCACAATAGTCGTTTTGACCCTGCACGGCCTGAACAATCGTCTCCTCTCGAATCTTTGGACTGAGCCATCGCTCGATGAGCTCATCGCTTCCCCACCTGTCCAGATAAATCCTCGCCTTCCATCAGCAGCGTGGTCGTTGCGTCACCCCGCGATTCATGGGTCACTCCTCCCTCTTGGCTGGTCTTCGCCGCCCAACTTACTAGCGCTATGTTAGGAAATCACGCGTTGATTTCAGAAAAAAGTAACCCAAACAAACTGTCCACCAAGACTAAATATAATAATAAAATAACATAATCAAAAGAATACAACAGAAAAAAGTTAATCCAAACAAGTTTTTGAAACACAAATCTATTGGACTTTGAATAAAGTTCAAATACAGCAATGATCTTTTGTAAGATCATAACACAAATAGAGTCCAAAAAAAAAAAAAAAAAAATCACTTTTTTTCTCTTTTCTTTTTTTCTTTTCTCTCTATTTTTTTTTTTCAACCCCTTGATGGCTAGGGTTTGACTATCACTAATGTAAAGTGTAGCTTTTAACCTAAAAGCAAAACTAATATAAAAGACAAAAAAAAAAAAAAACCCTAAAAAAATTTGGCTTCACTTGTCAACAATCTGCCACTTGAAGAAAAATACACTAATGCACCAAGCAACTTAGAATTCATCTACTTAAAAATCTAGTAATTGAAATTTATGCCTCTGCGATAATCCTCATCAATCAAGATAAAATAGTACAAATTATAATGTTGACTCCTAAATTTTTCTTGTTCATATAGGATTTAATTGTATAGAAAATTAAGAATTAATTTTTAACCCCTAAACAAAAATAGTTTTCACTAGAATTGCATAGTATATAGACATTATGAGCATTTACATTATGATGTATATAATTTATAAGAAAAAAATTGAAAAAATGGAAAAGAAATATAAAAATTAACTAATTGATTAAAAAATATTATTTAAAAAAGAAGAAGAAGAAAAGAAAAAGTGAGATCGGGCCAGGGTCAGGCCGGCCCAGCCTTCTTTCCCTTTCTTTTCAACCTTTTATTTTTGCCTAGGCCCAGCTCGGCCCACTTTTCCTTTTCTTTTCCCCAAGCCCACCTCTTCCTTCATCTTCTCCCTCATGCAAACTCCCCACTCGTTCAGGCTCTGACGCATTCTGCTAAAAAGAAAAAGGAGGACGAAGGGGAAGCAGAGGGAGCGTGAGGAGCGCGGCTTTGTGTCGGGGGCAGGCCGGCACGGCGAGCTGGCGGTGGCAGAGGCGATGCAAGCCTGCCGGGCGTTAGAGGGGGATTCTGGGGGCTCGGACAGAGGGAGAAATGGACGGAGAGAGAAACAGGGAGATAGAGGGGATCCGGTCGAGAGGGAGACCGCGAGTGAGAGAGCAGAAAATTCGCCCCGGCTGAGCGCCGTTCGGCCATCCTCGACACAAACCAGCGTCCCCTAGCCGGTACCACCGAGCCTGCAGTCCCCATCTTTCACGGCGTCCGATTTTTGGTGAGTTTTCGGTTTGGATCCGCCGTTTTCCCATGGTTCTCGGCTTGGCGACACTGAGATGGCCGGCTATAGTTCGATTCGCATTGAGACCGGATTCCGGCCGTCGTCGCCAAGCCGGGTGAGGCCCCCGCGGTCGCGCTCTCCGGCGCCCCTTTTTGGTCCTTTCTTTACTGCTCTGTCTTTGCCCTATTTCGGACACGCCGGCCCAGAGCTCGAGGCCGTCCGGCTCACGCGAACTCCGGCCCCTTCGCCTCCGTGTTTTGATAATGCGGGTCTGGTAGGTCGTATGTCGATGGTACAGTGCGAGTTTGAGTCTCGGCTGAGCCGGGAGCCCCTCGGTCAGTGTCGCGCGCCACCCGCTCGATGAAACGCCTCAACGAGATCTAATTTTCGTCTCCTCCTTTTTTTTTGCCGAAATCGAGTCGTCCGCACTGTTGCGTTCTATTGCTATGTCCCTGTGATGTTAGGCGTTACGGGCACGGCCGTTAGGTCGCTTTGCTGCCCCCGCCACCGCCGTTGTTTAGTTAGTTTTGTGTTTCGGGCTTTGTGGCCGACGATAATGGAGGCTCGTTACTGTGGTTCGGCCATGCTGGCCGTCGCCAAGAGTCCAGAGTCGTCGGAGTGAGAGCGTGGCCAGGCCGAGGGCGTCGGCTTACGGCCATTTGGACAAGACGGTGGCAGCGGGAGGTCAGAAGCAATTAGGTTAGAAGGCTTAATTAGGTTTAATTAGCATGGGCTTAAGTTAGTTTAGTGGGTTTAGGTTCGTTTCTGTTTTCATGGGAGTTAAAAAGTCTATTGGTTTTGGGTTCAACTAGGATTTATTAAGTTTGGGTCTAGTTCTTGTTATATTTGGACCAGTGATTTTCGGGCTGACTTGTTTTAGGGTGTGTTTATTTAGCGAAATCTTAACGATACAGGAAAAACCTTTTAGTAAAACATTTTCTAGGAATATGGTTAGTTTTTCCTTGTTTGATAATATATAATCAAAAATGTTTTTCAATGTTTGGATACTATTTTAAAATGATTTCAATCTCATTATTTTATTTTAGTAAAAAAAAATCGAACTTTTTATTTTAAATTTTTAGAAAAATTGAAATTTTCAATTATATTGTTTTTTTTTTTTTTTTTAAGTCGAATTTTTAATTTTCTATAATAAAGAGATAGTGGGTTCTCATTAAAGTGACCATTATCCAAACCTTAGAATATACATACAGATAATACATCAGCGTAGTCCCCAGCCACTCACGAGGTGCCATGTGGAGGGATGGGCCCACTTGGTGTCTTTTGCCTTCTTCCCCTCTCTCCTCCTAGCTTGCGTGCTCTCTCTCCTGTGAAGCGCATTTATTATGGCTTAAACTTTTCTCGTTCTTTCCCAAACGAGAAGGAAAGAGAAGCCCATTCCACGAGCGAAGGTCGCTCTACTCACTCTTTCTCTCTTTCCTCTGCGAAGTGCCCCCTGCTCCTAAACGTGAACGCTGCCGACGCCATCACCTCCCGCTGTCACCTTCCCAAGCCCCACCGATAGGCACCCCATCGGCAACTCCCATACATCTTAAGGTTTGTGTTTTTTTGTGGATTCTACTTAGTAGAATTCGGTGCCGTGTTAATGTTTAGGTTCATAGATATATCTGCATTAGGTATTTCTTTATCTTACTTGTTGCTGACTTCTTGTGTTATTCAGATAGTTAGTGAAGATTGGAAGAAAGTAAAATGACAGTATCTTTTGAGATTGTTTGCATATAGTCCTCCTGAAAGATTAGAGGCTTCTGAGCCTAAATTGGTGACTCCTTGTCTGAAGCAAGAGATTGAGAAGCTGGTACTAGGATTGCTCAAGTGTACCTGTAGTTGATTATGTCCAAGTCATGCCACATTCTCCACATATGCTCCTAATTCTTGCTTTCATCATTGCTGCTACTTTATTCTCCCATATAAAATGCAAGCAATTTATTAATTGATTGTGTAATTGGACTTGCAGGGTCGTCGGAATGGTGATTCATGTTCTTTTTCTCATAATATGGGAATGTCATTTTCGTCAAAGAGTAAGCCAAGTCCATGCATCTCAGAAAATGGTGATGCCGACCAACATTACTTATTCAATTATTTCCTTTTGCTGATGATGGGGAAATTCTCATCTTGGACAACAAGGAGTCCATAGTATTCTCATAGTACTGTAGCATCATCCGTAACCATAGCATAATGATTTAGTTTCTTGATGTTTGTATTTAATATCCAAAGCTGTAGCAAATTAATGAGGATAGTAACAAGATATCAAAGAATGTAGGAGGGAGGAAATATCTTATATACTACACAAATTGCACCAAAATTAAGCACTAATGTCTAGGTAACAAGATTGGAAGCTTTCAATCAGAGCAAGAGTGAAATCACATGGAGTTTCAGATTTGAGGATGACATCTACTTCAACCGTATGTGTTAAGAGAAGAAAATGCAACTCGAGCTTGATTTAATATTTACGTATCTTGCTTGCACTCAACTAAAAAAGTAATTGAGAAATTCAAACTTGACTTAGACAACTCTACTGAAATAGCTTGAACTTGAACTTGACTTGGAATCAATCGTGTCAAATTGAAGTATTTTTGAAGCTGAGCCCAAGTTACTCATGCGTAGTTCAACTCACTCGCACTCCTAGTTAATCAAATTTTAGAATGAAATATCATTAAATTAGCTTTGAAAAGCTTTAAGAGATGCTCCATGAAAAAATAATTGTCTTAATTTTCACATAGATGATTACTTATGGTGATGTTGTAATGATGTAATCCAATAGTCATTACGTACGGCATAGGCGGGGATGAAACTTCTACATCATATAACTTGACAGTAAAATAATGAAGAAATAGAGATAGAAAACCGATAATGCCTTCTCTCTCTATCAAAGTAATGATAATCATGCGACAACTGTCTAATGCATTCATGTAAGGGCGATAGCTTGTGGAAGTTTTTGCTCTTTGCACGGTTCTAGGCATGGTTCTGATGGACCTCTTGTCCTCTTGTTCACATTGATTTGATTAGGAGATTCTGACACGTATACATCCATCATATCCGCCTCAAATGTATCTGCTTATTGCTGATAAAAGCAAGACGGAAAAAGAAATTTCACCATTTTTGCTCGAGCACGCAAAAAACCAATCAATCAGCAATGAGTATCGTTATATATATATATATATATATATATATCCAAAAATAAAGAAAGCTTCTTCATTATAAGTGTGATTATACGTATATAGTCCGTCTATGGCTATCGTGTACAAAATACGTGGCAGAAAAGTGTCCCAAAACGTGTCCACAAAGGGCAGGCGTTTTAACTAAATCAAATGCGTTATCATTCGAAATTCTTATCAACCAGTCAAGACTCAGGACTTGGAAAGTGACAAAGCAACAGCCATGTTAAATTTGATGGCAAAAAATCAAAAACAAAAAAATAGAGCAACTCTATATTAATATTTCTTTGGAATCAATGCCGTTGTTTTTCATTATTTTTCACCAAAAAGAACGGCTGGTCCAACAGAAGAGGACAGGCGGAAAATTTCTTGAAACTTCTCCACAGTGAGTTGCCGCATATACTTGAAACTTCATGGTCTTATTTAGATCAGCCATGAGGTCACTCAATCTCAATTCAGACTCAATTCGGATATAATCAAAATGTTTATTCCTTTTTTCTTTATATAGTTATTGCAAATACAATGTATATAAAGGACTCTAAAAGATAAGATATAAAAGGCAATAGAATAACAAGTATTCCCTAAATATTTACTAATTCTAAGAGATAATATACAAAAGATAATAGGATAACAATACTCCCTAAATATTTGTTGAACAAGTCACAAGAGTTTTATTTGGACAAGCATACAGCAACTCTTTAGGAACTCTCGGACTTCATTTTGGAAAGCATGAAGCAATTCAAATATCATGTTCTTGGGGAGTGTAATGAGTTTGAAGTGCTCATAGATGATGCTGAAATCATCCATGAAGTAGAGTAAAATAAATCATGAACTGAAACAAACAACAATTCTCTCTTGGATTGAAGATTACACAAATCGGTTGAGATCAAACCAAAACCAAATCCAACAATAGGTCACTTAGAATAAAATGAAATCTAGTTATAATCACAAGGCAGCTATAAATGACATAATCCTCTTATTGCAACAGAATTTTGCTTAGTTGAGGAACACCAAATTGATGTTAAGCATTGCTTCCGTCAGCACAAGAGGCATCATCAAGAACCTATCAAGAACCTATGGGGAAGAAAATAAAGCCATATTAGATACTATAAAGAAGCACTTGTGTATTAAGATTTATTTTAAACTAAAACAGGCTATTTCACACCCTCTCTTTAAGCAAACCTCTCATGGTCATGGTTAGGGGTATATGCAATACTTGTATAGAATCTCTGTCTTCGCTCGGCAAATGCATTGTTCGCATTCAGTGTGATCGTAATGGTTGATGTCACGCATCCATCCCCTCCCCTTGCAGTGCTCGATTTGCATTTCGCAATCATAGCTTCACTCTTCTCTAAAGATCATCGTGTTGTTCCACTACATACTGCGAACGGTGTTTAAATACTTCTCGTGGTATTCCACCATTCGTCCACTTGAGTAGAATTTTCTTAGCAAGCCGACTCCTTCCTTCTTCTTCAACTCGCCACCTTCGCACACAAGGAGGAGCCCAACCATATAAGCCCCGAGGTGGCCAAATTGTGTGACTCTCTTAAGTAGCTTCATTCTTAACTCCACATTCATGAGACTTACATATTCATACTATAACATACACAAATTGTTAATGTTCAATTTCTAACTCTGAAGGAAATTATATGGAAAAGATTAGAGGGATAAATCATATAATTAAACAAAACACATACCAATTCTTGTCTATATAAAGCTTCCAAATTATCACATTTGATGCACGTTTAAATAAAGGCATTCACCTCTTCCTAGTGCCACCACAATAGATTTGGAATTTTGTCTAGTGATATTTATCGATATATGCAGTCCACTTCATCTAATTCATTAAACATCTTGCAACTATAGAGGCAAAATATTGACAAGAATGAGTTTTCATGATTTATCTACTAATAATTATCAAGCTTACTACCAGCTTGGAAAAAAAAGATTTTTTAGCAAATGTTTGTACTCTTAAAAGGCTTGGACAAGTTTTTCTTATCAATTTTTTTCAAAGTGCGAAAGGTTTAATTTAATTAAATAAATGATTAATTATTAGTGCAAAATTTGATCAAAGAAGCTCAACTAGCCCTAGGTTTGTTGAAAGGAGTCTGAGGTTTTTGAATTATCTACAATTATCATCCTTTAATAAATTAATCACTCGTTAGGTATATTAGATTGCTACCTTATTTTTGCATTGAAAAAGTTCTCCATGGAGTTGGCTGTGACGAAAGAAAGAATCTCCACCACCAAATCATTGGAAAGAAAGTCGAAGGGTTCCATAACTGTAAGGTGTCAAAACAGTTGTAATCAGTTTCTAATTCTTTAATTCAGCTTAAATAAAGGGGATATGAAAAAATTGATAGACACTAGGAACTAACTGGATTAAACCTTGATATGAAACCTAATTAACTTTCAAATTCAAAAACCCGATGGGCAATCTTCCCAGTCTATCAAAACCAACAAACAATAAGAGCTTTAAGCGAGAATAAAAGAAATAGAAGCTGGACATTCCACTCGATCTTCAGGTAAAGTTCCATCTTCTTCTAAAAAGACTAAACTATAAACTATCAAGCTATATCAAGCTATATCAAAGAAATTAGTGAAACCCTCCAAGGGGGATGTGGATGGGTGATGGGTATCAACTGTTTAGGACAATGGATACAACAAGGCGAGGTCGTCCATCGTCAAGGGGGCGAAAAAAATTGAAGCACAAAAGCCCATAAAAGCCCATTATGGGCTCTAGCCAAAAATTAAACCCAATTCTTTTTCTCAGCCCGTTTTTTTAATGCCATCCTCCCCACGCTCCCTCCCTCCCTCCCTCGAGCTCCCTCCCTCCCCACCTCCCTTCCCGACCACCACAAAACCCTCCCCCAAGCAGATTGGGCCCGCGGTCATGGAATCATAAACTACCAGAAAATAGGCCAGAAAATAGGTTAGGAAATGAAATGGAAGGAGAGAATAAGCATTTCTTAGGTCAAGCAAAAATGGATTAAAAATGGATAGTGGGAAATATTGTTAAGTCTATTTCGTTCAACAGCAACAAAAACATCAATGCACAAGCAATAACAATGCACAAGATCAGAACTCAAGTAAAGGTAAGAAGAGAGGGACCACGTGGAAAAGCAAAGGTAAAAGGTGGCCAAAACTCTAGGGGGAGAAGGACAAGGTACAATTTCTGTGCTCCTTGCAATAAGACAAACAAAGCTGAAAAGGCCCTTGAAGTGCTTATTTCCAACCAAATGAAAAAAATAAAGATAAAACGAAAAGGCAATAATCGCTTATATAAAACAAAAAATGCTATTAAAATGAGAATTGTGAATAATAGGTATCTAGCTATATCATTGAGGAATAGATGTGGAAATTGAATGCAATTTGTATTAAACTGAATAATAATGACTAAAATTAAGTTTCTCGAGCCTTGTTAAACCTAGAGCTTCCTAATTGTCTGGAAGAGATGCTCCTACCCCTAGATCCAAGCGATCTATTCTAATACGTTGTATGGAAATGAACAAATTGGGCCACTTCTACTGAAGATGTAGTTAAAACAACAATTGAAGGGGTGCCTCATTGCCCTTATAGCATTTCTTTCAATCATCCCCCTCTAAATAACAATGACCCCCAAGGTCTAGGAGGTTGCGGACCACCCCAGGCTTTGGATTTTGTATGATTTTTCTGTACTGTGTGTAGGCTGGGCATGCTCCTCCCCATATAAGCCTCTCATTCAAGTGAATGAAGAGAATAAAGTATTACTCAAAGTATAACTAGAGGGTGATTATTATGTGATGACATATTGGTTGTAACCAAAAAAGAAAAGGAAAACAAACAAACTTCCGGTATTGTTGCCATTGATACCTCCTAGGGGAAGGCTTTGCAACTAGTTTGTAATTAGTTAATAGCATTGTCCTTCTAAGGTTTCATTTCCATCTAAATTTTCCATTTAGCATTTATGTAAAGCATTTTAAATGCTAAATCATTTACGGGAGAGAAAATGGCACTATGGAAGCTGAATGAAAATCATCTATGGATAAGTCTCAAAAGGAGAAAAGGGAAGATTTCTTACGGGGATGGGCAATAGACAAATTTGAATCTTATTGGAAATCTTTATTAATTCGCAC
Source organism: Eucalyptus albens (assembly GCA_014182695.1). Taxonomy (NCBI): domain Eukaryota; kingdom Viridiplantae; phylum Streptophyta; class Magnoliopsida; order Myrtales; family Myrtaceae; genus Eucalyptus; species Eucalyptus albens. The sequence continues at coordinate 24,872,089 of CM024652.1, forward strand.
ATCCCAAGCCTAAGTTGTAATCATAAAAAGTTCACAATTTTAACAAAAGATTTCCTCTTAGAAAAGAATTTGAACTTATTAGAAATTAATGTTTATAGAGAGATTATATATAATTGTTGTACGCATCATAACTTTGCTGTTAGTGTTCTTGTATTCCAAGCCATTAAGCTCCTGAAAATACTCGAATTTCACAATAACTTTGTTAGTGTTCTTATATTCCAAGCCACTAAGCTCATGAAAATACTCGAATTTTGGAGGGCTATTCTATAAAAAGATAATTGGAAAGAAGAAACAATTATTAATGAAAGTGCACATATGCCAGTTAAATGTATGTTTTTCCTCTTTCCTATCCTATCTATCTTATCATTAATGAGGCCAGGCTGAGATGGCTACCTTGAACGATTTAAATTAAAATTATATGGTGTGTGTAAAGCAATTTATATAGTAATTTAAAGGACAGAAACGCGCTATCATCTTTTGGTTAAAATTATGTGAGTTTCCTGCTTGGCCATAGACCTAGAATTGTCCCTTGAAGGATGTGCAGACTCTAAGGTCTCCACCTTTTCGAAGAGTTTATGGCTCAATTATTAAACAAGAAAGGAAGTGCTCGGCTTTGTTATGCTTGCTTACCATAAATTATAATATTTCCTTAATTAGTCCCTTAGTATTTGTTAATGGATTTGATGGATCCACTTGGTTTTAAGCCAAGTAGGAGAAATAAAAGTCTGGGCTTAAGGATAGTGGGTGACAAAATAGCGGGATGGATGTAATGGTATCCAACGAATTTTAAATTGTTATATGAACATTTTCAAGAAATTTTATAGAAAGATTACAAAAAAACTAAACCTCTTTACGTATTTGAAATTGCAATTTCCATCATATTTCCATCATATTTAATCTTAGAATACTATACTTACTCGCACTTTTTTAAAAAGCTATTGCATTTTAAAAATCAAGGCAAGTTGAGAAAGCAAAGGCAAGTAAGCAAAGGGGAGTGGTAGTAGAACAAGTTAGGCAAGCTGAAGAAAATAAGCTCAAAATCAGATTCTATTCATTTAAAACTTTGGAAGGAAAATGAAAAGGTTGCTCCAACCTAACATCCACCTTACAAAGTAAGTTTGCAAAGTAAGTCTTCTGACAAACAAGAATCAAGCTAGAGGAACACTTATCAGTATATTTCTGTCGTGGGTTGTAGCTACCATCTAAGAGAACCCGCAAGCTACCGTCAATCACTGGGAGATTTTATCATGGTAAAAATATAAGCCAGACTCTTGTTCAAAACATTGTTCCACGCCACAAATCCAAAACGCAAAACCCCGAAGTCAATGAAAGAAAATGGATTATCACAGAAGCAAAAGGAAAAGAGCCTCAAGAGGCACAACCAGTCAAAGAGGCACAACCACTCACCAAAGCAAAAATAATCTGGTGAGGACCACCACGGTGGTGGCCGGGGCTCCCACTGCTACGATGGTTGCTAGGCTTCGACGGAATGGGCTTCCATGGAGTTGGTGGTGGCTAGTTCACGATCGTGGTTGGACAGAGTCGGTGGCGGCTAGTTCACGGTCGTGGTTGGGCAGCTGGGCCGCCACAGTCCACCAACCACGACGATTCCCAGGGGGTTGTGCGGAGGGGGTTGTGTGGTCGTGGGTGTGGAGTTGAAAAGGAGCCGTGGAGACAGTCGGGGAGAATAGAGGACCGGCCTTCTTCCTTACATATATTATCCTTCCCATAGCTAGCAGCATAGCTAGAAGGAGTGTCAGGAGTGTCAGAGGAATTTAGTAAACTAGAGAGAAGAGAAAAAGAGAAGAGCTAGCAGCATAGCTAGGAGGAGTGTGAGGAGTGTCAGAGGAATTTAGTAAACTAGAGAGAAGAGAAAATAGAAGAGGTTGGTTCGTGTTTTCAAATGCAAGCAGCGGCAGGACTTTAAGCGTCTTGTTTTTTTCTCGTTAAAGACCGATTGTTTATTATAGCATCAAAATGAGAGATCCTCACAAACCTTATGCCATTTTTAATTTGCGGTGCGCCCTAAGAACGAGTAAATCTTGAAAGTGCTTAACAAAGACCCATGGTTACAGCACATTCCTACGTTTTATTATGAAAAACATGCCTGTTTTGTAAACTAAGTTAAATTGGAAATGTTGGGAATTCCAAAAATAATAAAAACAAAAAAATAAAAATGCATGCCCACACTGGCTTCTAATCAAATATATCATTTTGTAGATGGCCCTAACCCACTCATACCTTCATTTCTTTCCTACAATATTATAAATCCAACGTGATGCCCCAACTTTATTTATATCATAACATAAAATTATTGTCACGCTAAAATTCTCGTGGATAGGTGACATTGAGAAATGCAGGATTATCATCGAAATATGTTTTGAATAATATTTGGGGAATAGCAAAATGAAGACTTACATTGTTCAATGACAAATTTTGATAAATGAAAGACGCTTTTAATCTATAGAAAGATGTGCTTTAACACTATAACTATAACTATGTTATATGTGTGTGTGTGTGTGTTTGTGTACATTTTATCTTGTCCATGAATTTTAGTTTTTCCGCGTCCAATTTAAGATAATGTCTTTTTCGAGCAAAATAAATACACAACGGTCGAAATCATGAAGTCAAGACCAAAAATTGGGGCGGGGGGGGGGGCTCTTTCAAAATCAAATACTCCTCTAATTCCTGTCCTCCACCTTCTTTCGTTCTTCTTTTTTTCCTTTGAAATCTATTATAGAAAAGATAATATATGAAAGATAGAGACAGGAAAAAAAAAAGCCAACGTCTGAAAAATATGTAGGAACCACCTTTAGAGAACTTCAAAATTTAGAATGTGGAGGTTAATAGAAAGACAATCAAAACATGAAAGTCATCCATTTGTGTAAAATTGAAAAAAGAAAAGAAAAAGAACCTATCTTTTGCATAAAAACAACTCGTTTTAACTACAAAATCGTGTACAAATAAATTTAGAGAAAAGCAAAAGTAATATGCATTACCTAAGAATGTTTAAGGATAAGTTCACGAGCAGAATCCAAAAACTTGTGACAAAGATGCTACTTAGATGCAATTGAATCTAAATTTTAAATTTCTTTCTTTCTTCTAGTTGGCATTTTTTTTTTTATTGTTTTCCTTTTTGAATCTTATTTAATTCAGCTTAAAAAACTAAAAAAAGCTAATATTTTATTTTAAAAAATAAAACTGAAAAAGAGATAGAGAAGAGAGAAGCGCCTCACTGCTGCCGCCAATACCACCCATCACTAGAGGAGCGGTGGAGGTCGCTAGCTTAGGGCGAGGGTGGCCAACCCTCGCCAGCTCCAGGCAAGGGCAGGTGACCCTCGCTGACTCGGGCGAGGGCACCCATATTTGGGCAACGCTAGCGGTCAACTAGAGCCGGCGAGCCTCGCCAGCCCTGGGCAAGCGCAGGCATCACCCAGATCTGGGCGCTCGGGCGCGAGCCCGAGCCTAGCGAGGGTCACCGGCCCATGGTACAAAACCAAAAGTCTCAATCAATAGACGGAAACACTGCCTAAAGAAATGCTGCCAAAGGCTAAAAGAAATAGTTATGACGCTGCTAAAGCCACATGTGAGCTGAACTCAAAACGTGACTCCATGTTGAAATTTGGAAAGAAATAACCATGACTTCGTCCCCAGCTACTCGAAAATCATTTAAGGAGGTTGAAAACATATTTACACCATAAAAGGTTAGATGCCAAGTGAGGATTCAGTCATTTCAATGCCAAGAAAATATTTTGAAGAAGCCAAATTTTGCAAAGACGAAACCTTGGATATCAAAACGCTTTCACATGTCAAACCAGTTACCGGGCATTTCCAATCATATAAGTGTCATCAACATAAGCCAAAACAAATACAGAGGATGAGCTAATGCACGAAACAAAAAATGGAATTATCAGCATAAGATTGAATCCAACCAACATTTGATAACGCAGTAGGGGATGCTTCAGAAACCAACTTTCTGTAAACATTTTACGTTTCATTGCAAAAGTGGCTTTGCTTCAGTTGCTAAGCCATGAACCTGCTTTTGAAATCAGGAAATGGACAAAAGAGACAGCTGAGGACTTGATTTTCTTGTTATATATGCAGAACTGCAATTTGATCCTCTTGCCGGACAGGTCCTTTTTTCTTAGTTCAATTGATCATGTCTGCCATGGTATTCACGTGTGAACTTAGCTCAAAGACTAGACTCCAAAATGCTTGCACGCTACCATGATTGTGTCGGCAAACAAAAAGTAGAGGGCATGACGAGAGGGAGACTGTCCAGGCAAATCCTCATGCCCTAAATGATCCACTTAAAAACAAACTGAAAAATGTGTTCCTGAGTAATTAAAACAGATAAAAATGGCAAGGAATTTCTCTCCATTGAGAGCCAACCCTATTGGTTGGAAAAGTAATTCAATTGACGCAGTGGAAAAGAAAATGGAATTTACATCATCTGGGCCTGACTGCAATGAAGTTGATTGGTGTCCGCTCAAGACGTCTAGCATTGGGAATGTCTGTCAACGGCATTCATGTTCACCCATCATCAGATGCTTTTCAGAAAATCCCTCGCTGTGCAAAGGGGAAGATACTTCAAGTAGTTTTCATACACTTGCAGTCATGTTCCTTAGTCAGCAAGCCATCCCTCAAACTTTGCCGTTATTTGCTTGTAAATGTCCAGGGATCACATCCAAAGGATAAAACCAAGTCGCAACAGTTTTAAGACATTCCTCTGGACTCATCCAAGACGTGAGAAAGTGGGAAGGAATTGTTGATTCCAGATGAGAATTAGGCACAAAACTGAAGCACCAAGGAAGTAAATTGAGATGTACAACTACCCGACCAAAAGCACCTTGCTACAAAGTGGCTCACTTTTCTCTCTTCTTTCAGTTCAAATCAGAAGATCGATGCAAACTGGAGAACAGGAACATGGGAGTAATCAAGAAACGATAAGATCTGGTGTTTCTGCTTCAACAGAAAACAAAGCTGCGTGTACTTTGTCTAGTCAATTGTCCAGTTGGCCACACAGTAATTTGAAAAGTGGAATTCTCAAAACTCTTGGTTGTACCCATGAAATGGATAATGTCCCCTCAACTTGATTGATTATGCCCTCAATAAGATGAATCTGAGTTGAGATTCTAATGTTTGGACTCTGTAAAATAAGGTAAATACTTGAATATCAGTTTTCCATTACGTATGCTAACGCAAAGAAGGTGCGAGCAATTACAATATCCAGGCATTTGCCATGACTGCGTATGCAAAAAAGGAAATAATACTCCAGATATTTAGCAACAGCACACTGACACATATTCGACTCTCTTCTATTCTTACACCAGAAACAGCGGCAGAGGACAATCCACAGGCATGAATAACTCAAAGTAATCATCTTTTACAGCCCCCCAATTATGAAACGTAGCATCAACATTATAAAAAAAGGAAAAAAAATGCTGATTCACATCAGCCACGACTTGTTGTATGAAGCTATTTATGAGAAGATGCTCGACATTGTTTGCTTTTTGTCACAAACTCAAGCAAAAGAAGATGTGGGGAATTGTATTTTCTTCATTGAATTGTACATTGTTACAGAGATGTATATATTATAAAGGAGATTCTATAAAGAAGTAAAGAAAATATTCCTAGTCCTAAAATAATTACAATCCCAATCAATTACAATCTTCAATCAGATTTCATATCTTCAAAACATATCTTCTTTCAACACTCTCCCTCAAGCTGGTGGCTTGTATATATCCAAGACGCCTAGCTTGTTTAGAAGATATGCATGTTGTCTCTGACAAAGAGGTTTAGTAAATATATCCACGGGTTGCTCCATGGTTCTAATTCCTCTTGTTTCCATGATACCTTCTTTGATCTTCTCTCGTGTAAAATGGCAATCAACTTCAATATGCTTCGTCCTCTCATGTAATATGGGATTTGCTGCAAGCTTGATTGCTGAATCATTATCACAAAAGAGTAATGTCGGACCTCTAACTTGTATCCCAAGATCCTGAAGTAGACCTCGTAACCATACCACCTCACAAACAGTCTTTGACATAGATCGATACTCAGCTTCTGCTGATGATAACGATACAATAGATTGCTTCTTTGTCTTCCATGAAAGTAGTGACTCCCCAAACTCAATATAGAAACTAGTGATAGATCGCCTACTCGTGGGACATGTAGCATAGTCCGAATCACAATAGGCTGTCATCTCTATATTGCATTTTCGAGAAAGAAGTATCCCTAGTCTTGGACATTTCTTTAGGTATTTTACCACCTTCAAGGTTGCGTTCGTGTGTGATTGCTTTGGACTGTGCATGAATTGGCTAAAAATCTGTACAGCATAGCAAATGTCTGGCCTAGTCATGGTGAGGTAGATAAGTTTTTCAACAAGTCTCTGATAACTTTTCAGATCCTTCAATAGTTGTCAAAGGAAGACATTCTAGCGTCATAATCAACATTGGTCAACTTGGCATTCTATTCAATGGGAATGACTGCTGGTTTGCATCCCAATAATCCCGCTTCCAATATAATCTCCATCACAAATTTTCTTTGGCTAAGAGAAATCCCCTGATCAGAACGAGCTATCTCTATTCCAAGAAAATATTTAGGTGACCCTAAATCTTTGATATGAAAAGAGGAATGTAGATACTCCCCTAAGCTTCCTCACAGCAGAATCATCATTTTCATGATAAGTATGTCGTCAACATAAATCATCAAGTAGATAGACGACGTACCTTTTGTCCAAGTGAAGAGAGCATAATCATGCTTGGATTGCTTGAACTCGGCACCCGTAAGTGCATTAGTAAACTTGGCGTACCATTGCCGAGAAGCCTGTTTCAAACCATAAAGAGATTTGCGGAGACAACATACCTTAGACTCCCCCTGTCTCCGTAATCCTTGTGGAAGATCCATATAAATCTCTTCTTCTAGATCACCATGAAGAAAGGTATTGTGGACATCCATTTGATGCAACAACCAGTTACGAAAAGCAGCAACCGACAAGAAAGAGCGAATCGTGACATCCTTGGCTACTGGAGAAAAGGTCTCATGGTAGTCAAATCCTTATCTCTGTGTGAACCCCTTGGCCACCAACCAGGCCTTGTACCTTTCCACAGAACCACCTGCTATGTATTTAATCTTATATACCCATTTACAGCCAATGGGCTTGCGATGAGGAGGTAACGATACGATATTCCAGGTATGGTTGTCAATTAGGGCTTTAAGTTCTGCCTCCATGGCCCTTTGCCAACGTGGATCATGTATAGCTTCATGATAACTAGAGGGCTCTTGTTCCTCAGAAATGCGGCTAATGCAACATAAATGTCCTAATGACAACTGATCAAAAGACACATAGGAGGAGATAGGATAATGAGTACCTGACGATTTTGATGAAGAACATACATAATCTTCTGTCCAAGCTGGTGGACAAGTGACTCGACTAGATCGTCGCGGTGGCTCTTTCAAAATTTCCAAGGATAGTTCTTCAATATTTACTAATTCTATGGAATTGGTCACCTGAGGTTCCTGTTCCATGAAATGCTCCTCAATTGAATTTCCAGTAGAGTGCTCATTAGGTAGTGAAGGTGATACTGTATCCACTATCTGTTGTCTTGGAGGAAAGGTAATAAGATAGGATCCTCCAGAAGATAAATCTTCTTCTAACATAAATCTACGATTAGTGCCTATATCATTCACAGACATGGAAGTGGAATCCCGGAAAGGGAAAGTATCTTCATGAAAAACCACATCTCTACTGATAAAAAATTCCCCAGTAGACTGTTCATAAACTCGATAACCCTTTTTGAGATTGGGATACCCCATGAAAATGCATTGGCGAGCACGAGGGCCCATTTTATCCCGAGGCCATATTGTAGTCACATAACAGAGACAACCAAACACTCGAAGATGACTTAGATCTGGTTTCTTTCCATATAATAATTCAAACGGAGTTCTTCCTTTCAAAATGCGAGATGGCATACGATTTATCAGATACACTGCAATGACCGCATAATCTCCCCATAAATTTTATGGTATATATGCTTGGAATTTAAGGGCTCGTGCCACTTCTAAAAGATGACGATGTTTTCGCTCAACAACTCCATTTTGCTGTGGTGTATAGGTGCAAGTACTTTCATGCAAAATCCCACTTGAGGAAAAAAAAGGAAGCACATTCACCATTGAATAATTCTTTTCCATTATCAGTACAGATGCGATGAATTGACTTTCCAAACTGAGTTTTGGATAAAGAGAGGAAAATTCTAAGGTGAGACAGGACTTGATTTTTTGATTGTATGAGAAAGACCCAAGTGGCACGTGAGAAATCATCCACAATTGTGAGAAAAAACCGTGAACCGTCATGATTCAAGGTGTGATATGGTCCCCAGACATCAGCATGAATTAAAGAAAAAATGCTGTCCACTCGAGTGTTACTAGTTTGGAAGGGAGCATGAGTTTGTTTTGCCAAAGGACAAATAGGACATTGAGGACAAGGGAAAGAAGCAGTGTGGCCCAATCTTTGATGATGAAGAAATTTTTTTTCATTGCTAGCAATGTTACACATTGATTTATTGAATGCAACATAATAGAATTTAAAATTGCTTGGAAGATCGATCCAAAAATACAATCCTTGATAGATTCTACCCAAGCCCATCAGTTTGCCAGTCGAAAGGGCCTGAAATAGACATTTATCATAGTCAAACAAGACATGATAGGAATTTTCTTCGCAAGCTCAAGAGACTGATATGCGATTAAATTGGAAACTAGAGACATAAAGGACATTTTTAAGAGTGATGAGTGGGCTAAGATTCACGGTCCCAGTCATACCAACATGTGTGGTATTTCCATACGGGAGTTGTACTGATATAGGAAATGATAATTTCTCAATGTTGGAAAAGAATTTTGGATTGCAGATAATGTGATCACTAGCTCCAATATCAATAATCCATGCATCCTTTGTAATCGAGTTCATCAGACAATGGGAAATACCTGTGAAACTCCCTGCCTTGTTAGAGGCATCCAACTTCTTTAAAGCTTCCATCAGCTCCTTATATTCTCCATGAAAAATTGATTTGTCTGCTGATTTACCTAGAACCTGAAAAACAGCTGAAAATTTCCCTTTTTCTTTTTCTCCAGGTTTACCATGCAGCTTCCAGCAATTTTCAATCGTGTGATGTGGGCATTTACAGTAATCACAGTACAGCTTACCCTTTCCTTTTTGGTTATTTTTTGTGAATGAAGAGAGCCTATTTATGGCATGGGCCATCGTTGCCCCATATGGCCCATCAGAACCTACGAGAAAATTACCTCTCGAGCTGTCGGAATAAGCCGGGTAACACTCATGTGGGCCATCTGGCCCATATATATTTGAGCCACGCAGACCGTTTGATTCGATCATCCCCTTGCTTCCTGAGCCGTTAGATCCAGCGTCTCTAAAAAACAATCGGGAGCCGTTCGATCGATCAAACACATCATGGCCGCTCGTCATGGACCGATACCCCCTAGGGTTTTCTTCGTGAAACTCTAGATTGGGTTTGACATTTCTCTTCCTCCCGTGGCTCTCTATAGCGGGCGAGAGAACTTCTTCGCCGCCAGAGCCACGCTCTTGCCATTCTTCTCGTAATCTGCTACTCTCTATTGGCTTTCCTCTTGAATAGCAAGCTGGTAGATGTGGCCAAGGGTCGGCATCGGCTCCATGGTTAAGATCTACGATCGAAACGAAAGGTAAGTTTTGTTTAATATGAGGAGAAAACGTATTGCTTTCTCTCTGTCCCACATCCTTTTGTATTGCTGTAAGATGGGTTCTGGCTAGTCGAACTTCTCCTTGGCTGCTTCCAATTCATTCCATAGACCCAAAAGTTTGTTAAAAATCATAGCAACAGTCATATTTCCTTGCTTTAAATCCGAGATCTGTTGCGTTAAAGAGAAAATCTTCACTTGATCTAATTTTCTATACATCTCTTTGATATTTTCCCACATCTATTTCAAGTCCTCCGTCGGGGGAAGACCGGCCGCGACCTCGGAAACGATGCAATTTCCGATCCATGTTCGAACCAATTGATTGCATTTCTTCCAAAGTCGTGCCATTCGCTCGTCGGATGGAACCAGAATCGTTCCGTCAATAAAGCCCTCTTTATCTTTCGTTACCAATGCACGCCGGAACTCATGCGACCAATTTGAGTAATTATCCGATCCAGTTAAAATAAGCTTCACTTTTGGTCCGTCGGCATTAGTTGTGAGAAGAGGGTTGCCGGGCTCCAACCGGCCGTTGGTAGCGAAGATCTGGTATGGAAGAAACCCTGGCGATGGATTCGGGTAGGGATTTGCTCCCAACCCGATCTGCCAGATCTGGTTGTAGAATTCGCATTGGAAAAAAAACTGACCCGAGTAGGGATTCGTTCCCACACTCAGTTCAGCTGACCCGCCTATGTGCTATGGATTGATGGTCGCGTCTTGCCCCGTTGCCGGTTGGTGGGCCTCCATCAGTCCGCACACCATCTTGATATCCCGGCGATGATGTATTTGGGCTTGGCCCATAGTACCAAGGATACGACACCCATTGGTAAGGCGAGCTCAAAAAGGGCTGCCCCATATTGGACTGAGCTAGAATAATCCCCCATTGCACATGCTAAGGATGACTCTATGGCTGAATCTGTTCCTGGTACACAGAAACGACCGTCGAGGATTCCTAGATACCATGGATCTGAGATGCTTGTGGCATCATTTCTCCCGCGGTCTGATTACTGGAGGCTAAGGTAAGTGTTTCTGGGTTTGTCATGAAGAATTTTCTAAAGATTGCAACAACTCATTTTTGCAGATTGGTTTTTTTGGTAACAAAGGGTAAAGAAAAGAGAATTCCTGTCGAATGCTGTTTTTGTTTTTGCAATGTGGCAATAACAAGAAACATAAGAAGAAACGCAGGCAATTCGAAGAGATGAAAGCTACACCCGGATTGGCATAAGCTCTGATACCATGTCACAAACTCAAGAAAAAGAAGATGTGGGGAATTGTATTTTCTTCATTGAATTGTACACTGTTACAGGGATGTATATATTATACAAGGAGATTCAATAAAGAAGTAAAGAAAATATTCCTAGTCCTAAAATAATTACAATCCCAATCAATTACAATCTTCAATCAGATTTCATATCTTCAAAACATATCTTCTTTCAACACTTTTCAATCAGCCCCTCACAGGTAACAAAGAGACCATGGATACTCATTAAATTGACGATTATTCAAACCTTACAATATACCTACAGACAAACACTTCATGAGAAGATGCTCGACATCTTTTGCAGAAAGTTTTGTGCGCTCTGCAATGACAATCATGGGAATGGTTGGAGAAATCTTTCCAGAATATTTTGAAGCCGACAAAACGTTTCTATCGCCTAAGTCTGGATGTTCGGAGACCGACAGTTTAAAGTCTGAAGACTTTGTATTCTCGAGACTCAAGACTCAAGACTCAAGACTCAAGACTCAAGACTCAAGACTCAAGACTCAAGACTTAAAACTCAAGACTCAAGACTTAAGTCTATTCTCACTGACAATCTTTCTAATCCAAGTGACGAAGGAAATCCAAAGCCGAGGTAAATGGTTAAGGATTCGATCCTATCCTCTGGAAAAGATTCTTTGGTTGGATTAATATTTCGGATTCTTTGATTCTTATCTAAGATCGATTGAAGATCTGATGGTCGATGAAATAATCTTGGAATGTTCTATTCTTGGAAACCAAGATCCTGATTGTATGGGCGAACAGAATTGATGGGCTATCATCAGATTCCTTAAATAGCTTGGATGATCTCCTTGATTGATTCCGTCCAACGGGTAGATTGGAGGAATTCCTTTGGTAAGTGCCAACGGCTATGATGGCATAAAGGAGTATAAAAGAAAGACGTTCTAGTTGTCTTAAGTGTGTGATCGATAGAAAAATTCCGTAGTCCGAAGAACCTTGATTGTTAGTCGATACAGCTTCGAGCTGAAATTGTACACATAGAGTGTTTATATTTGGTGACACCTTGAGCGAGTGTGGTAGATCATCTACACCTAGAAATCAAGGAAGATCGACATTGTAACAGCTCTTTGATCATAGTGGAATCCAGCCAATTGGCTGTCGTGCGTAAGAGTGGACGTAGGCTTGAATCAAGCCGAACCACTATAAACCGCGTGTTCAATTCTCTCTTTCCCTTACTCGCCTTGCGATTGAATTTTTAACCGTTGCAAATCCTTTAACTGTTTAAATATTGTGCAATCTTCAAAGAAATTTTTATATACCTATTCACCCCCTCTAGGTTCTTGTACTAGCTATATCAATTGGTATCGTAGCTCGTGTTCTTACTTTATTTGAAGTGTTTTACTTTAGAGTAAAAGATCCATGGCTAGTATGCTAGCACCGTGGCTGGTGGAAGGGCAAACAATACTGCACCACCCTACTTTGATGGAAAAGATTACAACATCTGGAAAAACAAGATGAAAGCTTTTCTACGGTCAAAGGATCCTTTGGAATGGGATGTGGTGGAAAGAGGAATCACTCCTACTGCTGCATCAGTATCTGAAAGAGGGAAAGAAACTGTTGAAGCCAGCGGAATGTCTCAAGAAGAAATAAACAAGAGACAAGCACTCGATGCAAAAGCAATTTACTCTTTATATTGTGCTTTGTCACCAATCGAATATAACAGAATATCTTCTTGTGTTACAGAAAAGAAGTCTGGGATAGATTACATATCACTTATGAAGGGACAGACCGAGTGAAGGAGACCAGAATTAACATTCTCCTTGGTCAATATGAAGCCTTCAAAATGAAACCAGGAGAATCTATAACCGACATGTTTAGCCGTTTTACGATATTGTCAATGGTCTTGAGAACCAAGGACAAAAATTTCTGATCCCATGAAGGTGAACAAGCTTTTGCGTGGACTCTCCAAGGATTGGAATCATATCAAGACTTCAATAAGAGAGACGCAAAGAATCATGCCATTATCTCGTAGATGAGCGATTGGAACTCTTAGTCTTACGAAGTGGAACGAATTAATGAAGACGAAGATCCAAGAGGTAAGAAATCTATTGCACTAAAATCAAATGATGACTCGATGATGCAGATTCTCGAAGATGATATGGATGATGAGGAGCTCGCCCTCATGATAAGAAGATTCAGAAAACGAATAGAAAAGGAAGAAGGTTCAACTCAAAGAAACAAAGTTTTCAGAGACAGCAGACCAAGTCTGTTGATGATGAGGAACAAAACAAAGATGTAGTTTGCTTCGAATGTAAGAAAAAGGGACACATAAGACCCAACTGTCCTCTTCTGAAGAAGAAAAGAGGAAAGCCTGAGAAGTCTCGAAAAGCTCTTAAAGCCGAAACCTGGAGCGATACAGAGTGTGAAGAAAGTGATGAGGAATATGCCAACCCGTGTCGATGGCGCAATCGACTCGACTGGATCGACTTAGACAAAGTGAATTTGAGGTAAGTGATTATAAAATCCCCTGTCAAAGTCTCTAAATACATTGATGAATTATGTTTTAGTCTTAAGACTTCTCTCAAAAAGATTTCCGAACTTAAAAAGGAAAACTCAGTTTTAAAACAAAAGGAAAACATTTTAGAAGAAAAAGTGAAAAGTTTAAACTTGAATGTTTCTACTCTTAAAGAGAATGAAGAAAATTTTCAAAAGAAAATGCTTTCTTAAAAACTGATTTATCAAATATTTCAAAGAAATTTTCAATAGGGTCGGAAAAACTTGAAAAAGTTCTTTTCAATCCAAAGACCTTACTTTAATAAGTCTGGTCTAGGTATGACAGCGGAAACAATCCCCTTGATTGATTTTCCAAAAGTAAAAGAAAGAATTAAGAAAAGACCGTCAAAAGAGGCTTACAAAAATCATTTCAAGAAAGTCTTTGTAAAGTCCGTAGGTCGAAATGCTCTAAGATGTTCAAAGTGTAACAGATCAAGATCATTTTGAAAAAGACTGTCCTATGGTTTGGAAGCCGTTAAGAAAGTATGGCCTAATAATGCTTATCCTACTAACACCAAAGGACCCAAGAAAATTTGGGTACCAAAGAAAGCTTGAGACTCTTTTTTGAATGCAAGTCTCTCGTCAAAAAGAAGGTAAAGTGGTATCTTGACAGCGGATGCTCAAGACACATGACAGAGACTCAAATGTTTCATAAAGCTTATTCAAGTAAATGGTGGAAAAGTTTCATTTGGAGGAAATAGCAAAGGAAGTATTGTGGGATTCGAACTGTGAAAATTGGAAATCTCACAATAAGCAATGTCTCTCTAGTGGAAGGACTCAATTACAATCTTCTCAAAGATTAGCCAATTGTGTGATACCGGTTTCAAGATCTCCTTTCAAGAAGGCATATGTTCTGGAATTAGTAAAGATTCGACTCGTCTTTCATGGGTCGAAGGCATGGAAACATCTACCTCCTTGATGTAAAACCAAATGAAGCACAATGCCTAATCTCAATTCAAGATGAAGCAGTCTTATGGCACAAAAAGCTTGGCCACATCAACATGAAGCAATTAGCCAAAATCTCATCAAAGAAGCTTGTTCGAGGACTACCTAAAGTGCCATACCAAAAGTCTGACTTATGCACTCCATGCATTCCGGGAAAGCAGGTAAGAAATTCATTTAAGCCAATAAATCATGTCTCTACTAATCATGTACTAGTTGCTTCATATGGATCTCTTGGACCAACAAGAACCCAGAGCATTGGAGGTAAGAAGTATTGTCTAGTAATTGTAGATGATTACTCTCGCTTTACCTGGGTATATTTTCTTGCAAGTAAGTCAGAAACCTTTTCGTACTTTGAGAAGTTTGCAAAAAAGGTTCAAAATGAAAAAGGATGTGCTATTTCAAGTATAAGAACAGATCATGGAAGTGAATTTGAAAATCAAGATTTTACGAAATTTTGTGATAAATCTGGTTTTAACCATATGTTTTCTTCACCATATACTCCAGAGCAAAATGGAGTTGTGGAAAGAAAGAATAGATCTCTTCAAGAAATGGCTAGAACACTTTTAATTGAAAGTAAAATCTCTTCACGATTTTGGGTCAAGTGTTTCAACAGCTTGCTATATCATAAATAGAGTCTTCCTAAGACCTATTCTAGAGAAAACCCCTATGAATTGTTCAAAGGTAAGAAGCCTATTGTTTCATACTTTCATGTGTTTGGTTGCAAATGCTTTATTTTGAAAAATGCAAATGATCGAGTTGGTAAGTTTGAAGAAAGATCAGATGAAGGCATCTTCCTTGGATATTCTACTTCAAGCAAAGCCTACAGAGTCTACAACAAGAAAAGCCACCGTGAAGGAATCAATGAATGTCAAATTCCAAGACTCAACGCAAGATGAATCCAGCCGACTCAATATGAAGAGTCTCGAACCCGCTCTAGACTTTCCAATGTCTTCAACTCAAGAAGCATCTAAGACACGGGAAGTCCAACATCAAGATTCTCATGAAGATCCAAATAAAGGAAGAGATCATCAACCAGGCAATTCAACTAGTAACTGGAAGCATAAATCCAGTCATCCCAAAGATCTCATTATTGGCGAAATCAATGAAGGAATCCGCACAAGATCAAAAAGACGTGAAGAATCTAGTGCTGTGGCTCTCATTTCTGAAATTGAACCAAAAAGCATAGAAGAAGCTTTGTCTGATGAAAGTTGGATCGAAGCTATGCAAGAAGAACTCAGACAGTTCAACATTAATGATGTTTGGGAATTGACATCTAAACCAAAAGGTAAAACTGTTATTGGAGCCAAATGGGTATTCAGGAACAAGATGAATGAAGAAGGAAAAGTCGTACGAAACAAAGCAAGACTCGTGGCCAAAGGCTATACGCAAGAAGAAGGAATAGACTATGATGAGACTTACGCACCAGTAGCAAGGTTAAAGGCTATTCGTCTATTACTTGCATTTGCTTGTTATAAAAATTTCAGGTTATTCCAAATGGACGTCAAAAGTGCATTCCTAAATGGATTTATCCATGAGGAAGTTTATGTGGAACAACCACCTGGGTTTGAAGACCCAAAGAAGCCGACTCGCCTTCGGGACCGAAAAGGCCCCGTATGGTTTAAAGCAAGCACCTCGAGCTTGGTACGACGACTAAGTAAGTTTTTATTACGTAATGGTTTTGTCAAAGGTAAAGTAGATACTACTTTGTTTATCAAGAAGGAAAACAAAAGCTTTTTACTTGTTCAAATATATGTGGACGATATTATTTTTGGATCACCTAATGAAAGTCTATGCAAGAAATTTTCTAAGTCTATGTAGGATGAGTTTGAAATGAGTATGATGGGAGAGTTAACATTCTTTCTTGGACTCCAAGTGAGACAAATGAAGGAAGGAACTTTCATTCATCAAGAAAAATATGCGAATGATCTTGTCAAAAGGTTTGGATTGGGAAAGTACAAAAAGACCGACATACCAATGTCATGTTCTCAAAAGATAGACAAGGATGAAGAAGGGAAGAAAGTAGATCAAAAGCTGTACAGAGCATGATCGGTTCACTTCTTTATCTTACCGCTTCTAGACCTGATATTTTGTTGAGTGTTTGCATCGTGCTAGGTTTCAATCAGATCCTAGAGAATCACATCTCATTGCCGTGAAACGTATTATCAAATACGTTGCCTCATCTTCAAGCATCGGTCTTTGGTATCCAAAGAGGGGAGACTTTAATCTTCTAGGATACTCGATGCAGATCTAGCCGGTTGTAGAGTCGATAGAAAGAGCACTTCCGGAACTTGTCAACCGCTTGGAAATAGGATGTGTCTTGGTTTTCAAGGAAGCAAAGCACCGTAGCTCTCTCAACGACGAAGCGAGCATGTAGCTCTTGGAAGCTGCTGTTCGCAAATTCTATGGATAAAACAACAGCTACAAGACTTTGGCATTGAAGACTCATGCACGTAAATCAGATGTGACAACACCCGCAGATCAATCTCACCAAAAATCCAATCCTTCATTCAAGAGCAAAGCATATTGAGATTCGACATCACTTCATTAGAGATCATATTCAAAATGGAGAAATCTCGATTCAATTTGTTGATTCAAAAAGTCAACTAGCGGATATATTCACAAAGCCTTTGGAGAAAAATCAATTCGACTTTATCCGTGCAAGACTCAACATTTTGAAGCTTGAAGAAGTTAAAGTCTAGAGACTCACCAACTCAGAGACTCACCAACTCTAAGACTCTGATCTCTCAGACTTTAAACCATGAGACTCAAACATTCATGGCTAAAGACTGTAAGTTGCTATTCGAAAAGGTACGAACTCTTGTTTAGTTATTTTATCTAAATTCGAAAAGGTACGATCTTTTGTTTGGTAATATTCTGTGTAAAATTTTTTGAAAATTTGCCTTTTTTTTTAAAAAAAAAGAATTAATTTTAGCAGTTATTGATTTTGAAAAGAAGTGTTCGTACACTTTCCTTGTACCGATTAAACTTCTATTTTCAAATCCGAGGTATATATATATACATTTTTCTTCGCCCAATTTTCAAAACCCTAAAAGGCACTCTCCTCCCGATACTGTTTCTACTTCTTGTTCGTCGTCGAGAAAGTGGTCATTTTTCTTGGGAAAAGCAAGTGAAGGAATCTTCCAATAGACAAAGAAAGATGTCGTCTTCGAGGAAATCATCAAGAATCGCAAGGGGGACCACAAAGAATGGAGAAGGGACCGACTCATTTCGATCTCATTGAGGAGGAAGACTTATCAAGTCAGCGACAAAGTCCGATCCGCTCTCCTCCACGTCATTCAACACCTCATGCCCCACAAGGTGCAAGTCAACATCTGGAAGATGAGATAATCGAGGAAGTCGACCCAGAAGAGTTCAAAGACCCTCCTTTATCTATAAGCTTTATCATGCGTTGAAAAGCTCTAGTTCTTCATTAAAATATATAGATGACTTCCTTAAGGACAAAAATTATGGGAATGAGTTTCTTTTTCTGCGGAAAATGGAGGAATTGGGAATTGCTCCGAAAGGAAGGGCAGAGGAGGCTCTTGCGAACATTCCTAGTGACCCTCGTTTGCCAGGACAAAATCTGATTGAAGGGAACGATGATGACAAAATGTTCCTTGAATTTAAACCTAGAATGGGTGTGGCAGCAAAGGTGAAAGGAAATCGGATGGATTTGTTTAAATCCAAGGATCGGGGAAAAAGTGTATTTCAGGTGTTGAAAAGAGGGGTGATAAACCCTAGAAGTGTTGATTTTGACTTCCGGACACCATCAACATGAACTTAAGAGAGAAGTTGAATTTGCTTCAACTTGAGATTTTTGCTCGACTCTACGGACGGGTATGCTCAACTCGACCGCTTATTTCTATTCAAATCTTAGCTTTTTGGATGCGAATAGAATTTCATTCAAGTGTTCGAGACCAAGTTTACGTGGTAGATGTGAATATGTTGGCGGACATAGTTGGAGTTGAAGGGGACGCTATCTCCCAATCAAAGTCTCACCGCTCGTACTACTACGGGATCTTGTCAAAGATATGGACACAGAGAAGAAAATTACCTACTCAAGGATGAAGGCCATCAACATCGTGCTTCATAAGATTGTGATCAACTGTCTCGGACCAAAGTCTACGTCAAAGACTTCGTGTCTCTTTTCAAGCAAAGTTGATGTACGCGATCAACTCAGACGGAAGTTTTCTCTCCCGCACACTATTCTCTTCCATATGTACAGAGCAATGTCAAAAGACAAAGGACAATTGCCTTATCCTCGGTCGGTGACCAAGATCTTCAAACACATGAACATTGAACCGCCACATACATTTTGTGTTCGACCGTGTGATAAGATGGTGGTAGGGTTGAAAATGTTAATGAAGATGCGTCGCAAGAACTCTCCAAGGCAATGGAGAAATTCAAAGTGAAATCTCCGGTTCGATCGCCTCAAAGAGAAAAGGAAAGGAGGCCATTGGTGCTCCATCGAAAAAGAAGAAAAGAACTCTCATCCTGGAGGATGAAGATGAAGATGAAGATGATGAAGATCCCACTATTCATCCACTGACAAGAACCAGACGTTCTGTGTCTCAACCGACAGAATTTCAGCAGAGAAGAGAAGAAGAAGAGCATAATAGAGAAGAAGAAGAACAGAGAGAGAAGGAGAAAGAAGTTGAAAAAGAAGGAGAAGGAGAAAAAGAAAAGTCTGCTAATGAATCTGGAGAGAAGGAAAATCAAGAGCATGATCATCATTCTTCCTCTTTCGATGTCCTAGAGACAGGGGGAGTTGGCGAGCAAGAGAGGTCTACACCTCATGCTGCTGTCAATGAAGATCTAAGACAATCTCCAGAAGACCCAGAAGAAGTTCAGGTCTCTCAATTGCTCGAGGAAGGTCACGATACGTCAGATCCAAATCTGCAAGACTTAAGAGAAGCTCCATCGTCTGCATACACACCTTCTGAGAAAGCCAATGCTAGTACACAGACGGAAGATTCTGCAGATTTTCGTCGTATCATGGATATTCTTCTGGAAATGGGTGGCCGATATATGCTGGATCGTGAAATCCAAGCCTTGAAGAATGCTGGACAAGCATCTTCAGTCTCTCTCGGAGGATAAATTCAAAGACCTCGCTCCGCAACTTCAAGCCAATGCTAAGGGAGAAGAGGTAGCTCAACCGAGGGAAGACTCGAAGAAGCTCGAAGGAGTAGTCCAGTCCATTGGGGATTTCCAGATCGTGCGCATTCCCAAGCAGACACGACTCCTTTCTCACCCTTTTTAATGCTGACAAAAAGGGGGAGAACCAATTTGAACCAACATTTTTTTAAAAAACTTTAACTTTTGTGACTATGGTTATGTTTGAGTATGACTTGAGAACGGTTGAGTATGACTTGAGAACTTGAACTTGAGTGTGAATTTGACTGAATTGGCTGTGGATTGTGATGCTTGACTAGTTGCATTCATTTCAAGTGTTGTTATATGGTGTTACTCATGAAAGACTAACCAATTTTCTGTGGATGCAGAGTCTCGGTTGTTTTATTAATCTTTATGAGTTAGCCATATTGCTTGAGAAATGTTTTTGCAGGTCAAAGTTGTTCAAATCTACAAGAAAGTTTTGTCACCATCAAAAATGGGGAGATTGTTGGAGAAATCTTTCCAGAATATTTTGAAGTTGACAAAACGTTTCTATCAGTCTAAGTCTGGATGTTCGGAGACCGACAGTTTAAAGTCTGAAGACTTTGTATTCTCGAGACTCAAGACTCAAGACTCAAGACTCAAGACTCAAGACTTAAGACTCAAGACTCAAGACTCAAGACTTAAAACTCAAGACTCAAGACTTAAGTCTATTCTCACTGACAGTCTTTCTAATCCGAGTGACGAAGGAAATCCAAAGCCGAGGTAAATGGTTAAGGATTCGATCCTATCCTCTCGGAAAAGATTCTTTGGTTGGATAAATATTTCGGATTCTTTGATTCTTATCTAAGATCGATTGAAGATCCGATGGTCGATGAAATAATCTTGGAATGTTCTATTCTTGGAAACCAAGATCCCGATTGTATGGGCGAACAGATTGATGGGCTATCATCGATTCCTTAAATAGCTTGGATGATCTTCTTGATTGATTCCGTCCAACGGGTAGATTGGAGGAATTCCTTTGGTAAGTGCCAACGGCTATGATGGCATAAAGGAGTATAAAAGGAAGACGTTCTAGTTGTTTTAAGTGTGTGATCGATAGAAAAATTCCAGAGTCTGAAGAACCTTGATTGTTAGTCGATACAGTTCGAGCGAAATTGTATACACATAGAGTGTTTATATTTGGTGACACCTTGAGCGAGTGTGGTAGATCATCTACACCTAGAAATCAAGGAAGATCGACATTGTAACAGCTCTTTGATCATAGTGGAATCCAGCCAATTGGCTGTCAGTGCGTAAGAGTGGACGTAGGCTTGAATCAAGCCGAACCACTATAAACCGCGTGTTCAATTCTCTCTTTCCCTTACTCGTCTTGCGATTGAATTTTTAACTGTTGCAAATCCTTTAACTGTTTAAATATTGTGCAATCTTCAAAGAAATTTTTATATACCTATTCACCCCCATCTAGGTTCTCGTACTAGCTATATCAACACCAACTGCTACACAACTCGTACCTGTTCTTCAGTGATTAGCTGGTGATCTGGAGCTTGAGTTCAGGCCCATGCCTCCCGCCACCGATGGAGTTAATGAATGCAACTATCGAAGCCTCATGTAGCACCCAAATTCCTCCAGACGAGCAGCGCTGAAGAAGAAAGACTTGGAGCTCGAGACAAAACCTGGGAAAGAGGAGAGACAGCGGACGACAACTGAAGCTTGTGGGGATCAAGCGGGGAGCGGCGAGGATTTGGCGATAGCGATTTGCTTGAGCAGCGGGAAGAGAGGAGGAAGAAGAAAACGTGAAAGAGAACCCCAATTGCTGCTGCACAATTTAGAATCCGTCTATTGTCTCTGTTTACTAGAATAAAGCAGAAATGGAAAGCAAATAAAGCAGAACTGCCGCGATCTATGGATAGAAAGAAGGCTCAACAAGGATCCCTCTTAATCCGAACCATTCGAAGAACCTTCTCTTCACCGCTTCAAACTTTCTTTCACCTAAATAGCACCGATGCCGACACTCTACACATAATACAATACGACACAACACGCTGCCACGTAGTTCTTAAAAAAATAGAAATTTTGACATGTTATATATTAAATATATATGTTTATATATAATTATCATTTTAATTAATTTGATTCAAATTCACAAATAAATAAATAATAATAAAATGCTAGAATGAATTTATACTAAAAATATTAATTCATTATTTATTTATATAATTTATTATTTCAATTTGATAAATTCAACTCTATTCCAATAATTTATAAAATTTGGAGAGAAAAAAAAAATAATTAATTTACATTTTGGACTTGCATATCAGATGTGTCGATGAGAAAGGAAAAAATTAGATAGTGAATTATGTATTAAAAACGAAGAGAAGACTATATTTTTCTTTCCCCATTTATTATCTTTATTATTATTTTTTATTTTTCACACACACACACACACACACACACACACACACACACACACACACACACACACACACACACACACACACACATATATATATATATATATATATATATATATATATATATGTTTTGACCTATTATTTATTGAATTTTTTTTTCTTTCCTACAGTTTTGGACACCGACTCCGATGCGGCTTTGAATCTCCCACAACCCCCCTCCAACCCTCTCCTCCTCCCTTTCTATTTCAGAATCATCGTCCTTCGGACTCCGATTCGGCCCCTCTCTCTCTCTCTCTCTCTCTCTCTCTCTCTCTCTATTGGTTGATCTCCGCCGAAATGGGTTCTAAGCACTGCCATGGCCAAGCCCTTGAACCAGCAGGCGTCGTCCGACAGCTCCGAGGAGGAGCAGTAGCGGCTGCTACTGCTGCTCAGCGGTTGTTGTTTCTACTGAGGTTGACGGCTTGTGCTAGCGCAAAACGATTGACTAGTTATGGCTGCCCTGTGTGTGGTGACAGTTGTTGGAATTTTGTTTGTTAAAACAAAATGGATGCTTTTTACTTTGTCCCACATAGAAAATGTGGGAGCAAGTGGGTCAGTTTAAATATGTGGGATTTCCTTTTGTAATTAAAGGAGTGATTAGGTGGGGGTGGACCCCACCATACCCGCGTGCAGGTGCGCGAATAATTGCTACAATGGAGTCAGAGACAATCAAAGTTATGAATCAAGATATGGTCAAACTGGACCGGTTCGATGGGAACAATTTTGCTCGCTGGAGGGACAAGATGATGTTCTTACCACCGCTCGAAGATTTCCTACATCTTTGGATCCTAACTTGGCGCCTATAGAAGATCCTAAGCCTACTTTTGATGGAGGACAACCAAGTGCGGAAGCCATTGAGAGGGTTAATAAGGAAAAGAAGAAGCGTGCGGAGGATGAATTACTTTGTCGAGAACACATTCTGAACACACTCTCCAATCGTCTGTACGACTTATTCACTGAAATGAAGTCGGCCAGAGAAATTTGAAATGTATTGGAATTCAAGTATAAAGCGGAGGAGCAAGGTACCAATAAATATCTAATCACAAAGTATTTTGATTTCAAGTTTATTGATACTAAGCCATTGCTGGAACAAGTCCATGAATTGCAAGTGATTGTGAATAAGATTCGTGCTCTCAAGATCGATATTCCAGAAGCTTTTCAAGTTGGAGCAATTATTGCGAAATTGCCTCAAAGTTGGAAAGACTATGGAAAAAGGCTAATTCACAAGTCGGAGGACTTTACTTTGGAGCAAATACAGAAACATCTTCGCATTGAGGAAGAGTCACGTTTATGTGATAATTTTGTTTTGTACAATTCCAAGGTGAATTTTGTGGATAAAAAACGGAAACTCAGCCAGAACTTCAAAGTAAAAGGCAGGGGGCATAAATTCAAGAGAACACAAAAGAAGCAAAAGGGTTGCTGTTTTGTTTGTGGCAAACAGGGACATTACGCCAATGATTGCATTTATCGCAAGAGCATTTCAAAGGACAAGAACATTCCGGTGGTGAAAGTAGATGCAAATCTGGTTGAAGAAAATTATGTAGCCATGATTTCGAACATGTTTTCGAACATGGAAATTTTTTAAATCAATTATGCAATGGCTATGGTTTCTGAAATTAATTCTACCACTGTCCAATCCGGTTGGTGGATAGATTCTGGAGCAACAGTTCATGTGTGCAAGGACAAGTACATGTTCAAGCAATTTGAAGAGATTGTTGACTCAAATGCTTAAGAGGTCCTGATGGCGAATAATACTCTTACAAAGGTTGCTGGAAAAGGCACAGTGGAGATAGACTTCACTTCTAGAAAGAAGATAACTCTTCTTAATGTGTTATTTATACCCGAAATTAGGAAGAACCTAGTTTCTATTGATTTACTTTGTAAGAAGGGGTTTCGGGTTTTGTTTCAATCTAACAAGGTTATCCTGTCGAAAAATGGGCTGTTTGTTGGGAAGGGTTATGCCAATAATGGCATGTATCAAGTGAGTATCAATAATAATATTTCTAATTATGCTTATATTGTCGAATCTTCAATTTTATGGCATAGTAGGTTGGCACATATAAATATTCGTTATTTGAAGAATATGAGAAAATTAGACTTGATAAATTTTAATGGCGAATTTGATCAATGTGAAATATGTGCTAAGTCAAAATTTATTAAGAAGCCATTTCCTAGTGTTAAAAGAAATTCGAATTTATTGGATTTAGTTCATAGTGATATATGTGAATTTAATGGTATGCTAACACGTGGAGGTAAAAGGTATTTTATTGCCTTTGTGGATGATTGTAGTAGGTTCTTATATGTTTATCTCATGAGATCGAAAGATGAAGCATTTACCATGTTTAAGAAGTATAAGGCTGAAGTAGAGAATCAATTAGAAAGGAAAATTAAAGTTCTACGATCAGATAGAGGTGGAGAATACTTCTTAAATGAATTCTCTTCATTTTGTGAAGAACGTGGTATTATTCATCAAGCTTCAGCACCATATATTCCACAACAAAATGGTTTAGCTGAAAGGAAAAATCAATCTCTTGGAGAAATGGTTAATTGTATGCTTTCGAATTCAAAGCTACCAATTAATCTTTGGGGAGAAGCATTACTTACTACATGCTATATTCATAATAGAATACCTTCCAAGAAAAATGACATAACCCCTCATGAAATATGGAAAGGTAGAAAACCAAATTTGTCATATCTTAAAGTGTGGGGGTGTTTGGCATACTACCGAGCTCCAGATCCTAAGAGAACAAAGCTTGGTCCTAGAGCTATTAAAAGTGTTTTCGTAGGGTATGCTGAAATAGCAAAGCTTATAGGCTTCTTGATTTAGAGTCCAATGTCATAATAGAATCGAGAAACGTTGAATTCTTTGAGAATAAATGTTTTACAAGTTCTGAAATTATTGAAAATAATTCAAGACATATGGAAGCTCAAAGTGATTCTCAAGAGAAAGAAACGAATGATTCTAAAAACATGATTGAACCAATGAGAAGTACTAGAGCTAGGAAAATAAAAGATTTAGGTCCTGATTTTATTACTCATGTTTTTCTTGTTGAAGGAGATAGAGATAATAATGTGGTAAATAAATACCCTTTAGTATTAAATTTAGAAGATGATCCTAAAAACTTTGATGATGCTATGTCTTCTAGAGATGCTTCCTTTTGGAAAGAAGCTGTGAATGATGAAATGGACTCAATTGTGTCCAATAATACTTGGGTATTAGTAGATTTACCAAAAGGATCAAAACCTATTGGGTGCAAATGGGTTTTTAGAAGAAAATATAATTCTGATGGTTCCATTCAAGCTTTTAAAGCTAGGCTTGTAATTAAGGGATATAAACAAAAAGAATGAATAGATTATTTTGATACATATGCTCCTGTTGCACGTATAACTTCTATTCGAGTTCTTTTTGCTCTAACTTCCATTTATGATCTTTTTGTTCATCAAATGGATGTTAAAACTGCTTTCTTAAATGGAGACTTAAATTAGGAGATTTACATGGAACAACCGGATGGTTTTGTTCCTCCTGGAAATGAAAGAAAAATATGTAAATTGATTAAGTCTCTTTATGGACTTAAGCAAGCTCCTACGCAGTGGCATGAAAAGTTTAATCCGGTCATATTGTCAAATGGTTTCATCAATAATAGTGCCGATAGGTGTATATACACTAAATTCACTAAAGACTATGGTGTCTTAGTGTGCTTGTATGTTGATGATATGCTTATCTTTGAAACGAATATGACTGGAGTTAATGAAACTAAGAAGTATCTAATTTCCATGTTTAAAATAAAGGATTTTGGTGAAGTACATACTATCTTAGGTATTAAAGTTAATAAAAATAGTGGGGGTTATTCTTTAAGCCAATGTAATTATGTTGAAAAAATATTAAATAAATTTCAACATCTTGGTTTTAAAAAAATAAGTACTCCATTTGATTCTAGTATTAAATTAAATTATAATACTAGTAGAGCGGTGGCACAACTAGAATATGCAAGTGCTATAGAGTCTTTAATGTATGCGATGCATTGTACTAGACCCGATATTGCTTATTTAGTATACAAGTTGAATAGGTATACTAGTAATCCAAGTACTGAACATTGGAGAGCAATTACTAGAGTTTTTGGTTATCTTAAGAGAACTAAAAATTTAGGATTGTTCTACAATAATTATCCGGCTGTATTAGAAGGATATACCGATGCTAGTTGGATTACAAGTGTGGGAGATGAGTGTTCCACTTCTGGATGGATCTTCACACTAGCTGGAGGTGCTGTATCTTGGGCGAGCAAGAAACAGACATGTATAACTCACTCAACAATGGAATATGAATTTATTGCTTTGACGGTAGCTGGGAAAGAGGCTGAATGGATTAGAAATTTGTTGTTGGATATCAAATTATGGCCTAGTCCTATGCCTCATATTTCTGTCCACTGTGATAGTCAGGCCACTTTAGCAAGAGCCTATAGTATCACCTATAATGGTAAGTCTAGACACATTAGTCTAAGACATGAATATGTGAGACAATTGATTAGAGATTGTACCATAACAATTGTCTATGTGAGGTCAAGTAAAAATCTTGCTGATCCTTTGACGAAGGCTTTACCAAGACATATGGTAATAACGATCTCACAAGAAATTGGGCTGAAACCCTTTAATTGAAATCACCAATAATGGTAACCCGACCTTTTTCTAGAACATCACTAGTTACAAGGTTTAATGAGTAAGAACAAGTTATTGAATGTGATTGTTTGATACTGACATAGCCCTGATATGAGAAGTCAGTATCGTCTGTTACGTTTTGAAGGCTGAATTGAATTCTTAATAAAGTATGATACAAGTTTGTAGTGCGTTGATAGTAACAGAAACACATGGTAGATACTTCACCTATACGAGCTTAGAAGTGGTGTTGCTTCTTACGGAAGTTAGAGTTGCTTTCTAGAGAGCTCATGAAATAGGATCAAGCACAAGGTCATAATAGTGCGGAGTAATATAGAAATTCTCGCTGAAACAAGAGATTAGTGTATGTGTGGTATGTCCGGTTCTATTACATAAAAGTACAAGTTTAAAGCCGAGCTACTTGTCACTTTGATAGAGCTTTGATATACACTAAGTAAAGGTTTAACTCGAAAGAGACAATTATGTATGTATATTAATCTTACTGAAGCTTTGGCTGTATGGCTTTAAAATTTTATTTTGAAATCTTTATTTTACAAACAAAGTGGGGGATTGTTGGAATTTTGTTTGTTAAAACAAAATTGGTGTTTTTTACTTTGTCCCACATAGAAAAAGTAGGAGCAAGTGGGTCAGTTTAAATATGTGAGATTTCCTTTTGTAGTTAAAGGAGTGATTAGGTGGGGGTGGACCCCACCATACCCGCGTGCGGGTGAACGAATAATTGCACGATTTTGGCGCACTTAGCACTTAGCACTTAGCACGCCTGCGCGCCCCGCGGTTTAATTAACATTAATCCCTTACTATTAATTTTTTATTTTTTATTTTTTGGTTCAAATGTTGCATTTTAATTTGAGAATCGGAAATGAAATATAAATGAAAATTGAAATTCCATTTTAAAAAAAATTATTCCAAATTTTGTTTGTGTCTTTTCAAGACAACCTTTGGAAAATTACCTATTCGGTTTTTAACTTTCCAGAAGGATTGCAATTGTTCATTTTTTGACTTCTTCCGAAGAGTTGCATTTGTTTATCCAAACAATTTTCTAAAGACATGTTTGTTTGCAATTTTCACGAAGAGTTGTAAGATGTTTCATATATATACTTTTCATTTTTCGGAAAGAAATGTGTGTGGTCATTTTCGAGTCTTCTTTCTGAAAAACTACAGCCAATTGTTTGATTGTTTCTTAGAGAGACCCTGGAGAAATACTAGAATTGCTATTTAGTATTCTCATCCGAGACTTTGTTGTATCTTGAAGGATTTTTGCTGGTGACCATTGATATAGCTAGTATGAGTACCTAGAGGGAGGTGAATAGGTATATAAAAGATTTTTCTTGATGATGGCACGATACTTAGACAGTTGAAGGATTTGTGACAAATAATAATCAACGTAAGACTGAGTAAAGGAAAGAGAGAATTGAACACGCGGTTTATAATGGTTCGGCTTGATTCAAGCCTACGTTCACTCTTCTGCACTGACAGCCAATTAGCTGGATTCCACTATGAACAAAGAGATGTTATAGCATTGATCTTCCTTGATTTCTAGGTGTAGATGATCTACCACACTCACTCAAGGTATCACCAAGTATAAACACTCTCTGTGTATACAATTTCACTCAAACTGTATCGAATAATAATCAAGGTGCTTCAGACTCTGGAATTTCTCTATCGATCACGTTTTTTTAACACAACTAGAACGTCTTCCTTTTTATACTCCTTTATGCCATAATACCGTTGGCACTTACCAAAGGAATTCCTCCAATCTACCCGTTGGACGGAATCAATCAAAGAAGATTATTCGAGCTATTAAAGGAACCTGACGATAGCCCATCAATCATGTTCGCCCATACAATCAGGATCTTGGTTTCCAAAAATAGAACATTCCAAGAATATTTCGTCGACCACCGAATTTTCAATTGATCTAGATATAAATAAAAGAATCCGATATATTTATCCAACCAAGAGATCTTCTATAGAGGATAGGATTAAATCCTTAATTATAAACTTCAGCTCTGGATTTCCTTCGTCACTAGATCAAAAAGACTGTCAATGAGAATAGTCTTAAGTCTTAAGTCTTGAGTCTTGAGTGCTGAGTCTGGTGATCAGAAAGTCTTCAGACTTTAAACAGACGGTCTGCAAATATCCAGACTAGACTGATAAAAACGTTTTGTCAGCTTCAAAATATTATGGAAAGATTTCTCCAACAATCTCCCCCTTTTTGATGGTGACAAAACTTTCCTGTAGATTTGAACAACTTTGACCTGCAAAAACATTTCTCAAGCAATACGGCTATCTCATAAAGATTAATAAAACAACCAGACTCTGCATCTACAGAAAATTGGTTAGTCTTTCATGAGTAATACCATATGACAACACTTGATATAAATGCAGATAGTCAAGCATCAAAATCCACAGCCAATTCAGTTCACTCAAGTCAAGTCATACTAAAAAACAAACATAACCACAAAAACAAATTTAAAGTCAAAGTTTAAAGTTCGTTCAAATTACAATTCTCCCCATTTTTGTCATCATTAAAAATGTGAGAAAAGCGTCAGGTCTGCTTGGGAATGCGCACGATCTGGAAATTTTCCATTGACTGGACTATGCCTTCTAGCCTCTTCAAGTCTTCCCTTAGATGAGCTACCTCATCTCCTTTGGCATTGGCTTGAAGTTGTAGAGCTAGGTCTTTCATTTTGTCCTCCAGGGTAACTGAAGATGCTTGTCCAGCATTCTTCATGGCTTGAATTTCACAATCTAGAGCATAGATTTGACCCCGCATTTCCATAAGAATATCAAGAATACGACGAAAATCTGCAGAATTGTCCATCTGTATACTTGCATTTGCTTTCTCAGATGGAGTGAATGCAGAAGATGGCGCTTCTGTATAATCTTGCAGATTTGGTGTTGACGTATCGTGTCCTTCTTTAGGCAATTGAGAAGCCTGAAACTCTTCTGGATCTGCTGGAGATTGCCTTAGACCTTCACTATTGGCAGCATGAGGTGTGGACCTTTCTTGCTCGCTAACTCCCCTGTCTCTAGGACCTCAAAAGGGGAAGAGTGATGATCTTCTGTGTCTTGATTCTCCTTCTCTCCAGATTCAGCTGCAGACTTTTCTTTCTCTTCTTCTCATTCTTCTTCAGCTTCTTTCTCCTTTTCTCTTTGCTCTTCTTCTTCTCTGTTCTTGGCTTGCTCCTCTTCTTCTCTCTGTTTCTTCTGAAGTTCTGTCGATTGAGGTACAAAACGTCTGGTCCTTATCAAGGCAGTGATTGTGAGATCTTCCTCCTCATCTTCATCCTCCAAGATGAGAGTTTTCTTCTTTTTGGATGGGGCACCAATGGCCTCCTTCCCTTTTCTCTTTGAAGCAGACGGTACTGGAGACTTCACTCTGAATTTCTCCATTGCCTTAGAAAGTTCTTTCAGACGCATCTTCGTCAACATCTTCAAATCTACCACCATCTTATCGCACGGTCGAACACAAAGTGTATGTGGCGGTTCAATATTCATGTGTCTGAAGATCTTGGTCATCAGACCTGGGTAAGGCAATTGTCCCTTGCCCTTAGACATTGCTCTGTACATGTGAAAGAGAATAGTGTGAGGGAGAGAGAACTTCTTCCCTGAGTTGATTGCGTACATCAATTTTGCCTCAGAATTAGACACATCAGTCTTCGATGTAGACTTGGGCCTAATGCAATTGATCGCAATTTTATGCAGCACAATATTGATGGCACGCATCCTTGAATAGATGATTCTTCCCTCTATATTTCTATCTTTGACAAGTTCCATTGAGGCACGAGCAACTAAGACTTTGATTGGTTGATAACGTCCTCATTCAACTCCAATTATGTCCGCCAACATGTCCACGTCTACCACATAATCCTGGTCTTGAACACTGAATGATATTCTATTCGCATCTAAGAAGCTAAGATTCGAATAGAAGTATGCTGTTAATTGTGCATATCCGTCTGTGGTATCGGTGCAAAATTGTTCCAGTTGAAGCATATTGAACTTCTCCCTTAAGTTCACATTAACGACATTCAAGAAATCGAAATCGACACTCCTATGGTTTATCACCCCTCGTCTCAACAGTCTGAAGAACAGATTCTCTTGATCCTTTGATTTAAATAACTCCATCCTCTTTCCCTTCACCTTCGCAGCAATACCGATTCTCGGTTGAAAATCACTGAACATTTTATCATCATCGTTTCCTTCAGTCGAATTAGGTCCCGACATATGAGGGTCACTTGGAATGTTTGCAAGTGCTTCCTTAGCCTTTCCTTTGGGAGCAATTCCCAAATCCTCCATTTTTCTCAGAAAGATATACTCATTCCCATAATTCTTGTCTTTAAGAAAATCATCCACGTATTTCAACGGAGTCCCAGTACTTTTCAACGCACAATAGAGTTTGTAAATAAACGAGGGTTTTGGACTTTACGGGGTCTGCGTCCTCGATTATCTCTTCCTCCGGTTGTTGACCCGCATCATGTGGGGTAGATGGCGTTGAGTGACGTGGTGGAGAGTGAGTCGGGCTCGTTGCGACTCGATAATTTTTCCTCTTCGGTGAGATCGAAATGGGTAGGTCCCTCCTTCATCCTCTGTGGTTCCCTGTTCACGATTCTTGAAGACTTCCTTGAAGAAGACATCCTTCCTTGTCGTTGAAAGATTCCTTTACTTGCTTTCCCAAGAAAAGATGACAACTTTCTCGAAGATGAACACGAAGTAGAAACCGGATTAGGAGGAGAATGCCTTTTAGGGTTTTGAAGATTGGGTGAAAAAGAAAAATGTGTATATAACTCAGTTTTGAAAAGGGAAGTTCAATCGGCACAAGGAAAGTGTACGAACACCTCTTTTCAAAATCAATAACTGCCAAAATTAATCATTTTGAAAAGACAAGATTTCGTTTTTCACGGAGACTATAAAATAACTGAACGAGAGATCGTACCTAAATAATACGTTTAGATAAAATAGCAACTTACAGTCTATAGCCAACAATGCCTGAGTCTGAGGATTTAGAGTCTGAGAGATTTGAGTCTGAGGGTTGGAGAGTCTCTAGACTTTAACTTCTTCGAGCTTCACAATGTTGAGTCTGGAACGGATAAAATCAAATTGATTTTTCTCCAAAGGCTTTGTGAATATATCCGCTAGTTGACTTTTTGAATCAATAAATTGAATCGAGATTTCTCCATTTTGAATATGATCTCTAATGAAGTGATGTCGAATCTCTATATGCTTTGCTCTTGAATGAATGATTGGGTTTTTGGTGAGGTTGATTGCGCTGGTGTTGTCACATTTGATTTCTGTGCATGAGTCTTCAAGCCCAAAGTCTTGTAGCTATTGTTTTATCCATAGAATTTGCAAACAACAGCTTCCAAGAGCTACATACTCGCTTCGATTGTTGAGAGAGCCACGGTGCTTTGTTTCCTTGAAAACCAAGACACTTTGTTCTACTTCCAAGCAAGCGGCAAGTTCTGAAATACTCTTTCTATCAACTCTACAGCCGGCCAAATTTGCGTCGAATATCCCGGAAGATTAAAGTCTCCCTTCTTAGGATACCAAAGACCGATGCTTGAAGATGAAGCAACATATTTAATGATACATTTTGCAACTCTGAGATGGAATTCTCTAGGATTTGACTGAAACCTAACACAGATGCAAATACACAACAAAATGTCAGGTCAAGAAGCAGTTAGATAAAGAAGTGAACCGATGATGCTCCTGTACAGCTTTTGATCAACTTTCTTCCCTTCTTCATCTTTGTCTATCTTCAAAGAACTTGACATTGGTATATCAGTCTTCTTGCAATTTTCCAATCCAAACCTTTTGACAAGATCATTAGCATATTTTTCTTGGTAAATGAAAGTTCCTTCCTTCAATTGCTTTACTTGAAGACCAAGAAAGAATGTTAATTCTCCCATCATACTCATTTCAAACTCATCCTACATAGACTTAGAAAATTTCTTGCATAGACTTTCATTAGAGGATCCAAAAATAATATCATTCACATATATTTGAACAAGTAAAAAACTTTTGTTTTCCTTTTTGATAAATATAGTATCTACTTTACCTTTGACAAAACCATTCTGTAATAAGAACTTACTTAGTCTATCATACCAAGCTCGAGGTGCTTGCTTTAAACCATACAAAGCCTTTTTCAATCTGAAGACTGAGTCTGGCTTCTTTGGGTCTTCAAACCCAGATGGTTGTTCCACATATACTTCCTCTTGGATAAATCCATTTAGGAAAGCACTTTTGACGTCCATTTGGAATAACCTGAAATTTTTATAACAAGCAAACGCAAGTAATAGTCGAATAGCTTCTAACCTTGCTACAGGAGCATAAGTCTCATGATAGTTTATTCCTTCTTCTTGCGTATATCCTTTGGCCACGAGTCTTGTTTTATTTCGTACGACTTTTCCTTTTTCATTCATCTTGTTTCCGAACACCCATTTGGCTCCAATAACAGTTTTACCTTTCGGTTTAGATGTCAATTCCCAGACATCATTAATGTTGAATTGTCTGAGCTCTTCTTGCATAGCTTCGATCCAGCTTTCATCAGATAAAGCTTCTTTTATGCTTTTTGGTTCAATTTCAGAAATGAGAGCAACAGCACTAGACTCTTCACATCTTTTGGATCTGGTGCGAATTCCTTCATTAATTTCGCCGATAATGAGATCTTTGGGATGACTGGACTTATGCTTCCGATTCTTGGTTGATTTGTCGTATGATGATCTCTTTCTTTATTTGAATCTCCATGAACATCTTGATGCTGGTCTTTCAGAGTCTGAGATACTTCTTGAGTTGTAAGCTTTGGAAGGTCTGGAGTAGGTTCAAACTCTTCATACTGAGTCTGACTGGATTCATCTTGCGTAGAGTCTTGAAATTTGACATTCATTGACTCCTCCACAGACTAGCTCTTCTTGTTACAGACTCTGTAGGCTCTGCTTGATGTAGAATATCCAAGGAAGATGCCTTCATCTGATCTTTCTTCAAACTTACCAACTCGATCTTTTGCACTTTTCAATATAAAGCATTTGCAACCGAACACATGAAAGTATGAAACAATGGGCTTCTTACCTTTGAATAATTCATAAAGAGTTTTCTCAAGAATAGGTCTTAGGAAGACTCTATTGATGATATAGCATGCTGTTGAAATAGCTCAGCCCAAAATTGTGAAGAAATTTTACTTTCAATTAAAAGAGTTCTAGCCATTTCTTGAAGAGATCTATTCTTTCTTTCCACAACTCCATTTTGCTGAGAAGTGTATGGAGAGGAGAATACATGCTTAAATCCATATTCATCACACAATTTTGTAAAATCTTGATTTTCAAATTCACCTCTATGATATGTTCTTATACTTGAGATAACACATCATTTTTCATTTTGAACCTTTTTAGCAAATTTTTCAAAAAACGAAAAGGTTTCTGACTTACTTGCAAGGAAATATACCCAAGTAAAACGGGAGTAATCGTCCACAATTACTAGGCAGTATTTCTTACCTCCAATACTCTGGGTTCTGGTTGGTCCGAAGAGATCAATATGCAGCAGCTGTAGTACATGATTAGTGGAGATATGATTTATTGGCTTAAATGAATTTCTTACCTGCTTTCCCAGAATACATGGTGTGCATGGATTGGACTTTTGGTATGGTAATTTGGGTAGACCTCGAACAAGCCGCTTTAATGAGATTTTAGCTAATTGCTTCATGTTGACATGACCAAGCTTTCTGTGCCATAAGCTTGCTTTATCTTGAATTGAGATTAGGCATTGCGATTCATTTAGATTCATGTCTAAGAGGTAGATATTTCCATGTCTTCGACTCATGAAAGGCGAGTAGAGTCTTTATTGATTCCAAAAGCATATTCCTTCTTGAAAGGAGATCTTGAAACCAGTATCACACAATTGGCTAATGCTTGAGAAGGTTATAGTTGAGTCATTCCACTAGAGAAACATTGCTTATTGTGATATTTCCAATTTTCACAGTTCCAAATCCCACAATATTTCCTTTGCCATTTCCTCCAAATGAAACTTTTTCACCATTCATTTGAATAAGTTTTATGAAGCAATTTGAGTCTCCTGTCATGTGTCTTGAACAACCGCTGTCAAGATACCACTTTACCTTTTTCTTGACGGAGACCTGCATTTAACAGAGAGTCTCAAGCCTTTTTTGGTACCCAAATTTTCTTGGGTCCTTTGGTGTTAGTAGCATAAACATTATTAGGCCATACTTTCTTAACATGCTTCAAAACCATAGGACACTCTTTTTCAAAGTGATCCCGATTGTTACACTTTGAACACCTTAGAGCATTTCGACCTACAGATTTTACAAAAACTCTCTTGAAATGATTTTTGTAAGCCTCTTTCGACGGTCTTTTCTTAATTCT
Organism: Eucalyptus albens; assembly: GCA_014182695.1. Taxonomy (NCBI): domain Eukaryota; kingdom Viridiplantae; phylum Streptophyta; class Magnoliopsida; order Myrtales; family Myrtaceae; genus Eucalyptus; species Eucalyptus albens. Next base: position 24,907,143 of record CM024652.1, read on the forward strand.
TTCTTTTACTTTAGGAAAATCAATCAAGGGAATTGTTTCTGCTGTCATACCTAGACCAGACTTATTGAAGTAAGATCTTTGAACTGAAAGAACTTTTTCAAGTTTTTTGGATCCTATCGAAAATTTCTTTGAAATATTTGATAAGTCAGTTTTTAAAAAGCATTTTCTTTCAAAAGATTATCTTCTTTTTCTTTAAGAGTAGAAACATTCAAGTTTAAACTTTTAACCTTTTCTTCTAAATTTTTTTTTCTTTTGTTTTAGATCTGAGTTTTCCTTTTTAAGTTCGGAAATCCTTTTGAGAGAAGTCTTAAGGCTAAAACACAGTTCATCAATGTATTTAGAGACTTTGATAGAAATTTTAAAATCACTTACCTCGAATTCGCTATCTGAGTCTGATCTAGAATCTGAGTCTGAGTCTGAATGTGTCATTAAACATATGTTGGCATATTCATTATCATTTTCTTCACACTCTGTATCACTTCAGGTTTCGGCTTTGAGAGCTTTTCGAAACTTCTCAGCTTTTCATCTTTTCTTCTTCAGAAGAGGACAGTTGGGTCTAATGTGTCCATTTTTCTTACATTCGAAGTAGACTACATCTTTGTTTGGTTCCTCATCATCAACAGACTTGGTCTGTTGTCTTTGGAAACTTTGTTTCTTTGAGTTGAACATTCTTCCTTTTCTATTTAGTTTTCTGAATCTTCTTATCATGAGAGCAAGCTCCTCATCGTCCATATCATCTTCTGAATCTGTATCATCAGAATCATCATTTGATTTTAATGCAATGGATTTCTTACCTCTTGGATCTTTGTCTTCATTAATTCGTTCCACTTCATAAGACTGAAGAGTTCCAATCAGCTCATCGACAGATAGTGGCATAATTCTTTGCGTCTCTCTTATTGAAGTCTTTATATGATTCCAATCCTTGGAGAGTCCACGCAGTAGCTTGTTCACCTTCATGGGATCAGAAATTTTTTGTCCTTGATTCTCAAGACCATTGACAATATCTGTAAAACGACTAAACATGTCAGTTATAGATTCTCCTGGTTTCATTTTGAAGGCTTCATATTGACCGAGGAGAATGTTAATTCCGGTCTCCTTCACTCGATCTATTCCTTCATAGGTGATATGTAATATGTCCTATACTTCTTTTGATGTAACACAAGAAGATATTCTGTTATATTCAATTGGTGACAAAGCACAATATAAAGAGTAAATTGCTTTTGCATCGAGTGCTTGTCTCTTGTTTATTTCTTCCTGAGTCATTCCGCTGGTTTCAATTTCTTTCCCTCTTTCAGAGACTGATGCAGCAGTAGGAGTGATTCATCTTTCCACAACGTCCCATTCCAGAGGATCCTTTGATCGTAGGAAAGCTTTCATCTTGTTCTTCCAGATGTTGTAATCATTTCCATCAAAGTAAGGTGATCTGGTATTGCTTTGCCCTTCCACCAGTCCTGGTGCTAGCATACTAGTCATGGATATTTTACTACGAAGTAAAACACTTCAAATAAAGTAAGAACACAGGCTTTGATACCAATTGATATAGCTAGTACGAGTACCTAGAGAGGGGTGAATAGGTATATAAAAGATTTTTCTTGATGATTGCACGATACTTAGACAGTTGAAGGATTTGTGACAAATAATAATCAACGTAAGACTAAGTAAAGGAAAGAGAGAATTGAACACGCGGTTTATAGTGGTTCGGCTTGATTCAAGCCTATGTCCACTCTTCTACACTGACAGCCAATTGGCTGGATTCCACTATGAACAAAGAGATGTTACAGCGTTGATCTTCCTTGATTTCTAGGTGTATATGATCTACCACACTCACTCAAGGTATCACCAAGTATAGACACTCTCTGTGTATACAATTTCGCTCAAACTGTATCGACTAATAACTAAGGTGCTTCAAACTCTGAAATTTCTCTATCGATCACGTTTTTTTTTTTTAACACAACTAGAGCGTCTTCCTTTTTATACTCCTTTATGTCATCATACCGTTGGCACTTACCAAAGGAATTCCTCCAATCTACCCGTTGGACGGAATTAATCAAAGAAGATTATTCGAGCTATTAAAGGAACCTGACGATAGCCCATCAATCATGTTCGCCCATACAATCAGGATCTTGGTTTCCAAAAATAGAACATTCCAAGAATATTTCGTCGACCACCGAATCTTCAATTGATCTAGATATAAATAAAAGAATTCGATATATTTATCCAACCAAGAGATCTTCTCCAGAGGATAGGATTAAATCCTTAACCATAAACTTCGGCTCTGGATTTCCTTCATCACTAGATCAGAAAGACTGTCAATGAGAATAGTCTTGAGTTTTAAGTCTTGAGTCTTGAGTGCTGAGTCTAGTGATCAGAAAGTCTTCAGACTTTAAACAGACGGTCTGCAAATATCCAGACTAGACTGATAGAAACGTTTTGTCAGCTTCAAAATATTCTGAAAAGATTTCTCCAACAACCATTAGCAACGTTGTGGGGCAAATAAATCCTTAAAGAAAGTGATATCACGCCTCAAAGTCCGAGTTGTTTTATTCGATCCGATTTCATTGTTCAACCCATTTCGAAGCCATATTTACCAACAACAGTTGCTACCATTGTTGTTTCTGCTGTTCTGTTCAAAGATTTCATCCAGAGAAATCTTATAAGCACAAGTAAGATCACTGGAGAGGGCGGTCCAAATAATGATGCTGCTATAAACCATGGAGCAGCGTAAACAGTGACATGATTTGAATAAAATGATGAAACAAGTATAGCTCTCGGTAAATACCTCTCGGACGACTTCACACAGAACAAAAGGTACTGTAAGAACCACCGGGGTGGACAAAAATCAACAGTCATCATCTTAAACGGAGAATAAATCTACAAACTACCAAGATGGAAGGGAAAGTCTGACATGGACTTCTGCCTTAAAAAGGGATTGCTGCATGACCTCAATAAAGCATATGCCTGAATATCAAGGATTGACGAGTCCACAAATTGTCAGTGCTTGCCATCGTTCCTCGCTGACCGTAAAACCTTCAATCGGTCACCTAACTTCCCTATTGGGGCCTTCTCTGCAAGGTGATGGGACCATGGAGCTTCCTGGCTCAACTGGATCCCTCATAAGCCTCGAACAATTGTCGTCCTGAAACTACAAGTCAACAAAGAAACTACCAGGCTCATTCTGCAATTTGGAATCACTTGATGAGTTTGATAAATTGAACACGGACGGAGAGAAGCTGCCTGGTTTGGTTGGGAACATGGAGCATTCGAAAGTATTGAAGATGAGCTTCTCTGTTATAAGATAACTAGTGCAGTATGGAAGCGGGAAAAGCTAGAAAAATAGATGCAGAGCCTAGTGAAAATTTGCTAATAGAAATTCCAATGATATTTGGAGATATTCATCTAAGAAGATTTTGAAACTGGCATGTGCTGAGATACCCAAGTACTGAGGCTCCTAGAAATTCTTTTTTGTCTGCATATTCATACCGAGTTGATGATGGCATTTCCAATCTCTTGAACTTGAAAAGCTTGAGAGATGTGTCTTTGGATGTGGAAAGTCTCCTTGCCCTGTTTACCCGTCTAAACAAACTGGAGTCTTTGGAGTTGTCCTCTTTGACAATGACCACCATATCATCATATATTGTGCAGCTTTCTCATCTTAGGAGACTTATATTCTCTAATGAATGTCTCCAATGCCTCCCAACGCTTCCTTCAAGTTGCCCTTATGAATTGGACATTGCCAGTCAATGCATACATTGGTAGAACTATCAAAATTGAAGAACTATCAGAACTTGTGATTGATTGTTGCACAATTACAGAATTATAGGCTTTGAGAGTCAGGAAAGTCTTAGAATGTTGGAGTTGAACGAACTCAACCAGCTGGGCAAGAGTAGCCTGAAGAAACTAATGGCTTTTCATTTACATCATTGTTGTAAACTGGTCGATCAGAATTGTTGGAAAATTTGTGGATTTCCTCCGGCAACTCAGTCCTGAGGTTTCCTTGTGTATTGACGTTAAATAAATTAAAACGGTTAGGCATACTTCACCATGGATGATTTGGAAATTCAGCACATTATGGAGTTGCTTGATCAAACTTGACAAGTTACAGCAAAAGAAAAAAGAATGAATACCTGCTCTGTTGGGTACCTTTTTCTTATAAGAAGTGCCTCCTATTCCGTTATAGATATGAATTACCAAGAGGTTTATGCAAATCTTCTTTTCATGTGCACTTCGCATGTTGACTTCTTATATGGTTTTGTAATTCCATATACCCTTGTTCAGATCTTCTTTGTTTTAATTTGGTTTGGTTTAGATGTTTTAGTGGCTTTGAATTGCGAATTAACTTACCTAGTGAGGTCGGAGGTATCCTTACAATTTCTGCTTCATATTACTGAATCTGAAGTTGTTTGATGCCTGTGCTTCCCGCAAGAGAACGTTAACTTCATCATACTGCATAGGATATACTAGTTGTTACGAGAAGTGTGAAATATCTCAAAACTTATGGCATCACTGCTACGGCAACAACCAACTCAAAATTTCAACGTGAAGAAGATGGATCCTCTACATTGGTAAACGCATGTCCAATTTGTTTTTCGGGAAAAGCACGGGTCGTAAGTCGGATTCACGGGAGTTGAAGAGGTGGCTTAACAATTCTTAATTAAATTAAAAAATGTTTATAGTTGCAAATGGACTTGGTTTGACAATACCTAATGTTGAGTTATATTTGAAATAATTACCCAAATTGATTAATTTCAAATGAAAAGAAGTGTGGGCAAAAAATTTCCCAATTCTAAAAATTAACATGGAATTGTCTTGTACTATCCACAAATTCTTATCATTTCACCTCTTTTTTATTTTCTTTTGTAATACATAATCCACAAGCATTAATCAAGAGAGTGAAGACCCACACCTCTTCGACCGAAAAAAAAAAAAAGAAAAAAGAGGCATACCTCCAAAAACATAATCTGAAATAGAGAACTTTCAAACAATAATCATGAATAATTCTTCCCATCTACATTAACACAAGACCGTACTTATGCATTGGTTTTGCATATGCTGTTTTAATAGTATTTTGCATAATAATCAGCACAAAGCATGGATTTTGTTAAAATTAATGCCTTGAGTTTGAAATAGGATGAAGAAATCTTTCTTCTGGTTGGACTTTCTTTAGGAAGTGCAAAATAAGCAAGGAAGTAAAGAGGATGTGATTTACTACAAGACAAAAGGGACACATTTTATTTTATATTTCTATTTATCTTTAAGGGAAAAAGATGACTTCGTTGGAAGAGATAAAAAGAGGAAATTTCCTTTCAGAAGCAAAATTGCTTGCAGGCGTTGGTTTGTTATGCGGTGGGCCAAGGTCAAAAGTTTGACCTTAGGCGTGCACACACATGTATTCCACGCCAAAGAAAGAAGCCAAAAGTGGGCCTCCTTGGGCGCACATATAAAAAGTGTCGAAATCTCCAGGAGTTTTCTTTGGGACTGCCGAAACCTTGCGAAATTCAGAAGAGCCGCAAGTTTCCTAAGCCACGCAAAGCTTTTCAAAGGAACGCGAAAATTTACGTACGTAGACCAAAGATAAACACTGGAGTTTTTGATTTTGGCATACGTAGAGCGTTTTGTTTTGAGCTTGAACATGCGATAATTTTGTGTCATGAGTTTATGTCTAAGTGAATTATTTATTTATAAACACTTTGGGTTTAGAGTTAAATTTAGGTATGAGAAACACTCGAATATATAAGTGATTGTAAACTCTAATTCTCCGATTATAGTAAATTATTTCTTTATTAGGCTCTTTCGTGGACGTAGTCGAATCTACTTGGACCGAATCACATAAATTTCTGATATCCTTATTTTTCTTCATTTATTTCTCTAATAATTTCGCGTTGATGTAAATTCAAAATTCTGTCGTTTCCGTGTATTCTATTCTAACATATTTATGTCCAACTACAACACTTAGTGATGAGCAATTCATTGACACTAATGAGGGGTTAAATGCGAAGGACGATTCACCCCAAAATAAAAGTGAACTTTTTTTAATTCAATTGACTGCTAGGGGAGTGCTTTGACAAAGATCAAGCCCAATAATTCCACTAGGCTTTGTGCTTCAAAGTTAATTTGGGCCTTCGCCAGATCAATCCATTAAACTGGACTGGCCGGAGTTCCATGCCTACTTCTGATTGACTTGACTTTGAATGAATCCGCCCATTTATTTGGGGGCAAAAGGTGATTCTAATCCCCAAAAATTCTGCACCACATAGTATAGTGCTTTTTTGCATTAAGAAATGTAAATAATTATCGACTTTATCGAGCCGGAGTGATGCTTCGAGGAAGCATCTTTATTGACCGATTTTGCAACAAAACTAGCCCACAACTCTCTCTGCATGTTCAGCCGATCCTTTGGCTTCTGAGTTCAATGACCTACTAAAAAGTCATTCAATATATCTTCCTTTTTAGTACCTTAAGATTCCGTGGTAAAGGAAAAAAGGTGTTGATGGTGAAGGTCTACATCTGTACGAAAAGTTTTTTTTTTTTCTTTGAAAAGAGTTGGAGTTGGGCAATGGGATCCCACCTGTTTTCTCTTCTTCCCTGAGCTTTCGAGGTAGCAAAGGAAGCTCAATTTGGATTCAGATGAAAGGAGTCTGATTTAAAAATAAAAAATTGCAAGGAGACTTTTGTGCTTCCATGTACAAAAAAACAAAGGTTTAGTGTAGTATAATCAAAAGTAATTCAATCTTCCATCGATCTCAATTTAAGGAATTTGACATTTCCAAGGAATCTTTGTTTTTGCTCATCAAGTCATCATGATTTAATAACTTCAATCTTAATTTTTTTTTGGGATTGCACTTGGATTTATGCCTTGAACAAACTTAAGAACTTATGAATAACAAAGTGGAACATTTTTACGCATTCAGATCTAGCGAGATTTGTTGCTTTCTATAGCGAAACATGGAATGTTTAGTTACCATGAAATCAATTTAGAAAGTAGAATAATACTAGCAAACAAGCATCATCTGTCTAGAAAATATTTTTAAAAAAAAAATAATTTAGTCAATCGTGTCATCAATAAATAAATAAAATTGATAGCATCTAATTTACCTAAATGGAAATGGAATGTGCCGTATACATATAGTTTTGTGTTGCATTGAAATGCAATCACTAGATTAAAAATTGCATGAGATTGGTCAATGTCATTTTGATAAGGCGCCAACAATCTAAAACCTAAGCTCCTGTGCCTCGTCTTAACATCGTATTAGCATTAGCTGCCACTTTCAGAAAGAATGAAAAAAAAATCAAAGAACAGCGTCCAAGCGATGCAAGAAGACCAAAACCAATGATTGACCCAAGTCAGGGTAAGTAAGGGTCTACGAAGACTTGCACTACGAACAGTCCATGATAAAGCAGCTTGCTCAATAACCACCTTTTCCATGCTCTTTCTTTTACTTAGAGCCAAGCGCTTTTACACCACACCACACACCACACACCTTTTCCTTTTATTTTTATTTAAAAAAGAAATTCTAACTTTTAGTTATTTTAAACTTTTTTCTTTTTTTTTTTCTTTTCATTCTTCTTTAATTGCCAGTCATGATAGCGGTCAGCGATCGGCCACAGGCAAGCTTGAGCCTCACCACAGGCTGATGAGGCTCAGCCTCACCTTGCCTGAGCTCGCTTGAGGACGTCAAGTGAACTTAGGGCTTGAGTTGGGCTAGGCTCAAATTGCGCCCAAGGCCGCCAAAGGTCAACGAGGCTCTAGCATGGCTCGAGCCCCACCAAGCTCGCCAGATCTACCGATACCCAGCTTACTTGATGGCCTTGAGCGAGCTTGAGTCTCGCTAGATCCAATGCACAGGGCTCAAGCCTTGCTCGAGGTTGCTAGAGGTCGGCGAGCCACTTGTGACCTTAGGCAAGGCTCAAGCCTCACCCAACTCGCCAACCTTGGGCAAGTTTGGCCTCGCCATAGGCCGACAAGGCTTGACGAGGCTTGACCTTGTTGATATCTGGCATGCTGGAGCTTCATCGGCTTGTGGTGAGACTTGAGCTTGCCTATGGTTAGTCGCACCTATATTCTCTTCTTCCATGAGCTTTTGTGCTAATAGAAGAAGCTCAATTTTGATTTGAATGGAAGGGGTCTGATTAAAAAACAAAAAAATCTAAACGAGACTTTTGGAGTTTCGTTTACCAAAACAAAAGTTTAGTGAAGTATAATCAAATGTAAAGGTATCAAATAACAAATTTGATCTTCCATCAGTCTCAATTCAAAGAATTTGACATTTCCTAAGGGTCCTTTTAAAAAAAAAAAAACTCATCAAGTCATCGTGATTTAATAACTTTAACCTTATTTTTTTTTTTGTCATACTCGGATTTATGCCTAAAAATATTTAAGAATTTATGAATTCCGGAGTGGAACATTTTTACACCTCCATATCTAGTGGAATTTTTTGTTTTCTATTGTGAAATATGGAATGTTTAATTACCACGAAATCGAGATAGAAAAATACTTGCAAAACAAACATCATCTTCTAAAAAGCTTTTTTTTAAGAGTCTAGCCAATTATGTCATCAATAAAAAAAAAATCAATACCATCTAATTTAACTAAATGGAAATGAAATGTGCCTAATATATATAGTCTTGTGTTGCATCGAAATAGAATCACTACAGTAAGAGTTGCATAAGGTTGATTGATGTGATTATGATGTGGACGCCAACAATCTAAGACCTAAGCTCCATGTGCCTCGTCTTAACGCGGTGCAAGAAGACTGAAACCAATGATTGACTTAGACTACCAACAGAGTCTAAGAAGACTGGACTACCAACAGTCCATGATGAGTCAGCTTGCTCAAGAAGGAATCGCACCAATGATTGACCCAAGTCAAAGTCTACGAAGACTTGGACTACCAAAGACGCATGCTTAACCATCGGCGGGTCTTCTTTTCCACGTTAGGATGACCCACCGTCACTTTCTTTACTGGATTGCTTTATTACTTTTCATTATCACTTTGCTCTTCTCACGAGGTTTTCCTTGGATCTCGCGGGCAAAATATCTCCAGATTCTATTGCTGGACTCCGCCAAGAAAAATATCTCAGAATCGACCTAGAATCGGATTAGCCGTGAATGACCCGTTGAAGGCCCCAAATGGATTAATTACCATGAGAATTTGTAAAATAACATGCGTTTACCGTTTCACATAACAGATGTCATTTCAATTAGAATTGTTAGTAATATGTGGATTTTTCTTTGCTTTAGTGCCTTATTTCTTTCCATTATCATTTATCTTTCTATGTTTCTTATGGGCAGCATTTGATAATTTTATTTTTTATCCATCACCATTTGATAAATGATTCAGACCACAATGTCGACATTTTCGAGTGGACTTTCAATGAAAAATTATAAAATAACACGTTTCCAATGTTTCGTACAACAGACTTCACTCCATGGCACTTTTTTTTAATTGCTAGCAAAATCCGGAGCAGGGAGCCTCTTTTGGTAACCAAAGTGCAATCTAATTGACCAAAAACATGATGGTGGATAATTCGACGGATATGTTGCCCAAACCAGTTCCTTTACCCAAGTCCAAGCATTAATTAGCGTTATCAACATTTGAGTTGCTTGGGCAGAGTAGGTGGTGTTTCATTAATTATTTCTTGCGCCGAGTATGCCCCCGTAAGCTTAGGAGTGTTTGTTGTTGGTTCCGCCGTTTGGGGGTTGGGCTTACGTGGCCATTCTTGCTGGTTCCATCGTTTGGCATGATGCTTTTCTAAGGATACGGAGGTGGAGATTTGTTGAGTTTTAACTTTCAAATCGGTGACAATGGCTTTTTGGACCATGTACATTTATTTTAGGGCTGAAGAGAGGCTATAAAAGGGATGCAACAAATCTAATTCTAGCCTTCACATTCTCTCCTTTCTTTTTTATTCCTATGTGACTTTTTGAATTGTACTCTTGTACTTGTAGTTGAAGATGGTGAAACTCCTCTCTCTCTCTCTTCCTTGTGTTTTATTGTCTTGAGTTTTCACGTATATCTTGTGTCATATGTGATTTTAATTTTGCTTTCATTCTTTCTATTGTGCTTCAATTTGCGCATCTTTTGGTGTTGTTTCACAATATATCTATTTATTTATATTTTATAAGGTATATAAAAATGCAATCACTCCACTATGGTAGCAAGCTTTTTGAGTCAATTATTTTCGAATTCAAACTCAAATTGATCTAATAACTTAAGTTATTAGATCGATTTGAGTTTAAATGATTAAAGAATGTAACTAAACTTGAATGATTAAAGAGTTGAGCTTAAATGTGAATTATGAGATCCACTTCTCTTGGGTTGAGAGAGAGTTCGAAAAGGCAACTTGCTATTACATATTAACTCTTGAATTCTCTCTGAATAGTTAGGTTGCGCAACACAGTGTCCTATTAGACAATTTCTTCATCACTAATATCAGATTTAACATTAAAGTTACATATATACCATTAACATTAAAAAGCCTCTATGCTTTAATCCTATTTTCCTCTATCACACTTCACAACTCCATCATTGTCTTTCCATAATTTCTCTAATTAAATATATGAGCAATACGGTCATCAAGGTTGAATATGCATGTAGAAGAGTACGAAATAAAAGAAAAGGTACCCACCAATGGGAATATGCATGTAAAAAGCAACTACTAACACTTTTTAAGTGGGGGATCGAAATAAAAGAAAAGAGTCCATAGCGAAAGGTGGGCTGGCGGAACAAAAAAATAATAATAATAAAATAAAAGGTTCATAAAATTTGAGAACAAATCATTGGGCTTTTTCATCAGCTAATGCGAAGGTAAGAGAATTTGTGATCTTAGATAATAAAAGTCACAATACGTTTTAAAGAGCACAAAGAGCGTGAAATTTCTATTATATTTTATTTTGGATTTAGCTCACTAAAATAAAAACTCTAATGCATGGTAAGCCCAATATTTGGCGTCTCTCATGAATTTATATTTGTGCATGAAACAAAAATATGGAAATTGAATTTAGAGATATTATTTTGAAGAGTAAAATAATCAATTTTACGAATACCAATCTTCAAATCTGTTATTTTATAGGCAATATAAACGAACCAATCCCTCATCTGGTTCAAAGTTAAATTTATAAGCACAAAATAGATTTATACACCGCTCAATTTTTTCTTATCAGGCTCAAACACTACTCATTCGATTTAAAAAAAAGTAAAAATTGAACATGAAAATATCACAACCCACCCCCAAGAGTAGTGAGTTAATAATAAATGGATCAATGTGATTTTCATGAGTTCACAAATTCGAGTTATGTCATGAGCAAACTTTTCATCAATTAGGATCTTAGGTATTTGTTACTTATGTGAAAAGATTTCTAGACTTTCAACACATTGATGAGGATATGATGATATGATGATAAACTCATACACTAATAATTTTTTTTTTTTTTGTCGATGGACACTTAAGATTGGACTGATTAATTAAGATTCAAAACGAATATTTCATTAGGATAATTATCTCCTCCCACTCTGTTGTTTATCAAAACAAAAATTTCACAACCCACCATGATTCTGGTGGTGAGGCCAAGTTGGACCACCCCACCTCGAGCTGGGGTCCCATCTGGCACGTAAGCCAACAGTGGCTTCAATTCCTGCGACAGAAAATGAAAGTACGCTTTTTTTCTTGCTTTGGACGGTGGGTAACTTTCGGTGGGAAAATTTTGCACCACTCGCATAAAACCAAAAAAAAAAAAAAAAAAGAAGAAAAAAAACCAAAACCAAAATGAAAATGAAAATGGAATACGTAATTCCCAAAAAAAAAAAAAAAAACGAAAATGAAAGTGGAAAAAAATTTGAAACAAAAATACAAAAATGCGAACCCTCCTCTGCTTCCTTTGAACAAATAAAAACACAAGTCTCGGAGCACCTTTGGATAGTGGGGTTTCTAAGCGAAAATGGAAGGAAAGCTCCTGAACTGAAAGCAAAGGATGGATTGATCAAAAGTTCGAAAGGTCGGTTGGAAAGTGAGATTCCTCGGTGGGTTTTTGAATTTTTTTCCTCAAAATGTAGGTTTTTATTTAATTTTAAAAGTTTTTTTGTTTACATTAAATAAATGTAGTAGAGCTGATTAAATAAATGTATTTTTGCATATTGTCAATTGTTTGATGGATTGCCCCAATAGCCTTCTTTTTTACATGAGAATAGAGAGTTGGGGAGTTTGATTTCCCACGTTCTTAAGGATTGGGGATGGGGCAAAGAGGAAGGAGAGAAGTCTTGAATTTTAAAAATTTAGAACTTGAAGGGTCAAATACACAAAAAGAAGAATAGATAAAAAAAAATAAAACAAATAAATAACAAATAAAAAAATGCTATATTTGAAATGAATGATATTATTTAATACCAGTCTAATGGACGGAATTTTATATAAATGCGCACGAAGCTGAAGCCAAAGCCTAAAGTGTCCATTTATTTTTATTTTATTTTTCCTATTTTTTATAGTCTTTAATTTCTTTTTTTCCCTTTCATCATTCATTTTATCAAATTTTCCATATTTAAAATATAAAAATCCTTGAATATATAAACTAAAATAAGAATAATTAAAAATAAAATTTTATTTTTAATTTTTAATTTCTTAAATTAGAATTCAAATATTATTTATATTGAAATATAATTCCAATTTTTTAAAGACTTATTATGGATACACACCGACTGCTTGACCTTCGCTAGCTTACCTTTGCGACTTAAGGATTGGGGATGGGGCAAAGAGGAAGAAGAGAAGTCTTGAATAAGTTGAGAATCAAAATAGAACAGATAAAAATAAAACAAATAAATAACAAATAAATAAATGCACGCCACACCAGTCTAATGGACTATATAAATGCGCACCAAGCTGAAGCCAAAGCCAGTGTCCAAAACAAGAATCACATCAATCATTTACCTTTGCGACTGCAGGCCCCGATTGATTCGCAAATGGCAGAAGCATCGCCGTCATCGGCGACGGCGAGGTCAGACGCAGAGTTGGAGGAGATGCTGGACCGAATGCTGACTCGCTTGGCGCTCTGCGACGACTGCAACCTCCAGGCCCTGCTGTCTAAGCTCCTCCCTCTCGCCATCTCCTCTCTCTCATGCCCTTCCTCCACCGTCCGAAACAAAGTATGCATTCCCAATGCGATTGTGATTTCACGCTCGTTCGAACTTCACTTAGTCGGTCTGATTGATGTTAGCTCCACTTCGGTGCCTGGGAATTCTGTCATCCTGTTTTTTGTTTTGATATTTTCCCAATTCGCGGTTCTTGCAAACTTCTCCGTGCGTGCGTGCGTGCGTGGGGGTAGTGGAACTGCGAAGAGCTCGTCCTTAGATACCGTTAAGTGGCCGAGATTCTTTGCAAGGCCTCGGAATGGCTTTATGGCTTTTAGCTTTGGTGCTCGAGACCCCGGAAGATTTAGCACAGTAGATTTTTTATAGTTGAACGAATCGATGAAGGCTTCTCCCAAGGCTTTTTTTGTGTACAGTGCGCAATCTTGCTCTAATACAACTTATAAGGTATGCTAAAGTATTGTGATGGTAACACGAGAACATTGTAACATATAATTCAAGATGCACTTGTTATACCAAACTACAATATCAAAAATTCTCACACAACTATTACAATATATTCGCTTATACTACACTCAAAACACTCAAAGCAAACTAACTGATACAAGCATACAGTCAGCTATTTTATCTTCCCTCTCACTCATGGAGGAATAACTTGCTCATCCAGAACTACTCTCTCTTTCATGAAGTTTGCCTGTGCATATGGTGACTTATTTTCCTCTTGGTACTCCGTTGTCCATTTATATAAAAATAACCACCTCTTGACGTCCAACTGACTTCAACATGAAAGGGAGAACTGCCGTAGTTGCCGCCTTCATGGAGGATAAGCAAAGTTGGCTTTCTTATCATTTTTACTCCAGTTGTCAAATTGTGCTCATCCCTTGACCATCAACTTGCATGTTGAAAGATTCTAGCTGTCTTTAATGATTGGAGTCAGTAATTTTATTTTTCTTTATCAAGTCGGTTAGAGACCAAAGTCCAATAAGGACTTTTCTTTCTTTCTCATATTAGGTGTTGACTCCATGATTTTGATGGATCAGAAAGTCTGCAAGTTTCGTCTCTAATTGCTCTGTTAGAGAACTGATGGAGTTCTTGCTCTACTCTTTCTTCGGATTAGGTTCCTTGAAGTTTTTTTTTGTTCTATCTGATCCTATATATATATGATGCAGTAGATCGTTTCTCTTTCATAAACCTTTTTTCTTACTTATGAAGAAAAAATAATTAAGAACAACTGAAAGTGGAAATCTGTGAATAGCGATTTGAAATTTAAGCAATAAATTTGGTTGAATGACCCCATAGCTATTATTAACACAAAGCTCTAAAAGGAATAATGCCGGATAAAAAAAAGACCGATTTACAATATTATTAAGTCATAAAGTGATGTGGCAGACTTTTGTTCGGTGCTTGAATATAATTCACTCGTACGAATACCATCTTACAGTTTGACATATTATTTTATAATTTATTTTTGTGAATTGGTCTTTATATCCCTATGTTACTCTTTTAAAAATCTTGAGGTTTGCAGTAATATGTTTGTCCATTCCTCTTGTCGCTGCCACGACCTAAAATTCAACATGACCACTGCAAATTGACCATCGCTGTAATCCCACTGCCACCTACCATCACAAACTCCAATGTGACCACCGGTGGTCTCCTGTTGCCGGCACTACTACTATGACCAGCTGCTTTTATTTTTTTTGGTCAGGTGACCAGCTGCTTGAGCGCTTATGATTTTGCCACCTCAGCCTCTTGCTCCAGATCCATTGCCACCACTAGCATCATCAGTAATTCTTTGTAGTCACTTCATTGTTAGACGACAGCCCTTGAACCACCATCGCCACCATCGCCACCATAAAAGCCACTGCCACCACCTCCATAGTCCCTGTTATGCGCTTCTCAACCATTTCTATGTCCCACCTGACTAGATCTCATCTTGGGCTTGGCAGCCCATGAGTCATGAGTGGGCCACGTGGGCCTGAAGGCCATGGGCCTATTTGTTATAAAGGCCATTTTGTGACGGGTTTGATGTATTAATTTATTTTTTTGCCTGCGCCTTGAAAATGAACTAGGCTCGACATAAAGGGCCAGCCTGGCCCTGCCCATTGATCACCTTTACACTTGACCATTAGCAGTCCCACTTGACCAATAGCTTTTAGTTTTTTTTATGCATCATATTTCCTTTTTATGTTATCCGTTCTTGTTTTCTGTTCATGAACAATTTTCTTTAAAACTTAGTGAACTAGATCCTACGCTAGTTATAGTGTTGGAGAATCTTTTTAAGGGGCTCTGTATGGTGGTTTCTGCTTATGAATTATTACGTCGAAATTTCTTGAACCTTCGAGGATCATACAGAAGGCTACTCTTGGCGTAAACTGTTTTTGTTGATGTGCACGTACTCGCATTAGCTTTTTGTTGCCATTGTTATCAAGAATAATTCCTCTAATCAATACCGTCAGGCCTTTTGCATATTTGGCTGGCGGGAAGGAACGACGATGAAAAGAAAATATATCTTTTTGGATAGTTATGTTGGCTGGAAGGATGTCAATGTACTAGTGTGAAATTTTGATACTTCGCGGGTGACATTGCTAGTGTCACCATGCCTTTTTTTCCCCGTTTTTTTGAGGGGCAGGTGTGCTTATTGCAAATGAAACGTATTGTGATGGACATCGCAATCTTCCCATGCTTCCATCGGAATTAGTTTATCAAACTTTGGAATATAGGTGTATTTCTTCTTTTCTTTTAATTGGGTGGGGTGGGCTGTACATGCTCGTGTAATGCTTTGTCTGGCATCTTTTCTGTCATTAAGTGCTACAGATTTAAATCTTCTGAGCATCTCTGCTGTTTGTAACTACTTCGTGTGGTAAGATTTTTAGTTATCTTTATGTATAAGAACCTATCCAACTAATCAAGAAGAAAGAATAAATGAATAGAAAGAGGGGGTTTTAATTGTAAATGTTACTCGTCTTGAGTCACTCTCTAACCTTGTATCATAATAGGCTAAGCAACCGTTCAATAGAATATACTATTAAATCTATCTTAGATAAGTGATTGTGCTATAAAATACTCCATTGACCTCATGAACCATATATGACTCTAGCAGCTGCCAGGGTGATGCTGATAAATGAGTTTAGTTGCAAATTGGTGTCAGGAATCGAATGTATGCACTTAAAAACCACAAATGTGTTCATTCCTCAAACTACTAAGTCAATCCCACTGGGTTCAATATTAGTTAGACTTAATCCCTTGCAGATGGTTGCCACATGTGTTTTGTGGAAAATGTGTAGGACGGCTGAATTAATGAAATTCGGGACTTGAGCAGTATTCTGTTTCTGCAACTGGATTGACTCAAACATTATGCTACTCTGAAGTGATATCAGACTTTGACTGAAAGACTTTTAATTCTCCTGTTTCAAAGACTCTTTATAGTAGAGAATACGAGGTTCAATGAAAGATAATGTTGTAAATTATTGTTTTTCTTCCTTTTACCACCTTCTTTGATTTCTGGTACGGTGGTCGTTATTCTCTTGGCCCCTTTTAGAGTTCACATATTGAAGAATTCCCTATATTATGAACAGTAGGTTCTTTATCAAATTTACTTGTCAAAATGCGACTTTGTATTGATAGGAAGATACTTCTGTCACCTTATGGATCCATGTTGGCCTCATTCCCCATTTCTCATGTCTCTTCTTGTGTCTTTTAACTGTTTCTGATTTACACAAGTTTTTCATGCTGAACTGAATGTGTAATTCGTTACTTCATATTTATGCAGTGTTGTCCTTGTTAATTCATTTCATTTAAAATGACCAGATTGATTTATCTTTTGGTACAGGTTCTTGAGATCCTGAGCCATGTTAGTAAAAGAGTGAAACATCAACCTGAAATTGGTCTGCCTTTGTCAGATTTATGGAAAATATACACAGAAGCTAATGCTGTACCAATTGTCAAAAACATCTGCATTTTATATATTGAGATGGCTTTTGAACGCACTGATGTGAAGGTTTGTCGTAGTTCTATGGTATCTGAAGTTTCTTTGGGAAGTGAAAAGCTGTTATCTCAAGCTCGCCTGTCTAGAAAATCTTTCGTTTGAATCCTAAAGTGTTTTATTTTTTTATATGTATTTTTTTTCAGGAGAAAGAAATGATGGCACCTATACTTGCAGCTAATGTTTCAAAGCTTCCTCATCAGGATCAAGAGACTGTTCTAAGAATTGCTGCAAAGGTTTGTTTGAATATCCTTTATTCCCCTCAGCATGCAAAGTTCTATAGACTATTCACGCACATTACTTGGTGCTACTAGTTTTGAATGTTCTTACACCGATTAATGTCATTGTTTCTTTCACATTCTATATCTTGATGTCTATTGGCAAGAAGAAGAAGTTGAAAAATTTCTTTGTGAACGAGCCATACTATGACATCCTTACCACTAGATGCATTATTTACTTTCTTGGATGAAAGATATAAATGATAATAACGTGTGTGTACTATATCACGTTGATTGAAAATCTTTTGCTTTTGTGATGATAATTTGGGGAGGACCAACTTCATGTTTGGCAATTACCTCCAAACTTTAAGGCTGGGTCTTTTAGTCTTTGTAAATGATTGTTCAAAACCAATCCTGGTTAAATCTGACCTGCTGTCATGCTGATCCTAGTGATGTATTTTCATCCTCTCTTTCTTTAGTTGTTTTCCTTATGTTCAGTATAATGCGTCCAATGTACTGCATAATGTCAATATGAAGTTTCTTGATTGTGTACTTCTACATGGTTGAATGCTTTCAGGTGATCGGTGAATGCCACTCAACTAGAGTCAATGCAGAAGTTGCTGCAATGTATAAAGCTCTAAATAATCCTCAGGACAAGGAAGGCTTCATTGAATTTTGCCTTCATAATATCTTGTATCAACCATCTTCTCAAGGGTTTGTATATCACTTCACCGAGCATTACACTACCGTATATGAGATGCTATTCCAAATTTTTTTATCCAGAAGTTATTTTTTCTTTAAAGTGGAGGAACCTCCCCTGGGCTTTCAATTGCTCAAGCTAACCGTCTTACTGGGAAACAGAAATTGACGAATGATACACTTTTGAAGAGAAAGGTGCAGACATTACGATTTGCAAATCATTCTACGTTATCTTAGCAATAAAGCAAATCTGTGGTGGATTTTAGCATTGCCTATGCCACCACCAACTACAATATTATTCTTCTAATATCTAAATTTTCTTGATCAATTCTAACTGTGTTATTATTTTTTTTTTGTTAATAACATGAAAAACTCCAAACATATACACTTGTGGCAAATTTACCCTTCAATAGTTTCTATTAAATTTTACCATTAAATTGTTGAGTTGAATGATACATGACAATTAATGAATATATCAGTTTAGGGTTTTACCTCCACTTATCACAAGTGTATCGGTTTGTGATTCTTCATGGTATTAATCCAATTAACGAAAACTAGTAAAAACTAAATTTGTTATAAATACACTAATTTGAGTTTTTTTGTTGTCAAAAAATTAATTTTTGGTAATTTTATCATAGGTTTACCAATTTGGGATTTTTCACGGTATTAACATTTTTATGCAGTTGGGCATTTTGAATGTAGTGGAAGCTATGGAGCTCACCCCTGAAGTTGTTTATCCCCTCTATCTCGCTGCTTCTGCTGACAGGTATCTTGGCATTGTAGTATGATATTTGCTCCATTGCCTGTCCTATGGATGGATACGCAGATTTAGAATCTCATTGTTGCTTGATGTTGGATTTGTACCAGTCAAGAGGCTGTTGCAGTGAGAGGGGATGAGCTTTCAAAGAAGGCTTCTAATGCAAATTTTGATGATCCATCGCTTATAAAGAGACTATTCTACTATTCAATGGTATTGACCATGGAAATGAGTCTTTTACTGAAAATTAATCCTGTAGGTTTTTTGTTTGGCATGGATGAATTCATTCTCTTACATGTCTGTTTGGAGAAGTTTTATAAAAGAGGAAGATGGCGAAGAATAATCACTCTAACTAATGATCTTTTATTGCGTTCATGGATATTGATGGCTTTACCTTATTTCTGCGGGGCATCTCATGTCTAAAGTGCATGTGACGTGATGGGGGCAAAATAAAATGATGATAGTATGTGCCATCTTTCATTGAAGATTATATCTGCTAGGCCAGCAGTCCATAATATTCCATTGTAAAGTCAGTTTCTCCATCAAAGAGTGAGATTCCCTCATTGTTTCTCTGAAGGAAAAAGTTTCTCCAGATTTGAATATTTTTCTCGTAGTATTTCGAGGTTCATGGGGCTATAATTCTTCTTTTTCCCTCAGAAAGTTGTTGATAGAATCCTCTTTTTCGACCTTGCCAAACTTTGAAGGATCCAAATCATATAATTACTGAATGTACTGCCTGCCACTTCAAAGAAAGTTATGCAGAGGTGGCTAATATTTCAAAACTGTAGGTATAACATGCAAAATTTTCTTTTTCATGTTCCTAGTGGCAGGATCAGTTTCAGTTTACAAACATGAGCCTTTTATTGTACTAAATATCTTTTTCAGCAACTTCTGGAGACTTCTCTTTTTCTGGAAAGTGGCTGGAATTAAGACTGTCATTCAGGAAAAAAAATCATTTAGACGGTGCTGTTGTAACAGTGACACTATGTGAGAAATATCAACTTTTCTCAAACTATCCATGAAAAAAAAAGATTTTCATTTGAAGATCCATTTGAGACAGTCCATAAAACTCTTGCAGCCAGTCAGATCGTGCTGTCATGGACGTTAAATGATGCTGGTATTTTCAATTTCTAGAAGCATTTTCGAAGTGCTTTATTGTTCAAGGGAAATGGACATCATCCTTATTTTTTGGCATTTTTTTTTCTAAAGAAAAATTATGAAAGTTTGTGAGGAAGTTATGAAGCTTTTGCAGCCAATGAATTTGTGCAGTCATCATAGATAATGTAATAGCCTCCTCTCTTGTCCCACATCGCTTAGGAAGGGAGGTATTGGTTAGTTTATAAGGCTTGAGTCCCTCTAATCTGTGTAACGCGTTTTAAAGCCGTGAGGGAAGAGACCGCGGCTGGGATGGCGGTTCGTCCGCGCCAGGGCGGGTGACCCAAAGCCGACAATATTACACAGTAGGGCCGGGATGTTTCAAGTGGTATCGAGCCGACTCCCGACCGCGTATGGGACCACAGCTTGAATGCTGTTTTGACGCCCGTGGGGCCACAGCTTCTGTTAAGAGGTGGAGAGTGTAATAGCCTCCTCTCTTCCTCTCTTGTCCCACACCTCGCTCTTCTGTTAAGAGGTGGAGAGTGTAATAGCCTCCTCTCTTGTCCCATATCGCCTAGGGAGGGAGGTCTTGGTTAGCTTATAAGGTTTGGGTCCCTCTAACTTGTATAACTCGTTTTAAAGCCGTGAGGAAAGAGACCGTGGCTGGGATGGCCTTCGTCCGCGCCAAGGCAGGTGATCCAAAGCGGACAATATTACATAGTGGGGCCCGGGATGTTACAGATAAAATGATGCTAGAACCATTTTGCAAGTAATTCATTATTCAAGTGAAAATTGCATGGCCTTTATCATTAATCTGTTGTTGAAGAAATATTAGAAAAGTTTATGAAAACGGTAACACAGGGGCACCGCGCCTTTACAAATTACGGAGTTTGCACAGTCAAACAACTCTCCAAATTGGAAAGTGGCTTTTCGGTAAGCTGAATACTCCAAACTGTCCAAGAATTAGGAGAAAATCTTGGGAAAAGGGAATTATTTTGTTTCCGTGTATTTTATTTCCTTTTATTTCTAAATCCTCATAATTAGAAGTAGATCACTAGAATTGGGAGGTAGGAAATTTGTTCCTGTTTCCTTGCTTTCTTCTAGATGTCCAAGGTCCTATTTACATGTAATGTTCTCTTTAAGTAACATATGAAAATAAAGAAACAGGAAGAAATCATTTCTCTTCTTAGAAATCTGCACAAACCTTTAACCATAATTTACACTTGTGATAGCATTTATTTACCACGATTGCACTTTCATCCAATTGCTTGAGTTTTTTATAAGTTGGCAGTATACTCTCAATGCCTAAAAGAAACGAGAGTGAGAAGTCCTCTGTTAATTCTCTGTAGCCGCTTATTTACATTTGAGTTCTTGGTCAATCTCTGCACTATGGCCTTTAAATCTAATCCCAATTTAGGTATGAGAGGGAGTTTTAGAACATTTAAATGTTAGATAAGGATGAGGTGGTTTCACTATTTCGACAACACTCATAAAGGAGATCATGTCAAATTTAATGGTGCTATTAAGAAATCAACATCAGTCATTTTCGTTTTTCCATTATGCCTCATATCTCCTTAATGTTGTATTATTCGCATTTTGCACAGGTTCTACTGGAGCTGATAGTGTTGCACCAGATTCTAAAATCGCACCTGCCAATTCAGCCTTAAAAGCCAAATTGGTGTCTGTCTTTTGTCGGTCAATTACTGCAGCGAACAGCTTTCCATCGACTTTGCAGTGCATATTTGAGTGCATAAACGGTACTCAGGGGCTTTTTCAAAACTTTCCTCCTTCAGTTTATCTTACAAAATGGACTAGAATTTTCCAATATGATAATATAGCAATGAAGCCATATTTGGAGATATTCATGAGACTAACTACTTGTCTGAGAAGTAGCAAAGTAAGACGAAGCAATATAAAAATTTCTCCGAAGTGCAAGTTGTAATGAGCTTTACATGTAACTGTGGTGAGAAGGGAGAGAGGAAAGTGCCTGATGTTGATATATTTGGGTATGTAACAGAAGAATGCGTGAAAATGTTACCCACAATGTAAAAGCAAGATGGAAAATGTCATTTCAGCAGAGGGGCAAGAAATAAGGCTGATGATGGTCTATGGGGTGATATGCATCGTGATCAAGTACCAACACATGCACAAATGAATGCGTGTTTGATGAGAATACTCTGGTGGGGTGCAATTGGGGGATGTCTTGGCTGTCCATTAAGAAACTCTTTTTAGTTTCCTATTGTGCCAAAATAAGTGTCCTAATTTGGGATCTGGCCAGTTTTCTGTGGTAGTGCCCTCGTTGAATATTCTGTGCCTTTGAGTGATGCATGATGATGTTCAAAGCCACAAGCTGCAGTAGATTCGTGAATTTATATGTTGAAGTTTGCCTCCTCGTTATAGGTGTGAAGTATCTTTCCCATCATACCTGAGGTTATAGTTATCTCCGTGGCTTTGTGAGATTCAATTGATGAGCACAATTTTTTTGTGTAAAAGGATGTTTCATGTGAATAAAGTCTATCTGGTATTACACATGTCCTACTGTAAAAAAATTAGTAGCTAAGGTAAAACCATAGTCTCCTGACAGTTGCTGATTTGGGCTGTCCTCTTCTATGCATTATATGCACTGTGTCCTGTTCTTGAGTGATTCTACCTTTTCTTTCTTTCTGTTTGACAATTTGTGATCTTTGGCATAGATATATACGGATGCTCATGTTTAGAATTATATTATGTGGCGTACATGTACCATTTAGCCCTTCCTTTTTCATGGTACTATTTTCTGTATAAGTACTAATTCTTTTTGTGCTGATACATCTGAAATCATGATGTTGTAGGACAAGCTACCACCAGAAGTTTGAAGAAGTTGGGATTGGAGTTCGCTTTTTGGGTATTGATGCATGTAAGGGCTATACATTGGTTTCAAATTATAGTTAACCCCACTTTCAAGTTGGAAAGAAATATCTAGGTCGTCGTTATAAAATTGCCTAATTGTGATGCCATTCACCGTAGTTCCTATGTTATGCTCAACCTCTCAGATAAACTCCACTTAGTACGTAGGTTGCGGGGATTTGCTAAAGCATTCTATTTAACTGCTGTAGAGTTAAACTGGTCTTCTGCCTCAATTAAAGACCGCCTCTTCCAAACTTAACACACCCTCGAAGGCTCTAAGAAAAGAGAAAAAGCAAAATAGTGCTACCTAATGAAATGTTAAAAAAGTTCAAGCATCTAGAATCGACTTGCTAGGTACAATGCCAGATTAAATATCCAGGTATTAAGTGTCTGGCAAAATTTTTTGGAATTTCTGCTTTGATAATTGAGCACCATTACAGGTGCATTTAACATGCATTTCTCTATTCCAATCTTCCTTGCTCACCATTCATCGATCTACTGATGAGACTAACTACTTCCGCTTCTTAGTGTGGAAACCCAAATGAGCACAGTGATGTGCTTACGGGCCCTTTTTTTTTTTTTTTTTTTTTTTTGTGAATTGTAACTGTGAAATATCTGTATACATATGTCTATAGAGTCTGTTCCTTTCATATAGAAACTATCTGAAGGCATATGCAATGATGTCAGTTTAGCCATTTTTCTCAGTGTTATTAGTGGACTGATGACTTTTGCCGATTAAATTATATCTTTCTCAGGCAGAGCTTGATCAGTTGAATCTGATGAGCCCTGTTATCTTGAGTGGAATTATGAAGACACTTGATGGTTATTCAAGTTCTGAATCAGGTGAGATTAGCATGCAGCAGAGTTCGCTTGATTGTAGTTCTTTCAGTCATCTTTTAAGATTAAGATCCAGTAAGTATTTAGTCCATGAATACCTATTTGTTTTGTTCATCAGATACTAATGCCAACGAGACAGAAACATTGGCATTTGGAGCTATTGGGTCACTAGCAAAGCGAACGCCTCAGCTTTTCAGGTACCAGATGAGATTCTCCTTCCCTACCTCTCTCTCAATCCAAACCCCCCCAAAAAAAAAAAAAAAATAAATAAAAACCAAGAAAAAAAACTTGGGGATTTTTGTGCGTTGGATTATCCCCTATTTGGCCTGCTCTTAGGGATAAAGTTGATATGGCTGCTCGGCTTTTTGATGCATTGAAGTTGGAGGCACCATCTCTCCGTGTTATGATTCAAGAAGCAACTGTCTCCCTTGCTGCTGCATACAAGGTAGTTATAATCTCTCCATATGGCTGACATTATGAATATTGATTCTCGATGTCTTGCATGACATAATAACTGATAAAGCAATTGGTCATTTTTGCATGACATAATAACTGGTAGCACATGACAAATGCTTGTTCTAACTGGTCATTTTAGCAATTGGCGAGCTTCATCTTTGGGTGCAAATAGTTCAAATTTCTTCACCTTGTTATAAAATTATTTTCAGGTAGTGCTTCAAGATTGAATTTTCCGAAACGATTATAGCTGGTCCTACATCTCATTACCAATAGGTCTATGCTAAAGCACTTATAATCAGGGTAATTTGAATGTGAAGACAGATTGTTGACGCTTTTCATGTTTGGCTTTTGTTATGTATGATGAGAAGACTGCTATCATTACCTCAAACCTTAGGAATAGACTGGTTTCCATTGTGTTACAAATTTAAAAAGTCAATTGACGGGTATTATAAAATAAATTGGGATGACCATCGACTTGTCTCCCGATTGTGTTACTTTTGTGCTTTTTAATAGGGCATTTAGTGCAACCTAATAAAAATTACTGGCTTTAGATTATATTTTGGAGTCTAGACTCAGTCTAATTTTAATAACAACTTTTTTAGGTATGTGTATGTGACGCAAAATAAAATATTGAAGGAGGTGAAAAAGAGTGATATATATCACTTTGGCGCTTACAACGGATGATACAGAATCAAAAACAGTAGCATGAAACAATTCATACAGTCGAGCCACTTATTGGAATAAGGCTTATAATGTAGTAGCCGAAATGGTGGTGGCGGAAGAGGAATTGCTTATAAGGTCTGTTGATAGTAGTGGTAGTGGTGATGCGTGGTGGTGGTGGTGGAAGCATTAATTGTAGTTTAATTGCCTGTAATATCTCTACTTGCGAATATCTTTATCTGAGTGTGGCATTTTGATTTGGTCTTGGATTTGGTGAATCTATCTCTTAGTTTTCTCCTCGGCATATGGTTAAGTTGTCACTTCAATCAATAGGTGAGAAAAGTATCCGCTCTAAGCGCATATGGATCAATCTGTTGTTATGAGCTCTTGGGTATTCAGATTCTAAAAGAAAAGAACTTAAATATGTGTGTTTGAAGGAAGAGATTCCTCCCTTCTGGTTTTGAGAACTTTTTGTCCTAATAGACAGCCTTATTTCCTTTCATTTCTTTTGATGCATCTCCCTTAGAGATCACTGATACTGTTTTTGCTCCATTCGTAGGATGCATCCATTACTGTGCTAAAGGATTTGGAGACACTACTGTTGGAAAATTTCAAACAGGTCTTGTACTGTTTGGTTTAGTAAATATGTATAGCAGGAGGAGTATACAATTTATATGGAAATTGAGTACCTTCTTTTAATCAGGAACAAAGTGAAGTACGTTACTGTGCTGTGAGTTGGGCGACTACATTGTTTGATTTGCAACACTGCCCGAGTCGATATCTATGTATGCTTGGGGCTGCAGATGATAAGTTGAATATAAGGTAGATGACATATTCTCTTAAAAGTGAACATACGATAAAACATTCTAAAATGCCTTTCAGTCAATTGGCTGGGCATTCTTGGGTAGTATTTGTATATATAAGAGGGAGGAGTTATGGCTTAGTGTAGAGTGTTAGACATTTCTCTATTTGTCGCAAGGTTGTACAAACAAGTAAATGCATTTTATAGGGGCCTGTAGGCCATATTACTTCTTTGTCAGATTATTAGTGTAATCCGTGGATGTTGATGATCTAGTGTTGATGTTTTAAGTTTCTTCATGCTTATGCTCTTTCAGTGCTGCATGATATTAATTGCTTGTTTTCTTCATATATTTCATAATGTCACTAAAGCTCTTCCGATAGATAAGACCCTCTCTGGCTAGCTTTGTATAATGGTCTTTGTCCTCATTATGTATGCATACAGTGGTAGTTGTCTCCATTACTAATGTAAAGTTATTGTTTGTTCTGCTTTTTTCTTTTAAAATTTCTTTGAAGAGAAATGTCACTGGAAGGCCTGTTCCCTGGTAACGATAATGGGCAACCTACCCATCATGATATCAGTCTGAAGTACCCAAAACTGGGATACATGTTAACTTACATCCTCAAGCAGCGACCAGAAGTGTTAGAATCAATTGAAACAAGGGAACAACAACTCCTTTTTCCTTCGGAAACTTACACTGCAATGATCAAGTTTCTGTTGAAGTGTTTTGAGTCAGAAAAGCTGCTTTCCGAAACTGATGGAGGACCGTCTGAATTTTCATCTTCAGTGAAAAATGTGTTTACTGCTAGATCATGCTATGGTACTAGAAGGCTCGGTTGAATTGCATGCTTGTGCCTCCAGGGCGCTGGTGGCAATTGGATCTCATACTCCACAAGTATAACAAAAAGAAGCCACTGGACTTGCTGCTTCTTTTTTTTTTCCTTTTCTAATTTTCCCTGTGGAACTAGCATTAACTTTTCCTACTAACTGTTGATCTTTACAGGTGATCGTTCCTCATTATGCTACCAAAGTGCCATGGCTAAAGCAATTACTGAGTCACCGGGACATTGATACTCGTGAAACTGCAGCGCGCTTACTTGGAATGGCTTCCTCTGGTCTTCTGACCACGGCTGCTTCAGCTTTGATAAGCGAGCTAGTTTTTTCAATTAGCGATTCACGCAAAATAAGGTTTGGTGAATTTTCTTGGAAGTTTCACCCTTCATTTCTTTTACTCTGACGTCAAGAGTTCTGCTGAATTGGGGACTTCAATGTGTTCTTCAGGTTTGATTATCATTACGGAGCGGTATGTGCTATAGGATATATCACGGCAGATTGTATTTGCAGAACACCTCCTGTAAGTCACAGCTTCTTGTTTTTCTCGGGCAACTCATAAGAGAGTTTTTTCTTTCCCATACTTCTATTAGTTTTCTCTCTTGTTGTCCTGTGGGGACTTTGTTACCTTAATGCATGTTTGGGAACATGGAGGGGGAAAAAGGGAGAAGACAAGTCCCCTCCTTTTTCTCCTCACAAAAGGTTTACTGTTACCCATCTTCGACATCCTTCCCTCATTTTTCTTCCCCTCCCCTCCTTCCAAAATAAATCATAAATGCATGTGATTCTTGACGGGAATATATTGTGATATTGTATGGTCAATTATCTTATTAGTATCTTCCTGCTGATTGCACTGTGGCATGGTGTTGATACATTTCTGGACTAACTTCTGTTTTACGTTTGCTCCATGCCTCATTTGTTCTGGTCATTATACTTCAGATTAAGTGGTAACATTAAGATGGTTTTCACTCTCTGGGTAACCCTTGTTTTCCTAGGCGCTAGGTTGCTAATCTCTTATGTTTAATCCAAAGAGGAAAATTCCATGTTTAAACGTCAACAATAATAAATAATGAGCAATTTATTGAAAGTTTGAATCTAATTGATTATGGATTTGGTAAATGACTTCTTCTGCATTACTTTTCTCAGTGACAAAATATAACTTTGGCAAATGAAACCAAGAGAATTTTTATGCTTTTTTTATTTGTTCGCGGATTGGCAAATATCTTCATTTGATACATAGTGCTATATGATCCATTCAACTTACTTTCATGATCTCTGGGAAAAAAAGAATTTTACTTTCATAATCACAGTGATTTACCATGGCTTCACACTTTCGATGTGATCTTCATTGAGATTACTGTGTCTTTATGTCTTTTCCTTTTTCCCACGTTTGAGATGAGTTATCACTCCTATCCTGTGTTATTCATTCTAACTTCCATTTTAACCATGATCAATAACTTTATAATTTTTTCAAAGAAAGATGCTTGAGGAAAATACGCATGTTTACCTGTTGCGCATTGTTAGTTATGAATCCATACACCTCTTATCATTCAAGTCCCATGATTTCCAATTGAAATCGTTCCGACTCTACCCTGTCCTTTGCTTGCAAGCTCGTTTTCTTTTGGCTGATGTAAAATTAGACTCTGATATCTGTGTTAGGAGTAGGATGTCCATTTAGTATGTTGAGGTCAACAAAAGTTGCAACATAATGACATAAATGTTATAAGTTTGCTTTCTTCTTTTCTGAATAACTGTGGTGGACATTGTTAAGCTGAGCTGAAATTTTTTGCATTTACATAAATCGTGTTGTAATTGGCATTCACCTTTTAGATACAAGAAGTACTGCTCCAGAGTGTACTCAAGTGCCTGGTTGATGTTGTGAACTCTGAGAATGCAACATTGGCATCTATTGCTATGCAAGCATTAGGTCATATTGGGTTGCGTGTTCCATTACCTTCAATTGCTGATGACTCCACCTCAGGTAACTTTTTTCTTCCTGAAAATGTTGGAATCAGTTACATGGATTATTATTCATGTCAGACTTCATTCAAGTTGCAGCCAACATATTCATGATTCTACAAGAAAAACTGAGGAAGCTACTTTCTGGTGATGATACTAAAGCAATTCAGAAAATTGCTATATCGCTTGGACAAGTGTGTATGAAAGAAACATCATCTTCACATCTCAACATTGCAATTGATTGGATTTTCAGCCTTTGCCGTTCGAAGGTGGGCACACTGATTCTCATTGCTCTTTCTACTTGTGGTCGTCTTAGTATATGATGCCTGTTTGGTCTTATCATTGCATAGCACCTGAAAGTTTTCTTATCTCTGAATCCTTGAGTTGTACAGGTTGAGGATGTCCTTTTTGCTGCTGGGGAGGCTTTGTCTCTCTTGTGGGGAACCGTCCCTGGGACTGCCAACACAATTCTCAATACTAATTATACTTCCCTCTCTATGTCTTCAAACTATCTTATGGAAAACATGAGCACATCTTTGACTGGATATAACTCTAATGGAATGATTGAAGACACTGAAGGTTCTCGTGCTAGTGTTAGAAATGCAATTACTAGAAAGCTCATTGATGATCTTCCATACAGTCATAGAAAGGAAGAACGCTGTGCTGGAACTGTCTGGCTGTTGTCATTGACCATGTATTGTGGCCATGATGCAAATATCCAACAAAAGCTGCCAAAGATTCAGGTTTATTGTCAATGGATAAGTCAAATTTTTCTATTTCTGAGCTTGTTATTATTACTTATTATTGGCCAATTATCTTATGAGCTTGTTGACAATGAACTCTATAGGTTCTGTAAGAACTCTTTCCATGCCACACTAAGCCCTTTTGACTCTAGCTTATTTCTACTCTTGCAATCACTGTTGTTGGAAAAATGCTGGGTTTTTGCAGAAGATTAGTGGTTCACTGGGGATTGAAGTTCTTGTGACTAATCTCTACTGCAGTCCCCCCAAAAGTACATTAACAGAGTTATTTTAATTCCATTGATCACTCTTATATATACACACACACACACAAGTGGCGAGGCTTGTAGGTAAAAATTGAACAGTCCACAATAATTTCAATATACTAACATATGAAGAGGATGAATGGACTTTGTCATTGGTGTTACAATGGATGTTTTTGATACTTATCAAGGGCCTTGAGCTCCTGGTCATCACACTTGCTGAATTGAAGTTAAATTGCATCGGCACACTAAAGTATGAGGGAAGTTGGAATGTCCAACTTTTTTCTAGACAAATAGATGCACTGAGTTTTTCTTGTACTATAGAATTCCTGAAAAGGATTTCGTGCTCACTTCCAATAACATGAAGAGGCGCACATTGCTGTATTCTACAGGTTGCTTGTATATTGCTTTAACTGTAGTCAGAAGATAAAGGTCTATTTAGTTGTGCAAATGTGCTGAGATAAGGTCTTTTCTCATTGAAGAAAAGACTTTGGACTGTTTTTATGTCAAGATGAATCTATGCAATCATTTTGGGTCAATTAAGAAGTGAAAAACAGCTGAGAAAAGAGATGAAGAACGTTGGTGGATTGGAAAAGGAAATTTGACAATTTATCTGCTCAGAAGAATACCATTCTACTTTTTCTCTGTAATTCAGCGTTTTTCTTTTTTTTCTTTTTTAATATATAATGCAGGAAACATTCGTACATCTACTTTGTGAACAAAATGAACTTACTCGGGAGCATGCTTCACAAGGCGTGAGCATTGTATATGAACTTGGAGATGCGTCTATGAAGGAAAACTTGGAGAATGCACTGGTCAATACTCTAACTGGATCTAGGAAGAGAAAGAGAATCAAGGTTTGTTGTATTGTAGTTCAAGTTATCTTAGTTAGAAATTTGATGGAAGACTCTACTAAGAACCCAGAAAGGTCTAAATTATGTCTACACTTGAGTATACAAATAATGAGGAACTGGTGGATGAACAAGCATTTAAGACCTGAAAATATTGACTTGGCTATTTACGTTTCTGTGCCTTCCTCTGGTGACAAATGTGAGGATGAAATTTTCTTGGACAGCCTGTGGAAGATTCTGAAGTTCTCCAAGCGGGGGCTATTGGGGAAAGTCAAAGTCGTGGAAAACTTAGCACTTACAAAGAACTGTGCAATGTGGCGAATGATATGGGTCAACCAGGTCTGCTATACAGGTTTATGAATCTTGCAAATCACCATTCTTCTCTAAATTCGAAAAGGGAAGCTGCTTTTGGCTTCACTAAAATAGCCAAGCAAGCTGCGGATGCTCTTCAGCCACATCTAAGTGCGTTAATACCCAGACTATTGCGATATAAGTATGATCCTGACGAAAATGTTCAGGTAGAGACCCCGAATTCCTGTCTTTTAGTAGATCTGTTCAAATGACCTCTTTTTGATGAATTCTTGCACGTAAAAGCCAATTTTATTCTTCATTGCCTTGTGATACCTTGACAACATTTTTTTTTTCTTTTTTCCCGATGGGTTTTCCATTTGGTATTTCTTCCTCTTTTCTTGATGCTCTTCTTGGATGTGATACAGGATACAATGACACATATCTGGCAGGCCTTAGTAAAGGACCCAAAAGAACTATTGATGAACATTTTGACCTAATTATGGATGAGTTGTTGACACAATGTGGTTCTACGCTCATGCCTACACGGGAGGCTTCCTGTCGTGCTCTCGCTGATATTGTCCGAGGGAGAAAACTTAATCAGGTAAGGGTTGTGGCGGGAAATACAGCATATTTGAGTCTCTGAGATTTATCCGATAATCTCCGAGTAATAACATGAACCATTGATAATTTTATGTCGTCCACGTTTCTGAGAGGTGAAGTTAATCTAGTTTCTCCTTTCCTTGATCTTACGCCTTAACTGAAGATCATGTGTGTGAAATTGTTGACGTTAAGTATGCAAAGCATCATTGCTGTCTCTTTATGATGGATTTATAAGATGGGCTCAAGGCCCATCCGCTCAAAGTTGGGCCCAAAAGGCCCGGCCCACGGGAATAGGGCCCGTGGAGGGGGGAAGGTATAAAGGGAGGAGAGAGAGAGAGAAACGCACCCTTTGGCACAATCAACGTACGCTTCTCTCCCGCGCGTTTTCTCTCCCGAAGAACAGTGGGCATACGGCTTCCAATTTCTTCCCTTCAAGGCTTCATCGACCGGATTCTCTTCCTCCATTAACGACGGTGTTTAATCTGTGGCTAACAAGGTACGCTCGAATCCGTGGTGTGCTTTTCGATCGGTGATGCGTGTTTTCCCGGGCTTCGTCTTCCGCATTGATTTAGGGGTTCGATTCGGTGTCGAATCCGGTTTCGGGGATCCGTTATTCCCAACATTGGTATCGAGCCCTAGTTCACGTTTTTCCCGATCAATTCTGATGTTTTTGCTTGATTTCTCGCGAAATTACTTCGGCCGTACGGAACCGAGCCAAAATCCCGACACCCGAGCGATTTTCGGCCATTTTTCTGAGTTTTCGTAAGTCGAAATCAAATTCTGAAGGCACTGGAAGAAAGGCGACGTCGAGACGAGTCCGACGAGTGGTCGCACGCCGCCGTACGACGCCGCACGCGCCCACACGCGCGGCCGAAGCCGCTGCGCGTGGGCGCGACGCGCTGAAGGCCGGGCGGGCCGCCCGGCTCGTGCGGCGCACGCGCCGGTCGGCGAACCGGCGCGTGCATGCCGCCAGCGGGCGGGCGAACCGGCACGTGCCGGTCGGCGGACCGACGCCTGCTAGGCGTCACGTGATGACGTCGGCGTGACGTCATCCAACGGTCGGTAACCGTTCGGATGACGTCGGCGTGACGTCACGTGATGACGTCTCGCGTGACGTCACGTGATGACGTCACCGATGACGTCATCACCGGCGACGTTTTCGCCGGACGGTCACCGGCCGGCGACCCGACCCGACCCGGCGACCCGACGACTCGCGGGACGACGCACGCGCCCGCACGTGCGCGGCGCGACGTCTGCGTGGCGTCGCCCCACGCACGCCACGAGGCACGTGCGGTCGGTCCGCGCGAGCGGTCCGACCGGCCCGACCGGTCTGTCCGGTCCGACCGGTCCGACCCGCGCGCCCGTTGACCCGACCCGTTGACCGACCGTTGACCCGTTGACCGACGGCCGTTGACCGTTGACTTTGACCGTTGACCGTTGACCCAAAAAAAAAAAAAAAAAAAAAAAAGGAATTTGTTTTCTTTTTAAGTCATGCCTATGTGGGTTATAAGTAATCCATTTTTAATTCTGCATTTGTTGCATGAATTTTGAAAAATTATGTATTTTCTCTTATATTAATTATGGATTATAAGTGATCCATTTTTAATTCTGCATTTGTTGCAGGAACTATGATGCGTTATGCAAGGATACCTACAATCCCGAGAACGCATGAGGGAAATGCAAGACTTAAGAGGCTGATGAAAGAGTTAGCTGATTATCGGTGGCATGACGGTGATTTAGTATCACATGTGGTTAGGGTCAATCAGATGATACAGGAAATCATCTGGAATGGTTATCTTATGCCGGATTTTCAGAAGGTGCCGGCTTTGATGAACACTCTTCCACCTGAATGGCAAGCAGTGTTGGATCGGCTATGGGAGATCAACGTGGTCCCGGGTTATAGGAGGCTGGTGGAAGCTTTTTGTAAGAGAGCACTATAGGATTGAGTTGGCCAAAACTTCAACCCTTAGATTGAGCGCCACATGGCGCCGAGAGAATGCGCCTTGGAGGCGACATGAAAGCTCTCCAAAAGTTTTTCCATGGTTGGCAAATGTGCCTTCAAATTTTCTCATATGTTTTGACTGATAGATTAGAAGGGACATTCCCTATTTATTTCTTTGATTGATTATGTAATATTTACTACCTGATTGTTGTTGATGTAACAATTGATATGTTAGTCGTATCATGTGAAAGCATTGTTATTTTATTGGTTATTATTTTTTATTTGCTTTCTGCTATTGCTGGTTGCTGTGGGTAATTAGCTGTGGGTAGTAATAGAAGTTTTTGTAACTTCATAGAATTTATTTGCATAAGATAATTATATTAATAATAATTTTAAGTTAGGATTTTTGGAGGATGATTGGAAACATAGTGACCTTTTGATTACGAAGCCTTACTTGAAATTATTTATTAATATGATGGGTCTATGCAAATAGGGATGCATAAATGATAGGCATTAATTATTCATGCATGTATGTCTGATGTGTTCAGAACGATAGTTCGGCAACTAAGAATGTAATTGCTGATATGAACGGCAATAATTGTGAAATATTGAATATGAAGATTCAATATGTGCTGGAAAAGCAAGAAGCACTAGAAGCTCTTGACCACATTATGGAAGATATTGAGGGTGTCGTGCACCACCTTGAGCTAGTAGAGGACCGCCTAACGGTTTTTGAGCCGTAAATAGACATTTGCTATGCTGGTTCTAGCTCAGAAAGGGCTTTGTGCTCTAAGCACAAGCGTATTGATTTGTTCAATATGTGGGAATGCAAAGGATCAAGTCCTTATTGCAAGAAATCAAGAGTTAACCAACACAAGAGAGGAAAACGTCCTCAAGTGAAGAAAATGTCAAGAGTGATGTGTTAAAATTGTGACAAGAGAGGTCACTATGCTCGCGATTGTCGTGAGCCAAAGAAGCTATACACCTCTTGTACATTTGAGAATTTTGCTTATGTGTTAAGTTCTGCATTATAGGCTGAATCTAATCCTTTGTGGAATGTAGATTCATGAGCGACAGACCATGTAGCAAAGGATAGAGGATCCTTCGTGGAATTCCGACGATACCAATTGGAACTAAGTGGATCTATATTGGAAACAACTCTAGAGCTGATGTAAAGGAATTGGCACCTGCCAATTGAACATGCATGGTGGACGCATCTTGATGTTCTATATGCTCGGAGATTCGTCGAAATTTAAGTGTCTGTCTTAGTGTTGGTTAAGCTTGGTTTTGGTATGAACTTCCATAATAAAGGTGTAGATTTGTGTTTAGATACAAACTACTATGGTTGTGGTCACTTTCTAGATGGTTTTATTGTACTAAACGTTGACTGTGATGATGTCAATATGTTATTCCCTTGTTTCACGTCTTCTACCTTATATGATAATGATGTGATTGTGTGGCATGCTAGACTTGGTCATATGGGCCAACAACATATGAAAAGACTAGCCAAAAAGGGCTTGTTGGGCAATATTGAAAAAGTTGATTTGTTCATATGTGAGCATTGCCTAGTAGGGAAAATGACAAGGAGACCATTTGGAAAAGGTAAAAGAGCTGAATTTCCTCGGCATTTAATCCATTTGGGCATATGTGGTTCAATGAATGTGAGCGGAAGGCAATGGGCTGTTTGTTTCATCACTTTTATAGATGATTCTACTCGATTCGGATATGTCTATTTGATTTCTCATAAATCTGAGGCATAAGTTGTTTCAAAATGTTTATGAATCTGGCAGAAAATCAATTAGACAAGAAAATAAAGGTATTTAGATCCGATCGAGGTTAAGAATATTTATCTGATAAGTTCAGAAAATTATGTGATGAAAAAGGAATAGAAAGATACTTGTCTATTCCATATACTCCTCAACAAAATGGTGTTGCGGAGAGAAGAAACAGAACCCTCTTTGGAATGGTTAAGTCCAAGATGACGCATGCTAACTTACCTATCACTTTTTGGAGTGATGTATTGTTAACTGCTGCCTATATACTTAACCGGGTGCCTTCCAAATCGGTTATTTCCACTTCATATGAGTTATGGACAGTTAGAACACCGGACTTAAGTTTTCTTAAGCCATGGGGTTGTGCTACCTATATTCATGAGTCCTCTCACAAGTTTGAAAAATTGGGTCCCAAAGAAAATAAGAGTATTTTCATGAGATACTGCGAACACTCAAAAAGGTATGTGTTCATAGGTGAGCAGGAAAGTGGGAGTATAACTGAATTTGAATCACGGGATGTCACATCTTTAGTGGATGAATTTTCTAAGAGGGGCGAAATAAGGAAAATAACTCCCTATTTGAAACCTTGGATCAAGATAATGATGTCGGTGGAGTTCGTTCAAGTGGGAGTAATATGAGATGTAATGAATTGAATTTAACTCGTTCTCAATTGCAACCACCTGATGTGACGACATCATCATTACCTAATCCAAGTGGGAGCATGATGGGGAATGATGTGTTAAGTGTACAATCTCCCATACGGTGAACAAGTCGCCAAAGTATTCCCGTCGATGTTTTGACATTGAAAGGGAAACTTTTATGGTTGCTCCACAAGATGAGGATGAGCCAAGAAATATTAATGAGGCTCTGAACTGCCCT
Source organism: Eucalyptus albens (assembly GCA_014182695.1). Lineage (NCBI taxonomy): Eukaryota > Viridiplantae > Streptophyta > Magnoliopsida > Myrtales > Myrtaceae > Eucalyptus > Eucalyptus albens. The sequence goes on from CM024652.1 coordinate 24,942,736, forward strand.
AATAAGGAAAAATAGATTCATGCAATGAAAGAGGAAATTGAGTCAATGAAATCAAACCAAGTCTGGGAACTGGTTGATCTTCCAAAAGGACGCAGAGCTATTGGAACAAGTAGGTTCTCTGAATAAAGCGAAAGGCTGATGGCTCAATAGAAAGGCATAAGGCTCGCCTTGTGGCGAAGGGGTATAATCAACATGAAGGAATTGATGATGAAAATACATTTTCTCCTGTAGTGAGATTTACCTTGATTCGCATTATTCTGGCAATAGTGACTAGTATGGATCTTGAGTTACATCAAATGGATGTAAAGACTGCTTTCCTCAATGGAGAATTAGAGGAAGGAACATATATGGAACAACTTGTTGGTTTCATAATGAAAGGCCAAGAAGAAAATGTATGTCGACTTTGTGGGTCGATATATAGCCTTAAGCGATCGTCGAGACAAAGGTATATACATTTTCATAATGCCATAGTGGCATATGATTTTACAATGATTGACGAGGATCATTGTGTATATATCAATAGATCCAATGATCAATTTGTGATCATATCATTATATGTTGATGATATACTAATTGCCGGAAGCAATATGGAGTTGGTTAATACTGTCAAGAGATGGTTGTCTTCCAACTTTGAGTTGAAGGATATGTAATTGTAAATCCATAAACACTCCTATTGCAAAAAGGTGAAGGATTGAGCCATAGTCTGTGTCCAAGGACTCCACAAGAGAAGGAACAAATGAAACATGTTCCTTATGCTAGTGCTGTTGGGAGCTTGATGTATGCTATGATGTGTACAACACCCAACATATGCTTTGTAGACGGAATGATGTGCAGATACCAATTCAATCCAAGTCAAGCACATTGGAAAGCCGTTAAGAGAATACTGAGGTATCTAAAGGGGACTGCTGATTATACGCTGAGTTATTAAAGAAAAGGATCTGCAACTCAAAGGCTATTGTGATACTGATTGGAGAGGAGATTTAGATGAAAGGAAATCTACCTCTGGGTTTGTTTTCTTACCGAATAATGGCACCATATGTTGGAGCAGTAAGAAACAGAAGTGTATAGCCTTGTCCACGATGTAAGTTGAGTTCGTGGCATTATCGTAGTGAGTGTAAGAGAGTGTTTGGCTTAAGAGATTTTTGGATCATTTAGGTGTTATTAGAAGTGCTGCAAATTTATTGTTGGTTAACTGTGGTAGCCAAGCAGCAAAAAGCGTACACCAAAGATCCAAAATATCATGGCAAGACCAAACCTATTGATACCAAGTATAATCTTGTCAAGAATATGGTTGCACGTCTCTTTAGAATCGAGCTATTACTATTAATTTAGGTGGAAATTTAGATTACTATGTGCTAGTGCTGGTTCTCAAAGTGAGTAAACTCAGGTGGAGTCAATCTGTGTGCCCCCAAAAGAAGATTCAGTCGATAGGTGAAAGGGAAAAGCAGAGAAGAAGAGTGGGCGGTTGAGCCGTTCCTTTCACATTTTACTAGTGTTTGCTCATCATATTTATGCATGAAAAAACTGATAAATTGATTTTATAATTAGACTTCCTAGTTTCTTTCAATCTCCTCCAAGAAACAAAAATTAAAAGTTGTAATTAAAGCTTCATGAAAATTAGAAATGATTAGCATTCAAGTGATTTTTGTGCTGCTATTTGGAAAAATGCCTAACTTTTCTTACCTGCTTTTGTTTATTCTTTCGAATTATCAACTGTTAAAAATATTGTTTGGTTTCTGTCCAAGCAATTTAATTTCTTTTTTCCGGATTGTAATTCATTGAGATATCATTTTTTCTGTTTGTCAAGCATTCACAAGTACTCCTTTTTTTTTTTTTTTTTTTTTATGTTAAATCATTACGTAAACTAAAAGACGTGAATATTATTTTTGATATTAGGGTCAATGCATTGTGTTGCGTTTATCTTTGAATTAATGTTGATATTTCACGATTTAATTTATTTCCTATTCAATATCATGTTATAGTATCGTGCAAGTCATCACGGCTTGTCTTTGAAGTTGGTCGGTGGATCTGTTTCTTTGTGAGCATGTTTCTTCGAATTGCATAGACTCGAAAATATGTTTATCAAAAGGAATTTCCGACCATCTCTTAATAAACAATTCATTGGTTGCAGTTCATCCTAGAGTGTGATAGCCAAACAAAGTAGTGGTAGAAATATGCATGCCAAACAATCTGAAATTATATATAAAAAATAAAAGTCGAAGGGGAGGGAAAGAAGTAAATATGAGATAGAAAGGAAAGAACGTAAAAAATCAAGAGAAAGCAAAGAGAAGAAATACAAAATTTAAAAAGGACATTGCGCTACCGTGGTAGTGGGGACGTAAACTTCTAAACCGCTGGAGTAGCCATCTGGAAAACCTGGGCTAGAAGCTTCCTCACTGTCATGATGTCAAGAGAACTATTTGGAAGTAGTACGCTTCAGAGTGGTTGATTGAATCTGGAAAAGTCATTCTGTATTCAGTGTATTGCTGGAAATGACCGACAGATGGCAAAACAGAGGTGATGATATTAAACAGGAAAACCGCTGCTTTTGTGCACTTACAGCTCCATTTTGTTTATTTTGTTTAATTTGATCAGTTTGATTTACCCTAAAAAAGACAGCAATATTTTCTGCAGTACCTTTCAAATGCACATGTACTCTGGACAAGAGACAAGACAACCGCCTATCCTAGCATGTTTCCCATTGCAAAATAGAGAGATCTCATCTACTTATTTATTTATTTTTGCCTTAAAGCACGTGCCATATCACTTTTCGTACGGACTTTTAGAGCTGCACCTTTAACAAGTGAAGTAGCTTTGGAAGATCTTCCAGCTTCTTGTAGAGGCAAATTGGTCTTATATGGGGAAGAAAACCTCTATGGTGAAACTAAGTTAAAAGGAATTGAAGATGAATCTTGAAGAACCGTTGGTTATCACAATACATTTTCTCAGTTTCCGAAATGGCATACTTAAATTGACAACAACATATTTGTCTGTCTTTGGTGACCTTAAAATGAAATTTACTCAAGAAAAAAGAGTGAGTTTGGTTAGTGAACTTTGCAATGAGAAACTGGAGAAGTTTGGTTTATATTGCTCTCAATGCCAATATATATTTTTCCCAATATACTAATTACAGTTTGGTCAAGCAGGTTGGCAAGCATTTGGAAAAAGTATGGATTGCTGCATTTCAGGCCATGAATGATATTAATGGAACTGTTCGAATCTCTGGTCACGAATTATGCCGTGCAGTGTCTTCACTGACAATAGGCCTCTGCGATGTCAACCACATTGAAGTATCAGATTCACACCAAGTTAAGGATATCGTTTTACCGTGTCTACTTAAAGAAGGCATTCGAAGTATGATTGATGCTATTCGTACAGCATCAATGAACGTTGTAATGACGCTCGCAAAGGTTTGACATATCTTCTTTTGAGAACTTTAGTTTCAAAAGTTTAGTCCCTAAGAGGAACATTTGGCCTCCCTTTACCATCGCATATTGGTCATCTTCTTGAGGGAAAAAAAAGGCTTTCATGGATGGACTCTCCATCTTGCTGTTTTTACATGTTCAAAAGGTTTTCCTAGCAAGTTAATTAACGAAAATATATAAGTATTTATCCTTAAAGAATTGGATAAGGTGAGTAGAGCTATAGTTTTGATAATGGAGTTGCCCACCTGGCTATCTATCTACTGCCTAAGGATTGCATATTAGCTAAAAACCAAACGGAAACCACTCGGTTTGGTAAGGTGGTCAAGTTTGTTAATTTGTGTGAATGAAATGTCGAAAGACTAAGGCTTGGCTTTGTATACTTTTGTGGTTTTGTTGAAAATAATGTGTTAAATTGATTCTTCTTTTTTTCTTTGGGATTTGTATCAGTAGTTGGATTTTCTAGAGGGAACTAGTTTTGTAAATATTTCTGTGTCCAGAATAATGAGGTACTTCTTTTTTTGAAAAGGGCTAGTTTTTGAATTAGAGTCATCACCTGTAAGTATTTACTTATTCACAGGGTGCAGGGTCACGCTTCGTCCATATTTGGCAGACTTAGTCCCCTGCATGCTTGAAAGTTTGTCAAGCCTTGAGCACCAAGGGCTCAATTATTTCGAGGTATAAGAGAATTTCACTAGCCACTCTAGCAATTTGGAATCTTGCTTGTCCGTCAGTTCAATTTTTTTCTGTTCGTTTGCCCTATCTTGTAGTTGCATGCAACAAACATTGGATTGAACACAGAGGAACTTGAGAACTTGCGGATTTCAAAAGCCAAAAGTTCTCCTATGTGGGAAACTCTGGGCCAGTGCATAAAAGTCGTGGATGCAGAATCCTTGGAAAGCTTGGTTCCCCAACTTGCCCAAATGGTGCGAACTAGCGTCGGCTTAAACACAAGGTCTGTTGACTCGTTCTCATATGCACTTTTCTTAGTGAGCAGATGCTGCCAGATGGACTGACATTCTCAAACATTTCTGTTTTCGTATAATATCTCTGGATTCTAGTCCCTGATGTGGGTAAATTTTTAGATTTGATCGATGAAGTATAATTTCTGTGGTTGGACAACCATCTTCCTTTTCAAGTCGTACTTTCCTTTGAAAGAAGAAGTTGGCTATTGTCTTGGGAACACATCCCTCCTGAGGGTTTTGCAATATGTGTTGCACTTGAACAATTGATTGGATTTGCGGGACATCAAGTGGCGTCCAGCGTATGTCTGATGATGGAGAAGAACAGTCTCTCTTGACGTAAACGTGTCTTTATGAAGCTTTCGTTTCTCTCATAGTCTAGCCTGACGGAGACTTAGCAATCAGGAGCTCGGTTACCACCTTCATGCTCTGAATTCACCACGGATCTTTATATCTCCTTTAAATAGTCTAGCCAAATGTTGTCTACTTGCCGGGGTGAAAACTCATTTATCTAATTAACATCAAAACATTAAGGAAGAGAGTAAAAATTACAAAGATTGCAGTTCAAGTAATGATAAACATTTTAGGGCCTGAAAATTCAAGCTGTGCTTTTGCGCCACCAGATGCACACAGGAAAAGGCCTATGTTTTACTCAGAAAATTGAAGAATGAAATTTATTCTTTCTTTAATTTATTTAATCAGCTTTAGAAGGCTGGAATGTTGCTATATTAGATGATCAAGCATACCTATACCATTTTCTGTACTTATTAGACTTCTCGATTAACAGGGCTGGTGTTGCCAGCTTTATTGGCTTGCTAGTTGAAAAAGTGGGCATAGATAAAAAACCATTTGCTAACACACTATTGAAGTTGCTGTTTGGAGCCGTGAAGAAGGAGAAGGCTACTGCAGTAAAACGTGCCTTTTCAAGTGCCTGTGCAACTGTACTAAAGCATGCGAGCACCTCTGAGGCACAGAAGTTAATTGAAGACTTAAAAGCTTTGCATGCCGGTGACACTGCGATTTTGCTGAAAAGCATTCTATCCATAGCCCCAGATGTGGCTAGTGGATATCATACAGAAATTCTACCTGTAATCTTTATTTCAAGGTACTTTGCTCTTGTTGTTCTTTTACTTTTCATCTTTTGTGAGTATGTACAATTGTTGATCTGTTATTTGATATGCAAGTGTCATACATCTTTGAGGTATCTTAGAGGCCTAAAAATATCTGGAAGACTCCCTCGAGGATGAGAAAATCTCTGACATCTAGCGATAGATAAAAAGTTTAAGTATTATCCATTTATAAAGATATTGCTTACAAGAAAAGCGGAGTACAAATTCTCTGGAATTACAGATGGTTCTTGGTTTTTTTTTTCCTTTTCTCTGGTTTATTGATAGGATATCATGTCTGATTTCCATGAAAAATGTGGACTCCCCATTAGAAGATGCAGGCATCAATTAAGTCATAAGTTACATGCTAGCATCTAGTGCAGTTGCATGATGAATTGCACTAAAGATAAAGGAAAAGGAGAAGACGCATTTTGCAGAAAATCTGAAGTAGTCACCAATTAACTCCTTGAATTTAGTGGTTCTAAGATCATGTTCAGTTTTGAAGAGAACGAGAACTTTTAAATTGTGAACATGTGATGAGCTATTCCTCCAACCAACTTTTAGAGTTTGAGAACATGCTTATCATTCTGCAGATTTGAGGATGACGAGAAGCTTTCTGGCATATTTGAGGAACTATGGGAAGAAAATATAAGCGGTGAACAAATTACCCTTCAGTTTTACATGAAGGAAATAGTTTCTCTTATTCGTGACAACATTTCATCTTCATCACGGGGAAGCAAGAAAATGGTAGCCTTTTGCTTTTGGTTTTCTATACTTTGAAATTAGCGTTTTACCCAAAACTGTAAGTTACAGGGAAAGGTTCTAGTAAATGAATGTCTTGGCGCATTGTTAAGCACAGAAGGAAATTTTTCACTTCCAAAGTATTGATTACACATGAAATAAGAAATACAAAGCAAGGGGAAATTGCAAGATTTTTATTATTAAGTTAACTTAACAAGTGCCCCAGGGTCACTCTTCAAAAAAATCCATGAGAAACGGATTCCACAATGCCTCACATGCAAGTGGATCCTTATGTATGAAGCGCATGGTCTGGACGTCATTTTGAGGCAGCAACAAAGGCTTTTAAACAAAGGTAGCAGGATAGAAAAAAATGAGGGAGTGCCAGGATTTAATATCCTAACATGCATTATACTACCATATTTTATCACCCATTTTTGTCCAAAAGCTTACAATGGAAACAAGCAAGTTCATAATGTATACATTGCCTATTGATCTTTAAAGAGGCTCTGTTTAATCCCGAAAAAATCGTACTTCGGAGTCTGTCTTAAAATTCATAAGTTGGTCATCTCTTATGTATATGAAATCCAAACGCCTGATTGTTTTTGTGAATGTATTTGCAGGCTGCCCAGGCAATCTGCAAGCTCAGTGAAGTATTGGGTGAATCCCTGTCTCCTTGTCATCAAGATTTGTGCTTATCTCTTATGAAAGAACTTCCAGGTCAATTATGGGAGGTAGGAAATGTCATGGACTTTGTTACAGGAGAGGCGATATTTGGAGCTTGTGTTCTAAAGTACTAATGCAATGGCATGATAAAAGAATAGCAGGAATAAAGGCTGAATGATATCACATGCTATATAAGTTAAACTTCCTTGCCCTCTCAAATGTTAATGTGTCAATTTCTTCCTACAATATTGTAGGGGAAGGAAGCTCTTTTGTATGCCTTGGGTGCTCTTTCAAAGTCTTGCCATCAGGCCATCTCCAAGGAAGATCCCAACGCTGCTGGTGTTATTCTGGATTTGCTATCCTCTGCATGCAGAAAAAAGGTCAAGAAATACCGGGAAGCAGCACTTTTAAGCCTTGATCAGGTAATTCCAGATTATTGTGCGTTCCCGAATGCAATTGTCTTCATTTAGAATAATGTAGGGCTTCTTTTACAAGCTCTCACATCAAGAAAATTTCCAGCAGTACATTATTTGGAAAGTGCTGTTTCAGGTTGATTTTATTTTCTTAATACCCAACTAGAATCTGCACCTGATCATCCCCTTTACCCTCTAATGAAGATCTTGAAATTTTCATGGTTTTTCAGGTTATAAAAGCATTTGGCAATCATGAGTTCTTCAACATGGTTTTTCCAAAATTGTTTGACATGTGCAGTTCAGCCACTTCTGGTAAGTCCAGACAAGCACATTCAGCAAATGATTCTGCTAAATCAGGTTCATCCATATTTCTAGCTTGTAACTGTCCAACTTCCAGAATTTTGAGATGTCCTACATTGCAACCTTTGAATTCCATATCATAACTATCTTGTTGTTAAACTGTGCATTTTACATGGCATGGTTGATATGTGCAGACCATGATGGAACAGAAGATTCTTCTGCTCCACTAGAAAAAGTACTGGACTGTATCACATCATGTATCCATGTGGCATATATTGATGATATTCTCGAAAAGAAAAATAACTTGAAGCACCTCTGGATTGTCTCCCTCTCATCTGAGTTGTCATGGACTGGTATATTCATAACCAAAATTTTCTTAGGTGATTGCTGCATGAAAAGTGTTTCTGTTAACTGTTTCATCATGCAGTCAAAATATCGGCTTTTCTATCAATTAAGGGACTCTGCTCAAGGATTCATGAAACTTTGCTTGATTCTCAGCTAGCTTCTCAACATGCAAATACAAAATTTTGGTTTCATGAGGTAATTAGTATCCACTTTCTAATAATATCACTGAGAAACAGGGTAACTAAGGGATGATATCTCTTAGGTTAAGGATAATAGCTTTCCTTTATTATGATGGACATGCTGCACTTACCAGCTTTAGAATCAGTTGTGATTCTGTTCTCCAAATTGCATATCTGGATTCTGATCATCTGTTTTTCCTTTGCAACTTTAAGCTGTTTTCTTTGGCGTTACCCAAAGTGGCAGAATGCATAGCCACCATTAAGATAGAGCAGGTATGTCTTCACTTACCCCTTTACGGTGGAAATTGCCTTTGCCTTTATCTTCTTCAAAACAATCTGATCATGTGTAGCTTTCACCTAGATGTAGGATTGCAGCATTATTAAGTCCCATGCATATCTAGGTGACATTACTCCAGTAAATAAGAGTTTCATTAAGTTATCCATTAAGAGTTCCAGAGTTTAGATTAGCATCCATTGCCTTCGCAATGTGAAGAAGCAGAATTTTTCCTTTTCTTTAACCTTTCGAGTTTCTATGGTTCTCCTGGTGTGGGCTCTGTATTAATCAGACTGTCACGCTCAGCTGGGTTTTTTCTTGGATTCAATTCCATTCTGACTCAAGGCACTTGAGGCTATTACCTTCTACTTGGTTTACACTTTTTATGATGATTCCTTATTAAGTAGATCAGCCAAACCAGAGAGATCAGTTGATTGCATCCCAAGGATTTTTATGTATTAGTCAACGTAGCCAATTCTTGTATGTGCGAGCAAAAGTAAGTTAATATATGGCATGGATTAGTTGACATGGTAAGTGGACCGCTTAAGAGTTCTAGATCGTCTTAGATTAGATCATTCCTGCAAATGCAATTTAGTTGTTCATCTTGCACTGTGGACCAATAATCTATATGATACCTTTTCAAATTTTAGGTTCACATCAGCGCTTCGGAGTGCCTTTTGGATATGATCACCCTTTGTAAGGAGCTTCCTTCAGCGTTCTGGACAGATGCGGGCTTGAAGGATCGGCTGGTTCATCTGCATGAGGTGGAAAAGAATGAACAAGCCAAGTCCTTGCTTAAGAGATGCATCCATTTACTAGAGACTTTCATAGAGGAAAACGTGAAAGCGAATTGATTTCAAAGAAAGGTGAGTAGAGAGTTCTGGCCACTGTATGTGAAGTGTCATCTTGACCATGCAGTGATCGATCTTGATTCTTTGTGAATCAAGGCTGACACTGCCTTAGAAACCTTTTGGATAATCTAAAATGTTTGACCCAAGGCAGAAGCAAGAATTAAGCAAAGCAAAAGCAGAGCTTTGCTAGACATGTGGAAGTACACTGTTTGTTTGGTAACTGGTCAAATCTTGACTATTTCTATTTTTTCTTCTTTTGTTCTTAAAAAAAAAAAAGCATAAATTCATTTGATAACGTCAGTTAATTTTTTTATTTGAAATAAATAAGAAGTTGAAAAAAATTTATTCGTTCTTAGAAATAATTTATAAAACCAAGTAATTTTTTTTTCTTCTTTTTCTCTCATTCTTCCTCCTCCTCTAGCCACTTTGTTGTGGTCGGTGATGGCCGACGACTGGCTAGAGATGAGATCTAGTGACCTCGCCGGCCCTCGATGAGGCTTGACCTCGCCCAGCCACCATGAAGTTGGCCACATCGGCCTTGCCTCACCACAAGGAGGCTCGACCTAGCCTAGCCACCTGGCTAGGTAAGGCCGACCTCGCTTGGGGTTGGCAAGGCTCCCCAAGGCTAGCGAGGTTGCTGGCATTCATCTCTAGCGAGTCTCGGCCATCGTTAAGGCTCAATGATTGGCTTGAGGAGAAAAGAAGAAAGGAAAAAATAAAAAGTAAAAAAAAAAGAAAAATATTAGAAAATGATTAAAAAGTTAAAAGAAATACTCCATCACAAACAAATTTCGAATGTTGTATTAAATGCATTTCTTATCTTTTTTTATTTAAAGAATATAAATTTTGTGCAGTTATTAAATGCATCAGAATAGTTAGAAATTTGTTTAGGAAATGAAATAAAAAAAACTATTTCTAAACAGAAATTATTCCGAGAATGAAATGATTATTAAATGCACTCTAGAATGGTTAAAAGTTATGTAGAGTACTTGCTTTAGTACAAAAAGTTTTTACTGGCTCACTTAAGTGCCAAATCGAAGAAAAAAATCATTTAAATGCATTAGACGAGAAATTCCGGCAAGAGAAATTACATGATTATTCTAATTAAAATTTTTATCAAATGTGGTTTTTTTAAAGAAAAAAAAAACCAATCCACATGGACAAATAATTGTGTAGAACGACGCCTTTTACATCTTCTTCTCCTCCTTCACCGTCGCCCATGGAGCCACCACCCCCCACACCCAGCATCGCCACCTCTTCCGCTACCTTAACAAGTTCGACGACCACAGCGAGAGCGTCACTGTCGACCCATCCATTTCCTTTGAGAACCCTCGCCTTTGTGATGCCTATGTCACCCTCCAATCCCTAAAGTCGGCCATCATTTTCGACCTACACAACTTCACCGCCAACTGGGTCGGTCCCTTCCTCTAAGATTTCACAGCAGCACCCACGTTGCTTGCTTTCCATCATCGGTCACTAGAGTCACAAGATTTGAGACCGAGAGAACCACATTGAGAGCCCCAAAATATGTACCACTAACGTCATTGAAAAAATAAAAATAAAATAAATCCTCTGTCGAGGAGTTTGAGAAGTTGCGCCATTGGCAATCCTTGTCCATCACTTTTTGAACGTAGTAGCCATCGCTGATCGAGCTATTCACCCCTTCCATGTCTCGCCGACCGCGCCTCTGTTTCTGCTCTATTTTTCTAATCAAAGCGATTGAGGTGCTTGTGTTTGCTTAATCCTTCTTCGCCAGCGCCGATCCCCATTGTAGACATCTCTAGGACATCAGCTCTCTTGTTTGATCGCCGTTTGTCACCAACAATCGCACCTTCAAGGCTATATCCACCACCGCACGCAAATTCTCTGCTCTGCCCTGCTTCTCGGCTAAGGGCTATGAAGTGCATCAAGCTCGTTCGGACTCCCTCGCTGGCTTCGATCTCCATCTCCACACTTCTGGGAGCTTCTTTCTCCGACTTGATTGCCAACCGTAAAATCTATCCATCTGCATTGGCAGCCAAATCAAAAAGGTTTGATTTTGGATTTTGGTATTTCGTTGGAAATTGCGGTTTAAGGTTTATATTTTGGGGCAAAACACAAAGATGACGACGTTTTGTGTTATATATACTGATTAGGTATGTTTGCAAGCCATGTCATATAAAGAAATTAATAAAATATGGTCAAGTTAGATTTATGACCGTGATGACACTTAAAAGATTGTTTCTGTACTATATATTTGCACCGTGGGATGGGCGTTTTGACCTATGGTGCCGTTGCAACGTTCTTGATGCTGGAATTTGACGCATGGGTGGTCGCCAAGAAGGTGCTGGCCGTTCTTTGTCGACCAGCAGGTGAATAGTTGTCATGCGTGAAAAGTTGGGCTCGACATGAAGGACGTATGCAGCTATGCGACTGGTGTGGAAGGATGATCTATGCAAACCCAACACGAGGATCATCTTTAGGCCCCTTTTCACCCTCACTCATCGGTACGCAATCACCAGGCAATGGTAGTGACCAGCATGGATAGCGATCATGCGATGGTCGGAAGTAATCGGTAATTTTGGTGGGGGTCCATAGGCGGTGCTAGCCAAGCAATATCCCATGCATCATATTATCATTCTGCTAAAAGATAAAATATGAATTATTTATTTATTTTTAAAATTTTAGATCCAATTTGGATTTATCTCATCCCTAAGCCGGATTTTTTATGAGGAATTTTATCTTGATGCATCAGATTTTTCCGGTCCAAAGAATGTTACCATACACTACATAAGATAATTTGTCTTCTTATCCGGACTATCAACGCAGACTAGGCGTATTAGACGGTGGAGAAGCACGAAGAAGATATTATTTGAAAGTGGAAGTACAAAATGGGATATTCAATGGTCCATGTCCGAGGATGCTGAGATGAATAGGTGCTCACACATTTGCAGTAGCGAGGCTTCTTTCGGAAACGATAGTTTAATTTCAATCTAGTTCATATAAATGAGGAAGCAAAGGTCCGTACATTTTCCATGACATATATTGATCAAAATGCAATATGAAGATTTTTTTTTTTTTTTTGTCGATTCTACTCTATTCGTATTTTGACTCTTACTCTAAGACTTTTAATTTACTACTTTATAGATGTAAAAGTCGAAACTCATACCTAAAATTAAATCATCTTCACTTCTATTTTTTGAAAGGGTGGATATTTGAATTCCCACTTCCCATTTCCATGTGGGAAGGGTAATTTGTACAAGGAGTTAATATAAAGGCTTTTGTGCCTTTGTTCGTAAACTTTTAATTGGATAAGTGGGTCCAATTGAACGTTTTCAATAAGCAAGTGAATAAACAGTCAAAATTGATATATGATAAAAATGAGGATATTTGATATGTGTTAATTCAGGGCCTGTTTGGCAACTTGCCAAACAGTGCCAAATTCTGATTTTTTGTTCCCAGAATCAGTTTGGGACGAGAATCGCGTTTGGTAAACTTTTTGTTCGGGAACGATTTTGGACAAGATTTGAGAATAAAAAAATTTGATTCTACGTCCGAGAATCGAAAAAGAATCAAAACGGTAAAACCCTTGTTCTTCACTTTCAACATCTCGGTTGTCGTTCGCCATTGCCCACCGCCGTCCGCCGCCGCCCGCCGCCCGCCGCCGCCGCCGGTCCACCGCCGGTCGCCGGAGGCTCGCGGCCGGGCGAGGTCCGCGAGCTCGTCGGAGGCAAGCCCGAGCCCACCGGCGGGCCGGGCAAGCCCCGCCGGTGGCCGGCGAGCCCGCCGATGGCCGGGCGAGCCTCGCCGGCACCGGGCGAGGCTCGGCCTCGCCCGGATCGGGCGAGGTCGAGCCTCGCCCAGCCCGCCGGTGGCCAAGGGGGCCTCGCCGAGGGCGGGCGAGGCCTGGCCACCGGCGGCCGAGCCGAGCCTCGGCAGGGCTGGGTGAGCCTCGCCCAGTTGCCGGCGAGGCTCGGCCGACGAAGGCCGACCTCGCCGAGGGCCGGCGACGCTCCGGTGAGCGTCACCGGCCCTCGTCTGGCCGGTCGTCGGTCCGGCGACCGGCCAAATGAAGAAGAAGAAGAATAGGAAAAAAGGGGAAAAAAAAAAAAAAAAAAGAAAAAAAAGAAAAAAAAAAAAAAAAAAGGAAAAAGAAAAGAAAAAAGTAAAAAAGTAAAGAAATTATTTAAAATTTATTTAAAAATCAAAAGAAATTAATTTGGAACATAATCAATTACTACGGTACCAAACGCATTTCTATTCGGAATAAAAAATTTTGAACGATTCTACCAAACGCGCTTTTTACTCAGAATTGGTTCCAGGAAACAGAATAAAAAATAATCATTTCTAGTCATAATCGGTTCCGAACAAAATCGTTACCAAACGCGCCCTCATTAACTAACTAAAGCCCCGCCTCTCTATAGTGCCGTCAGGGACCTTTCTCTCTCTCTTCCTCCTCGTCCATCTTTTTAAAGCTTTCCGTCTTTTTTTTTCTCTCCCGATATATTCTGGGAGCTTGTGTGTGTAAATAAATTTTTGCAGCTGATTTTGGGTGAATGTGGAGACTAGTTTAGCCATTTGTCCAATCGATAGCCACTGAAAAGAATGTTTGTAACTCGATGGTGATGAGTTTTGGGGTTTTTAATTTCTCCTTACAAGTATTTGATTTGTTTTCTTTCAACATTTTGATGTTGGTGTCTCTGCACGATAATGATGATAAGGACGTTAAATCGAAATGTGCACCATGAAGTGGGAGATCTCAACGTGTACTCACCTTTGAGTCTGGTGATTGGCCGCCAATTGTGAACGGTGTCAGATTTGTTAATACGCAAACGATTTGAGCAGGGGGACATCTTCTCCATATAGAAATAGAGACGAGCTTCATTCCCTCTTTTCGATGTTAATACGCATGCGGTTGTTCAAAACAAAGTCGAAAATAACCTTTTGTTAAATTTATAGGATCCTTACGATCCTTGATGACCTCACAAAGCTTCGTCATGAAATGCTTTTTGCACTTGAGTTGCTGAGTTTTTAGCTGGCATGTGTACGATTCAATGCCATTTAGTCTCTTATCGACAGATAGGGGAGTTCACTGGCGATAAATATGTTAAGTACATGTCGTCTGTTGAAATTGAAAATGACATGATTTACTTCTCGCAATTATTGAAAATGACATGGTTTATCTGCGATTTAGCATTTGGAGTTTACTGATTTGAGTTTTTGGGTTGATCTTGCACTCAGAAAAATGGATAGATTTGAGTAAGTGGTTATGGAGAACTTGAGATTGAATGGAGCATATTGGGGTATCACAACCTAACCCCTTTCAACTATGGATAGGAAAATTAGGTTTATGGGTATTGTCGACTTTGGGCTAATGGCTTTCCATTGACTTGGATTCTCCTAAACCCATACCTTGTGTGGCATCAAGAGTTCAAATTTTAAATTAATTAAGCCTACCCAATTTTGACTAAGGAGTCGCCACTAACCTTTTCGGACTGACTAGAAACTAGGTAAGATATAGGAATATATCTTATTATTTATCAAATCAGAAATTCTAGACTTAGAAACTCGATTACGTTAGTCCTAAGATTATCATCCTTTCGATACCTACTCAATTATGTGCTAGCTAACACCATTCTGAAGAAAAAAAAAACCTAAGGTTCATTCTAACCATTTTAAAGTAGAAAAGTACAACCCAAAATAGCGAAATGCGCAATAAATTACAATCGTAAAGGATAGCGCAATAAATTATAATCATAAAGGAAAATGCACTAGCATCTTGATATTGTCCCTAAAAAGAAAAAAGATAATGCAAAACAAAGAATCTTATTGTAAAGCACTAAAGACTTGTTTAATTTTAGGTTTTAATTCTTAGGAATTCTCAAATTATTGTGAAATTTTTTTATGATTTTTAAAAAAATTTCAAAATTTTTTTATGAATTTTCTTTTTTTGTTAATGGTTTTTCTGGAATTTTTTTAAAATTTGCTGAATTTGTTAGTTTTAAGAATTTTCTGAATGTTTTAAATTTTTTAGAATTTTCTCAATTTTTTAAATGTTTTTTTATGATTTTTAATAATACTTTTATTATGAATTTTAATATAAAGAAAAAGGAACTCGGACCGGGTCAAGAGACCCGACCCGACTGAACCGACCTGGACCCTATCGGTCCAGGTTGGACTAAAACTGGGCCGCCCATAAGGCCCATTATGAATTAAGTAAAATGCCCCACGAAGATTTCTTTTAAAGAAGAACACACTTCCAATTTCTGTTCTCAGCCCAACATTTTCGGCCCACAACAAACAAATCGAAGCCCACCATGAACAAAATCCAGCCCGTTTCCCATTCTTCCATTTTCTGCCTTTTTTTTTTCTTCTTCTTTTTCTTTTCCTTTTATTGTGTTTTTCTGGTGGTCATCTTCGACCTCCAGCCTACGTCACCGAAGACTCCTTTGCGCCGGCAACTCCAGCAGAACAAAGAACACTCGACACCACCACTATCTCGAATACCGGCCGCCATGCTCTGCCATCACAGAAACGCTACCAACCGCCGTTGACCTAATGTCGACAATAATTACCAGTAGCTGCCCTGCTCCAGCGGCCACAAAATTTTACAAAAAATCCACACCTAAACTGCATTTTCAACACTAACTATTCCAGCAATCAAACAAACAAAAAGTGCACTTAAAAATAGAGAGAGATGCTGGCTGGAATGGCCTTAAACCATGGGCGACTCGCCAGTGAGGGGAAGGTAACTCCAGTGGAAGGGAATGGATGTCCGGCGATGGTGTACGCTCGGTGATGTACGGATCAAGACATAAAACAGAGCAAAACGTGGTATTAGACGTGTTCTTCACAATCCACATAGAAATCGCGCATCAATGTAGCTTTGAGATTCAGTTTTATGAACTAAGTTTACGTAATCCATTTAGGCAAAATCATCAAACATCTCTCTTCAGCCGAATCTTTTTTCCTTTTTGTTGAGCCCCTGTCGAGCCTCCTCCTCACGCCCTCCTCGCTTAATCACGATTCCAGAAGCTTCAAGTTCCTCTCGTCATTTGCTCGTTGCACCTCCTCCGCTCACATAGACGCTCCTTCGGTCACGCTCGCATTCGTCACCGTGCTGTGTCACGGTCGGCTCACAGACGTGAGTCCGTACAAGAAAAAGAGGCACAAGACATGGGCTGGGCTTTCTTTTGTTTGACTCTATGATGGGCCAAGGAAATACAAAAGGAGATGGGCTAAAAGGAAATAAAGAGAAGGGCCGAAGGAATTAAAAGAAATGGGCTGGACTAATTAGAAGAGTGGGCCTAAAAACAAACAAACCAAGCTAGTTGGGGCGAATGGGCTTAGAGGGCCGAACTTGCCAAGTGGGCTGGATAACGCCAGCCCACTCGATTTTTTTTATTCATTTCGATTTCATTTTCATTTTTTTGTATCTTTTCATAAATTTTTATATTTTGCGAAATTAAAGGATATTTAAAACATCGACAAAAATTCGGATGTCAACATAGGGAGATACCACTCTAGACCTTCTTGAAAAACTTGGCACTGTGGATTCAAATGAGGTAGTTTCATGGATCCCGCAATATTAGTATGAGTCTGGTTTGTATTTATCCGTCTCTTGGCTTTTTTTTTTTTTTTTTCATGTTTACCCACGAAAAACATGCTGCCAACAGAACTTTCATGCAACATTCAATCAAATATTTATTATTTGACAATATGATTAAGATTATAGCTTGGGATTAACAATTTCCATCTATTACAATGATGATCACGTCTTAGGAGTGCGAATGACAGTTAGGGCTGCTTGTGCATGCGGCTTTGGAAGGAATATTGGACAGGATCCGCATCTACTGTTTACGGTTAGTGCCGTGCAAGTTTTGGCTCTTTTTGACAAGTTAGATGTTCTTGACATCAATAAGGTGACAAATTGTATCCTTTGGAATAAAGTGTCTTAGATATGCAAACTATTATCATCAATGCAAGTTCCCTGGCGTTGTTCTATGTTTTTAAGTTTACAATATCATGAGAGTGACAAAGCTGCCTTAGGCTCTGTTTTGCATATAAGAAGTCAGATTGTGTCATGTTATGGAATTTTGATTACAGTTACTTTATAATGTATATATTACTAGCCAAACATTGATGAGAGGGCTCTCTCTATGGAGATTGAAGTTGCTGCTGTTGGATTATCTCTAGTATCAAATGTTCCAAATTGTTGTGCCTGAACTATGGTTCGGACATCAGAGCACTGCAAAACGAAGATGGATCTTTCTCTGGGGATATATGGGGAGAAGTCGGGTTCTCGTCTTTGATCAATTAAAATGTATGTTTTTCTGAGATGTTTCTTTAATAATTGACCTTCCTTCCCCTCATTTTGTTTCCTTTGAAGGTTCCCTTATTGAGCTATATGCTGTCTTGCAATACTAAAACGGTTGGATTCGATAGATGTGGAGAATGCTGTCGGATATATGGTGAGTTGCAAAACGTTGGATGGCGGATTTGGTTGCATTCATTGTGCAGAGTCTCATGCAGGGCAAAGTATGTCATAACCTTATGCCGAAGCTCTTTCGCTGGTTTCTAATTTCTGATTGGTGCGTAGTAAGTCATGCATTTGGCTAAATGTATGGTGGTCTTCTAATTATGTTCCAATGAACCCATCCAAAGGATGAGACCGAGTCGCTACAGTTTTAGGACATTCTTTAGGACTCATCTTAAACGCGAGAAAGTATACTGATTCCGGAGAAGAATTAGGCATAAAACAATGAAGCACCAAGCAAGTAAATTAAGATAAACGAGAGCCTCACCAAGCACCTTGTCATTTTTCTCTCTTCTTTCAATTCAAGTAAGAAGATATTTGCAAAACGGAGACCGAGAACATGGGGTAATCATGAAGTAGCAAAATTTGGTGTTTCTGCTTTAATAGGTAACAAAGCCGTGGGGATTTTGTCTAAGCTAATTATCAAGTTGGTCATGTAGTAAAATTGATTTGTGGGATCCCCAACCATATGCAGTTGACCTCAAATTACCAATGGAAAATACAATTACCCAAAATATGAAAAAAGAAAACTGGATATCCCGTTTAATTCCGTATGATGAACCAAGAAGAGAAGCATTGTTTGCTTCATTTTCAATCATTAAGAGCTCCTCCCAAGTAATAAAGAGACAGTGGATACCCATTAAAGCGACCATTAACCAAACCTTAGAATATACTTACAGACAAACTCTTCATGAGAAGATGCTCAACATCCTGTGCACATGATTAGGCTCAATTGAGTAGTCCCCAAAGGATAGCGACATAACTAGACTAGGCATAGAGATAGTCAAACAAATACAAGAAAGCAGACCCTTATACTACTATTAGCATATGAAGCTAGAGCTAGAGCTACAGTTCGAGCTCATGCTTAACTATGCATAGATAAATCACACAATTACATTCAACTAAACACCAACTGCCACACCAAAAAAATACCCAAAAAAAAAAAAAAAAAAAAAAAAAAACACCAACTCCCACACCACTCTTACCTGTTCTTCAGTGATTAGCTAGTGATCCAGAGCTTGAGTTCAGGCCCATGACTTCCGCCGCTAATGGAGTTAATGAATGCACCAAATTCCTCCAGCTGAGCGGTATTGAAGAAGAAAATGGGCGGTACAGTGAAAAGTGGCCCTGGAGAAGGACTTGACGCTCACGGACATGGAACTTGAAGCTCACGAAGAAGGACTTGAAGCTCGCGGATGACAGAACCTGCGAAAGAAGAGACAATGGCGACCGACACAGCAAAGGACGGACTGAAGCTTGTGAGGAGCAACGAGGATCGGGCAACAGTGATTTGCTTGGGCAGCGGGAGAGAGGAAGAAGAAAACGTGGAAAAGAACCCTAATCCCAATTCAGGCCTTCGTTCATGAAAAATAATCGAGCTTTCTTTTTCCCGTTTGTTTTTCCGACTCTGTCTGCAGAAGGAAACGATAAGGTGAGTTAAGGTGAGGTCTCCTGGGCCTAAATTGTCGACTCAGTCGCCACCGAAGTGAACACACAGCATACGGAGATTCCCAATAAGATGGGGAATTTTAACAAGATTGTCCTTGGTTGCACGTTTTAGAATCAGTTCATTGTGTCTCTTCACTAGAATAAAGCGGAAATAGAGAGCAAGTAAAGCAGAAGAGGCGTACCGTTTCAAATTCCTCTACTCCATATATAGAGTTAGAGCTCGGAATCGGTACTATACTAAAGGAAAAACGTCTTCAGAGCTGAGAATCTTCTCTTTGTAAGACTCCCAAGTGTCGAGAGTCAGATCAGAGTCGGGTAACTTTCCACTACGTGTTATTAATATCGAGCACATATTTGGTATTTTTGAGCTCAATGGATCAAAAATCCTCTTCACTGATCTGCACAGATCAATTTTCAATTGATGCAAAAACTCTAATTCGTCAACACCCTCGACAATCTGTAGGCTCCAGCACCGGTTAAGAGTTAACTCCATCAAGTACTTCAAGTTTGACAAACCGCCTAATCTTTTTAATGAAGTGCACCCTCCAACAAAAAAACTAACAATGATTTCAGCGGATAAACAAATTCAATATCCTTAACACCTGGGCACCCCAACAGAACGAATTTTCGAAGCATATTTAGGGGCCTTGGGAAACGGAAGTCTCCCTTCCAATGATCAATCAACTCGGGTGCTTGTAGCTCATTGCACCTCGGCTTCTTCCTCAGACGGACTGACCCCTCTGATCATTTACGATCTTCGATGGATTTAATATTCGTTTGCCGCAACACCTTGTTTTCCCCCGATTCTCTCGAACTTGATGAAACGATTGCAGTTTCCTTTTTCGATCGAAGAGGCCGTATCTGTTTCCCTTCAGTGTCGTAGAGCTCTAGAACTATCAACTTTGATGGAAGTCGTTCGAAAGCTGGCACGTCTAGTCCATGTAGAGTGAGTTCTTGCAGCAGAGAAAGGGAATGCAAATCTATAGTTGAAACGCAGACATTTGAAAAGCAAAATTGCAGCTTGCTCAATCTGGATAAACTCCCAATCCACTGCAGGTCGCAAGTTTAAAATATATCTGATTTGGCCATAGATTCAGAGCCATCGGATAAGGCCAATTCAACTAGATTAGTAAGGTATGAGAGGTTAGGATGGTCACCAATGAAGTAGACGTTAGCTGAAGAGTGGTCAAACTTCTTGGGAGATCTGGCAGCTCTTGTATCTGATCACAATTGATCAAATGCAGTGTTTGGAGGCAAAAAGCTTGCTTATTGTATTGGGCAGTTTTTCAATCGATGTGAATGATACATTGATAGATGACAGGCTTGATAGTCTATCAATGGAATCCGGTAATCTTGTAATTCTAGTGCCTAATACATCCAGCCTCATCAACGACGTTAAATTCAAAATTGAGTCGGGGAGTTCCCTCAAGCTATCACAACTCCTAAGAGAGAGGTGCTGCAGGTTCCATAATTCTCCAATTTGTTCAGGCAATTTTTCAAGTTCGACACATAACTCAAAACTCAAGTCAGTTAACTTCGTTAGTTTCCCAATAGAGCAATCAATTTCCTTCAAGGAAAAAAATTTAGAAATAGTCAACTTCTCCAAACCTGAGTTCTGGGGAAAAGTTAGCGTCCCATGTATCGATGTATTATAACAAAGAGTGAGAACCTTCAATTTCCTCACCCCCTACAAAAGCCAATGAAATGTCGGGACAGAAAAGAAATGAATATGGATTTAGGCTACCAATGAGAAAATTAGATCACAAATCCATAGATTTTGTCCTTCATTGAATGAGAAAATTAGACTAAGAGGGAAACTGGCATACCTTGATTAGGCTCTTGAACACATCTTCTGTGATGTCAACCCCAGAAAGATTCACCACAACCACATTTTCTAGATGCAATGAATTAGTTGCCTCAAACCATTGATGACAATGGGCGGCAGGTCCAGGAGGAATAGCATAACCGTAATCCAAACTGATCCATTTTAACTCGGAAAGACAGCCTGCAAAGTCACCTTTGCAGACTACCTCACACAACGAAAGAAACCGCATACTCGGGAAACGCCTAATTTGCTTTGAAGTGATAGGTTCAGACAAATCCCTTGATTTCAAACGAAGTGCTTGTACGCTTTTCTTAATCTGCCAATGACATTGAGGAGCAAAAGCAGGAATTTGTCAATGTCCCACTATTTTATTTCGTAGAAGAGTAGCTCCCAAGTCAAAAATGTAAATCCTCAATTAAGAAGAGGGTACAAGTAATGTTCTATTCAAATTTGGCCACACTTTACCTCTGTTGATCTTAATTCGCGAATGATGTCTTCTTTATCCCACAATCTGGTACGGTCTTTTTTGGCAATTGCCCTTCCAATGTCTCTAAAATGGTCGTGCATCCAAAGGTTATTATCATCTAACTCCTTTATCATGCATCTGTCAATAAGGACCTGGATGGCATCCTTTGGGTAAAACTTACAATCTTTCCACACATACATTGGATTAGTCTTATTCTCACCAACTAAAAAGCATGCAATATCAAGGAATATCTCTTGTTCATTCAGCTTTAAGGCATCATAGCAAATCCTTAGCTTTGCCAAGACATCCTCAAGAGGTGTTTCCTTTAGCTTCTCCAACCACTCTTCCCATATTCCTTTCTTTTCTTGAAAAAGTGCTGAACCTATTGCTTGAAGAGCCAAAGGTAGTCCATATGTAGTGTAGACAATGTCCTTTGAAAGAGTGCGGTAATTAGCTGGAGGAGAGTCATCATTGAAGGCATACCTACTAAAAAGTTTAAGTGCATATTCATCGCTCAACCCTCTCATTTCCTCAATATGACTCCTTACGTTCCTACTTTCTAGAACGTTCTTGTCCCTAGTAGTAACAATTATTCTAGTACCAGGATACAAAGATTTCTCTCCGATTAGATTTTGGATCTGGTCCGTCTCATCAACATCATCCAATACAATAAGCATCTTCTTGTTGCATATTGTTTCTTCAATTGTATTGATCCCCACTTCAATGTCATCAATTTCATGAGCCTCTTTAGAAATACAGGACAATAATTTTTTTTGCAGCACTACTAAGCCCCCACTTTTTGCCGTTTCCCTCACGTCATCAAGAAAGACGCAGTTTCTGCCGTATTGAGGACATAGTTGGTTGAAGATAATCTTGGCAAGTGTTGTTTTACCGATGCCGCCCATCCCATAGATTCCAATGAGCCACACACCACTAGGATCAATGTCTAATAAATCTTTTATGTCGTGCTATTTGATCCTCCATTCCAACTAAATCTCTGGTTTCACGTCTCTGTCTTGTCTTGAGCCTGGCCATAACCTTGTCAACAACTGCCTCGATAAGTTCTGCATGGCTGCCACAAAGTTGAACAGTTTCAATTGAGCAAAGGTGACGAATTTGCAGGTTGATCAACCATCTACTAACCAACCAGGTAGGAACGCGATCAAGTTTAAAAATATATAGAAGAAAAATGTTTGATCTTTATATCAAGTAGAAGAATCAGAATTTCTGGCAAAAAAGGGTAGAAGAATCAAAATTGAAACATCTAATGAATTAACGTAATAGAAGATTTACTTAAATAAAAAATGGCCCGATTGTACAAAATAGTTTTCACAATGATGATTAGATTGTTACCTTGTATCATTCTCCACCTGCCATCCCTCCTCGATACGACCAACTTCTATGAGAGCCTGCTGCCACGTCTTTATATCCTCTGTGCTGAACTTATGCTTCTGGTCCTCCATCATTTGCTCCAAATTCAATATGTCGTTCTTGTACAACGTGGTTTTCAGCTTCACATCATCAGGTTTCACGTTGTAGAAGATGGGCAATATGACCTTCTCCTTCCCATCTTCTTTATGTTTAGAGGAATTCTCCACCATCTTCACAAGCTCGTCAAGGCACCAATGACTTGAAGCATAGTCTTTGGACAAGGTGGGTATGTAGAGCTTAGAATTGTCGATCACTTGCAGAAGGTTGTCACTAATTCTTTCATTAGGTCGAAGCCCTTCGTCATTGATGAAAACACGAATCCCGGCATCTACCAAGGCTTGGTGGAGGATATCGGTGAATGAACAACAAGTGTCAGACCCTCTAAAACTTAGGAAGACATGGTACTCACCTCCTAATGTATTGCTAGTGCTCATTCCTATCTCTGAGTTTGCCATAAGAGCTCACTTCACACTTAACAAGGTAAGCTCTCTCATCTCAGTTGGTCTCTGAGTTCGCAATATGACATTTCATATATTTGAATACCATCCCATTTGCCATTCAAAAATGCATAAAGGCAACTTCATAACAGGTGCAGTTTCTAGTTTACGGTCAATAAAGTTGATGACTTTAAAAAAGAAAAACAAGGCAGAGGACAATAATGGAGGTGCACCTTTCTACACGCCCAATAATGGAGGTGCACCTTTTTACACGCCCAAGTTCTTTCGAGCTTCTCCTTGGCGTCTTTCACTTTGTGCTTTTGAATTTTTGGCTTAAAAATATTTGATTCTCTATATCTATAGTTGGACATATTTAAAATCCCCATATGGTATTGTAAAATAACAATTCATTTATATAGAGTAACAAATTATTCCTAAAAAATTACCTCTACTTGAGATTTTGGATAATTAGAAAAATCTCCTCCATACTACAAAAGTTGGATTTGTTGCAATCTCTACGACAAATGCTCCATCTAAGCATTACCTAAGCATATACTTACTATCACTATGAAATATTTGTTTTCATCTCTCCGCCTTGAAGACTTACCTTTAATTATGATCAATTTCCTTTAACAACTCAATATATTGTCATAAAATGTGTCTTTATATTAAAAAGCAAATGATCATTTATTTCCTACTAACGACTATTAGAATGTGAGCATGGTGTAGTTAGTGTGGTTTGGACGTTAAATCAAACCAAACTATATGAATGTGTTAGAATAGAGCTCCTTGGATGAAATGGGATCAGATGAGAATTATAAACGCTCGACCACTGTTTAAAATTGGTGAGAGGATATGCAGTGATGGCCTGTCGATGCCCCGTTGTGGTGTTGCTTTGAGCACGAAAGAAAGAAAGAGAAACCATGATTGTTCTGACCACAAGAGACGACTTTGCTCAGCTAAAGAAGGGAAAACGAGAATAATAATGGCCATTGCCAATATGGGCCGAAGGAAAGAAGAAGAAGAAAGTTACAAGGATGATGTCTTTTCATGTTGGCCACTCATTGTTTTCTTTCTTTTTTTTCATTTGTTCTGCTGAAATTCCTCTTTAAATTCCAAGAGGAAGAGCTCTTAATGTCATAAAGAGCTCCGAAGGCTGCACAGAGCATACTAAAAAGTGTTGGGAGTGCACAACAGAAGTCCGATACATTCACTTGGGGAGATCACCAAGAGGGAGCTCAAGATTGAGCCCATCAACATATTTAATTGGATCCACCTTCACTCAAAAGCTTAAATTAATAAGTTATGGGCTAATTAATGATATATTAATTTCTCCACGCCACATCAATTCTTTAATATGAGATTTCTCTAACATAATTCACTGGCGTGTGCATCCTAAAAATCTTCCTCTCACGCGTGATGTCACACCCCGAACCTCGAGCACGCGCACATCTCTTGGTGGTCGATAAAAATGCGACGTCCCAAGACGCGTCGCCAACCCAATCGCTTATGCACGTGCGGAAGTGTAAAACAATCCCCACATAACACAAATATGGGATAGAAAAGTATGATACAAATTTCACAAAACACTTTTATATACAAACTAGTATGTCTACAAAAAGATTGGCTTTAAAAAAGAAACTGTCCTACGACCTACTAGTTGGACATATTCACCAATCCTTTGAACTCCACCTCCACAAGCTTTGGGGGCTTCAGGTCCTCCACAACCCCATTAGGAGGGTCAGCTGCACCCTCGCCCAAAGCGATGTTGACTATAATGGGAGGATATTAAATCCCTGAAGGGGGACTACCCTATACCCATTGAGTCCGTGGTGAAACCACGCCCTAAATCAATGAGGTACCCTTTGAAGTAAGCCCTCATCAACCCAGACAGTGGTCACAACCAGCTCATAGATCCAATGACTCTCGAGGATAGGGACGTCTATGCTCCACTCGGTAACCCCCCTGAGGCTGACCAAAACGTTTCGGAGGGATTGCTATCTAAAAACCTGAAAAGATTGAGCCCATGATGGGGTGAGACAATGTCTCAGCAAGTTCACTCCTTAAACCCCGACTAGGAAGGAAATACGCCTAGAGGTAATCTAATCACATATCATAAAAGACTTACCTCGCCTCAATTCTTTCCTGCATGTCAGTACAATTTATATCACAAATAATTGCATTAAAAACACTTATCAATCAGGATGTCTCAACTCATAACTCAAACAATTACAGGAGTCCCGATTATAAGGCTAAATCGTTATAACATTTCTCATTCCATACCACACAATTTTGTCCCATAATCAAGTGCGACAATTTCAATCAATCATGCGTCCCAATTGATTACCACCCAACAGCCATGGCCGACTCAATAGTCAGCGGTCTTCCGGCGTAGCCGGGCATCGTCTCACACCATTGAGCACGGCAATGTCTACATCTAGAGGGCATTCCATATAGGAGCATTGACCCAACCTCCACTGCGACCGACATCTGTTGACTTAGGGCATCTCATATAGGGGCATCATCCGGCTTAATTATCCTAAATATTAAATAATTAAATAAATAGCAAAATTAATTAAATAAATACAAATTAAATAGATAAAAACCTACTTAAGCCTAATAATGCTAATCTAACCACCTAATGGACTAATTAAATTATCCTAACCATTCTAATTGCAAGACAACATAATAAGTTAACTAACTACAATCTCTAACCACTTAATTAGCTAATTTAACTAAATAAGCTAAGAATTATACTAATCTAATCTTAACTTAAACTAATCACCCCTTAAGCTTCATTAACCTCATAAGCAAGGTTTAGTGAGTAAACCCACCGGTTTAGCGGGTCGGTGAGTCCATGGAAACGGCGACGCCAAGGCGGGCGAGCACCAAGCTTGGAGTGACACCAACGGAGGTCCGGACGGGTCCAAAACGGCCCATGAAGCTCTCAGCTGGGTTGAGAGTTCGGCTTCTAGACTTGGGTCGAGAAGGCTGGATGAGCGACTGGGTTGGGCTGAAATGGTGAGGAGATAGTGGCGGTGGCTACAGTGGGCGATGGCGGTGACTCCAGTTGGCTAGATGGTGGACAGAGGCAGCAGACTAATGGCGGAGAAGGCTTGAATAGCTCGAGATGGCGGCCTGGGCTCACGAACGAGCGGGCACACGAACGGCGATAGTGTAGCGTGTGGGTGGCAGCGACTACTCGGGCAGACGGTGCGTGGGCATGTGGCTTCGGCGGGTAGTTGACGGGCTGGTGGTGGCTTTCCTCTAGATTTCTTGAGCTCACATAACCTCAATAATGGATAAAGCAACCTCAGGAAGAAGAAGAAGAAGACAACTGCTAAAGAAGGGGACCCAAATGACCTCAATAGTCAACTAGAAATATCTAAAACACTCAACCCTTGTCCCCACTATCCACAGCCATCATCCTCAGCCACTTTCCCCTCCATGGCTTCCCAAACAAGCTTCCCAAAGGGTCCAAAAGGTTGCTGCACCCCCTAGCTACGAATTTGAACATTTGCCCCTCTAATTTCAATTCAATTTCAACTCAAATCAATCCAAATTGATGCCCATAAATTTAGCCAAGGTGTCCACACTTGATTCCACATTTTTCCTTGCCAATTAGTCCAACTTGATTGCCAAAAATGCAACCGAAAATGGCCCTCTAATTTTCTGGTCCAAAAACGCCTAAATTTGACATTTTGCCAAAAGCTCGAGTTTGCAGAAAAAACTTTGGAGGATGAGTCGACATTGCTAAAATGAATCGTGACATGATAGAACTTTCAATTTCTGAAATTGGGTTCAAATTCGTGGTTAATTTTAACCAGGCGCGATATTAACATGACCTAACCTACCAAGTAGCTTTTAGGAATTTTTAGTGTATTTAACCCATGGTCGATTATTTTCTAGCCACATTGTACATCTTCGACTTATTGGCGACTCTCGATTGTCGTGAAAATCTATAGGTTTCAAATACGAGCATAAGGTACACAAATAACAGAAAAATCAGTTTAGTATTGTTTCACAAGAATTTTGCAATTATGTAGAATCACCAACGCTTTAATCACATACCTCAGTCGAATCGTCCCATCTCCAATCTCTGATCGATTTTAATAGTGCCGTATTGACCATTGCAGATTAGCACGGTTGAGCAATCGATTTCTAGTTGAATTCTCAAGTCTATTGCGTTAAAATCCCTTAACGGCTTCACTAGATAGACTAGTTATCTTGTGAGTGATCAGCTCAGAGGAAATAACTATAAGCATCGATGAAAAGCCCAACTCATCCAATTGAAAACAGAATTAGAAAATTTCATACTCAAAATTTAAACCTATTACAAATCTTAAACAAAATGATAAAGGTATTGTCATTTCATCGAATCTTCACTTTCCCGGGTTTCCTAGGTTGGTTCTAGTTTCTTGTGAGTGTTGTGAGAAATAAACTATAAGTGCATTTTGAAAACGAGAATCAGAAAATTTCATCATCAAAATTTAAACCTATTACAAATCTTAAACAAAATGAGATTGTCTTGGTGCGCAAAATCTGTTCCTTCTGATCTACAATCTGAATCGATCTCTCCACGTACGACACTCTGTCGTCCACGTCTAACTCTTCAAAATTTAGCACGTGGTCGGGTCAGGCTCATACTTTCTCAACATTGACACATGGAAGATGTCATGCACTTGCATCAGTCTCGGTGGTAATGCAAGACGATACGCTAGAGTTCCTATTCTTTTTAGAATCTCAAATGGACTTATGTACCTCGGACTTAGCTTCCCTTTCTTGCCTCGGACTTAGCTTCCCTTTCTTGTCGAAGTGCGAAGTACCCCTCATGGTGACACCTTCAGGAAGATGTGCTTACCAACTTGGAATTTCAAAGGTCTTTGACACTTATCTGCATAGCTTTTCTAGTGGCCTTAAGCGGTCTTTAATCTATTCACTAACTGCTGAACCAACTCTGCATCTGTGATCTTCCGTTCTCCAACTTCATCCCAACACACCAACGTTTTGCACACTCTGCCATACAACGCTTCAAAAGGTGCCATCTAAATACTCTGTTGGTATTGTTGTTGTAGGCGAACTCGACAAGATGAAGCTGTTTCTCCTAGCTTCCTTTGAAGTTTAGCACACACGCTCTCAACATGTCCTGGAGAGTTTGAATCGTCCTTTCAAACTGGCCATCTATCTGCGGATGGTAAGTTGTATTGAATTGTAGCTTCATTCTCAAGGTGATTTGCAACCTTTTCCAAAAGGAAACTGTAAATCTCAGGTCTCTATTAGATGTAATTGTCATCGGCACTCCATGCAAACAAACAATCCGACACATGTGCAATTCTACATATCTATCCAATGCAAGGTCCTTCCGTACTGCGATAAAGTGAGCGACTTCGTCAGTTTGTCAATCACAACCCAAATGGAATCATTACCCTTTTGACTCCTCGGTAAGCTCATCACAAAATCCATCGTGATGTGTTCCCATTTCACTTGGGAATCTTGAGAGGTTGCAAAAGTCCTCCGACCTACAGTGCTATGCCTTCACTTGCTGACACGTTAGACATTTGGTGACATGCTTGGCGATGTCCTCCTTCATATCAATCCACCAATAATGTTGACGCAGATTCTAATACATTTTTGTATTGCCGGATGATACTATAACTGCTACGATGAGCTTCTGACAAGATTTTCTCCTTAAGTGCTGCATCGTTAGGTACACATAATTATGCTCGGAACCTTAGTGTTCTATCTTCAGAAATTTGAGAGTCAACCTTTCTCTTTTCGGTATCCTCTTACAGGATCTTCTGAATCTCTAGGTCTATTAGTTGAAGCGTCATGATCCTTATTTGTACTTTCGGTTTAATTTTAAGAGTGGTCATAAGATTTGAAATGTGACCTACCTCAAATTTAAAAACCGAATCTCAAGCTCTCTTTAGTAAAATCCACTTCTTAACCATCATCTGTACAATTGAAGATTTCCGATTGAACGCATCTCCTTGAGAAGTTCCATCCAATGACGTTGTCTCATATTCAATTATTTCTGAGAGAATAAATACTTGAGACTTTGATGATCTGTAAAGATCTGGAACCTTTTTCTACACAAATAATATCTCCAAATCTTCAGAGTGAAAATAATCGCTACGAGTTCCAAGTCATGCGTCAGATAATTCAGCTTATGAGGTCTCAACTTGTGAGACGCGTATGCAACAACTCTGCCTATGCTACATTAACACGTAACTTAGTCCTCTAAACGATGCATCACTGTAGATCTCGTATTATCCAGGACTAGATGGAATTGTCAACACTGGTGCGGTAGTTAGCTTCTACTTAAGCTCTTGGAAATTACGCTCGCACTTATTTGTCCACACAAATTTCTCTTCCTTCTTTAGTAGTCGAGTCAAAGGTGAGGCTAAAGCTGAAAATCCTTCCACAAACCTTCTGTAGTATCTTGCCCATCCCAAAAGCTTATAATCTCTATCACTATCATCGGTCTTGGCTAGTTGATAATTGGTTCGATTTTGGTGGGTCCACAGAGATTCCTTTGCCTAAAATCACATGACCTAAAAATGCCACATGAGTCAATCAAAACTCGCACTTATTGAACTTGGCGTACAGTTCATGATTCCTTAGTATTTGAAGCACCATCTTCAAATGCCTTACGTGCTTTTTAGGACTTCTCGAGTACACTAGGTATCGTCGATGAACACGGTCACAAACTAAACTAGATACTCTTTGAACACTCGGTTCATCAGATCCATGAAAGTAGTTGGGGCGTTCGTCAAACCAAACGGCATTACAATGAACTCATAATGGCCATATCGCGTATGAAACGTTGACTTCCATATGTCCTCCTTTCTGATCCTCAGCTGATGATACCTTGTCCTCAGATTGATTTTAGAAAATATCGACGCTCTTTGCAAATGATCAAACAAGTCGTTGATCCTTGGCAGTGGATACTTGTTCTTGATTATCACCTAATTGAGTTGACGATAGTCAATGCAAAGGCGTAACAAACCATTTTTCTTCTTCACAAACAAAACTGGTGATCCCCAAGGTGATGCACTAGGGCGTATGAATCCCTTATCCAACAACTCCTGCATCTGCACCTTCATTTATTTCAACTTTGACAACGCCATGCGGTAAAGAGCCTTAGAGATTGGCTCCGTCCTGGGGGCCAACTCAATCTCTCTCTCTGACGGCAGGCCTATCAATTCCTTTGGAAACATGTCTAGGAACTCCTGAACCACTGCAATATCCTCGATCTTTAGCTCTTCAACTGTCGTATCCACGAGAGTTGCCAAGTAACCTTGACAACTCCCATCTAACAAATGGGTTACCTCAAACGACGAGATTAAGGTAATCGAGGGTCCTCCTCGACTCCCAATAAACTTGAAACTTTCACCCGCTAACGGGTTAAACTAAATCGCTTTACAATAGCAGTCCATTTTAGCTTGTTGCTTGGTGAGCTAGTCCATGCCAATTATTACATTAAAATCATACATGGCCATGACTATCAAATCTATCTTTTCATCTCGCTCACCAATCACTAACTTGCAACCTAGACAGCCTATCGTAGACAACACCTTATCCTTTAACGGTGTAGATATACTAACCACTGACTCCAACATTTCAAGACTCAACCCTACCAGCTTAACAAATTGCTTAACTATAAATGAATGAGTTGCACTAGGGTCAAATAAAGCATAAGCAGCATGGTCATTCAACGAGACCGTACCTGTGATCACATTAGGTGAGTCCTTAGCCTCCCTTCTAGTGATAGCATACACTCTCCCTTGCATTGGAGGTCTGTTCAGTCCACCTTATGGTGCGTTCTGAGGCACAAACCCCTTATTATGCCCCATCGATGGCGGCGACGGCAACTGTTGCAGTCCTATTAGTCAACGGGGACAATCTCTGACTTGGTGGCCCTGTTGGCCACACCTATAGCAAGCTCCCGTTCTAGAATGGCATGGGACTGATCCATGTCGCCTTCCACAGAAGCGACACACACCCATCTGGTTCGATGCAAACTTGCCTACCCCACCTTTCCTATTAGGTAGAACAAAGTACCTTCCTTTGGTCATGGGCTTCTTCCCAAATCGTTCCCATCTCTATCGAACTGAATCTCGATCTAGATGTGGTTGCCTGCTCGATCATGTTCCTCTCTATCAATTGGGCCCAACCATATAGCTCATTGTAATTTTCAGGTTGAATGGCACCAGCGAGTTCTTCAGCTCCGGTTGGAGGCCATTCTTGAACCTCCTAACTCTGTTAGTTGGATCCTCTATCAGCCTTGGGGCATACTATGATAGCTCTACAAACTTGGCCTCGTATTGGTCCACAGTCATCAAACCCTAATGAAGATGCTGAAATTCCTCCATCTTCTGTTCCCTTGCATTATCGGAAAAGTGCTTGCCGTTGAACACTGCAATGGAGGCGTTCCACTCCGGAACTACACCTCCTGGGAAAACTACTCCTCTGGTGGCCCTCCACCAAGTGCTTGTGTTTTGCTACAATTGATAGACTGCAAGGATGACTTTCTCTTGCTCAATGCACATTAGTAGTGCAAAGGTCTTCTCCAAATCCTAGACCCAGAGTGTTGAAGCCTTAGGATCTCTTGCACCGGTGTACCTCGGCAGGTTCAGCTTCAAGAACTACTCTACAAGCTTGTGCATTGACCTCTCTCTCTTAAAAACCACGTTCCCAGGTGGAACTTCGACATGTGTGGCAGTAGTAGTAACCGCAGCAATAGCAGCAATTGTAGCGGCAGTGGTTGTGGCAGCGGCTTGATTCTGGGTCTGTTGCCCCATTAGAGCTTCAAGCGTCTCAAGCACCTGAACGATCCCATCTATTCTAGGATCCCTAGAGGCTGCTACCCCAGCACCGATTGGAGGCGATGCTACTCCATTTGCGCTGGCTTGAGTCTGCACTCTACTATGACCACCTTGGGTACCAACCCTTATCAGCGTCCTACCCCGAGTCACTGGCCCAATGGTCCTCTTCCGAGGAGTCTTCTACTCCTGGTCGCTCATCTTGCAGGATTCTTACAGAACCTACTTTCCAATTTTACACAGAATTAGAAATAGAGCAACCACACAAACAAACTACCAAATAGCTATCAATTACATGCATCGGTTTAAAAAAAATGGCATTTCCTAGTAACTATGCCATAATCCATCGCGCCTTATCACTCCAACCACGAACCAGCTTTGATACCACTTCAGGTGGGGATGTCATGCCCCGAACCTCGAGCATGCGCACATCCCTTGGTGGTCGATAAAAATGCGACGTCCCAGGATGCGTCGCCTACCTAATCGATATGCATATGTAGAAGCATATAAACAATCCCCAAACAATATAGATATAGGATAGAAAAGCAAGATACAAATTTCACAAAACACTTTTATATACAAACTAGTATGTATATAAAAAGATTGGCTTTCAAAAAGAAGCTGTCTTACGACCTACTAGTTGGACACATTCACCGATCCTTCGGACTCCACCTCCATAGGCTCCGGGGGCTTCGGGTCCCCCACAACCCCATTAGGAGGGTCAACTATGCCCTCGCCTAAAGCGACGTTGAACGCAACGGCGGGGATATCAAATCCCTTAAGGGGGCCTACCCTATACCCATTGAGTTCGGGGCGAAACCACGCCCTGAATCGATGAGGTACCTTATGAGGTAGGCCCTCATCGACCTAGACGGTGGTCACAACCAACAAATAGACCTAATGACTCTTGGGGACAAGGACATCTATGCTCCACTTGGTAACCCCCCTAAGGCTGACCAAAACGTTCCGAAGGGACCGCCATCTAAGGACTTGAAAAGATTGAGCCCACGTCATAGTGAAACAATGTCTTAGCAAGTTCACCCCTAAACCCCAACTAGGAAGGAAATACGCCTAGAGATAATCTAACCACACATCACAAAAGACTTACCTCACCTTAGTTCCTTCCTGCATGTTTATACAGTTCATATCACATATAACTGCATTAAAAACACTAATCAATCAGGACGCCTCAACTCATAACTCAAACAATTACAAGGGTCTCAATTATAAGGCCAAATCGTTATGACACGTCATATTCTGTGCCACACAATTTTGTCCCATAATAGGCACGTTAATTTCAATCAATCATGCATTTCAATTGATTACGATCCAACGGCCACGGCTGACTCAACAGTTAGCAGTCTTTTGGCATAGCTGGGCGTCGTCTCGCACTATCGAGCACATCAACATCTACATCTAGACCGCATTCCATATAGGAGCATCGGTCCAGCCTCCACTGCAACCGGCATCCGTTGAGTCGGGACATCCCATATAGGGGCATCGTCCGGCTTGACAGCTCGTGACGGATTCTCATAGTCATCACACAATCATTCAATCTCGGCCAAGGACACCGTGCATTGCACTCAAATGTCTTAATTAAAATAGTGAACTTGGCCTATTTTCTTCATATTAAAAACATACGGTAAAATAATCTTGTGTGGATACATGATCAATTTGAACCAGAAAAAATGATAACCTTCCTTTTTAAAATCCCATTGTTTGATATAGTCTTTAAAAATATTTTCGGTGTCAAAACCTGACACTTGGTAATTTCTAATTAAATCCCCAAATTTCATAATTTTAAAATAAATACTAAAAATCACAATCATTACTCAATTTGCACAAACTAACCATCATTTTTTTTCTAGGCCATCGCATCGAGTTGCTCTTTAATAAGGAGACCGCCCACTCTCTCCTCTTAGGTAGTGAATCCTTGTCGATTGAAAGTTGAGTCTTCGTGGTCCAAGATAATCAAACCATCAGTAAGAGTCATGTAAGCACGTCGTTTTGACATTGGGGTAAATTTGGTCGAGTTTTTGGTAAATTACATAAACTAAGCACGCCACTACAATCAAATGAAATTCTAGTCACCGGCTATCCTATAATTTTCAGAAAATAAAATAATTAAATAAATAGAAAAATTAATTAAATAAATACAAATTAAATAGATAAATACCTACTTAAGCCTAATAATGCTAATCTAACCACCTAATGGACTAATTAAATTATCCTAACCATTTAATTACAAGACAACATAATAAGCTAACTAACTACAATCTCCAACACCTAATTAGCTAATTCAACTAACCTAATTTAACTAAACAAGCTAAGAATTATACTAATCTAATCATAATATAAACTAATCACCCCTTAAGCATCATCAACATCCTAAGTAAGGTTTAGTGAGTAAACTCATCAATTTAGCGGGCCAGTGAGTCGACGGCGATGATGACGCCAAGGCCGGCGAGAACCAAGCTTGAAGTGACATTAATGGAAGTTCGGACGGACTCGGAAATGGCCCACAAAGCTCATAGCTAGCTTGAGAGTTTGGCTTTTGATCTTGGGCCGAGAAGGCTAGACGAGTGGTTGGGTAGGGCTGAAACGGCGAGGAGATGGTAGTGGTGGCCGTTGTGGGCAACGATGGTGACTTCGGTTGGCTAGACGGAGGATAGAAGGTGGTGGAGAAGGCTTGAATAGCTCGAGATGGTGGCTTGGGCTAGCAGACAAGTAGGCATGCGAGCGGCATCGGTGTGGCATGTGGGCGATAGTGATGGCTCGGGCGGACGGCGCACGAGCATGCGGCTTCGGCGAGTGGTCGACAGGCTGCTGCTGGCTTTCCTTTAGATTTCTTGAGCTCACATAACCTCAACAATGGATAAAGTAGCCTAAGGAAGAAGAAGAAGACAATCGCTGAAGAGGGGGACCCAAATGGCCTCAATAATAGTCAACTAGAAATATCTAAAACACTCAACCCTTGTCCCCACCATCCACAGCCATCATCCTCAGCCACTTTCCCCTCCATGGCTTCCCAAACAAGCTTCCTAAAGGGTCCAAAAGGTTGCCACACCCCCTAGTTACGAATTTGAACATTTGCCCTTCCAATTTCAATTCAATTTCAACTCAAATCAACCCAAATTGATGCCCATAAATTTAGCTAAGGTGTCCACACTTGATTCCACATTTTTCCTTGCCAATTATTCCAACTTGATTGCCAAAAATGCAATAAAAAATGGCCCTCTAATTTTCCTTGTCCAAAAACGCCGAAATTTGATTTTTCTCCAAAAGCTTCGGGTTTGCATAAAAATCTTCGGAGGATGAGTCGATGTTCCTAAAATGAATCGTGATATGATAGAACTTTTAATTTATGAAATCAGGTTCAAATTCGCGGTTTATTTTAATCGGAAACGATTTTAGCGTGACTTAACCTACCAGGTAGCTTTTAGGAATTTTTAGCGCACTTGACCCGTGGTCGATTATTTTCAAGCCACATTGTACATCTTCGACTTATTGATGATTCTCGGTTGTCGTGAAAATCTCCAAGTTTCAAATACGGGTACAAGGTACAAAAATGATAGAAAAATTAGTTTAAGTCATTCGAAGAGAATTTTACAATTAGGTGGAATCACCCACGCTTTAATCACCTACCTCGGTCAAATCGACCTATCTCCAATCTTTGATCGATTTTGATAGTGTCGTATTGACCCTTGTAAATTAGCACATTCAATCAATCGATTTCTAGTTAAATTCTCAAGTCTATTGCGTTAAAATCCCTTAACGGCTTCACCAGATAGACTAGTTATCTTGTGAGTGATCAGCTTAGAGAAAAGAACTATAAGCACGTTGATGAAAAGCCCAACTCATCCAATTGAAAATAGAATTAGAAAATCAGGATGTTACACGTGAGCTAAGTGTAAGGTCGGCTCCCCTTTAATTCAAGTATCCTTTTGCATCAACTTATGGGCCCATATTACTACACCACAATGCCTACTTGCCCCGAAATTGCAACCATGGGCTCTAATACCAATTGTTACGAAATGCGAGCGGTCGAACAATAAGATACACAAAACAAGAAAATAAATTAGATATAAGATTTATGTAATTTGGTCATAGACACTTATGTCCATAAGAGGAGCAAAGACGAACTCACTATATATCAAATGATATAATGGAGATTGCACACTCGAGTCACTCAAATTGTGATATCTTGAAAGTCGACCCTTCTCGAGATGTATGAAATGATTATATTATTAATGCACTAATAGTTGAATTTACTTTGAACTGATTACTTATGAGTTAACTAACTTGTTGAGAGAGGCCATAAAGGATTTAAATGTGCACAACCAGATATTTCAATTAGTGATAGACCGCTCGACCATAAGGATCGACAAAGGACAATACTATGTTGTTACAAGTCAATTAGCAAATGGATATAAATCTATTTGACAAAAGTATGTAGTCGGATCGTGAGTGATTTTACACGATTACGGTATTTGCTGCGAATGATAATAAACCGATTTTTTATTGATCCTGTACGCAGGGTGAGTAATTAATTCCTCGGGGGTGACAATCAAGGGTTATCCACGATTTGAAGATGCACAAACTTGAATTAAAAATTATTGACCACGGGTCAAATGTGCAAAAACCCCTGGAAGTCACCCAATAATTTAGGTTGAGCTAGAGTCTCCATTTGATCAATTTTAACCATGAATTTTAATTTGATTTCGGATATTGAACTTTCAAGGATTTCATGACCATCCTATTGGATGTTGCCTCATTTATCTATCTACTTATAGGTAAGCGTTAATTCTTAGATAAGGATTAGTAAGTCGAGGATTGGAAGCCAAAAAAAGATAGTCAAGCCAAGCGAAGGCCCAATGGGCCTCACACAAAGGATGTGCAACCAAGAGGGCCCAATGAGGCCCACCAAGCCAAGCCATGCCCTTTCCAAGCAATTGGGCTCAAGGGCAAAAGTTGAGATTTGTGCTAAAGTGGTGAAATGACCAAAATGCCCTTTTCATAAGGCCATGGGCATTGAAGAAGATGAAGACAAAATGGGCAATGCATGGAGGAGAGGGTTCTAGTTCCAGAGTAGGAATTTGGGGGGGGGAATCTCATCCAATCTCACTCACTCTCTCTCTCCCCCCTCCCCTTCTTCCCTTTCACTTCGGCCGATTGGAGAAAACTCCTTTAATGTTTTGAAGTTAGCAAAACTTATCCAAATTATATTCTAAATGAATTCCAGACTTTTGTGTCAATGTTTGAAGACTCCCAGACTTTGTGTCAAAGTCTGCTCACTCTGATAAATTCCATACTGAATGAAAGTGAAGGATGAAGACTTTTCCAGATAAGAGATTATCTTTCTTTCTTCAAGGGTTCGGTTTGTATGGATTATATATTGTCTTATGGTTGGAAATATCACATATGAGATTGAATATCTTCATTGGAATCAATTTGGACACATCAAATCTTTTTGGGAGGCAAGTAATTTTGGAAAAAATTTACTTATAAAAACCAAGATCCTGAATGTATGGGAGAATAGGATTGATGGGCTTTCATCACAATCTTCAAACGGCTTGAGATCTCCTTGATTGATTTTGTCCAATGGGTTGATTGGAAGAATTCCTTTGGAAAGTGCCAACGGTCGAGAAGGCATGAAGGAGTATTTAAGCAAGACTCTCTAGTTGTTCGATAGAGTGCATGAAAGAGAAATTTCAAAGTCTGAAGCTTCTCATTCCCTTGTTACTTCTTACACTGAGCACAAAGTTGTACTCAAAAGAGAGAGAATTATAATGTGACTTCGTGAGAGAGCAGTAGAGACTCTTCACTGTGAAGTCGAGATCGCAAGATTGTATATTCTCTTTTGATTCATAGTGGAATCCAGCCAATAGGCTGTCAATGTGGGAGAGTGGACGTAGGCTTGATCTAAGTCGAGCCACTACAAATTTTGTGTTCATATTCTCTTCCCTGAACTTTTTTGTTTTGTTCGTAGTTCTATTTAACTACTAAAGTCTGAACTTGCTCAAAATATGTTGTTATTTAGACTCAGTTTCAAAAGTAAAATATTTTCACTGTTCTTTGCAAAAATTCTTTTAACACTTATTCACCCGCTTTAGGTGTTTATACCAGCACTTACAATTGGTATCAGAGCCTGTGTACTTAATTTTTGAAGTATTTTACTTCTAAGCTAAAGATCCTTTATGGCTAGTATTTTGGCTCTAGGTTTGGTTGAAGGTCAAAGTAACACCAGACCTCCTTACTTCGATTGAAAGGAGTACAATGTCTCGAAGAACAAAATGAAGGCATTTCTCAGATCCAAAGATCCTCTGTAGCGGGATGTCATAGAAAAATGGATCAATCCTAAAACAACATTAGCTTCCGACCGAGGAAAAGAAGTCATTGATGCTGATGAAGCAACACGAGCTGAATTTATCAAGAGACAGGCTCTTAATGCGAAAGCAATCTACTCTTTATACCATGCCTTATCTCCTATTGAGTATAACCGAATTTCTTCTTGTGAAATAGCAAAAGAAGTTTGGGACAGATTACATGTTACCTATAAAGGAACTGACCGTGTGAAAGAAACCAAAATAAACATTCTGCTTGGATAGTATGAGGCTTTCAAAATGAAGCTTGCATAATGTATTATTGATATGTTCAGTCGCTTTACAGAGATTGTAAATGGCATGGCTTATCAAGGTCTGCCAATCTTAGGACCAATGAAAGTCAACAAGTTGCTGCGTGGGCTTTTGAAAGACTGGAATCATGTGAAGACTTCAATTAGAGAAACCCAGAGGATCATGCCTCTATCAGTTAACGAGTTGATAGGCACACTTCAATCATACAAAGTGAAACAAATAAATGATGAAGAAGATCCTAAAGGTAAGAAGTCAATTGCTTTAAAGTCTAACATTGATTATGATGATACAAATTCAGATGATGATATGGATGATGAATAGCTGGCGTTTATGATCAAGAAATTTAGAAAGCTAAATAAAAATGGAAGAAGATTCAATTGGAAGAAGTAGAGCACATAAAATTTCTAGAAGAGACCAACTAAGGAGAGTGAAACCAACAAAGATGTGATATGCTTCGAAGGCAAGAAAAAAGTGTTGGAGAAATCTTCGTGAAGTGTTTTGAAATTGACAAATCGTTTCCATCAGTCTAGTCTGAAGATTTGCAGACTCTGCTATTTAAAGTCTAAAGACCTCCAGACAGCAAGACTCAAGACTCAAAATCTATCCTCATTGATAGTTTCTAATCCGTTGAAGAAAGGCTATCCAGAACTTGATGTTTCATTAAGGATGTGACCTTATCGACTAGAGAAGATCTCTCGGCTGGATATGACATAACTAAATCCTTTATTTGATCATGATTGATTCGAAGATTAAGGATCCGATGATTGGCGAAATATTTTTGGAAGGTTCTACTTATGGAAACCGAGATCTTGATTGTATGGGCGAACATGATTGATGGGCTATCGACATGTTCCTTTAATAGCTCGAATGATCTTCCTAATTGATTCCGTCCAACGGGTAGATTGGAGGAATTCCTTTGGTAAGTGACAACGGGTATGATGGCATAAAGGAGTATATAAGGAAGATGTTCTAAGTTGTTCGAGAGAAGTGTACGATAAAAGAATTCCAAAGTCTGAACCTCCTTGTTATGTAGTCAATTCATTTGAGTGAAATCTTGTACGCAAAAAAGAGTCTATATTCGTGAGAAACCTTGAGGAAGTGTGATAGAATATCTACATTGTGGAATCAAGGAAAAGCTGTGCTGTAACATCTCTTTTGTTCATAGTGAAATCCAGCCGGTGGGCTGTCAATGTGAAAGAGTGGACGTAGGCTTGGAATAAGCCGAACCACTATAAACCTTGTGTTCAATTTTCTCTTCCCTACTCCTTGCTTTACTTTGATCGTATTTCATTTTGTTAATCAAAAGAGAACTCCCTTTCTATCGTTTGCCTAGTATCGCTTCCGTATCTCGAGAAATTATTTTTACACCTATTCACCCCCTCTAGGTGTTTATACTAGCTATCTCAATTGGTATCAGAGCTCGTGTACTCACTTTGTTTGAAGTGTTTTACTTCAGAGTTAAAGATCTATGGCTAGTATGTTGGCTCCGGTGGTTGGTAGAAGGGCAAACAATATCAAACCGCCTTACTTTGATGGAAATGATTATAACATATGGAAAAACAAGATGAAGGCGTTCCTAAGATCAAAGGATCCTCTAAAATGGGTCGTTGTAGAAAAATGAATCATTCCTAAGCTGCATTTGTCTCAGAGAGAGGAAAAGATACTGTTGAGTCTAGTGAAATGAGTCAGGAAGAGATAATCAAGAGATAAGCTCTTAATGCAAAAGCAATTTATTCATTATATTGTACTTTATCACCTACTGAATATAACCGAATATCTTCTTGTGTTACAGCTAAAGAAGTCTGGGATAGATTACATATTACCTATAAAGGAACCGATCGAGTGAAAGAGACTAGAATCAACATTCTCCTCGGTCAATACGAAGCCTTCAAAATGAAATCGGGAGAATCTATAATTGACATGTTTAGTCGTTTTATAGAAATCGTCAATGGTCTTGAAAATCAAGGTCAACCAATTTCGATCCCATGAAGGTAAACAAGCTACTACGTGGACTCTCCAAGGATTGGAATCACATAAAGACCTCAATCGGAGAAACCCAAAGGATCATACCACTATCTGTTGATGAGTTGGTTGGGACTCTTCAGTCTTATGAAGTGGAACGAATCAATGAAGACGAAGACCCTAAAGGTAAGAAATCCATTGCATTAAAATCTAATGATGATTATGATGTTACAGATTCTGAAGACGATATGGATGATGAGGAGCTTGCTTTCATGATAAGAAGATTCAAAAGATGAACGAGAAAAGGAAGAAGATTCAATCCAAAGAAACAAAGTTTTCAAAAGCAACAAACCAAGTCTGTTGAAGATGATGAATCAAACAAAGATGTAGTCGAATGTAAGAAAAAGGGACACATCAGATCCAACTGTCATCTTCTGAGGAAGAAGAAAGGAAAAGCTGAAAAGTATCGAAAGGCTCTCAAAGCAGAAACCTAGAGTGATACAGAGTGTGAAGAAAGTGATGATGATTATGCCAACATATGTCTAATGGCACAATCGGATTCAAATTCAAACTCCGAGATAAAATCAGATTCAAGACAAAGTGAATTTGAGGTGAGTAACTTCAAAATCCCTATTAAAGTTTTTAAATACATTAATGAGTTGTGTTTTAGTTTTAAAACTTCTCTTAAAAAGATTTCCGAACTCAAAAGAGAAAATTCTGCTTTAAAACAATAAGAAAACATTTTGAAAGAAAATGTGAAATGTTTAGACATAAATGTTTCTTCTCTTAGAGAAAGTGAAGATAATCTTTCAAAAGAAAATGCATTCTTGAAAAATGATATCTCAAACATTTCTAAAAGATTTTCTATAGGATCTGAGAAACTGGAAAAAATTCTTTCTGTTCAAAGACCTTATTTTAACAAATCTGGTTTGGGAATGATTGCTGAAACCATTCCTTTAATTGATTTTCCAAAAGTGAAAGAAAGAATTAAGCAAAGACCCATAAGAGATGCTTACAAAAGTCATTTTAAAAGGATCTTTGTGAAACCAGTAGGTCACAACGCTCTCAGATGCTCAAAGTGCAAAAGTGCATATCATTTTGAAAAAGAATATCCTATGGTTTGGAAACCTGTCAATAAAGTATGGGCAAAAACCGCATATCATACTAACACCAATGGACCCAAGAAAATATGGGTACCAAAGAAAGTTTGAGTTTCTTTTTCAAATGCAGGTCACTATCAAGAAAAAGGTAAAATGGTATCTGGATAGTTGGTGCTCAAGACATATGACAGGAGATTCAAATTGCTTCATAAAGCTTGTTCAAGTGAATGGTGGAAAAGTCTCATTTGGAGGAAATAACAAAGGAAAAATTGTGGGATTTGGAACTGTAAAGATTGGAAACCTCACAATAAGCAATGTTTCTTTAGTTGAATGACTCAACTACAATCTGCTCAGTGTCAGCTAGCTGTGTGATACCGGTTTCAAAATCTACTTTC
The DNA here is from genome assembly GCA_014182695.1 of Eucalyptus albens. Taxonomy (NCBI): domain Eukaryota; kingdom Viridiplantae; phylum Streptophyta; class Magnoliopsida; order Myrtales; family Myrtaceae; genus Eucalyptus; species Eucalyptus albens. The sequence goes on from CM024652.1 coordinate 24,985,032, forward strand.
AAGAGGGAATATGTTCAGGAACCAGTAAAGACTCTACTCAATCATTCATGGGTCGAAGACATGGAAATATCTACCTCTTAGATGTGAAACCAGATGAATCGCAATGTCTAATCTCAATCCAAGATGAAGCAAACTTATGCACAGAAAGCTTGGGCACATCAATATGAAGCAGATAACCAAAATTTCAGCAAAGAAGCTTGTTCGTGGTCTACCCAATTTATCATACCAAAAGTCTGACCTATGTACACCAAGCATATTGGGAAAACATGTAAGAAATTCCTTTAAACCAATAAATCAAGTTTCCACTAACCGTACTACGCAACTTCGCATATGGATCTCTTTGGACCAACCAGAACACGAGCATTGGAGGTAAGAAATATTGCCTAGTAATTGTGGATGACTACTCACGATTTACTTGGGTGTATTTCCTAGCAAGTAAGTCTGAAACTTTCTCTTACTTTGAAAAATTTGCTAAAAAGGTTCAAAACGAAAAAGGATATGTTATTTCAAGTATAAGAACAGATCATGGAGGTGAATTTGAAAATCAAGATTTTACAAAATTTTGTGATGAATCTGGTTTTCAGCATTTGTTCTCCTCTCCATATACTCCATAGCAAAATGGAGTTGTGGAAAGAAAGAATAGATAGCTTCAAGAAATGGCTAGAACTCTTCTAATTGAAAGCAACATCTCATGTTTTTGGGCTGAAGCAGTTTTTACAGCATGTTATATTATCAATAGAGTTTTTCTAAGGCCTATTCTAGAAAAAAACCCCTTATGAATTATTCAAAGAAAAGAAGCCTATTGTTTCATATTTTCATGTGTTCGGATGCAAATGTTTTATATTGAAAAATGCAAATGATCGAGTTGGTAAGTTTGAAGAAAAGTCGATGAAGGCATCTTCCTTGGATATTCAACCACAAGCAAAGCGTACAGAGTCTACAACAAGAAGACTCAAACAGTGAAAGAATCAATGAATGTCAAATTCCAAGATTCTATGCAAAATGAATCTATTCAGACTCATCTTGAAGAGCCTAAACCTTCTCAAGACTATACAAAGTCTAAATTGCAAGAAGTAGCTCAGACTTTGAAGGACCAGCAACAAGTGACTGTTGAAGATTCAAGTGAAGGAAGTTATCATCAACCTGACAAATTGACCAACAACTGGAAGCATAAGTCAAGTCATCTCAAAGATCTTTTTATTGGCGACATCAATGAAGAAATTCGCACAATGTCCAAAAGGCGCGAAGAGTCTAGTGCTGTGGCTCTTATTTCTGAAATAGAACCCAAAAGCATAGATGAAGCTTTATCTGATGAAAGCTGGATTGAAGCTATGCAAGAAGAACTCAGACAATTCAGAATTAATGATGTCTAGGAGTTGACTCATAAACCAAAAGGTAAATCAATTGTTGGAGCTAAATGGGTTTTCAGGAACAAGATGGACGAGAAAGGAAAAGTCATAAGAAACAAAGCAAGACTCGTGGCCAAGGGATATACGCAAGAAGAAGGGATAGACTATGACGAGACTTACGCACCAATAGCAAGGTTAGAAGCAATTTGTTTATTACTTGCATTTGTTTGTCATAAAAGTTTCAGGTTATTCCAAATGGATGTCAAAAGTGCTTTCCTAAATGGATTCATCCATGAGGAAGTCTATGTGGAACAACCACCTAGGTTTGAAGACCCAAGGAAACCAGACTCAATATTCAGACTCAAAAAGGCCTTATATGGTTTAAAACAAGCACCTCGAGCTTGGTATGATAGGCTGAGTAAGTTTCTAATTCAAAATGGCTTTGTCAAAGGTAAAGTAGACACTACTCTGTTTATTAAAAGAGAAAGCAAAAGTTTTCTGCTTGTTCAAATATATGTCGATGATATTATTTTTGGATCCTCTAATGAAAGTTTGTGCAAGAAATTCTCTAAGACTATGCAAGATGAATTTGAAATGAGCATGATGGGTGAGTTAACCTTCTTTCTCGGGCTTCAAGTAAAACAAGTTGAAGGAAGGAACTTTTATTCATCAAGAAAAGTATACAAATGATCTTCTCAAAAAGTTTGGACTGGACAATTGCAAAAAGGTTGATATACCAATGTCAAGTTCCTTGAAGATAGACAAAGATGAAGGAGGAAAGAAAGTCGATCAAAAGTTATACAGGAGTATCATTGATTTACTTTTTTATCTTACTATTTCTAGACGACATTTTGTTTAGTGTTTGCATTTGTGCTAGATTTCAAGCGAGACCCTAAAGAATCTCATTTAAATGTTGCAAAGCGTATTATCAAATATATTTCATCAACTTCAAGCATCGGTCTCTGGTATCCTAAAAAGGGAGACTTTACTCTTTTTCGATACTCAGACGCAGACCTAGCCGGATGCAGAGTTGATAGAAAGAGCACCTCGGGTACCTATCAACTACTTGGAGGCAGGACAGTGTCTTGGTTTTCAAGGAAGCAAAGTACAGTAGCTCTCTCTACAGCAGAAGCAGAGTATGTAGCTCTCGGAAGTTGTTGTTCACAAATTTTGTGGATAAAACAACAGCTAAGAGACTTTGGAATTGAAGATTCATGCACATCGATTAACTGCGACAACACCAGTGCAATCAATCTTACCAAAAATCCAATTCTTCACTCAAGAGCAAAGCATATAGAGATTCGACATCACTTCATTAGAGATCATGTTCAAAATGGAGAAGTTTCGATTTGGTTTGTTGATTCAAAGAACCAAGCGGCGGATATATTCACAAAGCCTTTGGAGAAAAATCAATTTGAAACCATCCGTTCTAGACTCAACATTTTGAGTTTGAAGAAATCAAAGTCTAGAGACTCTAGACTCAAACAAACAAGACTTTGACTGTAAGTTATTCTCTCTCTCGAATCTCATCTTGAAAAGGTACGATCATCAACCGTGTTTGATTATTGATATCTTTAATTGACGTAATTATTGCAACGTTTCCTTTTCGAAAAATGAGTTATTTTGAAAAGACTATTTTCTCGAAAAAGACAGTTATTTTTTGAAAATGGATCTTTTCACTTTCCATTGCGACGTTTAGTATTCCCTCGTTTCGATTGAGTTATATACAGTCGGTTTCTCTTCGCTTAACTCCAAAACCCTAAAAAGCACCGATCTTCCATTCATGTTTTCTTCTCTTGTTTAATCTTTGAAAAAGTTGTCATCTTTCTTGGGAAAGTCAAGCAAGGAATCTTTCAAAGAGTGAGAAAGATGTCGTCATCAAGAAAGTCTTCGAGGATCGCAAGCAGGGGACCACGGCGAATGAGTGAGGGGCCTACGCACTTCGATCTCATCGAGGAAGAAGGGTCTCTAAATCAGCAGTAGAGCCCACAACATTCTGAGCAGCGTCATTCTCCACCAACTAGTCCACAAGGTGTTGGTCATCAACAAGAGGAAGAAATCATTGAAGACGCAGATCCTGTAAGAGTTCAAAGGCCCTCTTTTATTTATAAGCTTTATTGTGCTTTAAAGAGGACTGGTACTCCATTGAACTACATCGATGAATTTCTTAAGGACAAAGGATATGGGAATGAATACATCTTTTTGCGAAAAATGGAAAGTTTGGGAATTGCTCGTAAAGGGGTGGCAGAAGAAACCCTTGCAAATATCCCAAGTGATCCGCGTGATTGGGGATTTAATCCGATAGATGGGAATGATGATGACAAATTGTACAGCCAATTTCAACCAAGAATGGGTGTTGCGGCGAAAATTCGAGGAAAAAGGGGAGAGTTGTTTAGATCGAAGGAACAGAAGGCTCTATACTCAAAATTGCTAAAGCGTGGGGTGATAAACCCTAGGAGTGTGGATTTTGATTTCCTTGATGGTGTAAATGTCAATTTGAGGGAAAAGTTCAGTTTTCTTCAACTTGAGCAGTTCTGTTCTGACACCACAGAAGCCCATGTTGAATTAACTACTTATTTCTATTCGAATCTTAGTTTCATGGATGCGAATAGATTCTCTTTCAGTGTCCAAGATCAAGACTTTGTAGTGGATATGGATATGCTGGCGGATGTGATAGGAGTTGAGAGAGGAAGATATCAACCGATCAATGTTTCTATTGCTCGTGCTACATTGGAACTTGTTAAGGATAGGAGAACAGAGGAAAAGATTTCCTACTTAAGGATGAGTGCGTTTAACATTTTGCTTCACAAGATTGTGATCAATTGCCTCAGACCGAAATCAACTTCCAAGATTGATGTTTCAAGTTCAGAGGCAAAGCTGATGTATGCCATCATCACTGGGAAAAAGTTTTCTCTTCCTCACACTGTTATGTTCCACATGTATAGAGCAGTGGTGAAGGATAGAGGTCAACTTCCTTATCCAGGTCTTGTGACGAAGTTATTCAGACATCTGAACATTCAGCCTCCACAAATTCTTTGTGCTCGATCGTGTGATCATATGGTGGTAGGACTGAAAATGGTAACTAAGATGCGTGTGAAGGAATTAAGCAAGGTGTTGGAGAAACTCAAGGAGAAGACTCGTGTCAAAACTCATCAAAGCTCTTCTACAGCAAAAAGAAAAGGGAAGGAGCCCATGGTTGCTTCATCCAAGAAAAGAAGAGCTCTCATTGTTGAGGATGAAGATGATGAGGAAAACATCACCATTTCTGCAATGGCATTGAAGAATCTGAGTCATTCTATTCCAAAGAAAGACTCAAAACTGAGGACTAGAGAAAAAGAAGAGAAAGAAAGAGAAGAGAAAGAAGTAGAGGAAAAAGGAACAAAGGAGAGAGAAGAAGAAGAAAGAGATACTGAGAAGGAAAGAGTTGAAAAAGAAGAAGAAGAGAAAAGAGATCAAGAAGAAGGAGAACATGAGGGACACTCTTCTCCACCTGAAGGTATAGAAACAGGGGGAGATCATGAGAAAAGAATAATGTCCTCATATCTTGCTACCAGTGAGGGAATCAGTCGCTCTCCAGCAAATCTAGAGGACATTTATGCCTCTCAATTTCCTGAGGAAGGACATGATGTTTCATCACCAAATCTGCGTGATTATGCTGATTTGCCATCGTTTGCCTTTACTCCATCAGATCATGCCGAAGCCAGTACGCAGACTGATAATTCAGCAGATTTTCGATGAATTCTGGATATTCTCTTGGAAATGCGAGGTCAGATATATGCTTTGGGATGCGAAGTTCAGAATTTGCAGAATGCAGGTCAAGCTTCTTCGGGTTCCTTGAATGATCAGATCCAAGCCCTTTCTCTTCAAATTCAGGCTAATGCTAAGGGTGAGGATGTTGCACAACTAAAGGAAGACTTGAAAAGGCTGGAAGGCATCATTCAATCAATGGGAGATTTCTAGCTTGTCCGTGTTCCCAAGCATTCTTGACTCTATTCCATTTTCATCTCAACCTTTTTTTATGCTGACAAAAAGGGGGAGAGATGCAAGATTTGAAACTTTGATTTTTAATCGTTTGGATTGTTTGACTTAGATTGTTTTGATGTTTGACTTTACTTTTGTGTCTAGATGTGTGGACTGAATTTGGATTTGGACTTGACTGCTTATATTAACTACTATTGATATCTTATGGATGGCTTTATCACATACTAGACTAACCTATTTTTGTGGTTAGCAAATTCTAGCGTTATCATTCATTAAATCATTTATCTTTATAAGATATCCATATTTGTTTGAGTAATGTTTTGCAGATCAAAGTTATCCAAATTTGCAGGAAAGTTTTGTCACCATCAAAAAAGGGGAGATTGTTGGAGAAATCTTCGTGAAGTGTTTTGAAGCCGACAAATTGTTTCCATCGAGTCTAGTTTGAAGGTTTGTAGACTCGCTATTTAAAGTCCGAAGACCTCGGACAGCCGTAGACTCAAGATTCAAAGTCTATCATCATTGAGAGTTTCTAATCCGTTGAAGAAAGGCTATCCAAAACTGGATGTTTCATTAAGGATGTGACCTTATCGACTGGAGAAGATCTCTTGGCTGGATATGACATAACGGAATCCTTTATTTGATCATGATTGATTCGAAGATTAAGGATCCGATGATTGGCGAAATATTCTTGGAAGGTTCTACTTATGGAAATCGAGATCCTGATTGTATGGGCGAACAGGATTGATGGGCTATCAACATGTTCCTTTAATAGCTCGAATGATCTTCCTAATTGATTCCGTCCAATGGGTAGATTGGAGGAATTCTTTGGTAAGTGCCAACGGATATGATGGCATAAATGAGTATATAAGGAAGACGTTCTAAGTTGTTCGAGAGAAGTGTACATAGAAGAATTCCAAAGTCTAAAGCTCCTTGTTGTTTAGTCAATTCATTTGAGCGAAATCTTGTACGCAAAAAAGAGTCTGTATTTGTGAGAAACTTTGAGGAAGTGTGGTAGAATATCTACACTGTGGAATCAAGGAAAAGCTGTCCTGTAACATCTCTTTTGTTCATAGTGAAATCCAACCGGTGGGCTGTCAGTGCGGAAGAGTGGACGTAGGCTTGGAATAAGTCGAACCACAATAAACCTTGTGTTCAATTTTCTCTTCCCTACTCCTTGCTTTACTTTGATCGTATTTCATTTTGTTAATCAAAATAGAACTCCCTTTCTATCGTTTGCTTAGTATCGCTTCTGTATCTCGAGAAATTATTTTTACACCTATTCACCCCCTCTCGGTGCATATACTAGCTATCTCCTCGATCTTTCATTGGGCGAAGGCATGGCAACATTTACCTTCTGGATGTAAACCCAAAAAGTTCTCAGTGTCTTATTTCTATTCAAGATGAAGCAAGTCTCTGGCATGGGAAGCTTGGTTATGCTAACTTGAAGCAAGTTGCCAAGATTTCTTTTAAGAAGCTCGTTCGAGGACTTCCTAATCTGGCTTACCAGAAGAATGAGTTATGCACTCCATGTATTATGGGAAAACAAGTCAGAAGTTCCTTTAAACCTGTGAATCAAGTCTCAACCAATCGAGCTCTATAGCTTCTTCATATGGACCTTTTTGGTCCAACCTGAACTCAAAGTATTGGTGGAAAGAAATATTGTTTAATAATTGTGGATGATTACTCTCACTTCACTTGGGTTTACTTTCTAGCAAGTAAGTTTGAAACCTTCTCCTATTTCTCAAAATATGCCAATAAGGTTAAGAATGAAAAATGGTATGTTATTTCAAGCATACGAACTGACCACAGAGGTGAGTTTAAGAATTAGGACTTTGCTAAGTTCTATGATGAATCTAGTTTTCAGCATGTTTTCTCTTCTCCATACACTCTAGAACAAAATTGGGTTGTGGAAAGGAAGACCAAATCCTTACAAGAGATTGCTAGAACTCTCCTAATATAGAGCAAAATATCCTCTAGATTTTGGACAGAAGTAGTTTCAACTACTTGCTATATTATTAATAGAGTATTTTTTAGGCCTATTCTAGAGAAAACTCCTTATGAAGTATATAAGGGAAAGAAGCCAAATGTTTCCTACTTTAATGTCTTTGGCTGTAAATGCTTTATTCTGAAGAATGCAAATGATCGATCTAGAAAGTTAGAAACAAAGTCAGATGAAGGAATTTTCCTTAGCTATTTGACTTCAAGCAAAGCTTATAGAGTCTTTAACAAGAAGACTCAATTCGTGGAAGAATCTATGAATGTCAAGTTTCAAGATTATGTGGAGAACTACTAGACCAGACTCAACTTGAAGAGTCTAAACCTGTTCTAGACTTTAAAAAGTCTATTTCCCTCGAAGAGGTTAAACTTCTGGAGAACAGCAATAGGCAGATCAAGAAGATTCAACAATTGCTAGAGGATCAACCAACTTTCAAACCAAGCAGCAACTGGAAGCACAAGTCAAGTCATCCCAAAGAACTTATCATTGGTAATATTGATGAAGAAATTTGCACCAGATCCAAAGGAAGAGAAGAGTCCAGTGCTCTAGCACCTGTTTCTGAGATAGAACCAAAAGGAGTAGACAAAGCCATGTATGATGAAAGCTAGATAGAAGCTATGCAGGAAGAACTCAGACAATTCAGCATCAACGATGTATGGGAGTTAATTCCAAATTCCAAAGGCAAATCCATTATTGGAACGAAATGGGTTTTTCAAGAACAAAATGAATGAGAATGGTAAAGTGGTCAAAAATAAAGCAAGACTCGTGGTAAAAGTATATACTCAGAAAGAAGGAATAGACTATGATGAGACCTATGCACTACTAGCGAGGTTAGAAGTAATTAGATTATTACTTGCTTTTGCTTGCTATATAAAAATTCAGGTTATTTCAGATGGATGTCAAAAGTGCATTTTTAAATGGATTCATACAAAAATAAGTCTATGTGGAACAACCACTAGGATTTGAAGATCTAAGAAAGCCAGACTCAGTTTACAGATTGAAAAAAAGCCTTGTATGGACTGAAGCAAGCACCTCGAGCATGATATGAGAGGTTGAGTAAGTTTCTAACTCAGAATGGTTTTAAAAATGAAAAAGTTGATACAACCTTGTTTATAAAGAAAGAATGAAAAAACTTTCTACTAGTACAAATTTATGTAGATGATATTATTCTTGGTTCTCCTAATGAAAGTCTTTGCAAAAAAATTTCAAGATCTATGCAAGATGAATTCGAGATGAGCATGATTGGTGAGTTAACTTTCTTTATGGGTTTGCGAGTTCGACAATTGAAAAAATGTATATTCATTCACCAAGAAAAATATGCCAAAGATCTCATCAAGAAATTTGGTTTGGAGAATTGCAAGAAAACAGAGACTCCAATGTTAAGTTCTTCAAAACTATACAAGGATGAAGATGGGAAGAAAATAGATTAGAAGCTATACAGAAGCATGATCAGTTCACTTCTCTACCTTACTACTTCTAGACCTGATATTTTATTCAGTGTTTTTATGTGTGTAAGATTTCAGTTTGACCCAAGAGAATCTCATCTAAGTGCTATAAAACGCATCATTAAATATGTTGCAACTTGTCCAAAGTTGGGTCTGTGGTATCCAAAATAATAAGACTTTACTCTTTTTGGATATTCAGACGCTGATTTAACAGGTTGTAAAGTTGATAGAAAGAGCACATCTAGCACTTGCCAACTACTGGGAAATATGTTGGTATCTTGATTCTCAAAGAAGCAAAGTACTGTGGCTCTTTCAACTGCAGAAGTAGAATATGTTGCTCTTGGGAGTTGTTGCTCTCAAATCCTATGGATGAGACAACAACTGAGAGACTTTAGGATTGAAGAATTGTGTACCGAGATCAAATGTGATAACACCAGTGCTATTAATCTCACCAAAAACCTGATTCTTCATTCAAGGGTGAAGCATATAGAGATTTGACATCACTTTATAAGAGATCATGTCCAGAATGGGGAGATTATGATTCAGTTCATTGATTTGAAGAATTAGCTAGTAGACATATTCACGAAGCTCTTGGAGAAAAACCTATTTGAGTCTATTCGCACAAAGCTGAACATTATTTATATTTTGGAGTAAAGTCTGAAGTTGGTCAGACTCAGAATTACCAGACACTACTTCAGTAAGAGAATGTCTCGAATCTAGCTTTTTTATTTTTGAAATAAAAATGTATGATTAACCGAATCATTGCTTGCCTATTTTATTTTTAGAAGTTATCTTTTTCCGAACTTTTAAATTTTTGGTAGTTTTTTTTTTTTTTAAAAAAGGCAATTTTCTTTTTCCTTATGATGGTTTGATTACCTCTTTTCCTTGTGACGTTTCATTTTCTTTATATACCCTCTTGTCTTTCTTTCGAGCACTTCTTTTCAAACCCTAACATATAGACTCTCTACTCTCTCATTTCTACTCTTAAGTTTGTTTCGTAAGTTTCTATCTTTTTCACTCGAACCTGCCTGTGAAATCCTTCAAGCTTGCAAATATGTCTTACCAAAGGAAATCCTCTCGGATTGTTAATCAAGGTCCGAGAAGCACGCCAGAAGGGTAGACTCATTTCGATCTCACTGAGGAAGACTCTTTGCGCATCTCTCCACAGCATTCTCCGTAGCACTTTTCACAGAATGCTCTACGTCAACCTTTGGAAGAGGAAGTTGTAGAAGATGCAGAACCTGTCAGAGCCTCGAGACCCTAGGTTCATTATAAGCTTTACACTCATTTAAAGTAGGGTGGTACTCCTATGACCTTTATGGATGAGTTTCTAAGAGAGAAAGGATATAAGAACGAGACTTTGTTCTTAAGAAGGATGGAATAGTTAGGTATAGAGCTGAAAGGATTGGTAGACAATGCTTTTGTTTATTTTTTCTGCAGATCCTAAGTTTGGTTTTAATCATCCTGAGAACAAGGATGGTGATGAGAGGTTTTATTCGAATTCAACCTAGAATGGGTGTTGCTGCTAATGTTCCTAGAGAAAGAACAAGATTGTTTCGTTCTAAGTAACACAAAAAGGTTTACTCACAAATGCTGAAGAGAGGGGTGATGAACCCTCGAACTGTTGATTTTGATTTCCTAGACTCAATCAAGGTTAACTTGAGGGAGAAGTTAGCCTTCCTTCAACTCGAGAATTTTTGTTCTAAGACAACTATTGCATATCTAGATTTGACTGCATTTTTCTATTCGAATCTATCTTTTCTTGATCAGAATCGAATCCAGTTCACTGTGAGTGATAATGTGACATCCTAAAATTTCAATTATGTTTTCAATTAAATAAATTCAGCCTTTCATCAACACGCCTATGGTGCTATTCTCTGAGCTGATTACTCATGAGATAACTAGACTATTTAGGGAAGTCATTAAGGGATTTTAATGCAATAGACTTGGGAATTCGACTAGGAATTGACTATTCAACCGTGCTCATTTACAGAGATCATTACGGCACAATTAAAAGTCAATTAGAGATCAGATATAGGTCAGTTTGACAGAGATGTGTGGTTAAACGTGGGTGATTCCATCAAATTACAAAATTCTTGTCGACCAGTACAAGACTAATTCTCTGTCGTTTTGATACCATGTGTCCGTATTTGAAACCTCGAGATTTTCACAACCATCGAGAGTCGCCAATGTGTCGAAGAGGTTCATTATGGCTCGAAGAAAATCGACCTCTTGTTAGTTGCATTAAAAATTTATGAAAGTTACATAGTAGCCTAGGCCACGCTAAAATCACGCCAGATTGAAATTAACCGTGAATTTGAATCCGATTTTAAAATTGAAAGTTCTATTATGTCACGAGTCATCTTAGGTACTTTGATTCACCCTTAAAAGATTTTTCTACCAATCGAGATTTTCAGCGAAATTTCAAAGTAAGGCCGTTTTTGTCCGGGAAATTCAAAGGTTGTTTTTTATCGCGCAAATGGGATGCAAGTTGTTTCTATTGGCATAGAAAAATACCAATTTGACCAATGACTCGACGGTGGATTTTATAGGACTGAAATTTGGCTTCAAATGGAAGATGATTGATCCAATTTGGAGAAAATCAAGTCCAAATTCGAGCCCCTCCTTGCCTCAACCTTTGGTGCCTGGAAATTTGCTGAGGAAGCCAACCTTACATGGTGGGACTATCCCAAGGAGACAAGAGGATAGATGAGGACCAAGTGGTCCCCTCCTTAGCAGCCGGTCCCCTCCTCCTTCCCTTGGTCGATCCTTCATTTTTCCAGACCAAAGGAGCTTCAAAAATTGTAGAGGAGAGCAGCTAGCAACCATCCGACCAAGCCCCTCGCTGTCTAAGCCGTCCAGCACCGTCATTCGCCATCACTCACCCGTCGTGTGTCTGCCTGCTTGTGGGACCATTTAGCCTCTTCCCATCGTCGTGCCACTTCGTTCGAGGCTCCTCAGACCATGTCAAGCTCAACCGGAGCTCGTCCAACCCGCCTCGCTATCGTGAAGCTTTGCCAGAGCCCGTTTGACCCTGCGGCACCATCGTCGTCCATCCCTGCCACCCTTGGCCGCTCGTTGTAGCTGGTTTGGCCCAGCACTAGAACCGGAACCCAGCAAAGGGTTTTGGGCTTCGAGGCCCATTTCTGAGCCTTTTCCGACCCTACTTGGTGTCCTTGCTTTGGAGTTTATGGCTTGTCTCCGCGTCCCCGTCGAAGTTAGTCTATTGGATCGTTAATCAAGTGAGTTTACTCACTAATCTTCGCTTAGGGAATTAATTATGCTTAAGGGTTGATTAGTTTAAGTTAAGCATAGATTATGTGGTTAGTTAGAATAAATTAGCAATTTAATTAATTGTTATTGCATGTTAGTGGTTAAAGTAGCATAATTAGAGCCTAGATAAGCTCTAGTATTTATCTAGAGTGGTTTGGAATTTTTCTGGGCCGTTTCGGAATTTAATTAGGCTTTTCGGCCTAAGTTGCTATTTTTGGTATTTATTAGTAATCATTTAATTAATTTTCGAAATTATTTAATTAATTATTATTTTTCGAAAATTAGATCGTGATAGTCGATGACCAGAATTTTATGTTAATCACAATGGTATGGTTGATTTATTCAATTGAGTGTCGGATTGTGCTAATTGATTGTGATTTGCAATTTTTGGTATTTATCCCAAAATTTATTTAATTTCGGTAATTAATTAGAAAATAATGGGCGTTGGTTTACAACACCAAAAATGTATTTGTGGACTATTGAAATTAATGAGATTTTAAAAATGAAAAATATTGTACTTTGGCTAAGGCCAACTGTGTACCTACACACGATTATTTTTATTTGGTATGATAAAATGGTGAAATTGTCGATTGGTCAGGATGGTATACTATATCAGCCTACGGAGCTATGATATATCAGCGTAGAGTGAGTAGTATGCCGATATACTATATCTGTCTATGGGCTTTGATATGTTAGCTTAGCGCGAGTAGTATACCTTAGCAGCTTCTAGTGAGCATTGTTGAGTATACTATATTAGTTTGAGGGCCTCGATATATCAGCTTAGCATGAGAAGTGTACTGTTTATCAGCTTAGAGTGAGCTATACTATCTATATTCAGTTTAGAGTGAGCAATCCTTGATATGATTGAACTTTATAGATAGTATTGATTGAGATAACCGGGAGATGATCTTGATGACATGAAATCAACTAAGTCGATTGATCGATGGTTCAATCTGATTGGATGAATTGATTGGTTGAGATGATTGACTGAGTGGTTAAATTGTACTAACTTGCAAGAAGGGATTGAGACCAAGGTAAGTCCTCTGACTTGTGCTTGCACTTAGGCAGCTCTAGGGATGTATTTTCTTCCTAGTCGGGACTTAGGGGGTGAACTTGTTGAGACATCATCTCACCCCATTGTGGATAACATTTTCAAGTCCTTAGATGGCAGCTCCTCCTAAGCATTTTGGATAGCCGAAGAAGGTCATTGAGCAGAAGTGTTTCATTCCTCTTCATGGAGACCTAAGGGGATGGGTATATGAGTTTGTGAGGTTCGTGGTCTGGGTTGATGCAAGTCTACACCACAAGGTACCCCATCAATACATATCATGTATCATCAGGAGAAGAATGAATAGAGAGAGGGGCCCATACCGGAGTCTGAGGTTCCTTTGTATGTGTTGGAGGTAGCCCTTGGGAAAGGCACGGCCGATCAACCAGGTGGTTCAGTGGTGGACCCATGTTTGTCAAAGCCAGGGATCTCGGAGTACTCAGTTGAAGACTCGACTGATTAGAGGATTTGTAGCCTCTACCCCCACCCCCTTTTTGAAGACCTTGTTCATAGATTGGTTGGTTTTGTAAACGACTTGTTATGATATGTATATATAAGTGTGGTTTGGTTTTCAAAAATTTGTGGCTCTACTTTTCTATCCCATCCTATTGTTGTCTGGGGATTTTATTATTCGCTTCCGCATGTGTATTAAAAAGAATGGGTCAGCGATGCGTCCTAAGACGTCACTACTAGATCAACCACAGAGGGATGGGCACGCACTCAGAGGATTGGGGCGTGACAGATAAAGCTTATGTGGTGGATGTTGACACATTGGCAGATATTATTGGAGTGGAAATGAGTGGTTTTTAACCAATAAATGTCTCTTTTGGTCAAGCAATGAGATATCTTATCAAGGACAGAGTACTTGAAGGAGGCATCACTTATTCTAGACTGTCAGCCTCAAATGTTCTATTGCACAAAGTTGTCATTAATTGCATCAGACCAAAGGCTGCATCAAAAACATATATTTCCAAATTTGAAGCAAGGCTCATGTTTGCTATTTGCAATGGGATGAGATTTTCACTCCCTCATACTATCCTCATGCACATGTATAGGACAGTTATGAAGGATAAAAAGGATAGTTGCCCTGTTCTGCACTTGTTACAAAGTTGTTTAGACATTTTTAGATTGAGTTTCCCATCTCTCTTTGCTCTCAAACAGTTGCTCCTATGGTTATAGGACTGAAAATGATTTCAAAGATGAGGTTATAGGATGAATAAGGCTATTGAGCACTTGAAGGAGTCCTCAAGCAAAACCAAAGAAGATTCTGCTGGAAGGAAAAGGAAAGGCAAGGAAGTTGTGAAAGAACTTGTAAAGAAGAGAAGATCTCTCATCCTATAGGACAAAGAGGATGATGATGATCTTACAATTTCTGCCATTGCCTTGAAGAATCTTCAAGGTTTTGTTGGTTCAGAGAAACCAATTGAAAGAGGTAGAGAAGAAATAGAGCCAGAAGAAGAGGAAGAACCAGAGAAGGAAGAAGCAGCAAGAGAAGAAGAAGGAAGAGATGAATAAGAAAATGGTCATGAGGATGGCTCTTATGAGATGACAATTGCCATATCTTTATCTGAAGATTCTAAAGCAACTCGGAGTGGTCAAATTGGAGTATGTATAGAAGAAGAACATCACTCTTGTCTTGAATATGAGAAGACTCAAGAGAAGGAATCCCTTCTCCACATGTAGGCACAAAAACAAGGGGGAGTTGTTGAGAAAACAGGGACTTCTTCTCCTCCTTTTGCGAGTGATGGTATCGGTCGATCTCCTGCACACCCAGAAGATGTCTATGCTTCTCAATTTTCTGAAGCAGACATTGAAGAATCTACACCGAGTCATGGAACTAGACAAGTTGATGTTCGCTCGTTTCTAAATTCTCCACAAACTCAATTCGTTGAAACTAGTGCGCAAACAGAACCAAATGCTGATTATCCAAGGATGATCGAGCTTCTTTGGGAAGTAAAGGCTCAGCAATATGCTATGGAGATTGATATTCAGAAACTTCATACTATGTTGAGATCCTCTTCTGACTTTCACACTGAAAAGGTATAGTCCTTAGATATTCAGGTACAGACTTTGAATTAGCAAGTATCTTAGACTGTTGCCAAGAATGATCAGACTCTTTAGACTCTCAAGACTATTCAAACTCAAGTCGAGAATGTTCATCTATAGTGCCAGAAGGTTGAAGAGGCAGTGCGGTCCATGGGAAATTTCGAACTCGTTAAATTCCAAGACAATCTTGATCCCATTTCTCTCATCTCTATTTTGACTTTCTCCACTTTTTGCTGTTGACAAAAATGGGGAGAATTTGCAAATTTTGCAGTTTTGAACTTATTTTTGAATTTTTAACTTTTTGCAAATTTGATTTAAGTTTGTTTTGAATACTTATTCTGCAGCAATCCTTGCAGTAGTGATTTTTATGGATGTGGATGTTTAGATCTTGATGTGTTTAATTTTTTCAAAATTAACATGTTTTCTATAGTTACAGAATCGGTGTTATCCAAATCCTTAACTAACTTTTTTTTATAAGATTTCATGTACTGCTAAGAGTTGTTTTGCAGGTTATAAATCTTTAAATCTGTAGGGAAGTTTTGTCATTATCAAAAATGGGGAGATTGTTGGAGAAAACTCCTTTAATGTTTTGAAGTTGACAAAACTTATCCATTCCAAACTTTTATGTCAAAGTCTGAAGACTCATAGACTTTGTGTCAAAGTCTGAAGACTCATAGACTTTGTGTCAAAGTTTGCTCACTCTGACAAATTCCAAACTGAACAAAAGTTAAGGATGAAGACTTTTCTAGATAAGGGATTATCTTTCTTTCTTCAAGGGTTCGGTTCATATGGATTATAAATGGTTTTCTGGTTGGAAATATCACCTATAAGATTGAATATCTTTATTGAAATCAATTGGATACATCAAATTTTTTTGGAACGCAAGTAATTTTGGAAAGAATCTACTTATGGAATCAAAGATCTTGATTGTATGGGCGAATATGATTGACGGATTTTCATCACAATCTTCAAATGGCTCGAGATCTTCTTGATTGATTCTGTTCAATGGGTTGATTGGAAGAATTCATTTGGAAAGTGCCAACGGTCGAGAAGGCATGAAGGAGTATTTAAGGAGGACTCTCTAGTTGTTCGATAGAGTGTGTAAAAGAGAAATTCCAAAGTCTGAAGCTTCCCATCTCCTTGTTACTTCTTACACTGAGCTCGAAGTTGTACTCAAAAGAGAGAGAATTATAGTGTGACTTCGTGAGAAAGCAGTAGAGACTCTTCATTGAGAAATCGAGATCGCAAGATTGTAAATTCTCTTTTGATTCATAGATGAATCAAGACAGTAGGCTGTCAGCATGGGAGAGTGGATGTAGGGTTGATCTAACTCAAACCACTATAAATTTTGTGTTCATATTCTATTCCCTAAACTTCTTTATTTTGTTCATAGTTCTATTTAATTGCTAAAGTCTGAACCTGCTCAAAGTCTATTGTTCTTCAGACTCAGTTTCAAAAGTAAAATATTTTCACTGTTCTTTGCTAAAATTATTTTCACACCTATTCACTTCCTTCTAGATGTTTATACGAGCACTTACACGGCCGACCAACCCTCCTTTATTCTCTCTCTCATTTTCTTCTCCCTTTCCCTTCTCTTGGCACCACCATTGCCGTTGTCCGCCACCATTCCTCATGCTACCCGTGTCGCCATTGTCCGTCGTTCATCCGTGCATGCTTTGTTGTTTGTAAGTTGCCACCACCACCATTGTTGTTCACCACCCACCGAGCCAAGCCCAAGCCACACCTCAAGCTTTGCCAGGGCCACTACTATTGGTGCCATTGTTCGAATGGTGAGTATCACACTCTTATTGCCGTTGCACCGCTGTCACCGTTAGCTTGTCGTAGACATTAAATGGTGAGTTAACTTCCTAATCTTCGATTAGGGTATTAATTATGTTTAAGGGGTAGTTTAGATTAAGGTTAATTGTAGTTAGTCTTAACTAATGTCAGTTTAGTTGATATGTTATTGTGACAAGTGATAAGTAGAATTGATAGGTTATTGCAATAAGAGATAAGTAGAGTTGATAAGTTATCGGCAATCGGATAATAAGCTATCACCAAAGGGGTGATAAACTATCGATAATTAGGTGATAAGCTATCGATAATTAGGTGATAAAATTGATAAACTATCACCAAATGGGTGTAAGCTATCAACAGAGGGGTGATAAGCTATCAAAAATAGGCAATAAGTTATCATAAATAGAAGATAAGCTATCAAGGATTGAGTGATAAGCTTTCGGTTTAATTTTGATAAGTTATTGCATTATGGTGATAAGTAGTGCTTATATGCCTTTTAGAAGATGTAGCTACTAGCAATTGCTTCGTATAACGCCAAGAAATAACGATGCCATTATAACAAGATAAATAACCGGTTTAAGAGCGAGCCTTTTGTGGATCAGATCTATATCCTGCATCAACATATCCAAGTAAACCAGAGGTAGTAAAATCATTGGAATAATATAATCCTAAATCTATGGTTCCTCGGAGATAATGAAAAATATGTGCAACTCCATTTTAGTGTCTCTAAGTTAGCTTAGAACTAAAACGTGCCAATAAAGTTACCAAAAAAACGATATCTAGTCTAGTACATTGTGCCAAGTACATCAAAGCCTTAATTGCATTGAGACATGCTACTTCATGACCAAGTATCTCTTAATCAGATTCTCTAGGACGAAATAGATCCTTTGGGGATCTAGAGACCTTACAACCATAGGGTGTTCAATGGGTGAGCCCTGTCCATATTGAAGCATTTAAGTAATCTTTCAATGTGTGTTGATTAATGGACGATTATTCCATTTGCTTGATGCTTAAGCTCTAGACCAAGATAAAGTTTGGTTTTATCTAAATCTTTAACTTCAAACTATATTTTCAAATACTTGGCAGTTTTAGTTAACTCTTATGGAGTTCCAATTAAATTTATATCATCAACATAAACTATTATAATAGCAACTCCGGTTTCTAATTTCTTAATAAACACGCATGGACAGATAAGATCATTCTTGTACCTTTCCTTAATTAGGTACTCACTTAAGCGTTGATACCATATACGATTAGATTGCTTTAACTTTTACACAAATCTTTGCAATTTTATTGAGAATAAGTTACAGGGAGTGCATGCACCAGGCATTTTGAATCCTTCGAGAATTTTCATATAAATATCAAAGTCTAATAAACCATATAAATATGCCATCACAACATCCATAAGACACATTTCCAATCTTTCAGAGAGTACAAGGCTAATGAAAAAATAAAACGTAATCATATCCATCACAAGTGAATATGTCTCATCATAATCAATCCCAAGTATCTAGGAGAATCCTTGGGCAATGAGTCGGGATTTATACTTGTCAACTTCATTTTTCTCATTTCATTTCCGGACAAATACCCATTTATAACCAATGGGTTTTACATTATCAGGGTTTCGAGTTACGGGTTCAAAAACTTCTCATTTAGCTAGGGAAGCTAATTCAGCCTTAATTGCTTCCTCTTGCTTTGACCAATCTTACCTTTGACGGCATTTAATAATGTATTGCGCTCACAATCATCATCCATAATTTTATGAGCAACCGAAAATGTAAAAACATCATCAATGATGATTTCATTTCGATCCCAAATCTCATTATAATATGTAATGGAATTCTTAGTATTTCCAAGGTTGGTGTTCTTTTCATGGATTTGTGCCTCTTCTTGGGTAATAATCTCTTTGAGAACAAGCACAATAGGAGGCTCTTCTAGAGTGGATTCTGATTTTTCCCATTCGTTTTCGAGGAACAATGTCTTTTGATCCTATTAGTCTACCACGCTTCAAATGTGGGGGATTTTGATCCATTTTAGCCTGTTTTTCAGGAACAGCTATCCTAGCTGAAGCATTTGTAGTTGCAATATAAGACTTTGTTACTTTAGTAATATCATTCAATTTGTTAGGAAGTCTATTGGCCATAACCTATAAATGGATTACGCATTACACCTCGTTTTTGCACTCAAGAGTTTTGGGTCTAATTGAGATAAAATTTTCTCATTCAAGAGAAAACCTTAACTAGTTTCTTCTTTGCAGTCATGGAAGTAGTAGGTGTCCCAATTGATGGAAACATAGTCTCATCGAAATGACAATTTGCGAATCTAGCAGTAAAAAGATCACCAGTAGTTAGTTCTAAGAACCTAATGATGGACAATCAATTAAACTCAATATAAATGCCCAAATGGTGTTGGGGACCCATTTTCGTCCTTTTTAGCGATGCTATTGGCACCTATACTACACAATCAAATTAGAGAATATGTTTGAAGAAAAGCAACTAGAAAAGAAATTATTAGAATCATAAAATTCAAAGTCTAAGTTGTCATCCACCAGTTTGATGCCTCATCAAAGTAATTAAAGGTCCTCCAAGAAATAAGAGACATCCATGGATGCATTTGCTACTTTAGGAGCAAGAGGAGTTCCACCAACAGAGATATTATTGGCCTTAACGGTGGTTATGGAAGTGGGATTGATTTCAACGCCGTGAAATTCACCACACTTGCTCTTAATTTTTAAAGATGCCTGGTATAGATCAACAAAGTGCTTTGGCGTACAACAAGTACAGGACCAATGCTCAGTCATGCCACAGTGATGGCAAAAACTTTCATTCTTTAGCTTCTTTTCATTGTCATGATTCAGGCCAAAGTTAGATTTTCTAGGGTGGTTAAATTTCCTAGCATCCCTTCTAGGATTATTTTCTTGCCTACGCTTATAGCCCTTAAAATGTCTAGTATTTTTCTCAAAATTAGCATGTGCTTCAAGCAATGCTTTTGAGCCAGCAGGTCTAAGATCAAGATTTTTGAGTAGTAATTCATTAGTTTGCTTAGCAGTGAGGAGCATATAAATTAATTCAGAGTATGTGGCAAATTGACGTTGTCGGTATTGCAATTGCAAATACAATATTTGAAGCATGGAAGGTGGAGAAAGTTTTCTCTAATAGTTCCACATTAGTGAGCTTGATACTGCATAACTCAAGCCAAGAAACAATATCAAATAAAGTGGAGTTATAGTCATAGATTGATTTAAAATCTTATAGTTTGAGATTTTGCTAGTCATTTTCCACATGGTCTAAGGGCCTTAAACAGATAAATATTGAGCCTGGAGGCTCTCATCTAAATGACAACGAATAAAAATCAGTGCATTTGCTTTATCTTTCACATTTGAGGTTTAGTCTTTTGTAATTACATTAGCGAGACCTTGCCCTTGGAGATGCATTTCCATGTCAAGGCACTAGGATAGATCATTATTTCCACTTACTTCCAAGATGTGGAATTTGGGCTTTTCAATATTTGTCATAATTCTTACAAAAATGAATCTTTAAATTAATTAGAAAAATTTCCAAATATCCACCGCTACTTCAGAAGTAGAAGGATAGTTTTAGATTTGAAATTGATTTCAGGCCAAGAAAAAGAAAAATGAAGAATTGATAGGAGACGATGAAGTATAAGTTGATTAATGAAAACAAAGAGAACATATATCTTGCAAATATTGTTTATTCAGATGGTAGATCTTTGTACTCAAATGTGTTGTAAAATATTATGTTGCAAATATATAATATAGAGAATAGAGAGAGATTAAGTAGAGAAAGCAAATAAACATCAAAAATAGTAGAAAAAGCTAAACACCAAAGATTGTAGAGAAAACCAGAGTATAAATTTTTATTTTCACTATTTTATTTTCCTTTTATTTACTCTATCACAATCATGACAAAACTAAGCTCCTATTTATAAGAAAACAATGATGCACTTATCATTAATGCCAATATATTGAATAATATATATATTATGTAGGGAGATGAGCATTCATTGGATAGGGAGATGTTCTTAGAATGTAGGATACAAATATATCATAATAAGTACATTAAATAAGATGAATATAATGAATATTCATTCATATATTTTATAACAAAACATATGTTTATTGTCGGATACAAATGATAAATTTTTTGATTTGAACGCCCGAAGTCCGATGCCACTTTCGTTAGTGAGAGACATCACTTTGGACGTTTGTATTGCATGACTCACGAGGTGTGATTGAAAGACAGACAACTTCACGGCAGCTACAACTTTCAATTTATAGTCAATAAAGTTGATGGCTTTGGAAAAAATGAGATGAAGGACAATTATGGAGGTGCATCGTTTCATATGGCCAATTTGTTTCGAGTTTCTTCTTAGTGCTTTTGAACTTTGAGAGAAAAATCTAATTTTCAAATGTTGAAATCATTTATAATTATTCTATAGCTATATCTATGGTTAAACATATTATCAATATAAAATCATAAATTTATATAAATACATAAGGGATAAGTGCATTGGAAGTCCTAAAATTTGTCATGAAAATGCAATTAAGTCCTAAAACTTTTAAAAAGTGCAATTCAATCCTAAAACTTGTCACAAAGTGCAATTAAGTCACAAAACTTTCAAGAAAAGTAATCAAGTCCTAAAACTTATCAAAGTGGTTCAATCTAAGTCATTCCATTGAGTGCATTTTTTGAAAGTTTTAGGACTTGATTGCACTTTTGAGACAAGTTTTAGGATTTTATTGAGAATTTTGAAAGTTTTAGGACTTGATTGAACTTTCATGATAAGTTTTAGGACTAAATTGCACTTTTTGAAAGTTTTATGATACAATTGCATTTTCATGATAAGTTTTAGGACTTCTAATACACTTATCCCAATACATAATAACAAAATATTCCCAATGAATACTCACTCTCATTATGACACAAGGGACCCTAAATAATTTGAAATTTTTTCAAATATCCACTACTACTTTAGGAGTAGAAGGATAGTTTTAGATTTGAAATTGATTTCAGGCCAAGAAAAAGAAAATTGAAGAATTGATAGGAGAAGATGAAGTATAGGTTGATTAATGAAAACAAATAGAACATATTTCTTGCGAAAATTGTTTCTTCAGATGGTAGATCTCTGTACTCATACGTGTTGTAAAATATTGTGTTACAAGTATATAAGAGAGAGAATAGAGAGATATTAAGTAGAGAAAGCAAATAAACTAAACACTAGTAAAGAAAGCCAAACACCAAAGATTGTAGAGAAAACTAGAGTATAAATTTTTATTTTCTCTATTTTATTCTCCTTTTATTCACTCTATCACAATCATGACAAAACTAAGCTCTTATTTATAAGAAAACAATGATGCACTTATCATTAATGTCAATATATTGAATAATACATATATTATGTAGGTAGATGAGCATTCATTGGATAGAGAGATGTACTTAGAATGTAAGATGCAATTATATCGTAATAAGTACATTAAATAAGATGAATATAATGAATATTCATTCATATATTTTATAAAAAAACATATGTTTATTGTAAGATACCAAGGATAAAATTTTTGATTTGAAGGCCCGAAGTCCGATGCCACTTTCGTTAGTGAGAGACATCATTTTGGACGTTTGTATTGCATGACTCACGGGATGTGATTGAAAGACAAACAACTTCATGACAGCTGCAACTTTTACTTTATAGTCAATAAAGTTGATGGCTTTGGAAAAAATGAGATGAAGGACAATTATGGAGGTGCATCTTTTCATACAGCCAATTTGTTTCGAGTTTCTTCTTTGTGCTTTTGAACTTTGAGAGAAAAATATGATTCTCAAACATTGAAATCATTTATAATTATTCTATAGCTATAGTTAAACATATTATCTAGATAAAATCATAAATTTATATAAATACATAAGAGAAAAGTGCATTGGAAGTCTTAAAATTTGTCATGAAAATGCAATTAAGTCTTAAAACTTTTAAAAAGTGTAATTAAGTCCTAAAACTTGTTACAAAGTACAATTATGTCCTAAAACTTTCAAAAAGTGCAATTAAGTCCTAAAATTTATCAAAGTGGTTCAATCTAAGTCTTTCCATTCAGTGCATTTTTGAAAGTTTTAGGACTCGATTGCACTTTTGAGACAAGTTTTAGGACTTTATTGAACATTTTGAAAGTTTTAGGACTTGATTAAACTTTCGTGATACATTTTAGGACTTAATTGCACTTTTTGAATGTTTTAGGACTCAATTGCATTTTCATGATAAGTTTTAGGACTTCTAATACACTTATCCTAATACATAATAACAAAATATTCCCAATGAATACCCCCTCTTATTATGACACAAGGACCCTGAATAATTAGAAAATTTTCCAAATATCCACCGCTACTTCAAGAGTAGAAGGATAGTTTTAGATTTGAAATTGATTTCAGGCCAAGAAAAATAAAAATGAAAAATTCATAGGAGAAGATGAAGTATAAGTTGATTAATGAAAACAAAGAGAACATATATCTTGCAAAAATTGTTTATTCAGATGGTAGATCTTTGTACTCATACGTGTTGTAAAATATTGTGTTACAAATATATAATAGAGAGAATAGAAAGAGATTAAGTGGAGAAAGCAAATAAATACCAAAGATAGTAGAGAAAGCCAAACACCAAAGATTGTAGAGAAAACCAAAGTATAAATTTTTATTTTCACTATTTTATTTTCCTTTTATTCACTCTATCACAATCATGACAAAACTAAGCTCCTATTTATAAGAAAACAATGATGCACTTATCATTAATGTCAATATATTGAATAATACATATATTATGTAGGGAGATGAGCATTCATTGGATAGGGATATGTACTTAGAATGTAGGATACAAATATATCATAATAAGTACATTAAATAAGATGAATATAATGAATATCCATTCATATATTTTATAACAAAACATATGTTTATTATAAGTTACAAAGGATAAAATTTTTGATTTGAAGGCCCGAAGTTCGATGCCACTTTCGTTAGTGAGAGACATCATTTTGGACGTTTGTATTGCATGACTCACGGGATGTGATTGAAAGACTGACAACTTCACGAGAGCTGCAATTTTCACTTTATAGTCAATAAAGTTGATGGCTTTGTAAGAAATGAGATGAAGGACAATTATGGAGGTGCATCTTTTCATACGGCCAATTTGTTTTCGAGTTTCTTCTTAGTGCTTTTGAACTTTAAGATAAAAATCTGATTTTCAAACGTTGAAATCATTTATAATTATTCTATAGCTATATCTATGGTTAAACATATTATCAATATAAAATCTTAAATTTATATAAATACATAATGGATAAGTGCATTGGAAGTCCTAAAATTTGTCATGAAAATGCAATTAAGTCCTAAAACTTTTAAAAAGTGCAATTAAGTCCTAAAACTTGTCATGAAGTACAATTATGTGCTAACACTTTCAAAAATGCAATAAAATCATAAAACTTATCAAAGTAGTTCAATTTAAGTCCTTCCATTGATTGCATTTTTGAAAGTTTTAGGACTCGATTGTACTTTTGAGACAAGTTTTAGGATTTTATTAGACATTTTGAAAGTATTAGGATTTGATTGAACTTTCGTGATAAGTTTTAGGAGTTAATTGCACTTTTTGAAAGTTTTAGGACTCAATTGCATTTTCAGGATAAGTTTTAGGACTTCTAATACACTTATCCCAATACATAATAACAAAATATTCCCAATGAATACCCCCTATCATTATGACAAAAGGGACCTTGAATAATTAGAAAATTTTCCTTCATACTACTCATATTGGATTTGGTGCATTCACAACAAATAAATGCTCCTCCTTAATACTAACTAAGCATACACTCACTACTCACTATGAAATATTCATTTTAATCTATTTGCCTTAAATGTTGAAATATATCTCGAGCGATCAAAGCAGACCGGATGAGAATGAGGACACTCGACTACTACTCAAGAGAGATGAGAGGAAATGCCAGGATGGCCTATCCATGGCAATGATGCCATCCCATCATGGGGTTGCTTTGAGCGTGGAAGAAAAGAGACAGACGACGATGGTCTTGACCATAAGTGACGACTCTCCTCAGCCGAAGAAAGAAAAATAGAGATTGATGATGGCCACCACTGAAAAGGGACACAAGGGAAAGGAAAACGACGAAGAAAGTTGCAATAATGGCGTCTTTAAACTATGGCCACTCTTAGACGCAAAAAAAAAAAAAAAAAGCCATGGCCACTCATTGTTTTCTTTCTTCTTCTTTATTTGCTTCTAGTGAAAATAGAGCTTCTAACGAGAGCTCCGAGACTGCGCAGAGGAGATTGAACGAGCCCTCTTAAAGGATTCAGAATGGTTGTCTTTGTGAAATTACACAAAATGAAGCCGGTTAAATCTTGTATTGATGTCCATATCACTCTTATATTAGATTAGAAAATTATTTCGGGAGAAACCGTGAGGGTTAAATCCCGAATTATTAGTCATATTTGAGGGATTAAAAATACCAAGAGTATTTGAGTAACTCGAGTATAATTGTAATCTCCATTGTATTGTAATTTAATCTATAATGGAATTATGTGCTCATTTCCCCGTGGACATAGGTCACATGACTGAATCATGTAAATTTGTTGTCAAATTCATTTTCCTTTTTTTTATATTTTATTCAATCACTTGTTTTATTTACAACAATAAATATGGTTTGAAGAAAAGAAAGAACTTTAGCCGTATCAGGGAAATAAATTAATACAAAGCCTTGTTGTTAAGTTTTGGGACAGGACCCCTTGAGCTTTTAATAGAAACTCAATGTAGAATCTCCAAAATAAATAATGGCTCAAAACAGGAAAGTAAATAAACGATACTTCATGAATATCTACTATATAAACTACTTTCCTCAATGAACTATTGCATCATGAAGTAAAATCTATTTAATGCAATCTAAAGTGCAATGCGATGTTAACAAAACAAATTATATTTATGAATATGCATGATTTCTAAAACACATTCCTAGATGTGTATATACATATATATTTATGAAAATGCAATTCATCTTTCTATTTGTTTTTTGTTTCTCGCATTTCCCCCTTCTTTATGTATATTTTATAGTGAAACAAAATTAAACTAAAAAATAAATAAGTGTTGAAATAAATATGAACTAAAACTTATATGCCAAAATAATATGTAATGTGAACCCAGATTTTCTTGAAAATTTGCACTACGTTCCCTTGGAATTTCAACCTTAAACTTCTTGTGAGAACGAGTTAGTAAACACAAGAAAATAAAGAAAACTAAAGCGATATAATGCTATGAATTAAAGAGCGAAACTAATCCACACTATGCAAATTGAACGGCGGATGAATACATCTATACTAATTGCTAAAATTAAATATTAATTAAGAATCAAAAAAATTATTTCACTGGTACCAGTCTGAACTGAATTAAGATTGGTGTGCAAATCGAAGTACATCATCCAGATCTTTTAACTATTTCCATGTTTATGCTTACTGAAACACAAGGAACAATCAACGTGAACTACCACAAAAAGCCACCCACGCGTTTGATTTTATATCCCTTCTTCTTTCTCTTCACCCGTGCGGCAGAATTCCTTTTCACTTATGCTGGCGGGCTGACCATGAAAGGGGACCAGGTTGGTGCGGGCTTGGACACAGAAGTTCAAATGAATATATGGCTCATTTTGCATGCCAGGTCGATTAGAATTCAGTTCACAACGGGGCTAATTTACTTGAAATTCATAGCCAGGTCTTATGTCTTCTCCGGTGCAAATATGTTATTTCTAACAAAATATTGGAATATCTAAAAGTAGTAAATGTAGATGCAGAAAATGTGCAACATTAAAAATTTAGGTGTCAACATTCTACACTCATAGCAATTGATAAATTCATACAAAATGAAAATCAAGCTTTTAAATAGGCCATTTTCATGTATAAATGGTAAAAGTAATTAGCAATATCAATAATTTATTAAATGTGGTTTTGCGGCTGGATTTGGTTTGGTTTCGAAGAAGTTGAAACCAAACCAAACCAGAAAAAATGGTTTGTTCCATGGGAGAGATGGACATAGTTAGAGGTGCCGTCATGCTCGAAGTGAAGGTGTTCCGGTCGCCACCAACGTCGTGGGGCTCGGAAGGTAAGGCTACATCGATCAGGATGGATGGTGTTGGCGATGCCAGCGACGCGGGGCTTGATGCTGCTGGCAATGCTCGGGGGTTGTAGTTGGATCATGGAGATGGTCATCTTGCTCCTCGTGGTGTTTCTTGCAAAAAAGAAAAAAAAATCAAGAAAAAGAGAAGAAAATCCAACGGTTCAAAAAAAAAAAAAGATCAAGGTGATAGTACCCAGGTATTACTTCACGCCCACTGTCCCCATCTTTCGTATCCTTCAAGTGTCCGGCTACATTCACTCAAGCACGAATTTTTCCATGGGTGTGAAAAATTAAGTCAATCACATGTTAGATGGAAAATTTATAATCAGTCCAAATTTTGGAAAATATTATTTTTAATTTATTTTAAAAATGAAAGAATGATGACGTCTGCCCGCCGCTGCTGCAGCTCTCCACGTGTTGGTTCCAGCGTCAGCTCGATGATGGAACAGCTACAAACCCACACGTGAGCCCAAGCCACAGCGGGCCAGTCACACAGGCCCAGGGTACCTGGGTCGCATGTCTTAGCACATGACTAGGCCCAAATGGCACAGGACAGCTTGCGGGCCAAAGCCGTCCCGACACCCGTTTCTTTTGGAGCCCAGTTCCGCACCAATAAAACCTTGTCCATCGTTTTTAGGCCTTTCACCACATTTGCCTCATACTATGCATCATTTCCCTAATGATGTGCATCGTGCCTCTTTGTTTTCAAAATTTTCCTACTTGATTTGTTCATTTTGACAGAGGTAATTCATCTCAAAATTCTCTCTTTCAATTTACTCTCAAATTCTAATAACTAACTCAATCTCGTTTTTTCTTAAGGAAATTCCTGTGAAGGTCAAGCTTGCAGAAGTCGCTGACTCTAGGTGGGTATGAAAAAAATTTGTTCAGATAATAAGTACTCTAAACCCCTTTATATAAATTGATATCATTATGTTGTTGGTTAGGCTTGAATTAATATATAAATTAGCTGTTATTCTAGTGGTTTAAAATTAGGCTTTTCATGAATAAATAAATTATCGTAATGCCTAAATTGCTCTTTGAAGGAACGTAAAAACGTTATTTTGCAGCTAATATTCCACTTCAATGAAAAAAATATTTCACAGTTTCTTTACGTAGTTATTTTGTTTGTTAAAATATTTGCATTGGAATATCGATTGCATGAAACCAACCCATAGATTGAAATGCCACGAGACTCGGTCCGGGCAATCTTGAAGGTTGGGGACTGAGGTCCCCCGGTTTGCGAACCAAGGCCCCACAGACATCATGATTTTCTATTATACTTTAAAAAAAATTATAGTTATTCTCCCTAAAAACATTTTTAGCTCTCAAGATCCATATTATCTATGATAAAAAGATCATAGTCATTAGCCAGGACATTAAATAACAAAGGAATTTCCTTGATTACATCTCTGGAAAAATCATAAGCAACGGTAATGTTCGTAATTATTCAAGTATTGTATTTAAAGGACGTGATTGGAAAATGCGGTACCAAAAGAGCATTGTGGGGAGTCTAACCCCTTCCCACGCATAAGCGAACCCCAAAATGACTGCAAGTTTCTTTGGTTTTTGCAAATGACCAATGCTTTCACATTTGTTTACAATCAACCAAATTCCTTAAAATAAGTGGTGGCGACTCCATCTCCTATTTTAAACAAAACCTTGGAGTTGTCCCAAATTTCAAAAACCCCTTTACAACCACCTAGCTGCTGCTCTTGCCAAACAAAACCTTGGATCCCAAGAGCATTGGCAAGGCGCGACATGACCTATGTGACGACCAGAACTAGAGTTGTGACATCCCAGAAGCGTCCCATAAATGCAAGTGGAAAAATATATGGATTATCACCTTGATAGAACCTGTTGATTTCAATTATCGGATTATAACATCCATTTTTAATTGGTTAACATGTATAACATGGACATTTTAGGATCTAAAGCTTTATATCTCAAGGTCAGCCTATAACCGTCCTATCACTTGGTATTAGAGAATCCAACTGAGAACATATATAAGGATCATGAGAAGCTTCATTAAATTTCCTTTTAAAAACCATTCGGGCTTATTTACGTTAACCTGGATTACTTACAAGTTCTTCACCTATGTCCAACACATTTACATGTTCTTATTAAAAGTGTAAGTAAACAACCAGGGAAAATGGTGAGAGGGTTCATAACTTCACTACCCCCGCACTAGCCCTACATCTATCATAAAACAAAAGATGTCTTCTCCGGCTTTATCACAATCTGGGTGCATAAGCACTTCCCGCCCTTGCTCTAGGTCCTCCAGCACAGAATTGAAGAGGGCCAAACAGCTCCCCCTTGTGGTTTATAAACCACACAACGAACCTCATAGGAATCTAGTCTACCTTGCCATCGTCCATTCAAAGTGTAGCCTCATATTTCGTGTAGGCCAGCTCGATATCGGGATCATACATGTCGTGGAAAGACACATTGATATGCGCTATCACCCCATAACGAGCAATTGGTGGTACGTCCATACTAACGATCTAAAAAATAAAAAGGAATGAGCAATGCCTAGTAAAGAAATAATAAGACCCTAAACTACACAATCCACAGTTGCCAAAAAAACAAGAGAACACAACCAAATAGCTCAACATACTAAGGCAGAATTATCACGGGTATAACTAAATGAATACTTAAAAGTCACATGAATGATCACTCCATAACAAACATGCTAAATGCACATGTACACCTCATGCTCTTAATCTAAGTTAAGATGATATGCAACAACAGCAAGCGGACTCACACGCCAAGTGGAATTTAAATTATAGTGTGTATATCAAGTCCACCCTCGATCAGTTTACCCACCGGAACGCAAGCCTACCCGATCGAGTCACTTCCGGAATCCCACATCCGGGCTTCCACAATATTGCTATCATGGGCATCTCACTCTGAGGCATCCTAATATTACACAATTGAGGCATCCCTTCGCACAGGGGCATCTCACTCCGAGGCATCCCGGTATCCCATTCAACCAAGGCATCCAAGATCACACAACATAGGCATCCCACTTCCCGGGGCATCACTAGCATCTTAGTACCGATGGAAATCTCTTACTCATTTAAGTCACACATTTTACACATCAAACCTCTGAATTATATCAACTCACAGCATGCATGAGACCTTAATAATACACATGATCACTTCAAGCAAGACTCATGCTCACACAATATTTCATCCATGTCGCATTCATTGCACACACATGCCACAATTGGTAACCATACAATGACCACACTTCAATTATGGAAGAGGCATGCTCATGCACAAACTAACCATTATTATAAGACCATTAGACTACCTATATGTCATGAAAATTAGTTATAAGAGGCACATCATCTATTGCACAATCTCGGATCAAGGCATGATATAAGCTGACATGGGCAGTTTCAATCACAGAAGAAGAAAGTTCACCAAAAATTATTGAAATTCTATGAAATTTTAGTATGTTATAGAAGAGACATAGATTAAAATTTTTCATGCAGAAACCTAAGCCTATATCTCAATGCATAAAGAGGAGTAATTTGTTGTCTTTACTCCTAAAATTCTGCAGCAACTGCCAGATTAAGTTCCTACAGAAGAAGGATCATTTCACTGCCCAAATCTCGACCGTTTGTGGTCAAATTTTGATATGTTGTTCCTAAAGATGTTTCCTACAACTTTCATGAAGGGTTTAAGGTCCAATTCCAGCTAGAAAATTACATAAAATTCATAGAACTACCTAAGGTTCCGCTGTTTTCCGCAGATCAGCTTACTGTTTTAAGGGAGAATGATCTCGTCAACACGTTTTCACAAGAATCTCACTACAACTAGAGGCAAAACCTAAAATAGTTAGTACACTCTTAAGTAAACTAGTTCTTTCCTTTAACTACACCTTTAAAACCCCAAGCGACGCATAACTAGTAAGTTTTCCTTCTCTATTTTTCCCAACCAGAATATTCCGAACCACTATATGCATATACAGCTCAGCTAAAATATTTAGCTCATCTATAACTTCTCTTTTAGTACCACAACACCTCTCCAACAGCATCTAAAAGTGACCTCAGTAACTCTTCACCTACACACAGCAATCCACAGCTCAATCCAAGACAAGTATTCGCATCTCGACACCTTAACAACAACTTGTAACGCCTATCTTCACTCAGCAGTAGCCTTTCCACCAACTTGACCAAACTCAGCTCCCTCGCACTCAATTCTTTAACCATCCAAAGCCTTATCATGACATGTAAGGACACACAGCTTCAATTTAGTGCTCATTTAACCTATTTCAACGCAAAACATAATCATCACACCTAATCCTCCACCATTCAGCAAGTTCCGCAAGTTTCCTCGACAAATAGCAGATAATTTCCAGCTTAGGAACTCATCATTTCCTTACCGGTTACTTGGCTTCACTGGTGGCTTGATGCTCTCCAAAAATCTGCTTTCAAACTCATGCAAGAAGAAGCAAAAGTCACTGGAGCTACTAGGCTTCGCTTCTGCTCGAGCCACGAGAGAAAGGAGAAAGAGAGAGAGAGTTTTTGGTTCTGTTCTGGGGAGAGAGAGTGGCTTGAATTATGAGGAAGATGGCTGCAAGTGTGTGCAATTTTATTTTGTTTTCAATCCCAAGGAGAGAAGTAATCATTGTGTCTCCTCTGAAGTTTCGGGTTGGGGGAGGAAAACCGAAGGGAGGGAAGGGTGTCGTGGCTTCCATGCACGCCTCATTCTTCACGGTCGACGCTTGACGCTCGAAAACAATTAACTTCTAATCCGTGTCGTTAGCTGGTCTATTAGTTTCTAATGAGTTTTACTTAGTTTCGTTCAAAATCCACAAAATTTCAATTCCCTCGTAATTATACGAATCTATGAGTTTGCATGAATCGAAATGATGTGTTAACATCTTGGCACTAATCTATGAACAAGAATTTATCACGAGAAATTACTAAAGTTAGTGGTTGACAATAGCATTACAATCACTTATAAGTTTTAATAAAATTTCTAATTAAATCCTCATAACGGTAATCTATAAATTTAATCGAAAATTAAAGCGCTCGGGCCTAATTACCTGTCTCTAGCCCACCAGGCTCATCCCACGACATTTCACGGCCCATTATACTTAATTTACCATTCTAATGAACTTGACTTTTGGCCTCTCCAAGCCAAGCCCAAGTCCATATCCTATCCTTTGGCCGATCAAGCCCATACTCGATATCTTTGTGGCCCGTTAGCTACTTAAGCCCACACTTTCCTCATGGCCCATTAGGCGTGTCTTCTGGCCCGCTTTAAAAATAATCCAAGCCCTTAACGGTCCGATTACACTTAGAGGGTTGGTAAAATTTGGGATGTCACAACCTATATATAGACTTCAATGTGTTGATCAAGGTTGGAGGGCTTTATATCGCATCAAAGTGGTTGGCCGAGTTGATCAAAACTGTCTCAAAGTCTTTTTGTACTCCTTTACTTATTCTTTGGAAAAATATATGCCGTGATTCTGCTCATAATTCTATAAAAGAGTGCTGACATAATTATTGTACAAAGAACTTGAGTGTAGGTGAAGTTAATGTACCTGCAGAGTGAGCTACAGTTCCTATTGAAGAGGCAATTTCATTTGTAAATGCTTCTAAAGGCTTCAAGTATTGCATTAGGGGATTGTCATCTTGTTGTTAAATAGTAAAATCGTTCAAATAGTGATAAACTTATTGTATGACAGTTGACTTAGTCCTAAACTTTCAATATGGCAAATTTAGTCATCAACTTTATAACGCTTTTTCAATGTACGTCATCCTTCTAATTTTGTTCAAAAATTGTGATGTGTTAGTCCAATCTGTGGCACCCGAGAATTTCGTAAACCGTGAATGTACGACTGTGGCACCCCAAACCACCTTAGGTCGCCACAGGCACCTAATGCTATACCTAATGGAACACTAGTTACATTTCTTAGAAGAAGCGTCGTAAATCATAGATATTTTTTTTTTTTGAAAACAGTCCCAGCGCAACTCATTAGCGGAAGCAAAATATAATATCTCAATCTCTCCCTCCAACAACCATGATACAATTGCACACCACTAAACATCATAGAAAAGATAAAGCCATGACGCTTTTATTTATATATTTTCCATGTTGGGCTTCCTTGGGTCGGTACATCAAAAGAAAGGCCAGGACATGTAACCACACTCGGCCATAAACCTAAAAAGAAACACACGACCCACTACGTCTATCGTGCAAGATCCCCCATCTACTAGTGTCGGCTAGTCATCCCAAAAAGTTTCAGCTCCTACTTCTCACGCATGGGCCCTCACACCCATCCCGGTGCATCAGGCGGTGGGGGCGGCAACATCCCACGCATCACTCCATCTCGACGAACATGGACGGATATGAACTCCTGAATGACAGGGCCCTCAGCCAGGCCCACGTCATACATCACTAAGGCGTGAACTCGAATAAATGTCAGTCTAGGAATGGTGGGACAGTCGATCTCCACACACTCGACCTCTACATCGGAAGGAAGGCCGTAAAATACGTCCCGCGTGACAGTAGGGAGCAGCATCCTGCTAATTTGAAATGTTGGTCCCCGAAGGAGTGAGTACAACCACTCAGCAGATAAAGGACCAATAAACCACTCAATGCATCATGCCACACAATCATCACAATCATAGCATCACATGTCATTAAAGCATCAATGGACAACTTACCTTAGTATCATGCACATGTCATCGTACCTCATGTACATATATCATCATATAGTCATCATCATCATCATATCATACACTTACCATCATCATGTCACATGTATCATCATCATTACCATGCATCCATGCTCTCATCATCATCATATCACATGTACCATCATCATTACCATGCATCCATGCATGTAACATCATCATCATATCACATGTACCATCATCATTACCATGCATCCATGCATGTAACATCATCATCATATCACATGTACCATCATCATTGCCATGCATCCATGCATGTAACATCATCATCATGTCATGCATATATCATCATGCATAATTCAATTTCAATTTCATTTTGAACTGCCACATTTCTCTTTCCCGAGACCAATGTTTGCATCCCACATGTATCCAAGATACAATCAGACATTCGGCTCCCCCACTCTCCGGGCATCTCGTACCCCAACTGGCATCACGAGGACCCTCCAGCATCCAGCCATTCAAGGCCACTGGGCAACCGGCCGTACCCTTCTAGCCAGGAATCTCGCACCTAAACTGGCATCGCGAGGCATCCCTCGGCACAATACCTGCCGAGCTTTTGGCTCCCCCACTCTCCGGGCATCTCGATACCTCTCGGTACTCCCGAGGACCCTCCGGTATCCGACCATTCAAGGCCACCGGGCAACCGACTGTACCCTTCTAGCCAGGCATCCCGACATTCCTGGGGCATCATCAGCTCACACCTCTGACGGCCTTCTCATTTATCTCAATTCTCATCTTCAATTATAGTTCAATTTTAACATGGCATGTGATGTGATGGCAATCAAGATTATGTTCATCCTTGAATTCATACATGCATCTCAAATCATCTTCATACATGTGGTAAGACACAATCATCCATAACAATACAATTCATGGAGTCCATATAATTTAACATAGTCCATTTTTCATGCCTTTTTGAAGTTTACCAAAATTCCAGCTTGTACCATTCTAGAAAATATTTAAATTAAATATCTACATGATTCTAAAAAATCGTGAAATGAAGACATGTGATAGACAAGACAATAAGATAATAATTTCATGAAAAACACATGCCCAATAGAGTTCCACACAAGAAGATATAATTCACACAAATACAGCATGCAATTTCGGATAGGAACAGAATGTGCAGTTTTTGAAATAATTCGATTAAAATACCCGAACGACCTCCGAAAATTATGAAATTTTACCAGGTTATAGTTAAGACATTAAAGTAAATTTTTCATGCAGACATCTAGGCCATACTCGTTCTAGATAATTTTCTTTAGTCATCCGAAGCTTCTGATTCTAGCACCGAAACATCCAGTGTAGTCATCTCCGAAATATCGAGTTTTTACCCACTTATTCTTCTTCGTTTCTTCTGAAATTTGGATATGTTTTACTTCAAGATGTCCCCTACAACTTTTATTAAGGAATCTAAGTCAAATTTCCAAAGACTAGTCACCATATGGGTCCATGAAGTCTCGGGTGTCCAGTACTGTGTTTCCAGATTTACCGTCTTCAAGAGTAAGTCGATTCACTAGGCTACACTTGCTCATTTTACTTAAAATTTGAGTATTTTAATCTTTAGGATGTTCTCTACAAGTTTCATGAAGAAGCAGAAGAGATATTCTTGGTGAAAATAGACATGTAACCCACAAAACTACCAAAAGGTCAGCAAAACAGTTCCAGATCTAGTGTCTTCGTAGGAAGAGGGTTTGACCCCTTAAATCTCCATCATTTTATCCCAAATTTTATTATGTTGTAGTTTAAGATGTTGGTTACAACTTTCATGGAGGAATCAAAGTCAAAATCCAACTCGAAACATGCATGCAAGCCTCCACAAGTTTCTGGGTCGAGCGGTTCACACGAAATCAGCAAGCATTTTCAAGAACAAGTCACATTCTAGCTTCGGTTTTGCCTACCCTAACATTCGAGATCTACCACCAACAAATCACACATGCAAGACACACATGCAAGAGTGGAAATTGATCCCAACTTGCCTCTAAGACCATGCGGATGACAGCAAAAGGGACGGCACACCGGCGACGGACAGACGGCATGCGGGCGGCAACGGGCGAGCTCCTCCTCCTCCTCGGTTCCTCTCTCTCGCAACTCCCTCTCTCTCTCTCTTTGGCTTGGCCGAATGCCACTAACCGGCCACTCTCTCTCTCTCTTTCCCTCTTATTTCCCCAAAACTCCATCATTGGCAATGATTATTTGCCTCCCTCAATGGCCAATGCATGCAATCCTCTTTTTGCCACTTGGCCAAGCTCATGCAAGATGGGCTTGGGCTTGGATTGGGCTTGGAAGGAGTGGGCCAGCCACTCCTTCCCCCCCTTGGTCGACGGTCACACCTCATGGGCCTCAATTGGGCCGGCCATTCGGCCCTCCAAAATCCATGCTAAAGACATGTCCATTCCAGCTATCTGTTCCCCCTGCAACCACCGAAACATGCCTCCTTTGTTGACTAGCTTTAGCAAAACCAGTGATCTTGTGCTCGTGAAGGTGGGTAATCGAGAGAGTGAGCGAGAAAGGTTGCGAGTGAGCAGCGAGAGAGTGAGTCGACAAGGGAAGGAAGGAGATTAGTCCCTGCCGTGTGTGCGTGCTGCTGCCGTCGTTGAGCCGCGCACTCCTCACCGTCTCACCACACGCCATGGAACCGTAGGACATCAAGGCAAGTGAAAGTCCATTAATCTATATAATGTGATGCTGTTATTGTCCAGTATGGTGCAATAGACTTGGAAACAATTGAGTTCTGAAAGTAGAATGTTAAATTGTGGGTAATCGAAGTAGAGCGGGACCATGAGATTGGTTTTGTGTACATTTTGATCATGTTGATTTATTGATGAAAGGGTGACTTCTAGTAGACTTGTGGAAGTAAGATAGTCACGGTGGGAGTGGGATTTTATGAAATTCGCTTAACCCAATACAATTTCATGTGTAACTCTGCAACTTTGTAAAATTTTAATGGAGAGTCTAATATGAATTTGATCCCGATTTCTTCACGGAAGTTGTGAGTAATTGCATGAGCTAGAGTATATATTTTTATCAGAACTTCTTGGAATCAATCCGATGGCATAAATCTCTTTTAATATGCAATGCTTTCTCTCGAATTTCATTCTGTGATAAAAGAAACCTGAACTGAGTTGTGTGAACTACTACTCATTATACATAACGAATATGGCTTAGTGTCCTTAATGAAACCTTTTCCTCTAGATATCAGTTATAACATGTTAAAATTTCAGAATTTTTCATGGTCATTTGCTGGTTATTTCGAAATCTCTACTGAAAGCGTGCATTCTGGCCTTTACACTGTTTTACTACGAAATTGTTCATTTTGTCCTAAGAGTCATTGTATCTTGAGTTGTTATTCACTTGATGGATGTAGTGACATTTAGCATATCACATGACATCAGAAAATTTGATAAAGTCTTATAGATCCATGGAATCCTTGACGTCATTGCATCAAAATGTATTTTTGTAATGAGATGTATATTATGATGTGGATGTTACCATCGGAGGTGTGAGCCGACAATGCCCCGGGAGTGTCAGGATGCCCAAGGGTCGAGTGAGTCAACGCCATCGGATGCCCGGAGGTTTGTTCCGGAGGGTCCTTGGGAGTTTTGGGATGCCCGGTTGTAGGGATTGTACGTAAATCCGGAGGGAAGGGGCAACCATTTTCATGGCTAGCCCTGGATATACCTCGTGATGCCAGGTGAGGTGCGAGATGCCCAGGGGTGTGACGGAACATGCTCTAGATGCCCGGAGGTTTGTGCTGGAGGGTCTCGCAATGCCAGGTTGGGTGCGAAAGCCCGGAGGGATGCAAACACTGGTCCCCGAGGAATGAAACCTTTCTTTGATTGCTAAAATCCAGTACATTAAATGAGTGCATGTGTGTGCATGTGGCATGATATGAGAATTGTCTATGAAATTGAGTTGGCTTCATCCGGTATTGAAAATGCGTTCGTTATGGCATTGAATTGTTTTTATGAATGTGGTGCAGGTAAATAAATCCTTGATGGCATGCATATATATATAAATGACATATGTGTTTTGCATGTATTTGAATAGTTAGAGTTTCTACATAATATATTTTAATGGATTTTTTATTGCTGAGTGGTTGTACTCACCCCTCGTGGGGACTAACATTTAAGACTAATAGAAAAATGCCGTTGCTACCTGTGACTCTTGGTATGTTTTATGGACTCCTGATTGACCTACAGTGGGAGTGGTTAGAGCACCGTCATCCTGGGGTGCACGGGTTGGTATTCGAGCTCATGAGGATTTTGCTGACTTTCGAGGTAGGCCTCTCTGCCGGGCCTATTCATCAGGAGTTCATATCAGTTCTCGTCCGTATGGATGGTCGCCTTCGAGGGTGTTGCTACCACCACCACCGGCAAACGGATTGACTGGATATGACCTAGAGTCGAGGGTAGCAGGAGATGCATTTTTGGGATGCCGACACATGGGTGATGGATGGATGCAGATGATATCCAAGAATAGAAGTTGGTTTTCTTTTGGGTAATCGCCAGGCACAAAAAGACCTCGGCGTTTTGTTGTACCAACTATCATAGTCCATCCCTTATATAAATAAAAGTGTTCGGCCTAAATTATGAAAGTTTTAGTATGGTGTGCATCACTTTATATTTTGATGAAGGGTAGTCGAATTATGCTTCCGCCATATTATTTGCATAGGGACCGGTAAAGAAAACAAATGAAATCCCCCAAGTATTATAAGTTATGTTAAAGTTTCTTTGGTCTTAGAGTAGTATGCTCCAAGAGAAAGTGACTGTGGCGACCCTAATGGATTGGGGGCCGTTTCGGGGTGCCACAGCGTGTTGGTATCAAAGCAATGGTTTATATGGAGTGATAAGGAGCCTTAGATGGAAATGAGGAATTTGAGGATGATGCACACCTTAGGATACTAACCAAGAATGGTTGACTAACTTTGAATAATGGGTGATTGAGTTCACTCGTAAAATACTGATAATGATTGTGAGTTGCTTTTATGTGCCAGTAACATTTTTATGTTACTTATTATGACTTTAGTAACTTTTAAATGGAGACGGTGAGTCACAAATTATTCCTGAGGCAAATGCTTGGAAACTGCAGGAAAATCATGGTACGAACTGGGAGTTCTCATCCATCGAGGGTTGAAGCCTCTGCTGCAAGGGCTGAACCTCGAATGGAAGACATCCTGCAGGCATTGGCCAATATAGGAAATCTAATGGAAAGACAAGCGCAACAACAACCCGGAGTGGAACGTCGCCCTCAAGAGTTGGTGGAACAATTTTTGAAGCTGAAGCCACCTAAGTTTAGTGGAATAGGAAGTCCTGAGGAGGCGGAACAATGGATAGATGGAATGGAATGAATTTTCCGGTTGTTGGACTACAATGATGCTAAGAAAATAACTTTGGTAGAGTACCAGCTGGAGGGAAATGCAAAGTTTTGGTGGAGAGCTTCAAGAGATCGATCTTTCCACCAGGAACTAATATAAATTAGGGCGAATTTGTTAGAGCTTTCAATAGAAAGCATTTTTCTGACTGTGCCAGGGATAAGAAGATTATTGAATTTGTTTAGATGGAACAAAAGGAGCTGACAGTGGACCAGTATGAGGCAAAATTTTCTGAACTGTCTAGGTATGCTCCCAAATTGATTGAGGATCATGAGGAAAAAGCTAAGAGATTCTTGAAAGGGATGAGGACTGATATCAAGAAACAATTGGTGCCTTTGAATATAAGAGATTATAATGAGATTTATGAAAGGGCATAGTTGGTGGAGTAGGAATCGTAAGGGAGCAATCAGAGTTTAAGAGACAGTTGACCTTTAGTGATATCCGACGGGGTAAGAGACCCTATATAGGTCAAAGTCAGACTTGGGAATCTAAGAAAAAGGGGAATTTTGGAAACTTTGGAAAAGCTAGGGATGGTCTGAATCTAGGAAAAGCACCTTATCGGAGTGATGATTGTCGAAGGTGTGATGGGCAACATGGACCAGGGCCTTGCAATGGACGACCGAAATGTTATGGTTGTGGACAGGTAGGACACCTTAAGAGGGATTGTCCACAAGTTGGGTTGTAGCCGAATGTCAGCTTGGTGCGACGAGTGCAACAACGTACTGTTGGACCATATCCACAAAGGAATCCACAGAGACCACCAGCGCAAGGAAGGGTATATGCGGTCACCCAAGAGGAAGCGGAAGCTTCCAAAAACGTTATCTCAGGTACGATTTTTATAAACGGCAAGAAGGCATATGCTTTGTTTGATACGGGTGCTACGCATTCATTTGTGTTTGAAAGATATAGACAATTGAGTAAAATAGAAACAACATCTCTCGAGATGCCTCTTTGTGTTTCTACGCCTTTAAAGAATATGGTGTTATCTACCCTGGTGTGTGGAAAAGGTAAGATAACAATAGGAGGAAGGCATATGGAAATAGACCTAGTTATGATGGCTATGTATGACTTTGACATAATTATAGGTATGGATTGGCTCCATAAATATCAGGCTAAAGTGGATTGCTACAGGAAAGTGGTTTAGTTCATGTTTCTAGATCAGTCTAGTTTTGAATTTTTAGGAGGTCGAACAAACCCCTCTATAGCCATTATCTCGGTGGTAGAAGCTCATAAATTACTTGACGAAGGATGTCAAGGATACCTGACAGTAGTAAAGAATCTTACTAAGGAAGAGACTAAACTCAATGAAATTCGAGTGGTCGGGGGATTTCAGGATGTGTTTCCTGAAGAACTGCCTGGGTTACCACCGAACGAGAAATTGAGTTTGAGATCGAGTTAATGCCTAGATGAGGACCAATATTGAAAGCCCCGTATTGGATGGCCTTAATGGAACTGAAGGAATTGAAGGTGCAACTACAAGAGTTGCTTGATAAGAGATTTATTAGGCCAAGTGCTTTACCTTGGGGTGCATCGGTCCTATCTGTGAAAAAGAAGGACGGGCTGATGCGTTTATGTATTGACTATAGACAGCTAAACTAGGTGACTATAAAGAATAAATATCCCTTGCCTAGAATTGATGACTTATTTGACCAACTGCAAGGAAGTTCAGTCTTTTCTAAAATTGACTTAAGGTCAGGATACCATCAGTTAAGGATAAGGAAAGAAGACATTCCTAAGACTGCATTTAGGACTCGTTATGGACACTATGAGTTCCTAGTTATGCCATTTGGATTGACGAATGCACTAGTAGCATTCATGGATTTAATGAATAGGATATTTAAGCCATATTTGGATCAATTTGTGATTGTCTTCATTGATGATATCCTGATATATTCTAAAGGACCTGAAGAGCATGAGTGACACATGAGGATAGTATTGCAAACCC
Source organism: Eucalyptus albens (assembly GCA_014182695.1). Classification (NCBI taxonomy): domain Eukaryota; kingdom Viridiplantae; phylum Streptophyta; class Magnoliopsida; order Myrtales; family Myrtaceae; genus Eucalyptus; species Eucalyptus albens. The sequence continues at coordinate 25,026,175 of CM024652.1, forward strand.
TGAGAGATCATAAGTTGTATGCCAAATTCAGCAAGTGTGAATTTTGGTTGGACCAAATAACATTTTTGGGACATGTGGTATCAGGAAGTGGAATGCTAGTAGACCTTGCAAAAGTTGAGATGGTAATAAATTGGCCGAGGCTAACAACGCTGACCGAAATACGGAGTTTCTTAGGGTTGGCCGGTTATTATAGGAGATTTATTGAAGGATTCTCGCGACTTGCAGGCCCATTGATGAAATTAACTAGGAAAAATGTCAGGTTTGAATGGAATAAAGAATGTGAAAGGAGCTTTCAGGAACTTAAAAGGAAGTTAACCATGGCTCCAATTCTAACTATACCATCTGGATCTGGTGGATTCACGGTATATAGTGATGCGTCTCACAAAGGACTAGGGTGCGTTTTGATGCAGTATGGCAAGATCATAGCCTATGCATCCAGACAGTTGAAACCCCATGAATTAAACTACCTAACCTATGATTTAGAATTGACAGTTATAATTTTTGCTTTGAAAATATGGAGACATTATCTGTATGGAGAAAAGTTCGAAATCTATACAAATCATAAGAGCTTAAAGTATTTGTTTTCACAAAAGGAATTGAACATGAGACAAAGGAGGTGGATATAATTGTTGAAAGATTTTGATTGTGAGATACAGTACCATCCAGGAAAGGCGAATAAGGTGGCGAATGCTCTTACTCGTAAGTCAGCTATGGATATGGCCAGTCTAAGAATGACATAATGGAATCTGTTAAAGTCTGTAGTAGACTTAGAATTTCAGTTGAAAGTAGATCGCCTTACCAGTATGCTTACTGCATTAAGGATTGAACTCGAAATTATTCAGAAAGTTAAGATGCTGCAAGAGTCTAACCCAGAAATTGTGGAAATAAGAAATGTTGTGTCTTTAGGAAAAAGACCAGAATTTCAAATATCTGAGGATGGAGTAGTAAGATGCCAGGGACGACTCTGTGTTCCCGACAATGAAGAAGTGAAGAGAGAAATCCTGTCGGAAGCACATAGGAGTAATTATAGTATTCATCCGGGTAGTACAAAGATGTACAGAAATTTACGCCAACAATTTTGGTGGAATGGCATGAAGATGGATGTAGCTAAACACGTTTCCCAGTGTTTAACATGCCAGCAAGTGAAAGTGGAACATCGCAAACCCGCAGGATTATTGAGACCATTGGATGTACTCGAGTGGAAATGGGAACATGTGACGATAGACTTTGTACAAGGACTACCATAAACATCAAGTGGTCACAACTCTATCTGGGTGATAGTAGATCGCTTGACTAAGTCTGCTCATTTTCTAACTGTTCGCATGGACTACCCGATGGATAAACTTGCTGAGATATATGTAAGCCAGGTAGTACGCTTACATGGTGTTCCTGTAACGATCACATCTGATCGAGACCCAAGATTTACTTCAAATTTTTGGCAAAGTCTTCAAATCGCCTTAGGGACTAAACTCCAATTTAGTACTGCTTTTCATCCACAGACGGATGGACAAACAGAAAGAGTGATCGAGACACTAGAGGACATGTTGAGGGCTTGTGTCATTGATTTTAGAGGAAACTGAAGAGTTGCATCTAGTAGAATTCGCCTACAATAATAGCTTTCAGAAAATTATAGGCATGGCTCCCTATGAAGCATTGTATGGGAGAAGATGTAGGACCCCTGTCTGTTGGAATGAAGTAGGTGAAAGGAAATTGACAGGACCCGAGCTGGTACAAGTAACTACTGAGGCAATTGAAATTATCAAGAAAAGACTTAAAACAGCCCAGAGTCGACAGAAGGACTACGCAGATAAGCGTAGAAGACCTCTGGAATTTAATGTGGGAGATCATGTATTTCTTAAAGTATCCCCTATGAAAGGAATATCACGGTTTGGAGTGAAAGGCAAGCTGAGCCCTAGATTTGTTGGACTTTTTGAGATACTTGAAAGGATAGGAGACGTGGCCTATCGACTAGCATTACCACCTAAGCTGGAAAACCTACATGATGTGTTCCATGTGTCGATGCTGAGGAAGTATCAGCCCGATCCAGACATATACTCGATCATGAAGCCATCAAAGTGGATGAAAAAGTGAGGTACATTGAAGAACCCGTACAAGTATTGGATCGAAAGGAGCAAATTCTCAGGACCAAGAAAATTCCAATGGTTAAGATATTATGGCGACATCATGATGTGGAGGAAGCCACATGGGAGAGTGAGAACGAGATAAAGGAGAAGTACCCTCACCTATTTGAAAACACGTGAGTAATGCCTAATTTCGAGGATGAAATCCTCTAAGGAGGGGAGGATTGTGGCACCTGAGAATTTCACAAACCGTGAATGTACGACGGCAGTGACTGATCAACAAAAGTATCGCCGAATGGTATCATTAGTATTTTGCATGAGCATTGTTTGATTCCATCGACGGACCGATATCTCATGTTTAGTAAGGGTCCGATTGTTGGATAGACTATCGACTTCGCTGACCGTATGTATATATATATATTCCTTTCGATGACTCGACACAATTATACCACTTGAGTGCACATGAGATAAGAAAAGAAATTGAGTCATGAATAAGTACACTTGATAAATTATTGAACCACAAAGACCATGGGACCGAGAATGCTCCATATTTGTGCAAGTTTAAGGATCGGTTTTTTTTTTTTTTTAAAGAATTGGGCCTTGTTATTGAAGGACCGCACGTCCACTAATCTACTAGCCCAAAACAACCCAAAGACCCCTTAATAGTCGACATTTAAGTCAACTAATTGGAAGAGATTGATTGAAGCTTGGCTGGATGATGCCACGTTGCTGGCGTATGGATAGCCAGCGAAATGCACGGGGAGGCATGCTGAAGACACGTCCATTCCAGCTGTCCGTTCCCCCTGCAACCACCGAAACATGCCTCTTTTGTTGATTGGTTTTAGCAAAACCAGAGATCTTGTGCTTGTGAAGGTGGGTAATCGAGAGAGTGAGCGAGAAAGGTTGCGAGTGAGCAGTGAGAGAGTGAGTCAGCAAGGGAAGGAAGGAGATTAGTCCCTGCCGTGCGTGCCCGTTGCCGCCGTCATTGAGTCGTGCACTCCTCACCGTCTCACCACACACCGTGGAACCGCAGGACATCGAGGCAAGTGAAAGTCCAAGAATCTATATAATGTGATGATGTTATTGTCCAGTATGGTGCAATAGACTTGGAAACAATTGAGTTCTAAAAGTAGAATGTTAAATTGTGGGTAATCGAAGTAGAGCGGGACCATGAGATTGAGGAATTACTTTGGTTTTGTGTACATTTTGATCCTGTTGATTTATTGATGAAATACCGACTTTTAGTAGACTTGTGGAAGTAAGATAGTCACGGTGGGAGTGGGATTCTATGGAATTCGCTTAACCCAGTACAATTTCATGTGTAACTCTGCAACTTTGTAAAATTTTTATGGAGAGTCTAATATGAATTTGATCCCGATTTCTTCACGGAAGTTGTGAGTAATTGCATGAGCTAGAGTATATATTTTTATCAGAACTTCTGGGAATCAATATGATGGCATAAATCTCTTTTAATATGCAATGCTTTCTGTGGAATTTTATTTTGTGATAAAAGAAACCTGAACTGAGTTGTGTGAACTACTACTCATTATACATAACGAATCTGGCTTAGTGTCTTTAATGAAACCTTTTCCTCTAGATCTCAATTATAATGTGTTAAAATTTCAGAATTTTTCATGGTCATTTGCTGGTTATTTCGAAATCTCTACTGAAAGCGTGCATTCTGGCCTTTACAATGTTTTACTAAGAAATTGTTCATTTTGTCCTAAGGGTCATTGTATCTTGAGTTGTTATTCACTTGATGGATGCAGTGACATTCAACATATCACATGACATCAGAAAATTTGATAAAGTCTTATAAATCCATGGAATCCTTGACGTCATTGCATCAAAATGTATTTTTGTAATGAGATGTATATTATGATGTGGATGTTACCGTCGGAGGTGTGAGCCGATGATGCCCCGGGAGTGTTGGGATGCCCAAGGGTCGAGTGAGTCGACGCCGTTGGATGCCCGGAGGTTTGTACCGGAGGGTCCTCAGGAGTTTTGGGATGCTCGGTTGTAGGGATTGTACGTAAATCCAGAGGGAAGGGGCAACCATTTTCATGGCGAGACTTGGATATACCTCGTGATGCCAGGTGGGGTGCGAGATGCCCAGGGGTGTTACGGAACATGCTTAGGATGCCCGGAGGTTTGTGCCGAAGGGTCTCGCGATGCTAGGTTGGGTGCGAAAGCCCGGAGGGATGCAAACACTGGTCCCCGGGGAATGAAACCTTTCTTTGAATGCTAAAATCCGGTACATTAAATGAGTGCATGTGTGTGCATGTGGCATGATATGAGAATTGTCTATGAAATTGAGTTGGTTTCATCCGGTATCGGAAATGCGTTCGTTATGGCATTGAATTGTTTTTATGAATGTGGTGTAGGTAAATAAATCCTTGATGGCATGCATATATATATAAATGACATATGTGTTTTGCATGTATCTGGATAGTTAGAGTTTCTACATAATATAGTTTAATGGATCTTTTATTGCTGAGTGGTTGTACTCACCCCTCTTGGGGACTAACATTTCAGACTAAAAGAAAAATGCCGCTACTACCTGCAACTCCTGGTATGTTTTATGGACTCCTGATTGATCTACAGTGAGAGTGGTCAGAGCACCGTCATCCTAGGGTGCATGAGTTGGTATTTGAACGCGTGAGGATTTTGCTGACTTTTGAGGTAGGCCTCTCTGCCGGGCCTATTCATCAGGAGTTCATATCAGTTCTCGTCCGTATGGATGGTCGCCTTCTGAGGGTGTTGCCACCACCACCGGCAAACGGACTTGACTGGATATGACCTAGAGTCGAGGGTAGCAAGAGATGCATTTTTGGGACGCCGACACATGGGTGATGGACAGATGCAGATGATATCCAAGGATAGAAGTTGGTTCTCTTTTGGGTAATCGCCAGGCATAAAAAGACCTCGGCGTTTTGTTGTACCAACTATCATAGTCCATCCCTTATATAAATAAAAGTGTTCAGCCTAATTTATGAAAGTTTTATGGTGTGCATCACTTTATATTTTGATGAAGGGTAGTCGAATTATGCTTCCGCCATATTACTTGCGCAGGGATCGGTAAAGAAAACAAATGAAAACCCCCAGGTATTATAAGTTATGTTAAAGTTTCTTTGGTCTCAGAGTAGTATGCTCCAAGAGAAAGTGACTATGGCGATCCTAACGGATCGGGGGCCGTTTGGGGGTGCCACACAATCAATGCTAGCCATCTTATGTGGTGCAATTGCATGGTCGACAACTGATGTGGATCAATTTTACAATTTTTTTTTTTTAAATTTCTAAATTTTTTTCTTCTTGTTCGTTTCTTTCTTGTGAATAGAGTATAAGGTGCTTGCTTTGTGAATTCACCAAGGCTACTTTGACATTGCCACCTCACCGCAAATCTTGACCAAAAACACCATAAATTTTTCTAATTTTCAGTGACTCGAGAAATTCAATCAAACTTATTTCCTTTGGCTCTTTGTTTATGTAAAAGCAAAGTGACTTTCACCTGGAAAAGAGACAGAAATTAGAAGGGTAAAAAGCAAGGGCTTCATAAGCTCGTCTTCATTGGATGGTGATTACAAAGGTCCCTACAAAGCGGAGTAGTTGAATGATTATGGCTATGTTTGTTTTGTAAGAAAGAAATGTTTTAGAATAATATTTTCTTAAAAATGGTCATTTGTATTGCTTGAGATAATTCATCCAATATGTTTTATTCATTTATTATTATAAGTGATGTGGGTGGTCATTTTTTTTTTTTTTATAAAATAAATGCAACCTTAACTTCTTTTTGCTTTTTCTCTAGGACACCATCGAAGTTCATTCCTCCACCCCTTCAATGAACGTTCAAATATGTACAAAAAAGAAAAAGAAAAACATTACCATTTTGGATGAATCGGTAAAGAGTGATAAGAGATGAAAAGTGAGAACAAAGAGCATTCATTTAGAATCAAAACAGGGTTGAAAGTGAGTACATGGAGTGGTTGTTGTTGAGCATTTAGACAACGACATAGTCCCAAGCCATTGAGTTGACTAGAGGTGTTGGCCATTTGACTGACCTTTGTCACGACCTGACCTCTTCGCCACCCAGCCCTTGGGGAAAGGAAGGGGGGGGTAAGATTGGATTTAAATGTACTTGATCACGAAAGCTCCCTCACAATTCTCATCTACAAAGGCGTCATCACCTCGTGTGACAACTCCAACTCCATCTCCATCTCAAGGGTCTTGAGCAGTAAGGATTATTTTTGTGATGTCCCAAACTCATCGCTATCCTAATTCTTTTTATCTTATTATCATGCACATGTGGAAATGTGAATAAACAATTTCTTAAACAAACAACAGCTAGAAAACTGGGACATATATCACCCAAAACACACTAATTTATTTTATAATTGTCACGACCCAATCTTGCCGCCCATTGATCCCTCTCCATCACGAGGAAAGGAAGGGGAAAGGTCAGGTTTAGGGGTACTTGATTACAAGAGTTCCATCATGGCTTGTGTTCCAAAAAACGTCATTACCTTGCGTTTTGGATCAAGCCTCTCATGAGTTCCCTCCACGAGATTGTGAGCTCCCCTAAGCTCATACCCTACGTGGCAACGGAGTGTCGCGATCCATACCTATAGACATGACACACCTCGGGGGAAGAGGTCGGATGTGGATATTGGATCTAAAGGTACCTTTTCCATGGTAGCCCTCTCAATAGTACGCTTCGCCCATAAGGATGGCATCACTTCATCCTTTGGGGTACTCCCACATCAAGTATGTTAAACCATGGTGAGTTTCATCAAAACTCATACCCCTTGTGAGGGGTTTATTTATGAAATCTAGTTTCTTTTAAAATAACCTAGAAATAAAACAAGAGTTGCCACTAGCCTCGTTTCGGGGGTTGGCTAGAAAACCTAATCGAGAGTCAAGAGTGTTCCCTCAATTTCTATGCAACTAAATATCTAGGTTCGGGGACTTGGGTTACGCTAATATTTCAATTAGTCAATTTCGGTACCTAAACAGTATATTGTGTTAACCTAATGTGTCCATACATTTCTTCTTACATTTTCGAGACTGTTAATCCTAAACTAAGTGATCATGCATGGTTGGTCATTTTCATATTATTCTATTTCTAGAAAACAATAAAAGAAAGCAATCAATGGAATTGAAATTACGAGATAGTAAGTAAGCAATTAAGGAAAGCAGTAAATCTATTATGCAATCCTAGAAAATATAAAAAGAGAAACACAATTGAAAAAGATGAGAGCAAGAGAGAAAATTCGCAACTCGTTGGGTTTTATACAACAAATGGAACTTGGGACATATGTTGAGGGAATGAATATTACATGACAATGGTCGGAATGGATATCGACCTCCATTGTCTTCATGTTTTCTCCATCTTTGGGGTCCTAATCTAAACCTAATCTAGAAAATCTATAACTAGGTGCACATAATGGAAAGAAACAGGCATACACATCAAAACAATCAAAAACATGATATCGTGTTAAGATCAATCATTTAAAGAAAGCTCAATGCGAAAGTCAAATTTTGGGGCCATGGGATCAGCCTTTGTCTTTCATGCGAGGGTCCTACTAAGACACCTACTCAATCCATTTTTGTGATTTGTAGCAATTATTGACTAATTGTATTCTCGCATAGTCAATAATGCTTATAAGTCTCCTAACCAAGTGATCTATGTGATCCCAAGATTTTCCCTCAATATCATGCATCAACCCTACTATACATCTAAAGTCACATGCATTGTAGAAATTTAAACATATGTGCAGGTCTTTTAGACCTTATTTCTCAATCCATCAAATAGATGAGTAATCTATCGACGAATCACTTAATACCAAAGTCATGGCCCAATCACAAACACAAGCAATTCTGAATGTATGACATAATTGTATACATGGAGGGCACAGTGATGTTTCGAAGATATCTTTTGAAATCATTCACAAAAATTTTGAGACAAAATGATGTCTGGCTATGAAAGGTATTCAATTGCCAAAGCTAGCCTAAGGCTCGCATAAATGCACTCACAAGTATCACTGGCATTTTGAATATAATTCAAACTATGACTTTCACGATGTCAAATCTAAATTTTAAAAATGTTTGAAAATATTTAGTATTAAGGAATATCTAGGCCATGAAACACATTCAATTGCCAAAGCTAGCCCGGGGCCCGTATAAATGCACTCACAAGCATCGTAGGCATTTTAAATATTGTCCGAACCACGTTTTTTCCTTAAGCCAAATCAAGTTTTGGAGAAAAGCTTCTTAGAAATTGTTTTTGAGAAACATCACATGTATCAAAGTATTTTTATTTTTTTATAAAAAATATGCAATTTGAAAAGGACAATTGTTTAACAACAAAGATCAAAGCATTTAGGACAACTTCCACAAAGATGGCATGGGCTAATTTCATGCACAAACTAACCTATAAAGTATAACTAAACAATCACAATCATGTTTATATCAGGAAATTTTAGAACAAGCACGTAAAGGTAACAAAATTGAGTAATACCCATTGATAATCTAGTTATGAAAAAATTCAATGATATGTAGGACATAATAATGAAAAAAATTTGTGAAGAAAGTTTTCTTAAACGAGCTATACATGATTTTACAAAAATCAAACAACAAGCAACAGCATGTCATAAAGTTGTCAAAATAGCAGGACACTTAGCCAATATCACAAGGATTTATCTTGTTAAAATTTTTTAAAAATCACAAATTTTCATACAACATACCCAATATGTTGATAAACAAGTTTCGTTAAGAGGCCAAGTGTAGAATCCTAATAGAAAAAATGGAATAGAAATATCAAAAGTTTGTCGAAATAAGGGCTAGAACAGGAGTTTGAATTTGATCTCATGTCTAGATTCTAATCTAGTTTTGAATAAATGGAAAGTGGTCCAAACAATGAGAGGTTAGCATGAAATTACTGGAATTGGAAACTTCTAAGTGTGCTTTTTGACTTCCTAAAAGGGCTTGAGTCTAAACTAGGTCAATTAGGTACTTTAAGATCAAGATTTCAAAATGTGCGTATGTTAGTAACTAAAAATCAGAACACAAACATGCATTAATAAATCTCAAAGTCAATCAAGTAATGCACAAATGACATTGAAAGATCACATGTGACTTAGAATTAGATGCGACAAACAATTTGGGTAATTATCTAACCCTAAGTCGGCATGAGAAGATGTTATACAATACGATGACAATACAAGATGACTCAAGATTTATGATGAAATGCTTGAGAGTTTCTTGTTGAACATATGCTCTTGCAGCACAAATTTAACATGCAAAATGACATTGAAATGCAATGAAGCGAACATGTAAGTGATTTTGACCTAATTAAACATGTCTAAAAATTTCAAAAAGGCTACATGACATGAACAACACTAATATGAGAAACTTTCATGAAGGAAAGTCATTCCAGGACTCAACACAAAAATCAGTACAAAAATGGCATAATCATAGATCAATATAGAACATATTGACCTAGGCTTGGATCTGAGTAGATATGACCTAATTAAGCACATCCAAAAATCATGAAAAAAGTACAGGATGTGCACAAAATAATTTTCAAAAAAACTCTTGAAAGAAAGATTATCAAAAATCATCACAGAAGGCTATACAAAAATAGTAAAATCTCATTTCGAAACAAAAACATAACAAAAAATCCAACTGAACTACAGCAGAATTGCTCATCTTTGAATATATTTTTCAAAGGCCAAACAATGCTCGATTGGAGCATGTGACCTACCCTTTTGAAGCTTGAGATGTCTATTATCTAATCCTAAGAGGACTCGAGTTGAAACGAGGTCGTTTTTGGCCTACTTTCGGTCAAAAAATTAAATCAATCATAAGGCTTTGAAATTGCAAATTTAAAGCTAATCAAGTTCAGTCATCCACACTCATTCAATCAATCACATTCAAACTTCAGCAAACTCGTCTATGAGCATATATCACTAATATCAAACCCTAGCCTCGGCCGACTAATCCGGCCTCACTTCATGGGGTTTGAGATCTTGAAATGATCTTTTATAGCGATTTAGTCGATTTTGATCAAAATCAATAGAAGTTTTCACCAAAACTTTGATCAAACCTCCATAAACCGCCAAGGACTAGATCTAGACAGCAAGGGATAGCCTACAACAAGAGAAAATAGAATTGGTCCAAAATTGGACCAGTTTGGACTCTGTTAGAGTAGATCAAGTCACTGGTGCTCATCCGGTGACCGATTGGCAAGGATCAGACCACATTCTAGTGTTTGAGAAGCTTGGGGATAGATCAGTGAGATTTGGAGCAAGAACACTGCTGGCGGGGGCTATAACTGGTGGCAACGGCTTGCCGAAGAAAGAACCGGTCGGATCGGTGAGAGAGAGAGATCTGATTTTATTGTTGCCAAAACATATAGAAGAGAGAGAGAGAGAGATTGAGGAGAGAGAGAAAAAATCGTGCAAAATGAAACCCCCATTGAAAATGGGGGAAAAGTTTATTTATATACTTTGGAAGAAGTACACCCCAAGTGGCAAAACTTAGTACCGGGGGACACTTAAGTGCCAAAATTGGAGCAAGATGGATTATTTAAGTGTCAATCCGGCCAAAATGCTATTGTGATGATTTTCCGGCGAAATAAGTGCAAAATGGCATCGTTTTGCGTGCTGACATGACTAGACAATGCAAAAACAACATTATTTTGGTGCTAACGTGGTAAAAAAATAAATTTGAAAATAAAAATACAAATATTTAAAAAGAAAAAAAATAGGGGAGGTAGCTAAGGGTTGAGCCCTCGTCGCCACCGCTGCGTCCCCGCCATTGCTGGGAGGGTTGAGGGCCGACCCTTAGCCGATGACTTCAACTAATTGGTGACGAGGGCCCACAAGCCCTCACCCAAATTTGGGGCGAGGGTAGCGGCTCTCCCCTAGATCCGGCGAGGGCTCGCAGGCCCTCACCACTGATTAGCTGGGGTCGCCAGCTAGGGCCCAGTGACCTTGGAATCCCCCACCGTTGTCGACCCTTCTTGATGACGAGGGGAGGCGGCGGTGAGGGCTCAACCCTTAGCCGCCCTCTTTTTTTTTTTTTTTTTTTTATAAATATTTTAAATAAATTTAGTTTTAAATTTAATTTAATTAATTTTATATTATTTTTTAACCACATCAACACCAAAACAACGTCGTTTTTGCATTGTCTAGTCACGTTAGCATGCAAAGTGACGCAGTTTTGCACTTACTTCGTCGGAAAATCACCACGTCAGCATTTTGGCCGAATTGACATTTAAGTGATCCATTTTACTCCGATTTTAGCACTTAAGTGTCACTTTCTAAATTTTTGGCACTTAAATGTGACATCCGGAATTTTTGCCATACCTCGAGTATGTAACAGAGTGTCACGAATCAACGGAAGTGTCGTTGGACCGCATCATTGGCACCATTTGCGGACACTATTTTGTCATCATCATCAGACCGAGATGTTGCATTTGGTCATGGTCCGATCATAGAATAAAGTATAGTCTCGTCAAAAATCTTTTTACGTAACATTTCTAGCGAGACCGAGGTTCATTTCAAATGATGTGTCGACAAGATATCTATTACACTAACTTCAGCCGTCCCTCCCATTAGACGACCATATTCCTCGACCCTGCCAACCCGAATGCGCCAATGAAGAAACACCCAAGGATCGGCCATCATGAGCTGCCCATTTTCTCATGTGCATGAAAACCGGAGACCTCAAATACTCCATGCACGATTCCTCTCTTTAGGCAGCTAAGAAAAAGGAAATTTGGACATGCATGGGGCTGTTTTCCATCCAAGTTGCCCTACGAATTTGCATGTCATTGACTAAAGGAGTCAATTAATTTAAGAGAACGTCCACAGTCAACAAATGAAGGAGTTGACCCATGCAGCCACGTGAACCACCGCCGGTGGCCAGCGCATGGAGGAGGTTCGAGCAAGGGCGAAGGGACACATGACTTGCATGGGGAAGCAAGGTGGCAGCAGCAAAGTCAAGAGAGACCCTCACGCATGGACACGGGTAGATGTAGCTGTCCGTTCTTTCCGCTGCCATCGAGATCTTTCATTTTTTACTCATGGAGTCCTCATCTTTCGAGCACTTCCTTCCTCCATCAGCGTAGCAATTCCATATAACCTTACACTCTCTCTCTCGCTTCATCTCCACTCGCTGCTGCACCGTGCGGCCGTCTTAGCCGTGCCACAGCAGCCGCACCATCCGCACCACATCACCACACCAGCGGCGTCTCATTGCATGCCGCCGACACCACACACTCGCACTTGCTGTTGCCGAGCCGGACCTAGTGACCCTCGAGCTCCCGAACCCCCTTGCCGTCGACGCCGTTGGACTTAAGGCAAGTTAGAGTCTACTAACCTATATAGTGTAGTGTTGTTGTTGCTTGAGGAAGTGCTGTGAGATTGAAATGGTTTGAATTATGATGTTAGATAGTGACTTTTAAAATAACCAAATCAATTTGAGGCTAAAAAAATTGAGAAGTTTTCGTAAGTGCTTTGCTTTAGGACTTCGAATGTACACTAAATGTTGTGGTGGTGGAACCTTGGGAATCTTGTTCGCAAACCGTTTTAGAAATCTCTTGATTTGCATCAAAATTTATGAGTACCGTGGCATTGTACAACCATTGGAAATGGGATTGAGATTTGAATTTATCGACGTGCCGATTTCAAATGTACTTATAAATCTCGATAAATTATTTTGTTCCAAGCCGAGAAGGGTAATTACCATTCAAGTTTCTTTTTATGGATTTGAAAATGGTTGGAGAGTATTTGAGAAAGTGGGACTTTCGGGGGAAAATCCAAGTGATTTTCTGTATTGACAATTTAAAAATGTTTTGGCATTGAAATGATTTAATTACTACACCATGGTTGGTGTTATTGCTACCGTCGAACCCTTGGGACGACGATGCCCTAGGAGTCGAGTTGCCTGGAGGATCGTAGTGGCGATTCCTTTGGATGCCTGGGGACCGGTGAGCCCCAGAGGTTCCTCGGGAGTGTCAGCATGCTTGAATATATGGCGATACATATTTCGGAGGGGAAAATGTCACAAATGGTCCATGAACTTTTATCTAATATTTAATTTCATCCCTGAGCTTTCAATTTGCTCAATTTGGTCCCTGAACTTTCATCAAATGTTCAATTTCATCCCTAAGCTTTCGATTTGCTCATTTTAGTCCCTGAACTTTCATCTAATATTCCATCTAGTCCCTAATTATTTGAAAATTGACCAATTTCTTTTTTTAATACCAAATTTTTTTATAAATAAAAAAATACCAAAATGGGGATTTTTTTGTCAAAAAAAAAAAAAACAAAATGGGGTTTTTTTTTTGTCAAAAAAAATACCACATCTATGCAAAGTAATAGAGGTCAATATTTCTTTCATTTCTCCATATTAAAAACAAATGGAAAAAGGGACATTAATAATAAACAAAGGTGAGTCGAGTCTTTTGATTTCTTTTTTGTATATGCAAATTTCTTGAATAATGTACAAAAGCCCATCAATTGATTTTTTTTTATGGACTTCACCGAAAAGGGGAAAAAATTGATGGATGGGCCTTTGTACATTATTCAAGTAATTTGCATATACAAAAAAGAAATCAAAATGCAAGATTCACATTATTTATTATTATTGTCCCCTTTTCCGTTTGTTTTTAATATGGAGAAATGAAAGAAATATTGACCTTTATTACTTTGCATAAATGTGGTATTTTTTCAACAAAAAAACCAAATTTGGTATTTTTTTTTATTTATAAAAAAATAGTTTAGTATTAAAAAAGGGGAAATTGGTCAATTTTCAAATAGTTAGGGACTAGATGGAACATTAGATGAAAGTTCAAGAACCAAATTGAGCAAATCGAAAGCTCAGGGATGAAATTGAACATTAGATGAAAGTTTAGGGACCAAATTGAGTAAATCGAAAGCTTAGGGATGAAATTGACATTAAATGAAAGTTCATGGACCATTTGAGACATTTTCCCCATTTCGGAGGGTAGGGACAACCATTGACATGGCGAGCCTCGGCAATTCCTCGTGATGCTAGGTGAGGTGCGAGATGCCTGGAGGTGTGACGTAACACGCTCTAGATACCCGGTGATTGAAATATGGAACCGAAGGCTTTTGTGACGCCAAGTTGGGTGCGAATGCCTAGAGTGATGCAAACACTAGTCCTCCGGGAGAGGGTGTTTGTGAATAAAAAAAGAAGAAGAAAATCTGTTGAATTTTAAAGCCTGATTGTTCTGTTGTGTTATCCCATTGCTTTGAAAAGCTTTATTGATTTAATACTTGTTGGAGAAATCTTTCAGAATATTTTGAAGGCGACAAAACGTTTCTTTCGGTCTAAGTCGGATGTTCGGAGACCGTCAGTTTAAAGTCTGAAGACTTTGTTCTCTCGAGACTCAAGACCCGAGACTCAAGACCCGAGACTCAAGACTCAAGACTCAAGACTCAAGACTCAAGACTCAAGACTCAAAACTCAAGACTTAAGACTCAAGACTCAAGACTTAAGTCTATTCTCTTGACAGTCGTTCTAATCCGTGTGAAGGAAATCCAAAGCCGAGGTTTATGGTTGAGGATTCGATCCTATTCTCGGAAATAGATTCTTTGGTTGGATAATCATTTCGGATTCTTTAATTCTTATCTAAGATCGATTGAAGATCCGTTGGTCGACGAAATAATCTTGGAATGTTCTATTCATGGAAACCGAGATCCCGATTGTATGGGCGAACGGGATTGATGGGCTATCATCGATTCCTTAAATAGCTCGGATGATCTTCTTGATTGATTCCGTCCAACGGGTAGATTGGAGGAATTCCTTTGGTAAGTGCCAACGGCTATGATGGCATAAAGGAGTATAAAAAGAAGACGTTCTAGTTTTTTTGAGTGTGTGATTGATAGAAAAATTCCAGTCGAAGATCCTTGATTGTTATTTGAGACTGTTCGAGCGAAATTGTAAAAGAGAGAGTATATACTTGGTGACGCCTTGAGTGAGTGTGGTAGATCATCTACACCTAGAAATCAAGGAAGATCAAACCGTAACATCTCTTTGATCATAGTGGAATCCAGCCAATCGGCTGTCGGTGCGAAGAGTGGACGTAGGCTTGAATCAAGCCGAACCACTATAAACTGAGTGTTCAATTCTCTCTTTCCCTTACTCAGTCTCTCGATTGATATTTAACTCTTACGATTAAATCATTAACTGTTTAAATATCGTGCAAGCTTCGAGAAATTTTTTATATACCTATTCACCCCCCTCTAGGTACTCATACTAGTTATATCAATTGGTATCAGAGCCTGTGTTCTTACTTTGTTTGAAGTGTTTTACTTCAGAGTAAAAGATCCATGGCTAGTATGCTAGCACCGGGGGCGATGGAGGGGCAAAGCAATACCAGACCTCCCTACTTCGATGGAAAGGATTACAACATACGGAAGAATAAGATGAAAGCTTTCCTACGATCAAAGGATCCTACGGAATGGGACGTTGTGGAAAGAGGAATTACTCGGCTGTTGCATCAATTTCGAAAGAGGGAAAGACACTATTGAAACCAGCGGAATGTCTCAAGAAGAGATAAACAAGAGACAAGCACTCGATGCAAAAGCAATTTACTCTTTATATTGTGCTTTATCTCCAACTGAATATAATAGAATATCTTCTTGTGTTACAGCAAAAGAAGTATGGGATAGATTACACATCACCTATGAAGGGACGAGCGAGTGAAGGAGACCAGAATTAACATTCTCCTTGGTCAATATGAAGCCTTCAAAATGAAACCGGGAGAATCTATAACCGACATGTTTAGTCGTTTTACTGAGATATTGTCAATGGTCTTGAGAACCAAGGACAAAAAATTTCTGATCCCATGAAGGTGAACAAGCTTACGCGTGGACTCTCTAAGGATTGGAATCATATAAAGACTTCAATAAGAGAGACGCAAAGAATCATGCCATTATCGTAGACGAGCTGATTGGAACTCTTCAGTCTTACGAAGTGGAACGAATTAATGAAGACGAAGATCCAAGAGGTAAGAAATCTATTGCATTAAAATCAAATGATGATTCTGATGATGCAGATTCTGAAGATGATATGGATGATGAGGAGCTTGCTCTCATGATAAGAAGATTCAGAAAACTGAATAGAAAAGGCGAAGGTTCATCCCAAGGAAACAAAGTTTTCGAGACAACGAGACCAAGTACGGTGATGATGAGAACCAAACAAAGATGTAGTTTGCTTCGAATGTAAAAAGAAGGGACACATCGGACCCAACTGTCCTCTTCGAAAAGAAAAGAGGAAAAGCGAGAAGTTTCGAAAGGCTCTCAAAGCTGAAACACAGGTGATACGAGAATGTGAAGAGAGTGATAATGAATACGCCAACATATGTTTGATGGCACATTCGGACTCGGACTCGGATTCGGATCGGACTCGAACAGTGAATTTGAGGTAAGTAATTTTAAAATTCTGTCAAAGTCTCTAAATATATTGATGAACTGTGTTTCGGTCTCAAGACTTCTCTCAAAAGAATTTCCGAACTTAAAAAGGAAAACTCATTTTGAAACAAAAGGAAATTATTTTAGAAGAAAGAGTTAAAAGTCTAGACCTAAATGTTTCTGCTCTTAAAGAAAAAGAAGATGATCTTTTGAAAGAAAATGTTTTCTTAAAAACAGACTTGTCAAATATTTCAAAGAAGTTTTCGATAGGATCCGAAAAGCTTGAAAAAGTGCTTTCGGTCAAAGACCTTACTTTAATAAGTCTGGTCTAGGTATGACAGCGGAAACAATCCCCTTGATTGATTTTCCAAAAGTAAAAAGAAAGAATTAAGAAAAGACCATCAAAAGAGGCTTATAAAAATCATTTCAAAAGAGTGTTTGTAAAGTACGTTGGTCGAAATGCTTTAAGGTGTTCTAAGTGTAACAGTCGGGATCATTTTGAAAAAGAGTGTCCTATGGTTTGGAAGCTGTTAAGAGAGTATGGCCTAATAATGCTCATCCTACTAACACCAAAGGACCCAAGAAAGTTTGGGTACCAAAGAAAGCTTGAGACTCTCTTTTGAATGCGGGTCTCTGTCAAAAAGAAGATAAAGTGGTATCTTGACAGCGGATGCTCAAGACACATGACAGGAGACTCAAATTGTTTCATTAAGCTTATTCAAGTAAATGGTGGAAAAGTTTCTTTCGGAGGAAATAGCAAAGGAAGTATTGTGGGATTCGGGACTGTAAAAATTGGAAATCTCACAATAAGCAATGTCTCTCTAGTGGAAGGACTCAACTACAATCTACTCGGCATTAGCCACTGTGTGATGCGGTTACAAGATCTCCTTTCAAGAAGGCATATGTTCTGGAATTAGCAAAGATTCGACTCAGTCTTTCATGGGTCAAAGGCATGGAAACATCTATCTCCTTGATGTAAAGCCAAATGAAGAACAATGCTTAATCTCAATTCAAGATGAAAGCAGTTCTATGGCACGAAAGCTTGGCCATATCAACAAGAAGCAATTAGCCAAAATCTCTTCTAAGCGGCTTGTTCGAGGTCTACCTAAATTGCCTTACCATAAGTCGACTTATGCACTCCATGCATTACAGGAAAGTAGGTAAGAAATTCATTTAAGCAAACAAATTATGTATCTTCTAATCATGTACTGCAGTTGCTTCATATGGATCTCTTCGGACCAACAAGAACCCAGAGCATTGGAGGTAAGAAGTATTGTCTAGTAATTGTAGACGATTTCTCTCGCTTTACCTGGGTATATTTTCTTGCAAATAAGTCAGAAACCTTTTCATACTTTGAGAAATTTGCTAAAAAGGTTCAAAATGAAAAAGGATGTGCTATTTCAAGTATAAGAACAGATCATGGAGGTGAATTTGAAAATCAAGATTTCACAAAATTGTGTGATGAATCTGGTTTTAAACATGTATTCTCCTCTCCATACACTCCTCAGCAAAATGGAGTTGTGGAAAGAAAGAATAGATCTCTTCAAGAAATGGCTAGAACTCTTTTAATTGAAAGCAAAATTTCTTCACGGTTTTGGGCTGAAAATTTTGTTTCAACTGCATGCTATATTATAAATAGAGTCTTTCTAAGACCTATTCTTGAGAAAACTCCTATGAATTGTTCAAAGGTAAGAAGCCTATTGTTTCATACTTTCATGTATTCGGTTGCAAATGCTTTATTTTGAAAAATGCAAATGATCGAGTTGGTAAGTTTGAAGAAAGATCAGATGAAGGCATCTTCCTTGGATATTCTACATCAAGCAAAGCCTACGAGTCTATAACAAGAAAAGCCGAGTCTGTGGAAGAATCAATGAATGTCAAATTCCAAGACTCGGCGCAAGATGAATCCAGCCGGACTCAATATGAAGAATCGAACTCACGCTAGACCTTCCAAAGTCTTCAACTCAAGAAGCTTCTCGGACTACGGAAGTCCAACATCAAGAAGCCCTCGAAGATTCAAATAAAGAAAGAGATCATCAACCAAGCAAATCAACCGAATGCTTGGAAACACAAATCCAGTCATCCCAAAGATCTCATTATTGGCGAAATCAATGAAGGAATCCGCACCGAGATCAAAAAGGCGTGAAGAGTCTAGTCTTTGTTGCTCTCATCTACGAAATTGAACCAAAAAGCATAGAAGAAGCTTTATCGATGAAAGCTGGATTGAAGCTATGCAAGAAGAGCTCGACAGTTCAATATTAATGATGTGCGGGAATTGACATCTAAACCAAAAGGTAAAACTGTTATTGGAGCAAAATGGGTATTCAGGAACAAAATGAACGAAGAAGGAAAAGTCGTACGCAATAAAGCAAGACTCGTGGCCAAGGGATACACGCAAGAAGAAGGAATAGACTATGACGAGACTTACGCACCAGTTGCAAGGTTAGAAGCTATTCGACTATTACTTGCGTTTGCTTGTTACAAAAATTTCAGGTTATTCCGGATGGACGTCAAAAGTGCCTTCCTAAATGGATTTATCCAAGAGGAAGTTTATGTGGAACAACCGCCTGGATTTGAAGACCCAAAGAAGCCGGACTCGGTCTTGGTGAAAAAGGCTTTGTATGGTCTAAAGCAAGCACCTCGAGCTTGGTACGACGGACTAAGTAAGTTCTTATTACGAACGGATTTGTCAAAGGTAAAGTAGATACTACTCTGTTCATCAAAAAGGAAAACAAAAGTTTCTTACTCGTTCAAATATATGTTGATGACATTATTTTTGGATCTTCTAATGAAAGTCTTTGCAAGAAATTTTCTAAGTCTATGCGGGACGAATTTGAAATGAGTATGATGGGAGAATTAACTTTCTTTCTCGGTCTTCAAATAAAGCAATTGAAGGAAGGAACTTTTATCTTCCAAGAAAAATATGCTAATGATCTTGTCAAAAGATTTGGATTGGAAAATTGCAAGAAGACCGACATACCAATGTCATGCTCGAAGATAGACAAGGATGAAGAAGGGAAGAAAGTAGATCAAAAGCATGCGGGGAGCATGATCGGTTCACTTCTTTATCTTACGCTTCTAGACCGATATTTTGTTGAGTGTTTGCATCTGTGCTAGGTTTCAATCGGATCCTAGAGAATCACATCTCATTGCCGTGAAACGTATCATCAAATACGTTGCTTCATCTTCAAGCATCGGTCTTTGGTATCCAAAGAGGGGAGACTTTAATCTTCTAGGATACTCGGATGCGAGATCTGGCGGTTGCGAGTCGATAGAAAGAGCACTTACGGAACTTGTCAGCTGCTTGGAAACGGGGACGGTGTCTTGGTTCTCAAGGAAGCAAAGCACGTAGCTCTCTCAACGACGAAGCGAGTATGTAGCTCTTGGAAGCTGCTGTTCGCAAATTCTATGGATAAAACAACAGCTACAAGACTTTGGCATTGAAGACTCATGCACGAAATCAGATGTGACAACACCGGCGCGATCAATCTCATCAAAAATCCAATCCTTCATTCAAGAGCAAAGCATATTGAGATTCGACATCACTTCATTAGAGATCATATTCAAAATGGAGAAATCTCGATTCAATTTGTTGATTCAAAGAGTCAACTAGCAGATATATTCACAAAGCCTTTGGAGAAAAATCAATTCGACTTCATCCGCTCAAGACTCAATATTTTGAAGCTTGAAGAAGTTAAAGTCTAGAGACTCACCAACTCTAAGACTCGAATCCGAGACTCAATCGTTCTTGGCTAAAGACTGTAAGTTGCTGTACGAATTCTTGTTTAGTTATTTTATCTAATCTCGAAAAAGGTACGATCTCTCTTTTAGATATAATTCGAAAATTTTTCAAGGAATTAATTTTGGTAATTATTGATTTTGAAACGATATGTTCGTACACCTTCCTTGTACCGATTTAAACTTCTCTTTTCAAATCCGAGATACATATATATATATAGTTTTCTTTTTCTTCGCCCAAATCTTCAAAACCCTAAAAGACACTCTCCTCCCGATCTTGTTTCTACTCCTTGTTCATCGTCGAGAAAGTGGTCATTTTTTCTTGGGAAAAGCAAGTGAAGGAATCTTCCAATAGTCAAAGGAAGATGTCGTCTTCAAGGAAATCATCAAGAATAGCAAGCGGGGACCACAGAGAATGGAGAAAGGGCCGATTCATTTCGATCTTGCGAGGAAGAAGACTTACCAAGTCGGCGACAAAGTCCGAGTCGCTCTCCTCCACGTCATTCAGCACCTCCTACCCCACAAGGTGCAAGTCAACATCTTGAAGAAGAGATAGTCGAGGATGCCGACCCGGTAAGAGTACAAAGACCCTCCTTCATCTATAAGCTTTATCGTGCGTTGAAAACCTCGGTTGTTCGTTAAAATATATAGATGACTTTCTTAAGGACAAAAATTATGGGAATGAGTATCTTTTTCTGCGGAAAATGGAGGAATTAGGAATTGCTCCTAAAGGAAGGGCGTGGAGGCTCTTGAGAACATTCCCAGTGATCCTCGTTTGCCAGGACAAAATCGATTGACGGGAACGATGATGACAAAATGTTCCTTGAATTTAAACCCGAGAATGGGTGTGGCAGCAAAAGTGAAAGGAAATCGGATGGATTTGTTTAAATCCAAGGATCGGAGAAAGTATATTTCAGGTTGTTGAAAAGAGGGGTGATAAACCCTAGAAGTGTCGATTTTGACTTCTGGACTCCATCAACGTGAACTTAAGAGAAAAGTTGAAATTGCTTCAACTTGAGACTTTCTGCTCGACTCTGAGACGGGTATGCTCAATTGACCGCCTATTTCTATTCAAATCTTAGCTTTTTGGATGCGGATAGAATTTCATTCGGTGTTCAAGATCAAGTCTACGTGGTAGATGTGAATATGTTGGCGGACATTGTTGGAGTTGAACGGGGACGCTATCTCCCTATCAAAGTCTCACCTGCTCGTACTACTCGGATCTTGTTAAAGATATGGATGCGAGAGAAGAAAATTACCTACTCGAGGATGAAGGCCATCAACATCGTGCTTCATAAGATTGTGATTAAGCTGTCTCGGACCAAAGTCTACGTCAAAGACTTCGTGTCTCTTCTGAAGCAAAGTTGATGTATGCGATCAACTCGGGACGGAAGTTTTCTCTCCCGCACACTATTCTCTTCCATATGTACGAGCATTGTCGAAAGACAAAGGACAATTGCCTTATCTGGTGCAGTGACCAAGATCTTGAGACATCGAACATTGAACTACCGCATACATTTTGTGATCGACCGTGTGAAAAGATGGTGGTAGGGTTGAAAATGTTAATGAAGATGCGTCTGCAAGAACTCTCCAAGGCAATGGAGAAATTCAAAGTGAAAACTCCAGTCAATCTGCTTCAAAAAGGAAAGGAAAGGAGGCCATGGGTGCCCCATCGAAGAAGAAGAGAAGAACTCTCATCCTTGATGATGAAGATGAAGATGAAAATGATGAAGATCCCACTATCCAAGCGGCGACAAGAACAAGACGTTCGTGTCTCATCAAACAGATCTTCAGCGAACGAAGAGAAGAAGAAAGAAGAAGAGAGAAGGAGAAAGAAGAAAGAAGAAGAAGAAGAAAGAAGGAGAAAGAAGAAGAAGAGAGAGAAAGAAGGAGAAAGAAGTTGAAGAAGAAGAAGAAGGAGAAAAAGAAAAGTCTGCGACAATTCGGAGAAAAGGGAAATGAAGAGCATGATCATCACTCTTCCCCTTTCGATGTCCTAGAGACAGGGGAGTTAGCGAGCAAGAGAGGTCTACACCTCCTGCTGCTGTCGGTGAAGATCTAAGACAATCTCCGAAGACCCGGAAAAGTTCGGGTCTCTCAATTGCACGAAGAAGGTGATGCATCGATTCCAAATCTGCGAGATCATTCAAAAGCGCCATCGTCGCATGCACATCATCGAGAAAGTCAATGCAAGTACACGGACGGATGATTCAGACTTTCGTAGCATCATGAATATTCTTACGGAAATGCGTAGCCAGATATATGTTACGGAATTTGTGAAATCCAAGCTTTGAAGAGCTTTGGACAAGCATCTTCGGTCTCTATGGAGGATAGACTCAAAGACCTCGCTCTGCAACTTCAAGCCAATGCCAAGGGAGAAGAGGTAGCTCATCGAGAGAAGACTGAAGAAGCTCGAAGGAGTAGTCCAGTCCATTGGGGATTTCCGGATCGTGCGCATTCCCAAGCGAGACATGACTCCTTTCTCACCCTTTTCAATGCTGACAAAAAGGGGAGAAAACCAATTTGAACAAATTTTTTAAAACTTTGACTTTTGTGGTTATGTTTATTTTTGAGTATGACTTGAGAACTTGAACTTGGATGTGAACTTGACTGAATTATTTGTGGATTGTGATGCTTATTTGGTTGCATTTATTCAAGTGTTGTTATATGGTGTTTCTCATGAAAGACTAACCAATTTTCGTGGATGCGAGTCTGGTTGTTTTATTAATCTTTATGAGTTAGCCATATTGCTTGAGAAATGTTTTGCAGGTCAAAGATGTTCAAATCTTCAAGAAAGTTTTTGTCACCATCAAAAAGGGGAGATTGTTGGAGAAATCTTTCCAGAATATTTTGAAGCGACAAAACGTTTCTTTCGGTCTAAGTCGGATGTTCGGAGACCGTCGGTTTAAAGTCGAAGACTTTGTTCTCTCGAGACTCAAGACCCGAGACTCAAGACCCGAGACTCAAGACTCAAGACTCAAGACTCAAGACTCAAGACTCAAGACTCAAACTCAAGACTTAAGACTCAAGACTCAAGACTTAAGTCTATTCTCAGCTTGACAGTCGTTCTAATCCGGTGACGAAGGAAATCCAAAGCCGAGGTTTATGGTTGAGGATTCGATCCTATTCTCGGAAATAGATTCTTTGGTTGGATAATCATTTCGGATTCTTTAATTCTTATCTAAGATCGATTGAAGATCCGTTGGTCGACGAAATAATCTTGGAATGTTCTATTCATGGAAACCGAGATCCCGATTGTATGGGCGAACGGGATTGATGGGCTATCATCAGATTCCTTAAATAGCTCGGATGATCTTCTTGATTGATTCCGTCCAACGGGTAGATTGGAGGAATTCCTTTGGTAAGTGCCAACGGCTATGATGGCATAAAGGAGTATAAAAAGAAGACGTTCTAGTTTTTTTGAGTGTGTGATTGATAGAAAAATTCCAGTACGAAGATCCTTGATTGTTATTTGAGACTGTTCGAGCGAAATTGTAAGAGAGAGTATATACTTGGTGACGCCTTGAGTGAGTGTGGTAGATCATCTACACCTAGAAATCAAGGAAGAGCAACACCGTAACATCTCTTTGATCATAGTGGAATCCAGCCAATCGGCTGTCGGTGCGAAAAGAGTGGACGTAGGCTTGAATCAAGCCGAACCACTATAAAGCGAGTGTTCAATTCTCTCTTTCCCTTACTCGTCTCTCGATTGATATTTAACTCTTACGATTAAATCATTAACTGTTTAAATATCGTGCAAGCTTCGAGAAATTTTTTATATACCTATTCACCCCCCCTCTAGGTACTCATACTAGTTATATCAAATACGCACCTATTCTTCTATTGATATGTTTTGTGTATTTTGCATGAAATCAAATGATGATGATTATACATAATATAGTTTAGTAGATCTTTAACTGTTGAGTAGTCGTACATTCTACGGGATCCCTATCGACTTATAGTGGGAGCAGTCAGAATACTAGGATCCTAACTTACAGGGACTAAATTACATTCGAGTGAGGGTGATCGTGATGTTTGACACCGGTCTTCCCTTTAGGTCCTATACTCCAGGAATATATCGTCATATTTGTCCGTTGAAATGGGTGAACTCTGGGGCCACTGCCACTGCCACCAGAAGATGACGACAGGGGATCGAGTGGCATGGAGTGACCATGATGGTGAGGACAACTGAGGGAATTTTTAGATGCCAGCACTAAAGGATGGACTCTATGTAAATGGCTACTGAAGATGTCGAATAACTTTTGAAGTATCGCCGAGTATAGAAAACTATGGTCTTTTGGATGTACCGACAAATAATGTTCATCTAGTGGATATGTGTAAATAAAAAGATTCCGGCTATTATCTATATATGTGTTTAGTGTGGGCATCATTTTTGTGTGTAGGAAAGGTAGTTGTTGGATAAGCTTTTGCCATATACATTGCGCAGGGACCAATAAAGTATATGATAGAAGCCCCACACGATTCCCTAAAGTCCATTGATTAAAATAAAAGGATATCCAGGACGAAGAAGTAAGGTGGCGACCCTAATGGAATGGGGGTTGTCAGGGGGTGCCACATTAAGTGTCCCTCGGTGCCAAGTTTTGGCACTCCAGGTGTCCGACACTCTATATACTCCCAAACTAAGTGTTTTCGGCCATCGGTACGATCAGACGGTTGAAATTTTGATCCAGTGGTTAAAAATCAATTTTGAAGGTTCCATCATGATCTCGAGGTGTTAGGTAATTGATCTAGTGGGTTTGATTTGCAAAAAAACAAAGCTAAAATTGAAAATTATGCCAAAATGTCCAATAATGGGTTAATTTGCAATTTGATGAAATTCGATGGTCAATTTGTAAAATTTTGGGAAATTGAATGTGCAGAAGTGAAATTGACATTGAGAGGATCTCGAACTAGTCGCCAGAGGTCAAGAAACAGTCAGAGAGGGGCTGAACCAGCCAGCCTCGTCGGCGGCTAGTTAGATCGGTCAGACCAGTTTGGTTCGATTCAGTGTTCTTGACCGGTTTTGCTTGTCTTCTCCACTTGGGACCCTTGTGGATATAAAATTTATGCAATTTAGTTCTTAAAAGACCAAATTGAAAAGAAATTTTATCCTTTTAAAAAAGAAATTGGCCAATTAAGATACAATTAAGCTAATCAAACCTTATGAATATGAGTTAAGGGTCTTTTATTAACCTAATTGAATTATTATCGTGAAAAACAACGAGTCAAAATCATGGGTGCTTTGAATTGGGCCTAAATGGCTAAAATCGTAAAATTTGTCATTCAATGGGTAAAATTGCAAATTAACTAAAATTAAACTCAATTAGTATCACAATTATCCTATCTTATGAGCAACCCATAAGTAAGATCACTTGTCGTATTTAAATTGACCTTAAATTGAAGCGCTCGACTTAGGTCAAAAATGAATTTAAGCCTAATATTAGAATTGGACCTAGATTCATGAAATTAAACCATAGCCATGAATGAGTCAATTCGAATTTTGTCAATTGAAGTTTAATTGCTTAATTTTCTAAAGCTTGGGAAAAAAATTCTTCAAATTGATAAGTTCTAGTGTGAACTTCATAAAATCGATTTTGAATTTGGACTTATCTTAACAAAATGAATGTGAAACAATCATCTGTTTGCAAATTATGAAGGATTGATTTTCATCCCCTAATGAGGGCTCAAAACGACAATTCGTATTTTGATGATAAATCACGAAATTGAATGCGGAAGTAAATTTCAAATAGTCCCTAAACCAAATGTCAAATAATGAACTACATCTAATTATGACTAGAATAAAAGTAATTTTATTTTTGGTCGATTTAAAACTTAACACTGAAAATTTCATAAATCAGGGTTCTTAATCAAATTTTGTGAAATTTTCAACAAAAAGTCTAATTGACATTAAAAGAAATGTATTTGTGCATTTTTTTATTTTTATTTTTATTTTTTTATTATATTTTTTTGTCAAATGTTTGACCAAAAGTCAACCATTTAGTTGATACTTCCTAAAAGATTGATTTTCGGTCAATTCTTTGGATTTTTGAGAAATTGATTTGACAAAAGTGAAATTAAAGCTAAATGAACTTTTTTTGGGGTAAAAAGTCAATTTTTGATTCATGGTTAACTTTTGGTCAAAAGGTTGACCAAAAAGTCAACCTGAGTTTGAACTATTTGACTTTTCGGGTTTTCCTTAAAAATGAACTAGAAATTATTTAAAAATGACAATGAAAAAGAAAGAAATGAAAAACGATACTTTTTGGCCAAGAGATGGAGTTCCATTGCTATCAGAAACCAAAACCTCGATTTTTACTTTTCATGACACATTGACTAAAAATCAAGTATCAATAATTGCCCATTTTTAAGTGGGAGTTCGAAAAGTTTTCCACTCAAAGACAAAATTGCTACATGTGATTTTTAGTTGACTTCACTTTTGAAATTAAAAAAAAAAAAAAAAAAAGATATCTCATGGAATGGAATGAAGAAAATGAAAAGCGTTGACACATAAATTTTGACGACGCATTTAGTCATTTATTGCATTAAAAAATTAGGGGTTAATTTTATCCTTGAAAGAATAGTTAATTGCATAGCATATAGTTTTAGCTGCATTTATTTTTAATTTGCATTTACATTGGGCCAGTAACGGATGGGTTCGAATTGATAGTTTTAACTTTAATTTGATCAGTCGGGCTAAGCCCACGAAGAGAGCAAATTGGCCCAAGCCCGTATCATCGGAAAGATTTTATGGATATATCTTTGTGAGATTTCAATTCAAAAGCAAATATTGCGTTTGGAAAAGAAATCTTCGTGGATATGGTTTTGGAAAATTAAAAACCCTAATCCGTGGCCTATAAATAGGTTAAAAAGCGTAGGGTTTTGGAGGGACGCCACACATATTGATACACATAGCCATTGAGAGAGCAAAGAAGCCAAGAGGGAGAGAGAGATGAAAGGGGAGGCCGATCCATCATCAGTATTGCATATTTGCATCCCACTATCGTTCTTTTCCTAATTTTTTTTTTTTAAGGGTTATGCCTACATCTTCCACATCTCGCATTCTGATTATTAACAATCCTAAGAGGTTTTTACGGCGAGTGATTAGGGAACAAATATAAGATCTCGCTGTTTAGAGTGATTCAAGCTTATTGTCAAGTTTCCAATGACGCCCTCATCAGTTGCTATGCTGGTCTTTCGCAATATTGCCGTGCCAAGCGAGTTCCTCCAAGCCCTACTGCACCGCCTCAACAGGCTGCCGTCCTATTGAGCTCGGTCAACATTCGGCAAACATCCGAGTCACTAAAATCTGCGCAAGAGAAGGGCACACGTTCTTTGAGTAAGGAGGACGTATAAATTGAAAGGGGGAAGGATTTCGCACACTTATTTTATAGAAATTTGGAGCCACTTGGCCATTCCATCACATGTAGAGTTTTTTAGCAAGACTTTTGGTGAATCCGGAGCAAGTGGCAGCCCCTGGGCGTTCCTCCCACATCAGCACCACGTCCTTGTAGCAATCCAAGTACTTCATTGAATAGTCCAGGCGAACTTCACCAACACGTTTGCTGATCCGACGATCCTTGTGTTGCCGCGGGCCACCACCACGACGAAAGTTATTGTCTTGCAGGTCGCCTCTCAAAGTTTGCGTGTAGATTGTTGAACCAACCACAATTTGTGACTACTCGCGGAGCTAGAACCTTTGTTGCGTGTGATTCGAGTTGCAACCGCGAACCCCATCGTGCCGATTAGTACAGTAGCAGCCATCGAGCCATGCTGCTCAGACCTCCATCGTGGACCATTCTCCAGTGCGGATTGTGGAAAAAATTTCAAATTTAGGTAGAGATTTATTTTATTTTATTAGGTAGATTTATTAGGTAAGTTTATCTTATCATGTTTTAATTTTTGATATTTTGTTTACTCTATTTGAAATATTTCTCAATGCATTGTTGAAATTCCTGACACACCACCTAACTCGCAACTGCACACGAATTTTTATTCTATCTATAAATTTTTAGATGGAATAATTATTCATGCAAGAGTAAAATTGATATATATTGATCTTTAAGGCTTAAGATCAATTTATTGATTTTATTAGCGAAATAATCAAGTTTGAATTTCGATTCGAATGGTGGATAACATTTTTTATGACCATGGATGATTTGGTGTTTATCTCTTAATTGTTCTGTTTATCCCGAAAATACAAAAAAATTGCATTTGCATTCCATGTAGATTAGAATTGACTGCATGACAGGTTAGTTATTATTATTATTATTATTATTATTATTATTATTATTATTATTATTATTATAAATGCATGTTTAGAAGGTATTTAGAATAGATAACATTTCACTTTACTTTTCAATTTAGTTAGATTTTTATTTTTATTGATTTTAATTACGAATTTTCATAAAAAAATACAAAAAAATCATGCGCATGTCATGTAGGATTAGGTTCATGAAATGCCCGTCATCTAGTGATTGTTGCTAGATTCATTTAGTTAGAAATTGCTTGTCATTAGAATTAGGTCATTTGGTTAATTTAGATTGCATATTTAATTGTTGCATTTCTTTAATTTCAAATTTCATGGAAAATACAAAAAAAGAAGAAGAATAAATCCATTTCACGCTTCAAGATAGACTGCATGTTTATGTCATATTGTCTAAGTCATATTGCCATTGATATAGCTAGTACAAGTACCTAAAGGGGGTGAATAGGTATATAAAATATTTTTTTTTATAATTGCACAATACTAGACAGTTGATGGATTTGCAACAAACAATAATCAAACTAAGACTGAGAGAAAGAAAGAGAAAATTGAACACGCGGTTTATAGTGGTTCGGCTTAATTCAAGTCTACGTCCACTCTTCTGCACTGACAGCCTATTGGCTGGATTCCACTATGAACAAAGAGATGTTACAACGTTGCTCTTCCTTGATTTCTCGGTGTAGATGATCTACCACACTCGCTCAAGGTATCACTAAGTATAGACATTCTTTGTGTATACAATTTTGCTCAAAATGTATCGACTAATAATCAAGGTGCTTCAGACTCTGGAATTTCTCTATCGATCATGCACTAAAGCAACTAGAACGTCTTCCTTTTATACTCCTTTATGCCATCATATCCATTGGCACTTACCAAAGGAATTCCTCCAATCTACCCGTTGGACGGAATCAATCAAGAAGATCATTCAAGCTATTAAAGGAACCTGACGATAGCCCATCAATCCTGTTCGCCCATACAATCAGGATCTTGGTTTCCAAGAATAGAACATTCCAAGAATATTTCGTCGACCATCGGATCTTCAAACGATCTTGATTACGAATAAAAGAATCCATTATATTTATCCAGCCAAGAGATCTTCTCCAGAGGATAGGACTAAATCCTCAACCAAATACTTCGTCTCTGGATTGCCTTCGACACTTTGGATTAGAAAAACTGTCAATGAGAATAGTCTTGAGTCTTGAGTCTTGAGCGCGAGTCCGGTGATCCGAAAGTCTTCGGACTTTAAAAGAAGGTCTACAATTATCAGACTAGATTGATAGAAACGTTTTGTCGCCTTCAAAATATTCTGGAAAGATTTCTCCAACAATCTCCCCCTTTTTGATGGTGACAAAACTTTCCTGTAGATTTGAACAACTTTGACCCGCAAAACATTTCTCAAGCAATATGGCTATCTCATAAAGATTAATAAAACAACCAGACTCGCATCCACAGAAAATTGGTTAGTCTTTCATGAGTAATACCATACAACAACACTTGATATAAATGCAAACAGTCAAGCATCAAAATCTACACCCAAGTCAGTCAAATTCAATCACACCCAAATTCACTCAAGTCATACTAAAAAACAAACATATTTAAACAGAAAAGAAATTTAAAGTCAAAGTTTAAAGTTCAAATTGCAATTCTCCCCCTTTTTGTCATCATTAAAAGGTGAGAAAAGAGTCAAGTCTCGCTTGGGAATGCGCACGATCCGGAAATCTCCCATCGGCGTACGATGCCTTCCAGCCTCTTCAAGTCTTCCCTTAGATAAGCCACCTCTTCTCCTTTGGCATTAGCTTGAATTTGAAGAGTGAGATCTTTCAATTTATCCTCCAGGGTAACAGAAGATGCTTGTCCAGCATTCTTTATGACTTGAAGTTCACAGTCCAGAGCATAGATTTGACCCCGCATTTCTAGAAGAACATCAAGGATACGACGAAAATCTGCTGCATTGTCTGTCTGTGTGCTCGCATTTGCTCTCTCAGATGGAGTGAATGCAGACGATGGAGCTTCTGTGTAATCTTGCAGATTTGGTGTTGATGTATCATGTCCTTCCTCAGGCATTTGAGAAGCCTGAAAATCTTCTGGATCTGCTGGTGAGCATCTTACACCTTCACTGTTGATAGCATGTGGTGTAGTTCTTCCTTGCTCGTCATCTCCCCCTGTCTCTAAGACCTCAAATGGGGAAGAATGTTGGTCAGGCTCTTCAGCATCTTGATTCCCCTTCTCTCCGGCTTCATCTACAAACTTTTCTTTCTCTACTTCTCCTTCTTCTTCAGCTTCTTTCTCTTTCTCTTGCTGCTCCTCTGCTTCTCTGTTCTTTGCTTGCTTCTCTTCTTCTCTCTGTTCTCTTTCCTCTGCTTCTTTCCCTTTCTTCTGATGTTCCGTTGATTCAGGTACAGAACGTCTAGTCCTTATCAATGCAGAGATAGTGAAATCTTCCTCTTCATCTTCATCCTCCAAGATGAGAGTTCTTTTCTTTTTGGATGGGGCACCAATGGGCTCCTTCCCTTTTCTCTTTGAAGCAGAAGGTACTGGAGTCTTCACTCTGAACTTCTCCATTGCCTTAGAAAGCTCTTTCAGACGCATTTTTGTCAGCATTTTCAGACCTACCACCATTTTGTCGCATGGTTGAACACAAAGAGTATGTGGAGGTTCAATATTCAAGTGTTTGAAGATCTTGGTCACAAGACCTAGGTAAGGCAATTGGCCCTTGTCCTTCACCATTGCTCTGTACATGTGAAAGAGAATGGTGTGAGGAAGAGAGAACTTCTTCCCTGTATTGATCGCGTACATCAATTTCGCCTCGGAATTAGACACGTCAGTCTTGGATGTAGACTTTGGCCTGATAGAGTTGATCACAATTTTGTGAAGCAAGATGTTGATGGCACGCATCCTTGAATAGATAATTCTTCCCTCTATATCCCTATCTTTGACAAGTTCCAATGAGGCACGAGAAATTGAAACTTTGATCGGTTGATAGCGTCCTCATTCAACTCCAATTATGTCAGCCAACATGTCCACGTCTACCACATAATCTTGGTCTTGAACACTGAATGATATTCTATTCGCATCTAAAAAGCTAAGATTCGAATAGAAGTATGTTGTCAATTGTGCATAACCGTCTGTGGTATCGGTACAAAATTGCTCAAGTTGAAGCAGATTGAACTTCTCCCTTAAGTTCACATTAATGGCATCCAAGAAATCAAAATCAACACTCCTAGGGTTTATCACCCCTCGTTTCAACAGTCTGAAGAACAGATTCTCCTGTTCCTTCGATTTAAACAACTCCATTCTTTTTCCCTTCACCTTCGTAGCAACACCCATTCTAGGTTGAAATTCACTGAACATTTTATCATCATCATTCCCATCAGTCGGGTTCAATCCCGATACACGAGGGTCACTTGGAATATTTGCAAGTGCTTCCTCATCCTTTCCTTTGGGAGCAATTCCCAAATCCTCCATTTGTCGTAAAAAGATATACTCATTCCCATAATTCTTATCTTTAAGGAAATCATCTACGTAGTTCAGCGGAGTCCCAGTGCTCTTCAACGCACAATAGAGCTTGTAAATAAAAGAGGGTTTTGGACTCTTACGGGTCTGCGTCCTCGATTATTTCTTCCTCCGGTTGTTGACCCGCACCTTGTGGGGTAGATGATGTCGAGTGACGTGGTGGAGAGTGAATCGGGCTCGTTGCGACTAGATAAATCTTCTTCTTCGGTGAGATCGAAATGGGTAGGCCCCTCCCTCATTCTCTGTGGTCCCCTGTTCGTGATTCTTGAAGACTTCCTCGAAGAAGACATCCTTCCTTGTCGTTGAAAGATTCTTTTACTCGCTTTCCCAAGAAAAGATGACAACTTTCTCGAAGATGAATACGAAGTAAAGACAGGATTGGGAGGAGAATGCCTTTTAGGGTTTTGAAGTTTAAGCGAAAAAGAAAACTGTATATATATATATATAACTCAGTTTAAAAAAGAAAGATCAATCGGTACAAAGGAAAGTAAACAGACACCTCATTTTAAAATCAATAACTGCCAAATAGAGGTTAATCCTTTTTGAAAAGACAAGATTCCGTTTTTCACGGAAATTATAAATTAACCGAACTAAAGATCGTACATTTCCGAGTTTGAATATAATAACAACTTACGTCTATAGCCATGAATGTTTGAGTCTGAGGTTTGGAGAGTCTCTAGACTTTAACTTCTTCAAGCTTCAAAATGTTGAGTCTGGAACGGATATGATCGAATTGATTCTTCTCCAAAGGCTTTGTGAATATATCCGCTAGTTGATTTTTTGAATCAACAAATTGAATCGAGATTTCGCCATTTTGAACATGATCTCTAATGAAGTGATGTCGAATCTCTATATGCTTTGCTCTTGAATGAAGGATTGGATTTTTAGTGAGATTGATTGCGCCGGTGTTGTCACATCTTATCTCTGTGCATGAATCTTCAATTCCAAAGTTTTGTAGCTGTTGTTTTATCCATAGAATTTGCGAACAGCAGCTTCCAAGAGCTATATACTCTGCTTCTGTTGTTGAGAGAGCCACAGTGCTTTGTTTCCTTGAAAACCAAGACATTGTTTCGCTTCCAAGCAAGCGGCAAGTTTCTGAAGTACTCTTTCTATCGACTCGCAACCGGCCAGATCGCGTCCGAATATCCCAGAAGATTAAAGTCTCCCTTCTTAGGATACCAAAGACCGATGCTTGAAGATGAAGCAACGTATTTGATAATACGTTTCGCAGCACTGAGATGTGATTCTCTAGGATCTAATTGAAACCTAGCACAGATGCAAACACTTAACAAAATGTCAGGCCTAGAAGCAGTAAGATAAAGAAGTGAACCAATGATGCTCCTGTACAGCTTTTGATCAGCTTTCTTCCCTTCTTCTTCTTTGTCTATCTTCAAAGAACATGACATCGGTATGTCGGTCTTTTTACACTTTTCCAATCCAAACCTTTTGACAAGATCATTTGCATACTTTTCTTGATGAATGAAAGTTCCTTCCTCCATTTGTTTCACTTGAAGCCCGAGAAAGAATGTTAACTCTCCCATCATACTCATTTCAAACTCATCCTGCATAGACTTTGAAAATTTCTTGCACAGACTTTCATTAGGGGATCCAAAAATAATATCATCCACATATATTTGAACAAGTAAAAAGCTTTTGTTTTCCTTTTTGATAAATAAAGTAGTATCTACTTTACCTTTGACAAAACCATTATGTATTAAGAACTTACTTAGTCTGTCGTACCAAGCTCGAGGTGCTTGCTTTAAACCATACAAGGCCTTTTCGTCCCAAGACCGAGTCCGGCTTCTTTGGGTCTTCAAACCCTGGTGGTTGTTCCACGTAAACTTCCTCATGGATAAATCCATTTAGGAAGGCACTTTTGACGTCCATTTGGAATAACCTAAAATTTTTATAACAAGCAAACGCAAGTAATAGTTGAATAGCTTCTAACCTCGCTACTGGAGCGTAAGTCTCATCATAGTCTATTCCTTATTCTTGCGTATATCCCTTGGCCATGAGTCTTGCTTTGTTTCGTACGACTTTTCCTTTCTCATTCATCTTGTTCCTGAACACCCATTTAGCTCCAATAACAGTTTTACCTTTTGGTTTAGATGTCAATTCCCAGACATCATTAATATTGAACTGTTTGAGCTCTTCTTGCATAGCTTCAATCCAGCTTTCATCAGATAAAGCTTCTTCTATGCTCTTTGGTTCAATTTCAGAAATGAGAGCCACAGCACTAGACTCTTCACGCCTTTTGGATCTAGTGCGAATTCCTTCATTAATTTTGCCAATAATGAGTTCTTTGGGATGACTGGACTTATGCTTCCAGTTACTGGTTGATTTGTCTGGTTGATGATCTCTTTCTTTATTTGAATCTTCACGAATAGCTTGATGCTGATCTTCTAGAGTCTGAGATGCTTCTTGAGTTGTAAGCTTTGGAGGGTCTGGAGCAGGTTCAGACTCTTCATGATGAGTCAGACTGGATTCATCTTGAGTAGAGTCTTGAAATTTGACATTCATTGACTCCTCCACGGGACGGCTCTTCTTGTTATAGACTCGTAGACTTTGCTTGATGAGGAATATCCAAGGAAGATGCCTTCATCGATCTTCAAACTTACCAACTCGATCTTTTGCATTTTTCAAAATAAAGCATTTGCAGCCGAACACATGAAAGTAAGAAACAATAGGCTTCTTACCTTTGAATAACTCATAAGGGGTTTTCTCTAGAATAGGTCTTAAGAAGACTCTATTAATGATATAGCACGCTGTTGAAACAGTTTCAGCCCAAAATCGTGAAGAAATCTTACTTTCAATCAAAAGAGTTCTAGCCATTTCTTGAAGAGATCTATTCTTTCTTTCCACAACTCCATTTTGCTTTGGAGTATATGGAGAAGAGAACACATGCTTAAAGTCAGATTCATCACAAAATTTTGTAAAATCTTGATTTTCAAATTCACCTCCATGATCTGTTCTTATACTTGAGATAACACATCCTTTTTCATTTTGAACCTTTTTAGCAAATTTTTCAAAATACAAGAAGGTTTCGGACTTACTCGCAAGGAAATATACCCAAGTAAAGCGGGAGTAATCGTCCACAATTACTAGGCAATATTTCTTACCTCCGATGCTTTGGGTTCTGGTTGGTCCGAAGGCATCCATATGCAGCAACTGTAGTACATGATTAGTAGAGACATGATTTATTGACTTAAATGAATTTCTTACCTGCTTTCCCAGAATACGTGGAGTGCATGGATCTGACTTTTGGTATGGTAATTTAGGTAGACCTCGAACAAGCTGCTTTGATGAGATTTTGGCTAATTGCTTCATGTTGACATGACCAAGCTTTTTGTGCCATAAGCTTGCTTCGTCTTGAATTGAGATTAGGCATTGCGATTCATTTGGTTTCACATCCAGTAGATAGATATTTCCATGTCTTCGACCCATGAAAGATTAAGTAG
Source organism: Eucalyptus albens (assembly GCA_014182695.1). Classification (NCBI taxonomy): domain Eukaryota; kingdom Viridiplantae; phylum Streptophyta; class Magnoliopsida; order Myrtales; family Myrtaceae; genus Eucalyptus; species Eucalyptus albens. The sequence continues at coordinate 25,061,669 of CM024652.1, forward strand.
AGTCTTTACTGATTCCAGAACATGTTCCTTCTTGAAAGAAGATCTTAAAACCAGTATCACACAATTGACTAATGCTGAGAAGATTATAATTGAGTCCTTCCACTAGGGAAACATTACTTATTGTGAGATTTCCAATTTTCACAGTTCCAAATCCCACAATACTTCCTTTGCTGTTTCCTCCAAATGAAACTTTTTTGCCATTTACTTGAACAAGCTTTATAAAGCAATTTGAGTCTCCTGTCAAGTGTCTTGAGCATCCGCTGTCAAGATACCACTTCACCTTTTTCTTGATGGAGACCTGCATTTAAAAGAGAGTCTCAAGCTTTCTTTGGTACCCAAATTTTCTTGGGTCCTTTGGTGTTAGTAAGATAAACACTATTAGCCCATACTTTCTTAACAGGTTTCCAAACCATAGGACACTCTTTTTCAAAGTGATCCCGATTGTTGCACTTTGAACACTGAGGGCATTTCGACCTACGAGACTTTACAAAAAATTTCTTGAAATGATTTTTGTAAGCCTCTCTCGAAGGTCTTTTCTTAATTCTTTCTTTTACTTTAGGAAAATCAATCAAGGGAATTGTTTCGCTGTCATACCTAGACCGGACTTATTGAAATAAGGTCTTTGAGCTGAAAGAATTTTTTCAAGTTTTTCGGACCCTATTGAAAATTTCTTTGAAATATTTGATAAGTCAATTTTCAAAAGGGCATTTTCTTTCAAAAGATTATCTTCATTTTCTTTAAGAGTGGAAACATTCAAGTCTAAACTTTTAACTATTTCTTCTAAAACGTTTTCCTTTTGTTTTAGAGCTGAGTTTTCCTTTTTAAGTTCGGAAATTCTTTTGAGAGAAGTCTTAAGACTAAAACACAGTTCATCAATGTATTTAGAAACTTTGACAGGAATTTTAAAATTACTTGCCTCAAATTCACTGTCTGAGTCTGAGTCTGATTGTGCCATCAGACACAAGTTGGCATATTCATCATCACTTTCTTCACACTCGTATCACCCGTGGTTTCGGCTTTGAGAGCTTTTCGAAACTTTTCAGCTTTTCCTCTCTTCTTCTTCGTAAGAGGACAGTTGAGTCCGATGTGTCCCTTTTTCTTGCATTCGAAGCAAACTACATCTTTGTTTGGTTCCTCATCATCACCGAGACTTGGTCGCTGTCTTTGAAAACTTTGTTTCTTTGAGTTGAACCTTTTTCCTTTTCGTTCAGCTTTCGAATCTTCTTATCATAAGAGCAAGCTCCTCATCGTCCAGATCATCTTGAGAATCGTATCATCGAATCATCAATTGATTTTAATGCAATGGATTTCTTACCTTTTGGATCTTCGTCTTCATTAATTCGTTCCACTTCATAAGATTGAAGAGTTCCAATCGGCTCGTCGTCGAGATAGTGGCATAATTCTTTGCGTCTCTCGTATTGAAGTCTTTATATGATTCTAATCCTTGGAGAGTCCACGCAGTAGCTTGTTTACCTTCATGGGATCAAAAATTTTTTGTCCTTGATTCTCAAGACCATTGACAATATCTGTAAAACGGCTAAACATGTCAGTTATAGATTCTCCTGATTTCATTTTGAAGGCTTCATATTGATTGAGGAGAATGTTAATTCTGGTCTCCTTCACTCGATCTGTTCCTTCATAGGTGATATGTAATCTGTCCCAAACTTCTTTTGCTGTAACACAAGAAGATATTCTGTTATATTCAGTTGGTGACAAAGCACAATATAAAGAGTAAATTGCTTTTGCATCGAGTGCTTGTCTCTTGATTATCTCTTCCTGAGTCATTCCGCTAGTCTCAACAGTTTCTTTCCATCTTTCGAGACCGATGCATTTGTAGGAGTAATTCCTCTTTCTACAACGTCCCATTCCAGAGGATCCTTTGATCGTAGGAAAGCTTTCATCTTGTTCTTCCGGATGTTGTAATCCTTTCCATCGAGTAGGGTGGTCGGTATTGCTTTGCCCTTCCACCAGCCCTGGTGCTAGCATACTAGCCATAGATCTTTTACTTTGAAGTAAAACACTTCAAATAAAATAAGAACACGAGCTCTGATACCAATTGATATAGCTAGTACAAGTACCTAGAGGGGGTGAATAGGTATATAAAAGATTTTTCTTGATAATTGCACAATACTAGACATTTGATGGATTTGCAACAAACAATAATCAAAGTAAGACTGAGAGAAAGAAAGAGAGAATTGAACACGCGGTTTATAGTGGTTCGGCTTAATTCAAGCCTACGTCCACTCTTCTACACTGACAGCCTATTGGCTGGATTCCACTATGAACAAAGAGATGTTATAGCGTTGTTTTTCCTTGATTTCTCGGTGTAGATGATCTACCACACTCGCTCAAGGTATCACTAAGTATAGACACTCTTTGTGTATACAATTTTGCTCAAAATGTATCGACTAATAATCAAGGTGCTTCGACTGGAATTTCTCTATCGATCATGCACTAAAGCAACGAGAACGTCTTCCTTTTATACTCCTTTATGCCATCATACCCGTTGGCACTTACCAAAGGAATTCCTCCAATCTACCCGTTGGACGGAATCAATCAAGAAAATCATTCGATCTATTAAAGGAACCTGACGATAGCCCATCAATCTCGTTCGCCCATACAATCGGGATCTTGGTTTCCAAGAATAGAACCTTCCAAGAATATTTCGTCGACCATCGGATCTTCAAACGATATTGATTACGAATAAAAGAATCCGTTATATTTATCCAGCCAAGAGATCTTCTCCAGAGGATAGGACTAAATCCTCAACCAAATACTTCGGCTCTAGATTGCCTTCGACACTGGATTAGAAAAACTGTCAATGAGAATAGTCTTGAGTCTTGAGTCTTGAGCGCTGAGTCTGGTGATCTGAAAGTCTTCAGACTTTAAATAGAAGGTCTGCAATTATCCAGACTAGACTGATAGAAACGTTTTGTCAGCTTCAAAATATTCTGGAAAGATTTCTCCAACAGCCATGTCATATCATTTCATGTTAGATTAGAAGCATTGCATTGCATATGGATTATATTTTCATTAAATAAGTGAAAACAAAAATTAAGTGATTGCGTGTTAATTAGAAATCATATTTAGGATCGCTGATGTGAATTCTGATTTAAGAACGTAGATGCTTTCGTTGCTATAAGCTAAGTTTTGCAATTTATTCATTACTTTCTTGGGTGTTAAATTGGTGGTTTGCGTACCTGCATGATTACCTCACATGTTAGAAAAGTGAATTAAAATTAATTCAAGCTGCCTGCAAAAATTTTTCGAAATAAAAGGGAAAGGTACCAAAAGGGCATTAGAAAAGTCTAGTGTAACCAAGTTCCTATACCTAAAGTCTCTGGTTCGTAGAAGTAAAATAATTTTCCAATTATTTTACTTAGGTGTCTAATCGATCTACTATAAACCGATTAGTGGAGACTCTCTTTTGCATGTAAAATATTTGAACCTAAGTCGCTAATTGGTATGGGCTTGGGAGACCCGAGTTAAGTAAGACTTAGTAATCCATTAGCCTAATTTTAGGTAGTACACCTGAAATTTTGATCGCTAAAAAGGGATAGAAGAAAAATATTAGTAACACCTTTAATGTTGACTAAATCATCATATTTTTATCAACTACTTGTGAACTTTTCGATTGTGCCATGGATGTTGACAAAGATGAATTGGCTGAAGCCGAAGCCTTGCAAAACTTGGTCATTAATCTCTCATCACTCACTCTCTCCACAACAAAATGCCCAATGTTACCAACAACCTCGTTGTCCCTACACAAGAACTCGTTGCTATAAACTCTCTCTACCTCCCTCTGGAAGATAAGCACGAATACGGGCATCTTTGTAGGGCCACCATCCTACTCCTCGGCAGCACGGTTGTAGTGAATATCGTTGACATCCTCCCGGGTGCCTCCTTGTGGTATCTGCTTGGACTGTCGATCAATTTCACTTCCCAACTCAATTCATACGCATGGTTGGGCAAGTTGTTCAATGGTAGCTTGCATTATGAGAAGAGCAAGTTCCACACTAGCTGGTACTCACCACGAAACTCGCCTCTAGCCGACTCGAGTAGCCTCTTCATCTCGTCAACCCTCGTCTCAAAATGCACATCATAGGCCTTGATTCCTGGGTGGTGTTGCTCATCTCATTCTTGTCTAGAAAGATGGTGCGGCTATCAAAGTTAAGAACTTTGTACAAGAGAGCCTTGTGGGTGAGGTCGAAAACGAGGTGGTTGCAGTGGGAGGAGGGAATGGTGCAGCTAGCGACGGCGAAGGTTATGGTGGCTAGCTCAGTGGACGTCATGTGGTTGGAGTTGGTAGTGGCGGCATAGTGGAGGAGGGCGTTCGATAAATAAAGTGGAGGCGGGACTAAAGATGTGATATCCTCAATTATGAGCTTGTAAGGATTGGCCATAAGGTCCAAAAAGGATCGATCATGGGCTATTAGCCATGGATCGATTAGTTCGATCGGCAAGGAATTGCGAATCAATCATGATCTGACCGACTGATCGACTGATCGGTTGTGAATAGGTCAAGGTGTTGGCCTTGAATTTTCTATTGATCATACCAATGGGATAGGATCACTAGCTCATAAGATGATGTTTTGATCACAAGAATTGGGCACGAGATGATTTTGGATCAGTGGATGGTCATGAGTCGATCCAATTAGTCGCAGTTTCTGGTCGCGAGTGATTCTGCCCAGTTATGCACTAATACATGAACAATCGGAATTGATCAAATGTGACTGTCTTCCAAACAAAATGCATCATTCTTTATTTAATACTTTGTGATCGGAATGGAATCTTAAATTGGTGATTTTTGATCATCAATTCGTAATGCACCGATCATGAACCCTACCGGTGGATTGGGTGCCGATTGGAATGAGCCCAATGATAGACCCGGCTATTCCGTCACTAATTCTAAGTTAGGCTGACTGGCCGTTCAAAGGAATGATTTAGGTGAATATGGGGCATGATGATGAAATCTCGGGTGTATGTGATTTGATTTTTCGAGGTGTATGTAATGATCCATTTTTTGGTCCTAGAACCAACTTGGATGATATAATTCTCTAGACTGCCTTATTAATGAAGAAAAATACAAAAGTAAGGAAGATTCTAAAAACCCCTCATTAAATGAAGGGGTGAGTTGTTCTTTGAATAGTTAAAAGTCATGATGGTGACCAAAATATCTTTGAAGATTTTAGAGGAAGGCAGCACATAAGTTGACCAATTAAAGAGTGATACACGAGCCCTCATTAATGATCAAAAGATCTAGAATTGCCAAGTGGCAACTATGGTACAATTATTATCAAACTTCATTAAATGTCCATTAAATGTGGCATATAGGTGGACCAATGGAAGAGCGAAAAGTGGGCCATCGTCGATGATGCCTAGGAGCTTAGATTGCCAAGCAAGGCTCTTAGCCATGCCAACTCACTTTCTAGGTGTAATTATGAGGCAAAGTAGGCTTGCCACCCAAAGAATTTAGGCATGACACTTGGAAAAATTAGAGTGGACCATTTGGTTTGGTAATGATGGCTTGAGATTTGCCTTAGAGAAGAAGTTAGTAATTCATGCTTAGGTATCTTCTAGAATCTTAGGTTATGATGAGCCTAAAGGATAGCCTTGGTGAATAAGGTAAAGGCCAACCAATCAAGAGAAGACATTAGGCATCAAGAGGCTTATGTGTCCTCTAGGGCCATAGGCACATCATAAGCCTAATGTGAGCCTTGGAGGGTAATTAAATAGATGGACCAATCACAATCAAACACAGATAAGCATAGGCACCAACTAAGGAGACTAGATAGGCTTACTCATTCCTTAGGCTTAATCATGAGATTGGCACCAATAACTAAAGAGGAGGAGGCCTATAAATAGGAGAAGGCATCCTCATATTTTGGAGGCTTAACAATTCTCTCATTTCCTCTCACTTTATCTCCTCTCTTTCACGTCCTTCTCCTCCAAGCCGCCTTAGGAGCCGTCTGGTCACTAAAGAGCATCTTGGAGCTAGGCTAAAAAATAGTAAGTAGAATCTTTAACTCTTAGTTAGGACGATAGCCTACCTCATCAAGTTTAGTGGTATGCTCACCCGTGTAAGCTACATGTATGTTGTAATGTTCTTTTGTGTGTTTGCTCATGTTTGCAAGTTTAAGTGTGCTCATGCCACGGGACAAGGTCAAGGTTTGCTCGGCTTGGAATTGATGTTATGTCTTGATTGTGACGTCCTAGTAGCGTCACGTACTAAGCGCAAGTGGAAATTATACGGATTATCATCTTGCAGGACCTATAGATTACAATTATCGAACTATAGCGTCCACCTTTAATTGGTTAGCATGTATAACATGGACATTTTAAGATCTAAAGCTTGATATCACAAGGTCACCCTATAATAGTCTTGTCATTTAGTATTAGACAATCAAACTAAGATCATATATAAGGATCATGAGAAGCTTCATTTACTTTCCTTTTAAAAGCATTCGGGCTTACAAACATTGACCTGGATTACTTACAAGTTCTTTACCAATGTACAACATACTTACATGTTCAAAACAAAAGTGTAAGTAAACAGTCAAGGAAAAGGGTGAGGGGGTTCCCAACTTCGCTACCCCACACTAGCCCGCGTCTATCAAAAAAATAAAAGACGTCTTCTCCAGCTTCAACACAATCTGGGCACCTAAGCACCTCCCACCCCAACTCTAGGTCCTCCCGCACCGAACTAAAGAGGGCCAAACACCTCCCCTTCATGGTTTATAAACCACGCAACAAACCTCATCAGAATCTAGTCTACCCTACCATCGTCCATCCAAAGTGTAGCCTCATATTTTATATAGGTCAGCTCGATATTAGGATCATACACGTCATGGGAAGAAACATCAATACGCACTATCACCCCATAACGAGCAATCGGTGGTACGTCCATACTAATGGTCCGAAAAATAGAAAGGAATGAGTGCCCAGTAAAGAAATAATAAGACCCTAACCTAGACAATTCATAGCTATAAAAGAAAACAAGAGAACACAACCAAATAGCTTAACATACTAAGGCAGGATTGTCACAAGTATAACTAAATGGATACCAAAATGCCACATGAATGATCACTCCATACCAAACATGCTACATGCAAATGTATACCTCATGCTCTTAATCTGTACCAAGATGAAATGCAACAACCGTAGGCAAAACTCACACGCTAAGTGGAATTTATATTTTAGTGTGTATATCAAGTCCACCTTGATCAGTTTACCCACCAGAACGCAAGCTGGATTTATTGAGTCACTTTCGGAATCCCACATCCGGACTTCCACAATATTGCTATCTTGGGCATCCCACTCCGAGGCATCCTAGTATCACACAACCGAGGCATCCCAAGATCACTCAGCATGGGACATCTCACTTTGAGGCATCCCAGTGTCTCACTCAACCGAGGCATCCAAGATCACACAACATAGGCATCCCACTCCCCGGGGCATCACCAGCATCTCAATACTAATGGAAATCTCTTGCTCATTTAATGCACACATTCCACACATCACACCTTTGAATAATATCACATCACAGCATGCACAAGACCTTGTGAGTACACAATTGCTTCAAACAGGACTCATGCTCACACAACACTTTACTCATGTCGCACTCATTGCACACACATGCCACAATTGGTAACCACACAATGACCACACTTCAAATGATGGAAGAGGCATGCTCATGCACAAACTAACCACTATCGCAAGATCATTTGACTCCTTATATTTCATGAAAGTCAGGTACAAGAGGCACGGTATCCATTGCACAATCTCGGATCAAGGCAAGATGTAAGCTAACATGGGCAGTTTCAAACACAGAAACAGAAAGTGCATCAAATCTTATCGAAATGTTACGAAATTTTAGTATATTATAGAAGAGACATAGATTAACATTTTTTTTTGAAGAAACCTAAGAATATATCTTAATGTATAAATAGCAGTAATTTGCTGTCTTCTTTCCTAAAATTCTGCAGCAACTTTCCAGATTGAGTACCTATAGAAGAAGGATCATTTCACTACTCGAACCTTGACCGTTTATTCTAAAATTTTGATATGTTTTCCTAAAGATGTTTCCTACAACTTTCATGAAGGGTTTAAGGTTCAATTCTATCTAAAAATTACAGAAAATTCGTAAAACTACCTAAGGTTCTGCTATCTTCTGCAGATCAGCTTACTGTTTCAAGGAAGAATGCTCTCGTCAATATGTTTTCGCATGAATCTCACTATAACTAGAGATCGAAACCTAAAATAGTTAGTGTAATCTTAAGTAAACTTGTTCTTTCCCTTAACTACATCTTTAAAATCCCAAACGAAACATAACTAAAGGGTTTTCCATCTCTGTTTTTCCAAAACAGAATGTTTCGAACCATTATACTCATCTACAGCTCAACTAAACCATTTAACTCCTCTACAACTTCTCTTTTAGTATCCCAACACCTCTCCAACAGCCCTAAGAGTGACCTCAGCAGTTCTTCGCCCACACACAGCCATCCACAGCTCGAATCAAGACAAGTAATCACCCCTTGACACTTCAACAGCAACTTGTAATGCCTAACTTCACTTGGCAGTTGTCTTTCCACCTACTCAACCAAACTCAACTCCCTCACACTCAATTCTTGAACCATCCAAAGCCTTATTATGACATGCAAGGACTCACAGCTTCAATCTAGAGCTCATCTAGTCATTTTTCAACATAAAACAGAATCATCACACCTAATCTTCCACCCTTCAGCTAGTTCCGTGAGTTCCCTTGACAAAACAACGGATAACTTCTAGCTTAGGAACTTATCATTTCCTTACCGGTTACTTGTCTTTGCTATTGGCTTGCCGCTCTCCAAGAATCAGCCCTTAAACATACATAGGAAGAAGCAAGGTCGTCAGAGCTGCTGAGTTTCGCTTCTACTCAAGCCGCGCAAGAGAGGAGAAAAAGAGAGTTTTCGGTCTGTTTTTTGGAGAGAGAGAGGGGGTGGCATGAATTATGAGGAAGTTTAGCTTGAGTGTGTGCAATCTTATTTTCAATCCCAAGAAGAAGTAATCATTAGCAAACTAAATTTTTTTCCTTTGCAGCTTTGGTTAGGGGAAGAAAACCGAGGGAAGAGAGGGGTGTCATGGCTTTCATGCATGCTTTGTTCCTCATGGTCGACGTATGGTGTTTGAGAACAATTAACTTCTAATCCATGTTGTTAGTTGGTTTATTAGTTTCTAATGTCTTTTACTTAGTTTCGTTCCGAATCCACAAAATTTCGATTCCCTTGTAATTATACGAATCTATGAGTTCGCATGAATTGAAATGACGTGTTAACATCTCGGCACTAATCTACGAACAAGAATTTATCACGAGAAATATTAAAGTTAGTAGTCAACACTAGCATGACAATCACTTATAAGTTTTTAATAAAATTTCTAATTAAATCCTCATAACGGTAATCTATAAACTTAATCGGAAATTAAAGCGCTTGGGCCTAAATTCCCGTCCCTGGCCCACTGGGCTCATCCTACAACATTCACGGCCCACTAGACTTAATTTACCATTCTAATGAACCCGATTCTTGGCCCACTCCAAGCCAAGCCCAAGTCCATATCCTATCCTTTGGCTGACCGAGTCCATATCGATAACTCGTGTGGCTCGCAAAGTACTTAAGCCCACACTTTCTTCACGGCCCATCGGGCTTCTCTTTTGGCCCGATTTAAAATAATCCAAGCCCTTAACAATCTGATTACACTAATAGGGTCGGTAAAATTTCAGGATGTCACAATGATGGCCTAAGCATGCAACTCAAGCCACAAACCAAGAATCGTTCCCGGCATATTTTATAATATGATGTTAAAGGTCATAGCACACTCACTTGAATGAGCATGCCCTTGGGCTTTGTATGCATCGGCTAAGATGAAAGATGAAGAACCAGCTTGTGTTATGCATGTATATGATGCACTTAAAAAGGAAAAAGTGTGCATTGTCATATAGCGTTGGCGGCAATGCCTCGTTCATTAAACAAGATGCCTTAGTTGAGTTAGGATGCCTGGGTTTGAGGCCAGATGGCTCAAGTAAGTTAGCCCTAAGATGCCCTAATTGAGTCAGGATGTCTAGATTGAACCCGAATGCGTTGGTGAGCAAGCACCAGGATGCGTCAGTTGAACCGGGATACCTTAATTGAGCCAGGATGCCTAACTTGAAGCCGGATGCCTTGGTTGAGCCAGGAGGGCCTAGTTGAGCTAGGACGACAATAAATGAATATGCATGAGCGTCGATTTACGCATAAGCATGGGATGTCGATGTGTTCATTGATATGCTGAAGGTAAGCATGCATTGAAGTATGTGATGATAGCAATAAGTTTGCTATTATCTGCCATCGACATTGCATTGCAAGTGTTGTACATACTAGATTTTAATGATGAGATGTCTTTCTAGTAAAGAATTAGGGGTTTTACTTACTGAGTTCATGACTCATCCCATTATTTTTCAGAATTGTAAGCATGAAGGAGTTGCAATCTCGCTAGAGAATTTAAGGTTTACCCTGGCCTTTTGAAGATGTGGTAGTTGTAAATATAACGGCTCGTGATAGAAGGGCTTGTAAACGTAGTTGATGTAATTGTGTGTTTGTAAATGGTTTTTTTTTTTTGCTTGTTGTTGTCTGGGTGTTATATGTATGCTTCCACATGTACATAATAAAAAGATAAAAGGGAACGGGATGGCCATGCTCTTGGGACGTCGCAAAAATAACCCTTGCTGCTCGAGACCTTAGAGATGGAGTTGACGTTGTGACAGAAGAGGTAGCAGAGCTTGTGGCAATGCTTGTAGCTATGGGGGTGGTTGTTGTGGTGGTGGTGATTAGGGTTAGAGTGGTGGTGGTGAAGAAGGTGATGATGAAGATGAGCCATAAGCGATTAGTGTTTGAAGATGATCATTTTTGGATTGTGGGATGGAGGAGTATTAGTTTTGTGCTTTTCATCTTTCTCTCTCTTTCTTTCTCTCTCTCTCTCTCAAGCAACGTGTTCATTTCATTTAATATAGCCAAAGAAAGGTCTTGAGAGAAAAAGATTCTAATCATAATTAATGTAGGAATTGCATCGAAAATTGTTGGCTTTTGAGAGAGGGGATGTGGGTTTCATAGGCCTTTTATAATAGTCTATCGGCTGCTCGGGTACGATGAGCATATTATCGTGAATAGACTATGTCGGAATCATTGATATGAAAAAATTGTAGCCCAAAGAAAAACAAAAAACGGAGTAAAACAAATAGAATTGTTCAGTACTTTTGAAAAAAATAATATTTTGATGCATATTGAAAGAAGCTTTCCTTCCATACAGAGTCAATGACCTCTTACTGTGTCTCCTACACATGAGTTTAGTTTATAACATTAAAAGAAAAATAACTCGAATGTGATTGATGTATATAGAAGGACCAATTAGTGAACAAAAATTTAGGGGCTTGCTTCACAGAAAATTAAGAATTTCAGAAGTATATTTCCTAGAATCAACAAAATAAAAATATGTTCGTTATCTACAAAAATTACTTAGGAAATCATTGATTTTTTGTAAGACAAACGTACCCTAGACAAATGAAAATCAATCCACATAGTTCTAATGGTGCAAAAATATCTAACTAGATAGTTACTAAAAAGTTGAAATAAATCACCATAAAGACGAAATTTCTAAAATACAGAAAATATGAGGAAAAAACTTAATTGTAATCCTATAAAATATTCACCAGATTTTAGGGTTTTCTAGATTAATATGCACATTTTATTCTCTTGCAAAGCATCTTATTTATTTGAATTAATGAAATAATTATGAGAGATCTTTCTTCTTCTTCTTTCTTTTTGGAATATACATATGTGAGCATATTTGCATTTGTACCCGTATTTGCGGATTGAGGAATCCTTGTTTTTATCGTTTCCATTGTATCACACCATTCCTTTAGAAAGCATTTTCCATGAAGAAAGTGAGGAATTGCTTCAGTTCAGTCATGAAAATATAATTCACCTTTTTGAAGTCGGACAATCATCACGATTTGTGAAAGGGCTAGTATGAATATCTAGAGGGGGGTGAATAGGTGTGGAAACAATTTTTCGCAAAAACAATAAAAATATTTTACTTTTGAAACTGAGTTTGAAGAACAACATAATTTAAGTGAATTCAGACTTTGGCAATTAAATAGAATTGCAAACGAAATAAAGGAGTTATGGGAAGAGAATATGAACACATAATTTATAGTGGTTCGACTTACATCAAGCCTACGTCCACTCTCCCATGTTGACAATCTACTGGCTGGATTTCACTATGAATCACAAGAGAATTTACAATCTTACGATCTATACTTCTTTGTGAAAAGTCTCAACTGCTTTCTCACGAAGTCACACTATAAGTTTCTCTCTTTTGAGTACAGTTTAGAGCTCAGTATATGGAATAACAAGAATCTAGGAAGCTTCAGATTTTACGATTTTTCTTTCATGCACACATTCGCACACCTGGAGAGTCCTCCTTAAATACTCCTTCATGCCTTTTGACCATTGGCACTTTCCAAATGAATTCTTCCAATCAACCCGGTGGACATAATCAATCAAGGAGATCTCAAGCCATTTGAAAATTTTGATGAAAGCTTGTCAATCCTATTCGCCCATACAATCAAGATCTTAGTTTTCATAAGTAGATTTCTTTTCAAAATTACTTGCTTTCCAAAAAGATTTGATATATCCAAATTGATTCTAGTAAAGATATTATAGGTGATATCTCTAACCAGAAGGCCATATATAATCCATACGAACCAATCCTTTTAAAAAAGGAAAGAAAATCCCTTATACAAGTCTTCATCCTTCGCTTTCGTTTAATCTAGAATTTGTCCAAGTGGGTAGACTTTGTCACAAAGTCTGGGAGTCTTCAGACTTTGACACAAAAGTCTAGAATTCTTTAGAATAGACTTTGAACAAGTTTTGTCAACTTCAAAACATCAAAGGAGTTTTCTCCAACAATCTCCCCATTTTTTTTATGGTGACAAAACATCGCTGCAGATTTTTAACCTGCAAAACAACTCTTAATAGTACATGATATCTTATAAACAGTTAATTAAGGATCTAGATAACACTGATTCTACAACCACAAAAAAAAATGTTAATCTTGAAAAATTAAACACATAACAAGATTAAGCATCCACATCCACAATCATTACTGCTGCAGGAATTGTTGCAGAATAAGTGTTCAAACTTAATTCAAATTTGCAAAATATTCAAAAAGATTCAAAAGATTCAAAAATAAGTTCAAATCTGCAAATTCTCCCCCTTTTTGTCAACAACAAAAAGAGGAGTAAGTCAAAATAGACAAGAGAAAAGAGTCAAGGTTGTCTTAGATTTCGAACAAGCTAGAAATTCTCCATTGACTGCACTACCTCTTCAACCTTTTGGCACTGAAGATGAACATTCTCTACTTGTATCTGAATAGTCTTGATAATTTGAAGAGTTTGATCATGCTTGGTCACAGTCTGAGATACTTGCAAATTCAAAGTATGTACCTGAGTATCTAAGGATTGTACCTTTTCAGTGTTAGAATCAAAAGATGATCTCAACACAATACACAGTTTCTATATCTATCTCCATAGCATATTTCTAAGCCTTTATATCCAAAAGAAGCTCCATCATCCTTGGATAATCAACATTTGGTTCTATTTGCACACTTGCCTCAGCAAATTGTCTATCATCCTTGGATAATCAGCATTTGTCTCTCTTTCTTTCCTCGCTCAAAGCAACACCATGATGTGAAGGCATCACAGCCATGGACAGGCCATCAGTGCATTTCCTCTGACCACTCTTGAATAGAGGTCGAGTGTCCATGATTCTCCTCAAATCTGATTTAATCAGGCTTCCACTCGTATTTCAATGTTTATATAATTTCGTTTGGCTGAGAGGGATTCTTTAGAAATATTTTGTTATCATGTATTTTTATAGACAAATTGTGATTTTATCTATATTAGCCGTAGATATAGCTATAAAATAATTAAAAATGATTTAAATATTTGAAAATCAGATTTTTTTTTCTTTAAATTCAAAAGTTCAAAGGCACCATGAAGAAACTTGAAATAAATTGGGCATGTGAAGAGGTACACCTCCATAATTGTCCTCCTTTTGATTTTTTCTAAAGCCATTAACTTTATTCACTATAAATCGAAAGCTGCAATTCCTATCAAGTTGCCAGTCTGCAACTTTCAATTAAACCCCGTGAGTCATCTATCACTTACAATAAACAACCTTTTTCTCCTTTTCTAATGTAACGCTTGGTTCTTCTTTTGTAAATTTCTAAAGGAGGATGATCCGGTCGAGAAGCTCTTCACATAGAATGTGACAAAGCTCTTCCCATTAATGAATGTAATGTTATTGTTTTTGTGGGAAAACGGATTCCCAAAAATAATGATCCGACACTCAATCGAACCCCAAAAAATAATGAACACGAAAAGTGTGCCTAGAAAACATGTTACACCAATCATAAAGTACATTATGGAGTCGAACATACATTTTCTTTCATAGATTAAACACCGTTGTTGCAATAAGATGAGGAATTCTGATATTGTTCTTCAAAAGAGCATATAGTACTTGGGGAGAAACAGAGAGCGTAGGGAAAACAAGAAAACATACACTTTTCCTCAGATTACGTAACTTATCTGATAACCAACTTATCAAATATATTAACTACCCAGATTTTCCTTTTCTTATTTTTTATTTTATAGTAATTGCTCTCTTCTATTGGCCCATCACTTACGGGCCAAATTTTGGCCCAACATGGGCGGATGGGCTTCAATAAGCCCATCAAACACAAAAAAAAAAAAAATCATCATCTACCACTCGCACATGGTGGGCCGAACATAGTCCTCTTTACCTCTCTACAATATTCATACCGGTGAATAATCTGTGTGACCAGCATGCTTTAAGAGCTCGTTGCCATACATCTATTAGGAATATATAGCAACTCATAATGGGCATCATATTTTTTAATAAATTTAGTATATAGTATCTAGATCGATCGATCACATTTATATCTCTCTTGACCTCTTTTTTTAAACAATGATATATTGTATTCACAATTATGATTATCCTAAAAACAATCAAAATTGGTCAATCAGTGAATACAAAACTAGAATGTAATTTTCCAAATTCGATCTTCCTCTTTCCTTGAAACCCTCGATTTCAATTCAACTTGCTTTTCTAGGAATGTCCCATTAGATCAAATCAATTCATGATCATTGGCAACATTCTAAAATAGCAAACATTGAATAGAAATCTTGAGAATAAGTAAGAGTTATGAGGGCACTTAATTGAGGAATTTTTTTTTTCTCAAGAGTCTTACACGGCATAAAAGTTGAGATCAAAACTTTAACCATTCTTGTTGGTCGTCTCATGCATATATAGTATGAAATACGTATTACGGTATTAACTCATTTCCTATGGATCGTATGTCTACACCTTCTATACCGTACAGATGATAGTTCAGACATACCTAATGTCTAACTTGAGTTCACATATCTACTCTTTTACGGAATTTATCAGAACTCATATCTAGCATTATAGATAGATAAAATAAAATATGTGGGTTTTTACTTTCGGACATAGTAAATATTATGTCATCATTTTAACACTTAGTTAAGATGACATATATATTTTAAGCTTGAGCTCTCGATTATCACCTAGATAATAAACTTAAAAACCGTCACATCTCTATTTATAACATAGTAAATAGAGGCAATTACCCATGTAAGTGGACTAATATTTTATCAGTCCAACATACTTTTCAACTTTATATAATGCACTAAGCATTAAGATGCATAAATGTCAAACAAAGATTCATAGGTATTAATAACGAAAACACAAATTCATTAAATATGAACACTTAAGGGAAAATACAATATTCAGTACATTAGTCTCTATGCAGTCCTAAAAATTTCACATGCCCACAAGACACATCTTTGGGTATTGGCTTCGTCATGGGATCTACTACCATTCTATGCGTAGAAATGTACTATAAGTTCACATCTTTTCGCGCAACTATATCTTTGACAAAATTATACTTGGTATCTATATGCTTGGTCTTGCTATGATATTTTGGATCTTTGGTGTACGCTATTGCTACTTGGTTATCACACTTAACCAACAATGAGTTTGTAGTATTCTCAATAACACCTAAATGATCCAAAAATATTTTAAGTCAAACACTTTCTTGTATTGCTGCTGATAATGTCACGAACTTAGCTTCCATCGTGGACAAGGCTATGTATATTCGTTTCTTACTGCTCCATGATATGGCACCATTATTCAATAAGAAAACAAATCTAGAGGTAGATTTTCTTTCATATAAATCCTCTTCAATCAGCATCTGAATAGCCTTTAAGTCGCAAATCATTTCCTTGGTAATTCAGTGATGTGAATCATTGTGAAAAGATCGTTCTACGAAGGCCAGGATGGTGCGAATTGTGAACCTCGACCTCCAATCGAACCTATGATTAGCAACCTCAATATGAACGTGACATGTTAACGAACACGTGTCAACCAACCAACATTATAGATGCTACGAGCAAAAGAATTCGCTATCTTGCTCGATAAGTTGAATCGAACATTACAAGAGAACCTTGATAAGGTCAAATCCTCAAAATAATAATAGAAGAGAGCCTCTCAATTATTTTCCTCAAAAAAAAAATCTATCTGTCTCCTAAAGAAAGTCGGCCAGTCCTTAATATAAGCCTTATAGGGTGCGTTTGGTAACATTTTTGTTTAAAAATTGTTTTGGGAACGAGAAATAGAAAAAAGTATTTGTTTTGAGAGAACAATTTTTGAATAAAAACGTGTTTGGTAAATATGTTCCATAAATATAAAAAGAATAGAAATACGTTTGGTAAATTTGTATAATTTTTTTATTTCTTTTAATTTTTTAATATTTTTATTTTCTTTTTTTCTATTTTCTTTCTTATTTTTCTTATTTATTTTCCTTTTTTCTTTTTTCTTTTTTCTTTTTCCTTTTTCCTTTTTCCTTTTTTTTTTTCTTCTTTTTTGGCCGGTTGCCGGCCTCGGCCATGGTCGGGGACCGGCCGACGAGGGCGGGCAGCCTCGCCCGCCCATAGCGAGGCTCGCCGGCCGTTGGGCAAGCTCAACCTCGCCGGATCGGGGTGAGATCGAGCTCGCCCAACCCGGCGCGAGGTCGTCAACCCTCAACGGCCGGTTGCCGGCCATGACCAAGGCCAGCGACCAGCCAAAGAAAAAAAGAAAGAAAAAGAAGAAGAAAAAAGAAGAAGAAAAAGAGAGAAAAAAAGTGTTCTTAAAATATGTTCGAAACAAGAAACAACTTTTTTTGTTTCTTGTTTCTGTTCCAAATGTGTTTCGTGAATAAAAAAATAATTTTGGAACAAAAACACAAACAAATGCGTTTTATTCCTTTTTGTTCCCAAAAACAAAAAAACAGAAATTTTTGTTCCAGGGAACAGAAATAATTTTTAACAAACGCAGCTCTAGTTGCCACAGAAACCCTAAAACTAGCCTTAGAAATCTAATGCGTCATATTCTAGAAAATATCTAAACAAGAAGATAATTTTTTTTTTTATTTTGACTTTGTCAAATATTTGTCGACCAAATAATCAAATTGTGCCAAGATTTCCAAGATTCTTCAAGATTTGATCAAACGTCATCTCCACGCCAAAAATTACGCCAAGATTTCTAAGATTCTTCAAGATTTGATCCAAGATCATATCCATGCCAAAGATCAAATTGTGCTCAAGTGACCGAACTAGTCAAAATAGATAATGGGTCCGTAGCACCTCCTCCTCGATATGACTCGATGTCCACATCATTTCCTCCCTATGCAAAGGATTTGCCTTCAAATCATCACTTGCATCAAAAAGAGTCAAGTCAGAAACATTAAATGTAGCACTAACATCATACTTACTTGGAAGATCAAGCTTATAGGCATTATTGTTAACTCTTTCCAACACCATGAATGGTCTATCCCCTCGCAGTAATAACTTACAATGTCGCTGCTCAGGAAATCGCTCCTTACGCATATGAACCCAAATCCAATCACCAAGTTCAAACACCATTCCCTTGTGCCCTTTGTTGGCTTGCCTTACATATTACTCAATCTTGCGCTCAATATTTGTTTGCATCTTCTCATGCAACGCCTTGACAAATTCAACTTTCTTTGCTCCATCTAAATCCACACGCTCATCAATAGGTAAAGAGGTTAAATCTAACAGAGTTAATGGATTAAAATCATAAACAACCTCAAATGGTGTAAATTTAGTAGCAGAATGCATGCTCCTATTATATGCAAACTCAACATGTGGGAGACAATCTTCCCAAGATTTTATGTTCTTTTTAATAATAGCACACAACAATACCCCTAAAGTTCTATTAACTACCTCGGCTTGACCATCGGTCTATGGATGACAAGTAGTAGAAAATAACAACTGTGTTCCTAGTTTTTTCCACAATGTTTTCCAAAAGTAGCTAAGAAATTTAGAATCTCCATATGAAACAATCGATCTAGGCATGCCATGCAAATGTACAACCTCCCTAAAGAACAAATTAGCAACATGAGATGCATCATCAATTTATGACAAGGTATAAAATGAGCCATCTTTGAAAACCAATCAATAACCACATAAATAGAATCTCTACCATACTTAGACCTGGGCAATCCTAACACAAAGTCCATGGAAATATCAATCCAATGATGCATTGGAATAGGTAATGGTGTATACAAGCCATGCGGTTTAGTTGTAGACTTAGATTGCTTACAAGCAATGCATCTCTCATAGACATGTGTGACATATCTCTTCATATAAGCCAACAAAAATGTTCATGTGGTACTTCATAAGTCTTATTAATGCCAAAATGCCCCCATTAAATCACCACTATGCAATTCTTGCACCATCAATTCACGCAAATAACGCTTAGGCAAACATAGTTTGTTTTCACGGAAAAGATAATATTCATGCCTCTAGAATTTATCAAATGCAGCATGTTCACATGCTTCAACACTCTCCCAAAGTCATCATCATCAGTATATAAGCCCTTGATATGCTCAAAACCTAGACACTTTGCTTCTAAAGTAGTTAGAATCACGTACCTTCAAGAAAGTGCATTAGCTACCACATTCTCCTTACCTTTCTTGTACTTGATCACATATGCAAAAGTCTCGATGAATTCCATCCATTTGGCATGTCTTTTATTCAACTTTTGCTGCCATTTCATGTACTTCAGGGTCTCTTGGTTGGTGTGGATCACAAACTCCTTTGGCCATAAATAATGTTGCTAAGTCCCCAAAGCTTGCACTAAAGCATACATCTCCTTATCATAGGTAGAATAATTCAATGTTGCTCCACTCAATTTCTCGCTAAAATAAGTTATGGGATGCCCTCCTTGCATCAACATGGCTCTAATTCTTGTATAGAAGCATCGCACTCTATCTCAAAAGAATCACTGAAATTCGGCAAAGATAACAAAGGAGCATTGGTCAGATTATCTTTTAGCAGATTAAATGCTTTCTCTTGCTCTTCTTCCTACGTGAAACCCACGTGCTTTTTGATAACCTCGGTCAAAGGTGTGGCAATGGTGCTGAAATTTTTTACAAATCGCCAATAAAAACTCACCAATCCATGAAAGCTACGCACCTCTCCTACAGTCTTAGGCGTTGGCCACTCACGGATTGTTTTGACCTTTTCTTCATCAACTTGTATACCATCAACATTAACAACAAATCTCATAAATACTAATTTGTTAGTAACAAAACAGTACTTCTTTAGATTAACGTATAATTGCTCGGCCCTTAAAACCTACAAGACAGCTCGCACATGCTCAATATGGTCATTAGGGCTTCGGTTATATATCAAGATGTCATTGAAATAGACAACCACAATTCGACCAATAAAAGCACGCAAAACATGATTCATAAGTCGCATAAACGTGCTCAGTGCATTAGTTAATCCAAATGGCATAACTAACCACTCGTATAATCCATACTTGATCTTAAATGCAATTTTCCATTCATCACCTTCTTTCATCCTAATTTTATGATAGCCACTTTTCAAATCGATCTTAGTAAAAATGCAAGCACCATGCAACTCATCCAACATGTCATCTAACCTAAGAATAGGTTGTTGATACTTAAATGTAATGTTATTAATTGCTCGACAATCAACACACATTCGCCAAGTTCCATCCTTCTTTGGCACCAACAAAATAAGGATGATGCATGGGCTAAGACTCTCTCTCACATACCCTCGCTCCAATAATTTGCTAACTTGTTGCTGAAGTTCCTTTGTCTTCTCAGGGTTGCTTCGATATGCGAGTCGGTTAGGTAATGACACACCGAGAATCAAGTCGATTTGATGTTTTATGCCTCAAATCGATGGTATCCCTCCAGGAAGTTCATCAGGAAAGACATCTTCAAATTCCTGCAATAAAGACACAATAGGATTAGACAAACTTGGGTCAAGATCGTTAATAGGAAACAAAACCTCCTTGTATGAAAGTACACGCATCGGTTAGTCTAGAACTAAAGCTCTCCTCACCTCACTCGATTTTGCATCAAAATTATTTTGCTTATTTTCTTTCTTCTCTTCTTTTCCCTAAGTTTTTAACATAATCCTCCTTTTGACCTCTCCTTTTCCTTGCGTCTTAGACACACCATGCAAGCCCTCAGATTTCTCACCTTTTCTCTCTCTTTCTCTCGGCTTCTTGTTGTAACTTTAACTGATCTTGATACACCTCACTAGGTGTCGTTGGTACCAAAGTGTAAGTCTTTTGATTCATCACCAATGAATAACGATTAGTATACCCATCATAATATACCTTTTAATCATATTGCCATGGTCTTCCAAGTAAGATATGACCCGCTTGCATAGGTACAACATCACACTCTAGCTTGTCCTTGTATTTCCCTATCTCAAATGGGATTCGAACTTACTTCGACACTTTTACCTCACCACTATCATTTAACCATTGAAATCTATAAGGCCTAGGGTGCTTTGTCGTCTTCAAATCCAACTTATCCACCATAATATAACTTGCCACATTTGCACAACTCCCTCCATCAATTATCAAACTACAAATCTTACCATTCACCACACATCTTGTATGAAACAAGTTATCTCTTTGTTGATGATGCTCCTCCTCCTTTACTTGCACACTAAGAGAACGCCTAACCACCAATAAGTGTCCATCATTACAATCCTCCAACGGTGGCATCTTATCATCCTCTTCTTCCCTTTCACTTTCGGACTTAATAACACTATGTCCAGTCATGATCATCACCCTCCTATTAAGGCATTGAATCGCCATATGACCTATGCCCAAACACTTAAAACATTTAATCTCACAAGTTCTAGTGTTAGGGTTTTTAGTTTTACTTGAAGCTGGATTCGTCCCAACTTTACCATCATTCTCTTTCTCCTTTGAGGTTTCAGTTTTGGTGTTGTTTCCTCTCCAATTTGGATTCTCATCTCTCTTCCAATTGGATCTCCAATTCTGATTTGAACCTCCTCTACTCTTGTGATTTCGGTCCAACTTCAATTGCCGCTTAACTTTGATGGCTTTGTCCATCAATTTCTCTAATTCAACATAGTGTTGCAACTCCACCACTATATCTCGACTCAAACCACTCAAAATTTTTGACATTGTGGCCTCACGATCCTCCACCACATTAGCATGGATAATGGCAATCTCCATATCCTTGTGATACTCTTTCACGCTCTTATTGCTTTATGTGAAATTTTGTAACTTTTGAAATAAATCTCGATGGTAATGACTTGGTATAAAACGTCTCCTCATCACTACCTTCATCTCATCCCACGTCTCTATCGGTCTTTTACCATTGCGCCTCCTACTAGTCACAAGTCAATCCCACCAAATTATAGCATAATCAGTAAATTCAACTGCTGCAATTTTTACCTTTTTTAGCTCGAAGTATTGTTGGCAATCAAATACCATCTCCATGCATTGCTCCCATTCTAGATACACATTGGGATCATTTCTCCCTTGGAAATAAGGAATCTTCATCTTAATATTGCAAAGTTCATTATCTTCTCGGTATCTAAACCCTCGGGTTCCATTCCACCTTCCAAATCAAGCATCTTGATCATCCTCCATGTTGGCCTGATCATCATCATAATACCGTTGCCTTTTAGGTCGTGTTCTAGAGGTGTGTCGCTGATGTTGCGGCCTTCCCCAGGGTAGCTCTCGGTCACCATCAACCCTCATGCCATTCCCCATCATGCAGCTACTAAGCTCCTTCACTACGGCCCTCAATTGCTGAATGCTTTCCACGAGCACTTCATCCCTTCACATGGAATTCACCTCCCTTTGATTCATGCTTTCTTCAAGCGACATATTTTAGACCTACAAGTAAACGGTAGTCACAAAAATCCTCACCAATCGCTCCCTCACGTGTTTCCCTCAAAGTTTTTGTCACTCCCCTCGTGTTTAACTCTAGTCTAGGCTTTTTTCGCCCTCAATTAAGCTTACACACTCTTGCCTTTTCCCTCTCATATTCTCTTTTCACAAGCTCTTTATTGGACTCGAAACCCATCTCTCAACCCCCTCACGACAATCAATTAAACTAATCAAACAAAATTAGATCACTACTGATTTTGTTTCAGCAAATAACAATTTCAACCAACAAATACAACTTTTGAAATTCCAATTGAAATGGAAATCACTATTAATTTTGTTTCAATTCGGTCCACTAACAAATAAGTCACATTTTTTTTTTTTTTGTTCAGCTATTTTTTTTTGTCGAATCTGTTTTTTTTCTCTTGCGCACTTTTTTTTTGTGTGCATTTTGTTTCTCTTTTTTTTTTTTTTTTTTGGCAAAATTCCTTTACAAACTCAAATACAATTTAAGATGCTAGGAAAAAAAAATTAAAACTAACAGCAAACAACTACGTATGGAAGCACAAAAGTAATTAGATCCCTAAATTGGCTAGAACCAAAACCCTAAGTCAATAAATCTCAAATTGCTTAATATAAACAGAAAATAAATATAGATAGACCTTATAAAAGTAAGCTCTGATACCAAATGATGTGAATCGTTGCGGAAAGATTGTTCTACAAAAGCCCAGATGGTTTGAATTGCAAACCTCGACCTCCAATCGAACATGTGATTGGCAACCTTGGTATGAATGTGACAAGTTGACAAACACGTGTCAGCCAACCAACATTATAAATGCCAAGAGTGAAAGAATTCGCTATCTCGCTCAATAAGTCGAATTGATCGTCATAAGGGAACCTTGATAAGGTCAAGTCCTCAAAAAAATAGTAGAAGAGAACCTCTCAATTATTTTCCTCAAAAATAAAATCTATCTGTCCCAAAGAAAGTCGACCAGTCTTTAATATAGGCCTTCTAGTTTTCACACAAACCCTAAAACCAGCTCTAGAAATCTAATGCATCATATTCTAGAAAATATCTAAACAAGAAGATAATCTTTTTTTTTGGACTTTATCAAATATTTGGTGACCAAATAATCAAATTATGCCAAGATTTCCAAGATTCTTCAAGATTTGATCCAAGGTCATCTCCACGCCAAAGATCACAAACCATGACACCAACGGCTTGCTTAAATTGCTTGACCCGCACTAGAGTGATCGAACCAATCAGAATAGACAATGGGTCCCTAGCACCTTCTTCTCGATATGGCTCGATGTCCACATCACTCAGTGTATAATTAGCAGTTCCTTTTAGATACCTCAGTGTTTTTTTAACGGCCTTCCAATGTGCTTGACTTGGATTGGATCGGTATCTACTCACCATTACAACTGAAAAATATATGTCAAGTCTTGTATACATTATAACATACATTAAGCTTCTAATAGCACTAACATAAGGAACATGTTACATTTATTCCTTCTCTTGTGAAGTCTTTGAACACATTCTATGGCTCAAACATTCACCTTTTGCAATAGGAGTACTTATGGGTTTACAATCCTACATACGAAATCGTTCATAAACCTTATTTATGTATGTTTCTCGCGAAAGAGATAATAATCTCTTTGAACGATTTCCTGAAATCTTAACTTCAAAAATGTATGTAGCCTCACCCAAGTCTTTCATCTCAAAGTTGGAAGATAACCAATTCTCGATAGTATTAACAAACTCTATATTACTTCCAGTAATTAGTATATCATCAACATATAATGATATGATCACACATTGATCTTTAGATCTTTTGATATATATACAATGATCATCATCAATCATTGTAAAGTCATAAGCTATTATGGTATTATGAAAACGTATATATCATTGTCTCGATAATTACTTAAGGCCACATATCAATTTCAAAAGTCAACATACATTTTCTTTTTGGCCTTCCATAATGAAATCAAGACGTTGTTCTATATATATTTCTTTCTCTAATTCTCCATTAAGAAAAGTGGTCTTTGCATTCATTTGATGCAACTCAAGATCCATACTAGCTACTATTGCCAGAATATTGTGAATCGAGGTAAATCTCACTACATGAGAAAATGTTTCCACATAATCAATTCCTTCTTGTTGAGCTTTATGTCTTTTTATTGAGCCATCAATTTTATGCTTTATTTTAAGAATCCATTTGTTCCCAATGGCTTTGTGTCCTTTTGGAAGATCAACCAATTCCCAAACATAATTTGACTTCATTGACTTTATCTCATCTTCCATTGTATGTATCCATTTTTCCTTACTAGGGCAATTTAGAGTCTCATTTAAATTTATTGGCTCATCTTCATTTTGTGGAGCAACCATAACAATTTTCTCTTCAATGTTAAAGCGTCGATAGGGAATACTTTTACGACTTGTTCGCCTTACGGGAGATTGTACACTTTGCACATCATTCTCCATTATGCTCCTACTCAGATTAGATAATGACGATATCATCTCATCATGTGGTTATAATTGAGATTGAGTTGAATTAAATTTATCACTTCTCATGTTACTTCCACTTGGACAAACTCCACTAAGTTCATTATATTGATCCAAGGTTTTAAATAGGGGTAATCCTCACCTATTTTGCCATTCTTATAAAATTCATTCTCTAAAAATGTGACATCTTATGATTTGAATTCAGCTATACTCCCACTTTCTTGCTCACCTATAAACACATATTATTTCGAGTGTTCTAAGTATCTTATGAAAATACTCTTCTTGGCTTTGGGACCCAATTTTTCATAATTGTGAGAGGGCTCATGAGTATAGGAAGCACAACCCCATGATTTAATAAAACTTAAATCTGGTTTTCTACCTATCCATAACTAATATGGAGTGAAAATAACTAATTTGGAATGTACACGGTTAAGTATATATGCAGTAATTAATAAAGCATCACTCCAAAAAGTGATTGGTAAGTTAGCATGCGTCATCATGGACCTAACCATTTGAAATAGGGTTCTTTTTATTCTTTCTGCAACACCATTTTGTTAAGGAGTACATAGAATAGACAACTATCTTTCTATTCATTTACTCATCCAATAAATATTATCGACCTCAATCGGATCTCAATACTTTTATTTTCTTGTCCAATTGATTTTCTACCAAGTTCATAAACTTTTTGAAACAATCAATATTTCAGATTTATTAGAAATCAAATAGATATCTGAATTAAGTATAATCATCTATAAATGTGATGAAATAAACAGCCATATGTCTTCCTCTCACATTCATTGGACCACAGATGTCAAAATGGATTAAATACAAAGGAAATTAAGTTCTTTTACCTTTTTCAAATTGTTTCTTTGTTGTTTTCCCTACTAAGCAATGCTCACATATGGGCAAATCGACTTTTTCAATGTTGCCTAACAAGCTCTCTTTGGCTAGTCTATTCATACATTGTTGGCCAATATGACCAAGTCTAGCATGCCACACATTCACATCATTATCATATGAATTAGAAAATATGAAGAGGGAATAACAAACATTGACATCACCACAGTTAACATTTAATACAATAAAACCATCTAGAAAATAATCACAGTCATAGTAGTTTGTATTCAAATACAAATCCACACCACTATTACGGAAGTTCAAATTAAAACCAAGCTTTATCAATACTAAAACAGATAGTAAATTTTGACGAATCTCCGTAGCATATAATACATCATGTAGGAATATAGTGCGTTCACCACGCATGTTCAATTGGCAGGTGTCAGTCCTTTTTACTCTTACTATGGAGTTATTTCCTACATATGTCAACTTAGTTCCAGTCGGTACTTGTTGAAATTCCACGAAGGATTTTCTATTCTTCCCTACATGGTTTGTTGCTCCCAAATCTATAGTCCACAAAATATTAGATTCAATCAAGAATACAGAACTTGACACATAAACAAAATTCTTAAGAATACAAGGGGTGACTACCTTCTTTGGCTCATGACAGTCGCAAGCATAGTGACTCTTCTAGTCACAGTTATAACATTTCACCCTTGAAATTCTTTTTACTCGATGATGTTTTCCTCTCTTATGTTGGTTAACTCTTGGTTTCTTGCAAGAATGACTTGATCCCTTACTTTTCCACCTTTTGAACAAATTAATGTGCCTGCGCTTAGAGCTCGAAGCCCCTTCTAAGCTAGAACCAACACAAAAAATATCTATTTTCCGCTCAAATGCCTTTAGGCGGTCCTCTGCTAGCTCAAGGTGGTGCACAACATCTCAAATTCTTCCATAACATGCTTAAGAGTTTTTAGTACTTCTTGCCTTTCAAGCACATATTGAGTTTTCATATTAAATATTTCACAATCCTCGCCATTCAATTTCTCTTCTTTGTTCAAATCAACAATTATGTTCTTAGTTGCTGAAGTCATCGACCTAAACATATCAGACACATATGCACGAATTATAAATGCCTATCATTTATGCATCTATTTTGCACAAACCCATAATATTAATGAATGATTTCAAGTAATGTTTCAGAATCAAAAGGTCACTATGTTTCCAATCATCATCCAAAAATCCTAACTTATAATTATCATTAATATAATATTCTATGCAAAATAAGTTCAACAAAGTCACTAAAACTTTATTAAATTTCCACAAAGAATTGTAAATTAACATACTAATTTACAACAATAAATAACATTGAACTTTCAATAACTAAAAATGTCCATTACACTAAGTAATATATTTAGAGGAAAAATATCAACATAGAAAGAGATATTTACACCTAAAACATCTCAAACTAATCTAAGAAAAAATAAATAATTAAACCCAAATATTCTCATTAATCTCATAAATTGGGAAAGTCTCTTTTAATCTCTTAGTAAAATTCTTTGAGAATTTTGAAGGCATACTGGTCAACCACGGAAAAACTTTTGGAGAGCTCTCATGCCACCTCCAAAGCGCATTCATTCTGCGCCATGTGACACTCAACCCAAAGGTTGAAGTCTTGGTTAACTCAATTTTATAGTACTCTCTTACAAAAGCTATTGCAAACCTCCTATAATCCAAAACCACGTTGACTTCCCATAAGTGATCTAGCATTAGTTGCCATTCAGGTGGAAGAGTGTTCATTAAGACCGCACATTCTCAAAATTTAGCATAGGATAACCATTCCAGATGATTTTTTGTATCATCTAATTGACCTTGACCACGTGTTATACTACATCACCGTCATTCTACCGATAATTAGCTAATTCAGTTTTTAGCCCTTTAAGTCTCGCATTTTCTTTGTCCGTTTTCGAAAATGAAGGCATGCGTGCAAAACGCATGTGGCACCCCTCGACGGCCCCCAATCCGATTGGGGTCGCCACAATTTACTTACATTTTACTTTCCCTAATAACATGACACTCCGATACAATTTTAATTGCAGCGGGTCCATACAACTTAAGGGTTTACATCTTTTAGATCGGTCCCTTACGCAATTCATGTAACGGAAGCATATACAACAACTCACTTCCCTATATTCAGAAAATGATGCACACCAACTAAACATTTTATGTAAGTTAAAGCCGTACACTTTTATTTACATAACTTGATGGACATCATTCGTCGGTACATCAAAATGCCGTAGTCTTCTATACTCGGCTATACTTCAAAAGATGATCGACATCTCCTCCAACAGTCGTATACTTAAAGTCCATCGATCAATGTCAAGGTCCAAAAGTTCCTTCCTTTGCTATCCTCCTCCTCGCGGTCATACCCAACCACTTGATCCATCTACTGGTAGCAGTGATAGAAGAGGTATCTTATCTAGTTTGAAATGTTATTCCTCAAAAGGGGTGAGTACAACCACTCAGCAATAAATGACCTAATAAACCACTTAATGCATCACACAATACAATCATAACAATCATAGCATAACACATATCATTCATGCATCCATACATAACTTACCTTGAAGCCATGCATATGTCATCACACCACTTGTACATACATCCTCATATAACCTTCACCATCATGTCATACATTTACCATCATGCCATAGGTGCACATACATCCATAATTCAATTTCAATTTCCCAATTTTATTCTTTCATTTTGGGCCATCACATTTCTCTTTCCCGGGACCAATATTTGCATCCCACATTTATCACTCGCACCCCACCTGGCATCGCGAGGAACCTCCGGCATTCAGCCATTTAAGGCCACCGGGCATCCGGCACACACCTCCGGGCATCTTGCATCCCAACTAGCATCACGAGACATCCCCCTGGCACAAACCTCTAGGGCTTCCAGAATTATGTATTGACATACTACTAGGATTCCCCCCTCTAAAATTACGTACCATATACCACCGGGCATCTCGTACCCCAACTGGCATCACGAGGCATCCCCCGGCACAATACCCGTCAGGCTTCCGGCTCCCTACGCTGCGGGCATCTCGAAACTCCTGAGGACCCTCCGGCATTCAGCCATTTAAGGCCACCGGGCATCCGGCCTTTACCCTTCTAGCCAGGCATCCCGACACTCCCGGGGCATCGTTGGCTCACACCTCCAACGGCCTTCTCATTATCTTAGTTCTCACTTTCAGTTATAGCTCAATTTCAACATGGCATATGATGTGATGGCAAACAAGATCATTTTCATCATTTGATTCTTATATGCATTTCGAATCATCATCATACATGCAGCAAGATACAATCTATAGGGTCCATGCAACTTAAAATGATCCATAAATCATGACTTTTGAGATTTAGCAAATTCCAGCTTGCACAGTTTTGGAAAACATGTAAATTAAATATCCATATGATCTTTAAAAATCATAAAATCAGAGCATGTGATAGAAAAGACATAATGGTAGCAATTTCATAAAGAACATGTGCCCAAAAGAGTTTCACACAATAAGATATGGCTCACACAATACAGCATGCAAAATTCGGATAAAGTCAGATCGCGCAGTTCTTGAAATAATTCGATTAAAATACCCAAATGACCTCCATAAATTATGAAATTTTACCAGATTATATTCAAGACCCTAAGGTAGATTTGTCATGAATACATCTAGGCCAGATTCTTCCTAGATAATTTACTATGGCCGGACGAAGCTACTGTTCCTAGTACCGAACAGTCCAGTATAGCTGTCTCCGAAAAATCGAGGTTTCGCCTACTTATCTTTCTTTATTTATTCTGAAATTTTGATATGTTTTGCTTCAAAAGGTCCAATACAACTTTCATTAAGGGATCTGGGTGAGATTCCCAAATGATAGTCACCATTTAGTCCACGAATTCTCGGGAGTCCAGTACCATACTTCCAGATCTACCGTCTTCAAAAGAAAACATTTCGCTAGGCTAAACTTACTCGTTTTACCTCAAATTTTAGTATGTTAATCTTCAGGATGTTCTCTACAACTTTTGTGAAGAAGTCGAAGTGAGATTCTCGGTAAAAAGCAACATGCAACACACAAAACCACCAAGAGGTCACAAAACAGTTTCAGATCTAGCCTTTTCGTAGAGGGAGGGTTTCACCCCTCAAAACTCAACCATTTTGTCTCAAATTTTAGTATGTTATACTTTGAGATGTTTTCTACAATTTTTGTGTAGAAGTCGAAGCCAAAATCCAACTAAAAGCCCACATTCAAGCCTCTACAACGTTCGGGGTCAGGCGGCACAGTCGAAAACAGAATACATTTTCAAGAATAACACACTCTAGCTTCGGTTTCTCACACCCTAAACATCCGAGATTTACCACCATTTCAAACAGACATGCAAGATACACATGCAAGAGCAGAATATGGATCCCAACTTGCCTTTGTACCGAGCTACAGCAAGCACAACAGATGACAACGGACACACGACGACGGGTGACGGACAAGCGGACGGACGGACGGACACACCGCTTCTTCCTCCTCTCTCTCGGTTCCTCACTCTCTCAGCAACCCTCTCCCTCTCTCTCACTCTCTCAAAACCAGCCACTCCTTCTCTCTCTCTTTCTTTTTGGTTGCTTAAATACTTGCATGTTTCCCTTTTTGCATGGAGGCACACTTGTCCCTAAGAAGAAGACAAGTGTCTCCCTTGTTGAAGACACTTGGAGAAGGCCATGCGGCTCCTCCTCCCCCCCTCCATGCGTCGACAGCCCAATGGGCTTCATGGGCCTGGTTTTGGGCCGAAGTGGTGGGGGTCTTGTGCTGGGTTTTTGGGCTAGCTTGGCCTAAGAATTTCGGCCCACTACCCTTTTAATAATCTATTAACATTTTCCACTTAAATAAATACCTAACTTGCAAAAATAATAAGGCCATAAAACTTGTAGTCACAAATCCATAAATTTCAATTTATAATACATATGGCCAATGATAGAATTTTCTTTCCTATCACATAATTATCCATTAAAAACTTGGTCATAAATCTTATTGCAAATTATGGATTAAATGGCTATAAAATAACTTAATGGTACTTCCATCTCCTATTTATAGACTTTAATGTAACTAGAGGTCGTCAAGAATTTTGGGATGCCACAACGCATCATTGTTCCTGGAACAAATGTGGAACAAAAAGAAAACTTATCATCCACAACAAACAAAATTGAAAAAAAAAAAAAAAAGTTCCCTTTCCTCTTTTTTTTCGCCGGTCAATGTCAATCAACGACAAGTCAACACTAGTCAACGATGGTCAATATTGGTCAACGGTAGTCAACGCAGGTCAACGGCCTAAGTCAACGGTCAACGGTCAACAAGTCAACAAGTCAATGGGTCAACGCAGACAAGTCGAGTCGGTTCAAACTGACGACCCAACATGTGCCCTGTGATTTGCCCCACTCGCGCGTGTTGCGCACGCCGACGATGCCAGATCTTCTGGTCGCATGTGGCAGCGCATCCAATGGCCCTTGGCGACGAGCCACCAATTGATTTTCTCGTACCAACAAGAGCTACAATCCTATGCTATCGAAAATGAGTTTCGATTTATGGAAAATCAAAAAAGAGGGGGGAACAATATGGGTGTCGGGATTTTCCATCCTCAAGCAACCAATGGTAGCATTACATGAAAATTCAATCAAAAAACAATTTATAAACATGAAAAGTGATTGGGAAACATGAACATTGCTCTGATACCAATGTAGGGAAACGGATTCTCAAAAATAATGATTCGACACTCAATCAAACCTTAAAAAACAACAAACGCGGAAAGCGTGCCCAAAAAACATGTTACACCAATGATAAGGTACATTACGGAGTCAAACATACCTTTTCTTTCATAGATTAAACACTGTTGTCACAATTTGATGAGGAATTATGATACTATTCTTCAAAAGAGCGTACTACACTTGGAGAGAAACAGAGAGCGTAAGGAAAACGAGAGAACATATTCTCACTTTTCTTCAGATTACATAATTTATTTGATAACCAACTTATTAGATATATTAACTGCCAAAATTTTCCCTTTTTCATTTTTTATTTTACAGTAACTGCTCTCTTCTATTGGCCCTTCACTTATAGGCCGGGTTTTGGCCCAACATGGGCGAATGGGCTTTAATAAGCCCATCAAACACCAAAAAAAACCCATCAATTTTTAAAACATAAAATCTGAAAGAATGGCTGAAATTTGACAAACAAGAGCTGCGCGTTCAAAATGAATTGAGGTAGATTTGAGCTATAATACATGTAAATAATTTGTCAACATGCAAATTTGTCACCTTTTTCAATTGAAACCATTTGACTTTATGGTAGCTATGTGAATCTTATCAAGTCGTTTGTAAATGAGATTGTGGTTAGGATGACAAAGGCAAGTAACCAAAGATTTAGTTGGAATGGAGGATGAATAGCAACCATAAACTATTTATTAGACATTGTTATGGTGGTGTATGATGGAATCTACGGGATGGGCAAAATTGGTAAAATAACACCCGCCAAGGTTATCTTCAACTAGCCATATTCTTACTTTAGCGAAAACTATAGCTTTCTTGATGACATAGGGCGAAATGCCTAAACCAAGGGCTTAGTCATGCTACAAGAAAAATTATTGTCCGATATCTAATATTCTAAAGCAACTCATGACATTGATAATGCTAATAGTAGAGGTGAACATGGTCGATTTGGCCGATCTAGCAACTAACCCAGGAATTAACCCGCGCGGTATTGGTCTCCAATTTTTTAGACCATGGACCAACTTTGTTAAGCCTGGGATTGAGGATCGAACCAATCCTATGTGTTCGGTCCAGTTTAAGGGTCAACTCGGGACCAACCAAATATTATTTTTGTTTCATTTTTTATATTCATTAAAATGACAAACATACTATTCCAAATCATATATCCATCAATAATATAACATTGAGTAACCAAATTACGAACATAATATGTATTAAATATAAATATAAGATAAGGTCACAACCGAAATTTGCACTTGCAAGGAAATAGAGGCAAGCAATGGGCAAGTGAACAGAGGCAAGCAATGAGGTGAGTCAACAAAAGTGAGCGACAATGCAAACAAGGCTGAGTTGAGTGAAGAGGGTTTCTTCTTTTTCTTTTTTGTCGAATTAGGATTGGATTTCTTTCTATGTTCTAATTTACATGATAAACTAAACTGCAAAGAGAACAGAGGAGGAGGTGCTAGAATTTAGAGTAGGCAAAAGCATATAATAAATAGATTATATATATATATATATATATATATATATATATTAGATATACAATATACAATATGTATTATCTCTATATAATATTAAGTGTAGGTTGGTCTGGATTTGACCCACCTAAACTCCCAAGATCCAAATACCAACCACACAGTGTAGGTCTAACCCACGTAGTGCAGGGTCTAAAGATTCCAGGATCAAGGACCGACCCATTTGTGACATCTAGATTTTCGGGTTTTAATTTGACTGGATAAATAGGATCCTGTCTCATCGCTCGTCAATTTATTGACGCTCCGAAATTTCAATAAAGAAATTATCGGGGGAAAAATTGCTCGAAAGGAAATAAAAAGGAAAAAGAAAAGGAAAATGTACATAAAGGCATTATGTATTTTATTTTTCCTTTTTTTTCTCTCTCTCCCTCTCTTTTCTTTTCTTTCTTTTCTCTCTTTTCTTTCTCTCTCCTCTCTCCTCTCCTCTCACCCTCGTGCGATTCCCCACGCCCACACTCTCTCCTTTTGTTCCTTGCTCTTTCCTATTTTGCTTTCTCCTCCCCCTTTTGACTAGTCAAAGTTTTCTCACTTATCTCTTCTCTCTCCTCTCTCTTCTCCCCCACGTGACCTTCTTCTTCTTCTTCTTCGTTCTTCCTTGTGCGAATCAGACCAAAACCAAGAAAGAAGAGCAGCAGCTCACCGAGGACCACCGTCGCCCGTCCCGCCGCCGCACCGGAGCCGAACCGCCCGCGACGCCTGCCCACACAACGCCGCGCGTTCGCCGGCCATCCCTCGCGCACGGGCGTGCTCCCCCGCGCGATCCAGCTGCTGCCCATCCTCTGTCCAGCTCCGTTTGGCCACGATCCGGCCACCTCCGGCCACCGTGGACCACCGCTCGGCCTCGCCAAGCCACCACCCGCTCTCCCGACCTCTTGCCGCCCCCAACCCTCTCTCTTTCTTGCTGTTTTGTGGCCGAACCAGCAAACCCACGGAGTGGGTATCCAGCTGTTCGTGGGCCGTTTTGGGCCGTTTCCGGCCCCGAACCCGAGCCGTGCTTTGGGGACAATCGTTCCTCGCGTCGCCGCCGTCGGATTGATCCGATTTGCGCGCGATTTGGTGAGTAATCTCACTAATCCTGGATTAGTTGACTAATTATGCTTTAAGGTTGGTTTAGTTTTAATTAATTAAGTTTAGGTTGTTAGATTAGAATTAATTAGCAATTATTAGTCAATTGTGATGTGATTTAAATAAATTGATTGCGCAATTAGCAAGTAGACGTGGTCTACTATTTATTGGAAGTATCTCGGGAATTTTCTGACCCCTAATCGGGCTTCAATTTGGCGATTCGAGCCTAAGTGAGATTTTTGGGCATTTAAATATTAATTTTCGGAATTAAATTAAATAATTATTTATTTTCCGAAAATTCAAGGGAGATGGCCCGTGACCGGAAAATTATGCTGATGACTGTGGTGAAGTCTGTTTATTTAATCGAGGCTTTATTTTGAGCTAAATTGAATTTTTAATATTAATTATTTAATTTTCGAAATTTATTAATTAATTATTTATTTCCTGAAAATTCAACTGGGATGGCCCATGACTGGAAAATTATGCTGATGACCGTGGTGAAGTCCGTTTATTTAATTGGATCTTATTTTGAGCTAAACGGAATTTTTTAATATTAAATAATAATTTTCGAAATTAATTAATTAATTATGTATTTTTCGGAAATTAAGTCTGAGATGGCCGACGACCGAAATCTCGTGCTGATCGTCGTGGCACAGTCCGTTTATTTAATTAAGTTTTAAATTGTACTTGAATTGATTTAATTGTGGATAATTACGAATCATCATGAAATGCATGGGACTTGATGATTAGATATATCACTCGGAGAATGCACATGGCTCGGTGACGAAGTATGTCGCCTTGGAGAATGCATGTGGCTCGGTGATTAAGTGTGGCATCTAAAAGGACACGTGGGCTCGGTAATTTGATGCATTACCTCGGAGAAGGCACGTGGTCCCAATGAGTACATTTGGCATCTAAAAGGACACGTGGGCTCGGTAATTTGATGCATTACCTCGGAGAAGGCACGTGGTCCCAATGAGTACATTTGGCATCTAAAAGGACACGTGGGCTCGGTAATTTGATGCATTACCTCGGAGAAGGCACGTGGTCCCAATGAGTATATTTGGCATCTAAAAGGACACGTGGGCTCGGTAATTTGATGCATTACCTCGGAGAATGCACGTGATCCCAATGAGTACATTTGGCATCTTGAAGAGACACGTGGGCTCGGTGACTTGATGCATCGCGCCTTGGAGAATGCACGTGGGCTCGCCGATTCAAAATGATATTTTAAAGAGCATGTGGTCGAGTGGGGACCAGTAAAGCCATTAAATATTGAATGTTGTCGAGTGGGACTCGAATAGCAATAGCTTGAATGACCAGGGAAATGGTCGTTGGTTTGTAATCGTCGAGGTCGATTGATCATTATTTTGATTTGATGTTGTGAATTGATTGATCGAATGGGAATGACCGTGAGTGGTCTTGTTGGCTTCATAATCGACTAGGTCGATTTGATCGATCTTTGATCGGTGATATGATTGCTTGAGTGTCTATTGTGAATTGTACTGCGACTTGCAGGTGGGATCTCGATGCTAAGGTACGTCTTCGACCCATGCGTGTTTAGGGCAGCCTATAGTATAATAGTTTACTAATTGGGCTTAGTGGGGTAGAACTCGCCGAGACGTAGTCTCATCCCAGGTTTGGGGAAAAACATTTCGGGACCCCGCTAAGGAGGCGAGGAGGAAGAGTCGGAGAAGGATTTTTGGGAAAAGAAGACAATCCCGAGAGGGGCCTTGAGTACGGCCCAGATGGACTGAGATTGTATCTTCTTTGATATCTCCATCTTGATGTGAATAGAGTTTAGAATTAAAAGTTGTGAAGTGTTCGGTTTGTGGTTTGTATAAAAGTTTGGTTATAAATTTCAATATGAAAAATATGGCCCCGCTTTTCTATCCCATCGTTTTATTGTCAGGGATTTTAATCGCTTCCGCATGTGCATTAAAAATGAAAGGATCGGCGAGACATTGTCTTGGGATATCGCATTATAAAATCGACCAAATGAGACGGATGTGTGCGTGTCTGTGTTAGTTGGATGCTAGAATTGATTGTCGTGTGAGAATTGCTCATCTTCTAATCCAGTGTGGATGTGGAAGACGGGTTTCAGTGTAAAGACTGAACCATGAGCGAGTAGGAGCTAAGAACTCCTAGTAAGAGGACAATGTCCTCTGTGACTTGGGATAAAGCACTGACAAATGTCGGTACCCGAGGTGGTTGTGGCAGAGTGTCGGCTTTGGCCAGCTCGAGTGTAAGAGTACCACTGCAGGTTGGTACTAGTGTAGCAGCGTCGAATGATCTTAAGTTCGATAGGATTGTTCTGATGCAAGTGTTTCTTGTGAATTGGATAAGCCAGAGGCTCAGGATCGAACCGCCGTCAGTGTTGTAACCATTGTTGTCGCTTCACCTGTTGAGATCCAGAGTGGGAATATGATCTGGGATCGAGCCATCGCTTCCAAGTCAAGGTACGGATCCAGTTCAGGCAGAAATGGAAATCGGTCAGAGAAAAGATCGAAGTCGAGAGCGGTTCTAGCAGACCAAATGAGACGGATGTGTGCGTGCCTGAGGATCGGGGCGTGACACCATTCCCCTCAGAAATCGGATCAAGACCCACCAGATTGGGTCGGTCTAGGGTTGACCCTGGATTGATGCTCATCCCTAGTTGATGGATGCTTATTGTATTGGATGATGTTGATTAGGACAATCACATCCAAAAACTAATTGGAGTGAATTATTTGTATCCTGCTACTAGGATACTCGTTGTCACTAGG
The DNA here is from genome assembly GCA_014182695.1 of Eucalyptus albens. NCBI lineage: Eukaryota > Viridiplantae > Streptophyta > Magnoliopsida > Myrtales > Myrtaceae > Eucalyptus > Eucalyptus albens. The sequence continues at coordinate 25,098,553 of CM024652.1, forward strand.
GACAAGAGCACTTTGAATATCGGGGACTTAAGTATAAATTCAATGATTAAGAATTGGTGGGTTGAGCGATGAAGATGCACTTGACTTTTTTTGTAGGCATGCCTCTAGTTAATGTTAAAAAAGCAGAAGGGAGAAAATTGGGAATTTGTATAGATGTATTCATCCACTGTTGATTTTCGCATGGTGTGGATTAGTTTCGTTGTAATTCATAGCATTATGTTGTTTTAGTTTTCTTTATTTTCTGGTGTGAACTAACTCATTCTCGCCAGAATTTTAAGGTTGAAATTCCAAGCGAATGTTTCGACAAAGCAAGTTCTTTATTTTCCTAACTTTTTATTTGCTCCATTGTTTTAGGTATTATTAGATTTATATGTGTTTGCTTGAGTGAATTTTTGCATGATCACCTGCCTTTCTCAACATTGAGAATAAATTGGGTAACCAAGATTGAGAAGACCGCATGAATAATTGTCTTCATAAAAAGATAAAATATAGATGAAATGATACAATATAGATTATAATCATATTCAAGTCAATTAGACACTTTTGGTGTTTTTCATCGCTCAAATACGACCAATAACTCTATATTTAACTCTCGCAATTTCTCTCTAAATAATCTCTCAATCTTATAAAAGAATGACATGAACATTAACATCAGATTTAATCGACTTCATTTTGTGTACTTTCACGAAGAAAACCTTTCAGAATCAAAACTTTTAAGAGGAAATTTTCTTTCTCCTCCGTGCGGTCCTCGGAGCTCTCATTCTCCCTCTTCGAAATTTATAGAGAAAATTCACTAGAAGCAATTAAAGAAGAAGAAAGAAGAAAGGAAACGATGAGTGGCCATCGTTAAAAGACGCCATTATTGCAACTTTCTCGTCGTTTTACTTCCCCTTTTGTCTCATATCAGCCGAGGCCATCATCAATCTCTCTTTTCCCTTTCTTCAGCTGAGCAAAGTCGTCTCTTACGGTCAAGACGAGCACAGTCTCTTTCTTTCCACGCTCAAAGCAACAACATGATGGGATGGCATCACGGCCATGGACAGCCCATCATTGCATTTCCTCTGACCACTCTTGAATAGAGGTCGAGTGTCCATAATTCTCCTCAGGTCTGATTTAATCGGGCTCCCGCTTGAGATATATTTCAATGTTTATATAATTGGTTTGGCTTGGCTGATGTCCAAACGGCACTTACTTCATCATCCTCACATTCTGATAGTTGTCAATAAGAAAACAACTGTTGTAAAAGATTTGCTGTTTAATATGAAGGCACATTTATGGCAATATTTGAGTGGTTAAGAGAGAATAATTATGATAAAAGGTAAGACTTTAAGGGAAGAGATCAAGAGGAATATCTCATAATATGCTTAGGTAGTGCTTAGGTGGAGCATTTTCTGTAGTGAATGTACCAAATCCAATCTCGATAATATGAAGGAAACTCTTCCATATTTTGTCTATATAAATATGTTTTAACCTTAGTATAGCTATACAATAATTATAAATTATTTAAACGTATGAAAATCAGATACTTTTATAATTCAAAAGTTCAAAGGCACTGAGAAGAAACACGAAAGAAATTGGTCGTGTGAAAGGGTACCCCTCCATAATTGTCTTCCATCTGATTTTTTCTAAAGCCATCAACTTTATTCACTCTAAATTGAAAGCTGCAACAGCTGCTGTCAAGTTGCCAGTCCACAACTTTCAATTAAATCCCGTGAGTCACGCAACACAAGCATCCAAAATAACGTCTCTCACGGATGAAAGTGGCATCGGACTTCGGGCCTTCAAATCAAGAATTTTGTCCTCTATATCTTACAATAAACAGCCTTTTCTCCTTTTCTGATGTAACACGTTTGTTCTTCTTTTGTAAATTTCTGAAAGGGGATGATTCCGGTGGAGAAGCCCTCACGTTAAGAATGTAACAAAGCTCTTCCCATTAATGAATGTAATGTTATTGTTTCTAAAATGTGCAATCTGAAAGAATCACTGAAATTTGACGAAGAAGAGCTGCACATTTGAAATGAAGTAAGGCAGATTTGAGCTCTGATATTTGTCACCTGTTATCAATCGAAACTGTTTGACTTTGTGGCAACTATGGGAATCTTGCCAAGTCAGTTGTTAATGAGATTGTGGTCAGACTCAAGCAAGTGACCAAAGATTTAGTTGAAATGGAGGATCGAATAGCAACCATAAACAACTTACTAGGGTGTGTGGTTGACTAGAATCTACGGGATGGGCAACATCGGTAAAATAGTCCCCCCCCGCTAGATTATTTTTTACCAACTACGTCCTCACTTTAGGAAAAACTGCTGCTTTGATGACGTGAGGGAAACGCCGGTAACCAAGGGCCTAGTCTAGCTGCAAGAAAAATTATTGTAAGATTTTTTATATTTTAGAGTGACTCATGACATTGATAACATTGATAGATGCTAATTGTATTAGATGATGTCGATGAGGACAACCATATCCAAAAACTAATTGAAGTGAATTCTTTCTGTCCCGGTACCAGGATACTTGTTGCCACTACTTGTTGCCAGTAGGGACCTATGACATTCTCGATCTGACTCCGATTTTCAAAATAGAATCCCATTGGCGACCAATCTTCGGATGGGATTACAACAGGATCAATGGACTACAAAAATATTAAGAAGGCCATTTTGGAGTAAAAACTCGAATTCTCATCGATGGGATGTAGAAATTCGGAAGGTTGAGAACGGGCTAAGAACGAGGACTTAGGTGGGCCTAAGCCCATGTTGGATGGCCCAATGGGCCCAAACCCATGAAATTCGGCCCAATAGGGCCCATGCCCACATAGGGCCACACACCCAAAGGAGGTGGGTGGCGGCCCATAGGGGCTATGGGCTCTCTAAGCCCCTTTGTGACCATCATTGCAAAATATGAGCATTTATTGCACCCAAGTACATGAATAGTGTATGTATATTGCACAATCTTCGAAAAATGACCAATTTGCCCTCTCTTCAACTAAGGACCAAAAGGGCAAAAATGGAATTGGCTAAGGGAGGGGGCGGCACATGCATGAAGGAGGTGGGAAAAAAGATGTTTGAAGACCACCTAGCCTAAGCCTAGCTAGGCTAACCTAAACCTATTCAATCAAGTGCATATATTTCCCATTAATGTCATGGATTTTTCTTCTTCAAGAAGCTTTCATTTGCTTGGTTGAGAGGAGTTCTAGGAGATTGAGATAGGATGGGCATTAATTGGCTAGATTGCGTCATCATTCCACTCTCTCTCCCCCTTACCATTGGCCTCTCTTCCCCCGCACCCTCTCTCTCATTTGTTCACTTTTTGCTTTCAATCGCATTCGATTTCTCTCCCCTTTACCACCATCGAAACCCCCATCTCCATTTCCCCCTCTTTTGCAAGCTCTTCTCCTCATTTTTCCTCATATTTCTCTCACCAGCAACCGACCACCACCCACCACCATTGAACCACCCTCCACATCACCGTTCTCATCTCTGAGTCGGAGCTTTGGAGTCGAGGAAGTTGCTATCCAGCCCTCATGTAGCTCCCTTCCTCCTCATTTCTCTCACGGTTTCCACGGAGCTTGGAGGCTATCCACTGCCTAGCCAACCGTCATGCCGCCACCCAAGCCATTGACCAGCCTTCCTTGTGAGCTATTCAATGTTGGTCCAGCCACCTCAGCCGTTGTCCAGTCTTGCTGCTCCTCCCCCAACGCTTGTTAAAGCTTGGACCTGGGTGTGAGTGGTTTTCTAACACTTGAATAGGGTTGTTGTTGCACATAGGAGTTAGTTTAGGACTAGATTAAGGTTAAATGGTGCTTTGATGATGTGATAAGTGGGTTTTAAATGATAAGTTATCATAGGATTCCGATAGGTTATCAAGTTTTGGTGATAGATTATCATGATAGCTTATCGTGATAGGTTATCAACATTTGCCGATAGATTACTAGGATAGGTTATCGAATTTTACCGATAAGTTATCATATTTTGTTTGATAAGTTATTATTATGTGATAAGTAGTTAGGTGATAAGTTGTTAAGATATGATAAGTGAAATGTGTTATGTTATTATGATATGCCATAATAGGGTGATAAATTATATTATGGTGACATGAGTTATATGAAGTGATGTTGTGATAAGGCATGTTATAAAAATAAGTTATGGTTATATGATGTGTTATATTAATGGAGGATGAGTTATTGGATAGATTATGATGGTATGTGATAGGTGATTTTGTGGCACCCCTCGATGGCCCCCGATCCGCTAGAGTCACCACAGTTCGCTTTTCCTTTTTCTTTCCCAAATAACAAGTCACTCTGATACCATTTTTAGTTGCAGCGGGTCCATACAACCATGGGGGTTTACATCTTTTATTAACGGTCCCTTGCGCAATTTACATAACGGAAGCATATCCAACAATTCCCTTCCCTACATTCAGAAATCGATGCACACATCTTATATAAGTTAAAGCCGGACACGTTTATTTACATAAAGCATATGGACATCTTTAGTCAGTACATCGAAATGTCAATGTTTCAATACTCGGCTATACTTTAAAAGATGACCGACATCTCCTCCCACAATCGTATGCTTAAGGTCCATCAACCGGTGTCGGCGTCCAAGGTTCCCTCCTTTGCTATCCTTCTCCCCGCGGTCATATCCAACCGCTCAAACCATCTACTAATCCGAAATGTTGGTCCCCAAAAGGGGTGAGTACAACCACTCAGCAGGTAAAGGAATCCAATAACCACTCAATGCATCATACAAATCATACATGCATTGCAAGCGTAACTTACCTTGCAGCCATGCGTAATACTATCATGCATCATCATGCCTTATCATCATGCATATCATATCATCATATGTCATCATCATAATCATCATCATGGCATCATTATATCATACATGTCATCCTTATCATGACATCATCACATCACATATGATCATCATCATCATGCATATCATCATGCATATCATACCATGGGTGATCATCATATCACATCACATATCATCACCATCATCATGCATATCATCATGCATATCATACCATGGGTGATCATCATATCACATCACATATCATCACCATCATCATGCATATCATACCATGGGTGATCATCATATCATATCACATATCATCACCATCATCATGCATATCATCATGCATATCATACCATGGGTGATCATCATATCATATCACATCATCATCTCCATCATCATGCATATCATACCATGGGTGATCAGCATATCATATCACATATCATCACCATCATCATGCATATCATCATGCATATCATACCATATCATGCCATGAGTTAATTTTCATCTTTATCTTTAAATTTGATCACCACATCACCCTTCCTCGATTCATCAATTCTATCTCATATTTTACACTCGCATCCCATGCGAGAAAAACCTCCGGGCATGTATCCAAGATACAACCGGGCATCCGGCCCCCACATTCCGGGCATCTCGCATCCCAACTAGCATCACGAGGAACCTCCGGGCATGTATCCAAGATACAACCGGACATCCGACCTTTACCCTTCTAGCCGGGCATCTCGCACCCAAATCCTGGCATCGCGAGGCATTCCCTTCGGGCAAAGACCTCCAACAGGGCTTCCGGAATTATGTACCGACGTACCACCAGGCCTCCCCTGGAATTACGTACCGTATACCACCGGGCATCCCGACACTCCCGGGGAAATTCGGCAATGTATCTCTATACATTCCGGCCATCATCCTCCACCACAACCACTTCCTCACATATCATTTTCCACATTCACCATCCTTTTAATCTCATTATTACATAGCATATGATTCACACATGCATCACAATTTATGATCATACATACACCAATGTCATATAACAATGCATAATAAATTCAATGGAATTCATGGCCAATAAAATAATCCCTTTTTATTTTTTTATTATTTTATTATTTTATTATTATATTTATTTATTTTCATAAATAAATATTTAATATCTATGATTTTCCCAAAATCATAATATTCAAACAATCATTAAACAAACCAATAGGATGACAATTTCATACAAAATTCATGGCCAAATTGAATTTCACATAATTTCACAATTTCCACAAAATAGCACATGATATTCGGATAATGACCAGAATGCACAGTTTCCAAATAAATTCGATTAAAATACTCATATGGCCTCCAAAAATTACGAAATTTTACAGGGTAATAGACAAGACATTTTCGTACAACTTTCATGAAGAACTCCAAGTCAGATTCCTTATATATTATTTTATTCAACCTCACGAAGCTTCTGGAACCACTACCGCATCGTCCAGAATACACATCTCCGAAATACTGAGATTTAACCTACCTATCCTCTTTATTTTTCTCTGGAATTTGGATATGTTATGTATCAAGGTGTCCTTTACAAGTTTCATGAAGAGATCTAGGTCAAATAACCAAATTATGGTCACCATTTAAGTCCATGAAGTCTCGGGTGTCTCGGAACACATCACCAGAACCATCGTCTCCAAGATCTAGCCGATTCACTAGGATATACTTGTTCATTTCTCTTCCAATTTGAGTATGTTGTATTTTAAGGTGATACCTACAAATTTCATGAAGACATCAAAGTCAGATATTCAACAAAAATCAACATGCAATCAAGAATCCAGCAAGAAGTCAGTGAAAACTTCACAGATCTGGGGTCTCCGTAGGATGAGACTTTAACCCCTAAAATCTCCATCATTTTCCACGAAATTTCAGTATGTTGTAGCTCAAGATGTTAGCTACAACTCTCATGAAGATATCACAGCGAAAATCGAACTCTAAACCTGCATAAAAGCTCTCACAACATTCTGACTCAAACAGTTCATACGAAAATATTCCAGATCTAACATCTCCGTAGGATGAGGGTTTGACCCCTCAAATCTCCATAATTTTCCACTAAATTTCAGTATGTTATATTTCAAGATGTTAGATACAACTTTCATGAAGAAATCAAAGCCAAAATCGGACTCTAAACACACATGCAAGCTCAAACAAGTTTCTGACTCCAAACAGTTCATGCGAAAACATTGGTGCAAGAGTAGAAAGTGGATTCCCAACTTGCCTCTAGACCTCACGAACAGCACGAGCGGACGGCACACGGCGGCGAACGGGCTCCTTTCTCTCCCTCTCGCCTTCTCTCTCTCTCGCACGATTCTCTCTCTCTCTCCCTCACTTGGCCGAATGGCTAACCAGCCATTCTCTCTCCTTTCCTTCCCTTTTATATTGCATGCATTCTAGGTTTGCATGAGGGACAAGTGTAATTGTGGAGGAAGACAAGTGTCCACCATGCTTCACCTCCTCCATGCCACTTGTCCTATTGCATGCATCATGGGCCTTGGAGTTGGGCTGGTCAACCACTCCTCTTGGGCCTCTATTGGGCCGGCCAACTTGGCCCATTAAAAGCTTAGGCCAATGGGCCTAACGCCCATCCTAAAAATTGACATTTTCCTCTTTTTTTTTTTGAATTTCTTTTATAAATATTTTAAACTTTAAATTTTTCACATGGCCAAAGTCTTTCGACATTTCATTTATTGAAATTTAATTTATAAAGTGCATGGCCAAGCATAGATTATTAATTTATCCTATAGTCCTAAATTCAAAATTCATAAACACAAGCACAATAACACCTAGCCTTAAGAAAACTAATGGCTAACACATAGACCATAGGTAATTTCATTACCTAATTATAGGCTTTAATTTCTCTAGAGGATGACTTGAATTTTGGGATGCCACAGATTTTTAATGACTTATGTTCAAGTGCAATGACTATTTTATTTTGATGAGTGACCTATATGTCATGAGCTTGTAAATTGGATGATGCATTTGTGTGATGTAATATGAGGCACGAGTATCATTTGATGGCATATGGCAAAAGTTGTTGCATATCGTATGGGTATCACATAGATCGATAAGAGAGATATGGAATGAATTGTGTGATGGTATGCCCATGTGATCACCTAAAGACCCTAATGCATTTTATGCAGGGTGTGTGAGATAGCTAGTATAAGCACCTAGAGGGGGGTGAATAGGTGCACAAACAATTTATCGAGATATGGAAGCAATTCTAGGCAATCGATAGAAGGAAGTTCACTATTGATTAACAGTACGATCAAAGTAAAGAGAGTAAGGAAGAGAAAATTGAACACGAGGTTTATAGTGGTTCGGCTTATTCCAAGCCTACGTCCACTCTTCCGCACTGACAGTCCACCGACTGGATTTCACTATGAACAAAAGAGTAGTTATAGCACAGCTTTTCCTTAATTCCACAGTATAGATGTTCTACCACACTTCCTCAAGGTTTCTCACAAATATAGACTCTCTTTTGTATACAAGGTTTCGCTCAAAGGGATTGTCTAAACAACAAGGAGCTTCAGACTTTGGAATTCTTCTATCGCGCGCACCTCGAACAACTTAGAACGTCTTCCTTATATACTCTTTTATGCCATCATACCCGTTGGCACTTACCAAAGGAATTCCTCCAATCTACCCATTGGACAGAATCAATTAGGAAGATTATTCGAGCTATTAAAGAAACGTGTCGATAGCCCATCAATCCTGTTCGCCCATACAATCAGGATCTCGGTTTCCATAAGTAGAACCTTCCAAGAATATTTAGGTAATCACGGATCTTCAATCATCGAGTCAATCTTCGATCAATCAAAGGATTCCGTTATGTCCTTTCCAGCCACGAGATCTTCTCCAGTTGATAAGGTTAAATCCTTAACGAAACATCCAGTTTTAGATAACCTTTCTTCAATGGATTAGAGACTGTCAATGAGGATAGACTTTGAGTCTTGAGTCTGGCTGTCCGGCGGTCTTTAGACTTTAAATAGCAGAGTCTGCAAACCTTCAAACTAGACTGATGGAAATGTTTTGTCAGCTTCAAAACACTTCAAGAGGATTTCTCCAACAATCTCCCCCTTTTTGATGGTGACAAAACTTTCCTGCAAATTTGGACAACTTTGACCTGCAAAACATTTCTCAAACACATATGCATATCTTATAGAGATAAATGGCTAAATGAATAACACTAGAATCTGTAACCACAGAAAATAGGTTAGTCTAATATGTGATAAAGTCATTCATAAGATATCAATAATAGTTAATAGAAGCAGTCAAATCCAAGTCTAGTTCAATTCTCATCCAAACACAAAAACAAAGTCAAACAAACAAAGTTCAAACATCAAAACAATCAACAAACAATCCAACAAACTGTAACCACACAGTCCAACAAACCACACGATTTAAAAGTTAAATTGTTCAAATCTTGCATATCTCCCCCTTTTTGTCAGCATTAAAAAGGTCGAGATGAAAATGGAATAAAGTCAAGATTGCTTGGGAACACGGACAAGCTGGAAATCTCCCATAGACTGAACGATGCCTTCCAGCCTTTTCAAGTCTTCCTTCGGTTGTGCAATCTCCTCACCCTTGGCATTGGCCTGAATCGAACGAGAGAGGGCTTGGATTTTATCATTCAATGAGCATGAAGAAACCTGACCCGCATTTTGCAAGTTTTGAACCTCGCATCCCAAGGCATAAATTTGACATCGCATCTCCAAGAGAATATCCATAATTCTGCTAAAATCGGCTGAGCTATCGGTCTGCGTACTGGCTTCAGCACGTTCTGCAGATGATGGCATATCAGAATAATCTCGCAAGTTTGGCGATGAAACTTCATGACCTTCTTTTGGAAATTGAGAGGCATAAACGTCCTCTGGGCCTGCAGGTGAGCGACTCACTCCTTCACTTGCATCAGGATATGAGGACTTCACTCATTTCTCTTGATCTCCCCCTGTTTCCATGCCTACAGGTGGAGAAGAGTGTTCCTCAGGTTCTCCTTCTTCTCTTCTTTCTTCAGGTCATTCCTCCTCTGCTTCTTTTTCGCCAACTTCTCTTTCTTCTTCCTTCTCTTTTTCTTCTCGTTCTTCTTCTTCTCTTTCCTTTTCTTGACCTTCTCTTTCCTTTTGGCCTTCTCTTTCCTTTCCTTCTGTCTCACGTTGTTCCATTGACTCTGGAACGGTGCGACTTAGCTTCCTCAAAGCTATGGCTGAAATGGTAAGGTCATCATCTTCTTCATCTTCCACAATAAGAGCTCTTCTTTTTGGTTTTGAAGCAACCAAGGGCTCCTTTCCTTTCCTTTTTGAAGAAGAGGTTTGATGAGCTTTGACTGGAGTCTTCTCCTTGAATTTCTCCAACTCCTTGTTCAGTTCCTTCAGACGCATTTTGGTCACCATCTTCAGTCCTACCACCATATGATCGCACGATCAAACACAAAAGATTTGCGGAGGCTGAATATTTAGATGTCTGAATAACTTCGTAACAAGGCTTGGGTAAGGGAGTTGACCTCTGTCCTTCATCATCGCTCTATACATGTGGAACATGATAGTATGAGGGAGAGAAAACCTTTTCCCAGTGAGGATGGCATACATCAGCTTTGCCTCTGAACTTGAAACATCAGTCTTGGAGGTTGATTTCGGTCGGAGGCAATTGATCACAATCTTGTGAAGCAAGATATTGAATGCACTCATCCTTAAGTAGGTGATCTTCTCCTCTGTTCTCCTGTCCTTCACCAGTTCCAAAGTGACCCGAGCAATGGAAACTTTGATCGTTGATATCTTCCTCTTTCAACTCCTAACACATCTGCTAGCATATCCATATCCACAACATAGTCTTGATCTTTAACACTAAATGAAAATCTATTCGCATCCAAAAAGCTAAGATTTGAATAGAAATATGCAGTTAATTCAGCATAGGCCTCTGTAGTGTCGGAGCAGAACTTTTCCAGTTGAAAATAATCGAACTTTTCCCTCAAGTTCACATTCACAGCATCCAGAAAATCAAAATCCACACTTCTAGGGTTTATTACCCCACTCTTCAGTAATTTTGAGTACAAATTCTTTTGTTCCTTCGATCTGAACAAATCTCCCCTTTTTCCTTGATTCTTAACTGCAACACCCATTCTCGGTTGAAATTGGCTGTACAATTTGTCATCATCATTCCCATCTACAGGATTCAGCCCCCAATTACGAGGATCACTTGGGATATTCGCAAGGGTTTCCTCAGCCACCCCTTTACGAGCAATCCCCAAACTTTCCATTTTTTGCAAAAAGATATATTCGTTCCCATATCCTTTGTATTTGAGAAAATCATCAATATAGTTCAAGGGAGTACGAGTTCCTTTTAAGGCATGATATAGCTTATAAATATAAGCGGGCTTTTGAACTCTTACCGGATCTGCATCCTCAATGATTTCTTCCTCTTGTTGATGATCAACGCCTTGAGGACTAGATGGAGGAGAATGACGCTGCTGAGAATGTCGTGGGCTCTGTCGCTGTTCTGGAGACACTTCTTCTTCAATGAGATCGAAGTGCGTAGGCCCCTCACTCATTCGCCGTGGTCCCCTGCTTGCGATTCTCGAAGACTTTCTTGAAGATGACATCTTTCTCAGTTTTTGGAAGATTCATTGCTTAACTATCCCAAGAAAGACAACAACATTTTGAAGATTAAACAAGGGAAGAAAAACGGGAATAGAGGATCGATGCTTTCTAGGGTTTTTTTGAGAGTAAAGTGAAGAGAAATCAACGGTGCACGATCGGTTAAAAAGAGAGATAAACGAACCGTCACAAAGGAAAATAAAAAGATGCCTTTTCAAAATAACTGTCCTTTCTCCGCGAAAACAGTCATTTCAAAAAATAACTTCTTTTTCGAAAAGGAAACGATGCAATAATTAAGCCGATTAAAGAAAGCAATAAAACACGGTTGACAATCGTACCTTTTCAAGATAAGATTCGAGAGAGAGAAAGACTAACTTACAGTCAAAGTCTTGTATGTCTAAGTCTGAGAGTCTTTAGACTTTGATCTCCTCATACCTTAAAATGTTGAGTCTAGAACGGATGGTTTCAAATTGATTTTTCTCCAAAGGCTTTGTAAATATATCCGCCAGTTGGTTATTTGAATCAACAAATTGAATTGAAACATCTCCATTTTGAACATGGTCTCTAATAAAGTGATGTCGAATCTCTATATGCTTTGCTCTTGAGTGGAGAATTGGATTTTTGGTGAGGTTGATAGCGCTGGTGTTGTTGCAATTAATCTCCGTGCATGAGTCTTTAATTCCAAAGTCGCTCAGCTGTTGTTTTACCCACGTAATTTGCGAACAACAACTTCCGAGAGCTATATACTCGCCTTGGCTGTAAAGAGAGCTACCGTACTTTGCTTTCTTGAAAACCAAGATACTTGTCCCCGCCTCCAAGTAGTTGTGGTACCCGAGGTGCTCTTTCTATCGACTCGCATCCAGCAAGGTCCGCGTCGAATATCCAAGAAGAGTAAAGTCTCCCCTTTTGGATACCGAGACCAAAGCTTGAAGTTGATGAAACATATTTAATAATACGCTTCGCAGCATTCAAATGAGATTCTTTTGGGTCTGATTGAAATCTGGCACAAATGCAAACACAAAACAGAATGTCAGGTCTAGAAGCGGTGAGATAAAGAAGAGATCCGATAATACTCTGCAGCTTTTGATCGACTTTCTTTCCTTCTTCATCTTTGTCTATCTTCAAGGAACTTGACATTGGTATGTCGGCCTTTTTGCAATTGTCCAGTCAAACTTTTTGACAAGATCATTTGCATACTTTTCTTGATGAATGAAAGTTCCTTCCTGCAATTGTTTTATTTGAAGTCCAAGAGAGAAGGTTAACTCATCCATCATGCTCATTTCAAATTCATCCTACATAGTCTTAGAAAATTTCATGCATGAGACTTTCATTAGAGGATCCAAAGATAATATCATCGACATATATTTGAACAAGCAGAAAACTTTTGCTTTCTCTTTTAATAAAAAGAGTAGTGTCTACTTTACCTTTAACAAATCCATTTTGAATTAAAAAAAACTTACTTAATCTGTCGTACCAAGCTCGAGGTGCTTGCTTTAAGCCATACAAGGCCTTTTTGAGTCTGAATACTAAGTCTGGTTTCTTTGGGTCTTCAAACTTAGGTGGTTGTTCCACATAGACTTCCTCATGGATGAATCCATTAAGGAAATCACTTTTGACGTCCATTTGAAATAACCTAAAATTTTTATGACAAGCAAATGCAAGTAATAAACGAATTGCTTCTAACCTTGCTACCGGTGCATAAGTCTCGTCATAGTCGATCCCTTCTTCTTGTGTGTATCCCTTGGCCACGAGTCTAGCCTTGTTTCTTATGACTTTTCCTTTCTCATCCATCTTGTTCCTAAAAACCCATTTAGCTCCAACAATTGATTTACCTTTTGGTTTAGGAGTTAGCTCCCATACATCATTAATAATGAATTGTCCGAGTTCTTCTTGCATAGCTTCAATCTAGCTCTCATCGGATAAAGCTTCTTCTATGCTCTTAGGTTCTATTTCAAAAATAAGAGCCACAGCACTAGACTCTTCAAGCCTTTTGGATCTTGTGCGAATTCCTTCATTTATGTCGCCAATAATAAGATCTTTGGGATCACTGGACTTATGTTTCCAGTTGCTTGTTAATTTGTCAGATTGATGGTCACTTCCTTCACTTGAATCTTCAACAGTCACTTGTTGCTGGTCCTTCAAAGTCTGAACTGCTTCTTGAGATTTAGACTTTGTAGAGTCTGGAGCAGATTCAGTCTCTTCGAGATGAGTCTGAATGGATTCAATTTGTGTAGAATCTTGGAATTTGACATCCATTGATTCTTCCACAGTTTGAGTCTTCTTGTTGTAGACTCTGTACGCTTTGCTAGTGGTTGAATATCCAAGGAAGATGCCTTCATCTGACTTTTCTTCAAACTTACCGACTCGATCATTTGCATTTTTCAATATGAAACATTTGCATCCGAATACATGAAAATATGAAACAATGGGCTTATTTTCTTTAAATAGTTCATAGGGGGTTTTTTCTAGAATAGGCCTTAGAAAAACTCTATTGATAATATAGCATGATGTTGAAACTGCTTCAGCCCAAAACCGTAAAGAGATATTGTTTTCAATTAAAAGAGTTCTAGCCATTTCTTGAAGAGATCTATTCTTCCTTTCCACAACTACATTTTGCTCTGGAGTAAATGGAGAAGAAAACAAATGCTGAAAACCAGATTCTTCACAAAATTTAGCAAAATATTGATTTTCAAATTCACCTCCATGGTCTGTTTTTATACTTGAAATAACATACCCCTTTTCATTTTGAACCTTCTTAGCAAATTTTTCAAAGTAAGAGAAAGTTTTAGACTTACTTGCCAAGAAATATACCCAGGTAAATCGTGAGTAATCATCCACAATTACTAGGCAATATTTCTTACCTCCAATGCTCTGCGTTCTTGTTGGTCCGAAGAGATCCATATGCAAGAGCTGCAGTACACGGTTAGTGGAAACTTGATTTATTGGCTTAAAGGAATTTCTTACCTGTTTTTCCAATATACATGGTGTACATAGATCAGACTTTTGGTATGATAAATTGGGTAGACCACAAACAAGCTTCTTTGCTAAGATTTTGGCTATTCGCTTCATGTTGATATGCCCAAGCTTTTTGTGCCATAAGTTTGCTTCGTCTTGGATTGAGATTAGACATTGCGACTCATCGGTTTCACGTCCAAGAGGTAGATATTTCCATGTCTTCGACCCATGAATGATCGAGTAGAGTCTTTTGCGGTTCCCTGAACAAATACCCTCTTGAAAGTTGATTTTAAAACCGGCATCACAGAGCTGACTAACACTGAGCAGATTGTAATTGAGCCCTTCAACTAAAGAGACATTGCTTATTGTGAGGTTCCCAATCTTTACAGTTCTAAATCCTACTATTTTTCCTTTGCTGTTTCCTCCAAATGAGACTTTTCCACCATTCACTTGAGCAAGCTTTATGAAATAATTTGGATCTCTTGTCACGTGTCTTGAGCATCCACTATCTAGGTACCATTTCACCTTTTTTCTTGATAGTGACCTGCATTTAAAAAGAAACTCAAGCTTTCTTTGGTACCCATATTTTCTTGGGTCCTTTTGAGTTAGTCTGATATACGGTTTTTGCCCAAACTTTATTGACAGATTTCCAAACCATAAGACATTCTTTCTCAAAGTGATATGTACTATTGCATTTTGAACATCTAAGAGCATTACGACATACTGGTTTTACAAAGTTCCTTTCAAAATGATTTTTGTAAGCATTTCTTATGGGTCTTTGTTTGATTCTTTCTTTCACTTTAGGAAAATCTATTAAAGGAATAGTTTCAGCATTCATTCCCAAACCAGATTTATTGAAATACGGTCTTTGGACAGAAAGTATTTTTTCTAGTTTCTTAGATCCTATAGAAAATCTTTTGGAAATATTTGAAATATCATTTTTCAAAAATGCATTTTCTTTTAAAAGATTATCTTTACTTTCTCTGAGAGAAGAAACATTCTGGTCTAAGCATTTCACTTTTTCTTCCAAAACATTCTCTTTTTGTTTTAAAACAGAATTTTCCTTTTTGAGTTCAGAAATTCTTTTAAGAGAAGTCTTAAGACTAAAACATAATTCATCAATGTATTTTGAAACTTTAATAGGAATTTTGAAGTTACTTACCTCGAATTCACTTTCGAATCGAATCAGTCTCGGAGTTTGATTCCGAGTCCGATTGTGCCATTAGACATAGGTTGGCATAATCATCATCACTATCTTCGCACTCCGTATCACTCCAGGTTTTAGCTTTGAGAGCTTTTCGATATTTTTCAGTTTTTCCTTTCTTCTTCCTTAGAAGAGGACAGTTGGGTCTGATGTGTACCTTTTTCTTGCATTCAAAGCAGACTACATCTTTGTTTGATTCATCATCTTCAGCAGACTTGGTCTGTTGCTTTTGAAAACTTTGTTTCCTTGAATTGAATCTTCTTCCTTTTCTATTTAGCTTTCTGAATCTTCTTATCATGAGAGCAAGTTCTTCATCATCCATGTCGTCTTTAGAATCTGTTACATCAGAATCATCATTAGATTTTAATGCAATAGATTTCTTACCTTTAGGATCTTCGTCTTCATTGATTCGTTCCACTTCATAAGACTGAAGGGTCCCAACCAACTCATCGATAGACAGTGGCATGATTCTTTGGGTCTCTCTAATTGAAGTCTTTATGTGATTTCAATCCTTGGAGAGTCCACGCAGTAACTTGTTCACTTTCATGGGATCAGATATTGGTTGACCTTGATTTTCAAGACCATTCACGATTTCTGTAAAATGACTAAACATATCAGTTATAGATTCTCCTAGTTTCATTCTGAAGGCTTCGTATTGACCGAGAAGAATGTTGATTCTAGTCTCTTTCACTCGATCGGTTCCTTCATAGGTAATGTGTAATCTATCCCAGACTTCTTTGGCTATATCACAAGAAGATATTCTGTTATATTCAGTAGGTGATAAAGCACAATATAAAGAATAAATTGCTTTTGCATCAAGAGCTTGTCTCTTGATTATCTCTTCCTGAGTCATTTCGTTGGACTCAACAGTGTCTTTTCCTCTTTCTGAGACAGGAGCAGCTTTAGGATCGATTCCTTTTTCTACAACGTCCCATTCCAGAGGATCCGTTGATCTTAAGAACGCCTTCATCTTGTTTTTCCATATGTTGTAGTCCTTTCCATCAAAGTAAGGCGGTCTGGTGTTGCTTTGCCCTTCTACCAGGCTTGGAGCCAACATACTAGCCATGGATCTTTAACTCTGAAGTAAAATACTTCAAATAAAGTGAGTACACGAGCTCTGATACCAATTGAGATAGCTAGTATAAGCACCTAGAGGGGGGTGAATAGGTGCACAAACAATTTATCGAGATACAGAAGCAATTCTAGGCAATCGATAGAAGGAAGTTCACTATTGATTAACAATACGATCAAAGTAAAGAGAGTAAGGAAGAGAAAATTGAACACAAGGTTTATAGTGGTTCGGCTTATTCCAAGCCTACCTCCACTCTTTCGCACTGACAGCCCACCGGCTGGATTTCACTATGAACAAAAGAGTAGTTACAGCACAGCTTTTCCTTGATTCCACAGTGTAGATGTTCTACCACACTTCCTCAAGGTTTCTCATAAATATAGACTCTCTTTTGTATACAAGGTTTCGCTCAAAGGGATTGTCTAAATAACAAGGAGCTTCAGACTTTGGAATTCTTCTATCGCGCGCACCTCGAACAACTTAGAACGTCTTCCTTATATACTCCTTTATGCCATCATACCCGTTGGCACTTACCAAAGGAATTCCTCCAATCTACCCGTTGGACGGAATCAATTAGGAAGATTATTCGAGCTATTAAAGAAACGTGTCGATAGCCCATCAATCCTGTTTGCCCATACAATCAGGATCTTGGTTTCCATAAGTAGAACATTCCAAGAATATTTAGGTAATCACGGATCTTCAATCATCGAGTTAATCTTCGATCAATCAAAGGATTCCATTATGTCCTTTCCAGCCACGAGATCTTCTCCAGTTGATAAGGTTAAATCCTTAACGAAACATCCAGTTACGGATAACCTTTCTTCAACGGATTAGAGCTGTCAATGAGGATAGACTTTGAGTCTTGAGTCCGGCTGTCCGGCGGTCTTCAAACTTTAAATAGCGAGTCCGCAAACCTTCGAGACTAGCGATGGAAACGTTTTGTCAGTTTCAAAACACTTCAAGAGGATTTCTCCAACGGTGTGAACCCATCCTGATGCGTTTTACGCGGAATGATACTCGATTTAGTTCGGATGCTCCTTATAAGAATGCTATCTTGATGCGTTTATACAGAATGTTGCCATGCTCAATGGGGTGTGTCACAACCCTGACTCTATCCCTAGGGTCATGAGCAGCAAAGGTAATTTTCACAACGTCCTAGGCGCATCGCTGTCCCATTTCTTTTTATCTTTTTTTTAAAAATCTTTTCATTAAGCACATGTGGAAGCGTGCATACAACACCTGAACAACAGCTAGCAGCTAGGAAAACAACCATTACAAACACACAATTACATCATTTATATTTACAAGCCTTTCTATCACAGGCCGTTATATTTACAACTACCATATCTTCAAAAGGTCAGGGTAAACCTTAGCTCCACTAACGAGATTGCAACTCTCAAAATTGACGTGAGACTTCCATGCCTACAAGACTGAAAGGATGAGGGGTGAGTTTTTGGGAAACTTAGTAAGTAAAACTCCTAATTCTCTATTAGGAAGACATCTCATCATCAAAATCTAGTAGGTATAACACTCACAATGCAATATCAATGACAGATCATTAGCAAACTTATTGCTACACCTCGGCTACATGCAAATGTTTATTACTTTATATTTCAATGCATGCTTACTTTTTGCTTGTCAATGAACATATTAACGTATCATGCTTATGCATAAATCGACACTCATGCAAATTCATTTATCGACATCCTGACTCAACTAGGCCCTCCCGGTTGAATCAAGGCATCTAGCTTCAAGTTAGGCATCTCAACTCAATTTGGGCATCCCGACTCAACTGAAGCATCCTGGTGCTAGCTCCCAAAGCATCCGACTCAACTCAGGCATCCTGGCTCAACCAAGGCATCCCGGGGCTAGCTTACCCGAGGATTTAAGCTCAACCTAGGCATCTTGGCTCAACCAGGGCATCTCATTCAATGAACGAGGCATCGCCACTAATGCTATGTGGCGACAAGTGTTTTTTCCTCTTTAAGCGCACACAAGTGCATCACACAAGCTTGTTTTTCATCTCCTATCTTAGCCAATGCATACAAATCCCGATGGCATGAACGCCTTTAATCATGCGAACATGAGCAAACCACAAAATAACATTACAACATACACATAGCTTACACGAGTGGGCACACCACTAAACTCGACGACGTAGGCTATCACCCTAGCCAATATTTAGAGATTCTACTTACCTTCGATGAACCTCGAGGTAAGACACGAACTATAAAGGAAGGGCGGCTTACTTTGAAGGCTGAGAGAGATGTGAGGTAGAGGGCGTTCAAGGAGATGGAGGGTGGAGAAAATGGGAGCAAAGTGAGGAAAATGAAGAGAACTCCTCATATTGATAGCCCTTAGAGCCATCATTACCATGCCAAGGGTCTATTCCAATGTTTCCAAGTGTCCCACCTAAATTCCTTAGGCAACAAAGTTATGGGTCCAATAATTGAAGCCTAACTGATGAGTTGGAAGGCTAAAAGGCCTTACTTGGCAACCTAAGCTCATAGGCATCATCGATGATGACCTGCTTTTCACTTTTCCATTAGTCCACCTATAGCCCCACATTAAATGAGCATTTAATGAAGTTTGGCAATAATAATGCCAGAGTCACCAACTCGGCAAATTCTAGAATCTTCGATCATTAATGAGAGCCTATGTATTGCTTTCCAATTGGTCCATGTGTATGCCATTTTTCTAGAATATCCAAGATAATTTAGACCATAATCATGACTTTTGAAAAGTGGAGGGACACCTCACCTTCTTCATGAATGAATTCTAGAGTTTTTTTTTTTTTAATACTTTCCTTTCCTTCTTTAAGAAGGCAAATTTTCCTTCCTTAAGAAGGCAATTTGGAAAAGTTTATCATCCAAGTTGATTCCGGGCTGAGGAAGAGATCATTAGGTACACCTCAATATGGCATTTAGGGACTTGCGTCCAAGCTTGGGCGTGACTCATACCTCTTGGGTGAGAAAAACAGTTTTGAATAATTTCCGGAATCAGTGTCTTTACTTTATCAAACGGAATCGAAAACTTATGAAATTTTAATATGTTTTAGAGAATACCTTAATGAAATTTTTCATGAGAAAGTCAATTCAAATTCATGCTGTGAAAAGAGCAGCAAATCATTGAACAGAACCCAAATATTTGTCTGTCAAACAGATTCAACAATCGGAGAGAAAGACTCATTTCAAAAAATCTTTGAAATTCTAATATGTTATAGATATGGATGTCATTTAAAAATTTTATGAATGAAGCATATCCAAATTTGAGAGGGAAGATTTTATAAAAATTCGAGAAAGCAACTTGGTTACCGTTTTCACTATACTGGGCAGGTTCTATATAGTAATTGATTGGTCCTTCATCCCAATCATTTTACCTCAGAAAAATATGAAATGTAAGCATGTTATAGATCAAGATGTTTTGAACAACTTTCATGAAGGAAGCTTCTCCAAATTCATAACATAAAAAGCTCTGTAAAATTGACAAACAACAAAGGTCCAGAAATTTCGAAAATTAAATGAGGTAAGTTTTAGTTGAAAAGAGGAGTGTTCCCACTTGGCCTTGAATCAAAGGTCGTCCATGAACATACAATCTTATCTCCCAATATCATAAGTAAGCTCTATACGAACTTGGACACTTGTCTTGGTTATTTATTGGCTTATGTCTAAAAGAGATAAGGTAGACTTGTCTTGGTTTTCTCCTCTCTCTCTCTACATGTGGTCTATCCTTTGTAGGTTCCAAAGTCTACCATTCACACTTAGATCCTAGGATATTAATTAGTCTAGGCTATAGGGATATCTTTTTCTCCACTTTATTTAATACGGTCACACTTGTTCACATTTGTTCACACTTGTTCACACTTGTTTTTCTAAGAAATTTTTTATTATCCCAGGCTGAGGTGTCCCCTTCATTAATGACTTTAAATCCAAATCTAATCTTATCTTCTTATGTAAAGCCCCGATGTGCCAAGTGTCCATGCTCTTTAATTTACTTCATGACGAAGACATTAAATGCAATTTGGAAAATATCTAAATTTTGAAGGCCTTGTCATCCTGAACTAATCGAATTTGAACATGATCGACTATCTTATTTGCCCTGGGGTTCGTGCCTAAGACATGATTGGAGGAAGCAAACACAATTGGGCTTAACCATGAAACCAAGTTCGGACTTCTCTTTTACCATGTAAATGGCTCGAAGTTGAGGATGTTACAAGGCAAGACGATACCCAGTTATGCTAGATGACCGCTAACCTTCAGGTTGGTCGTGGCCTTGAACGATCGTAATAATCTAGACATATTTGTGTGGAACATGCATGAGTTTGATATGTGATCACGTCTAGATTATTGCATTGCATGGGTGCATAACTATATTATATTATGCATTTGTATGATTTGCCTAGAAGCATGGAAAGTAGTATGGGAATTGTTTATGTGTTTATATCGATGACCTTGAATAAGTAGATTCGCTTTCATATGAATGGCTAGGGCAAAGCAAGAGAAGCTTTGCTATTTGATCCGTCATTGATAGATAACGTGCATGTTTATGGGATTTCCAGGGTGAACGGCTTCCCTATGTGAAGTCTAGGGAGTTCACTCATTGAGTTTAACTCACCGTTGTTTGTTGAATGTTTATAGGCCTTAAGGATGTCTGAGCCCTTCTGCCATATTAGGTTCAGGGTCCCTGTGGAGCATGGTTAGGAGGTGACTGACTACCCGATCAAGGGGATCAATGCATGTTACACACGCTACTTCACAACCATCTAGGTTGACTAGGGACTCCTTAATCTAGTGGCTCATTGTTTTGTGGCTTGGTACCTTTCAAGAGGGGATGAGATCCACGGACCCATTTGTAGTTTCGATAGCCCACTGGGTCTCAGAGGTTCTGAAGAGGCATCAGCTAGGATGCCATGGATGTGGACGTGCCCAATGGGGCTGTGTCTAGTCCAAAGCTCGACCCTGATATGACCATTGAGCCTAAGCCTTGGATTATGGAGCCCTTAACCAGTTAAGTGGTAGTGGGG
Organism: Eucalyptus albens; assembly: GCA_014182695.1. Classification (NCBI taxonomy): domain Eukaryota; kingdom Viridiplantae; phylum Streptophyta; class Magnoliopsida; order Myrtales; family Myrtaceae; genus Eucalyptus; species Eucalyptus albens. The sequence continues at coordinate 25,120,244 of CM024652.1, forward strand.
TTCAAAGTCACTTTTTGGAGCCGCTCTCGTAGTACTAGAGGTGCTAGGTTTACCTTGAAACCCCTTTTTGGGAAAGGTCGTGGCCGCACTTTTGGGTTAATTTGACATGACGGAACTAGTGATGTTTAAGCTTGTCAATTTAGCTATGTGTATATGGTTTGTTGATGTGATGACTCTATGATACATACATATATATATGTGTGTGTGTGTGTGTGTGTGCGCGCGCGCGTGCGCACGCTTTAGACTATCCCCATTTGTTGGTTGGGAGATTTGTTTATGCTTCTGCTGCATTTAATTGATATTACGAATGGGTCGGCGACGCTCTTGGGACGTCACAAGTAAATGACCTAAGTAAAACTGATAGTGCGGGTTGTCGCGAACCCAGAACAGGTCAGGGGGTGACAGGACCATAGAGTTCCAAATATTAAGGGACTTAAGTATAAATTCAAGGATTATGAATTGGTAGGTTGAGCGATGAAGATGTACTTAAACCTTTTTGTAGGCATGCTTTCACTTAAAGGTTAAAAAGTGGAATGGAGAAAATTGGGAATTTGTGTATATTACAATATATAGAAAATAGAATATTGAGAGCCTATTTATAGGGGTGATTGAGTCCAAGGTGGGTAGGGTCTAGATCTGGACCCTGTACCCGACCCTATTATAATAAGTTCTTCTTTTTTTGGACCTTGTATCCAACCCTGTTTGTAGTGGACCCTATACTCAACCCACCCTGTTTTTCTGATCCGATTCTAGGGTTAACCCTGTTTCCATTGAGCCTGTTTTGCAATCTCCCAATATCTTATACGACTTTGAATTTTATATTAATACGCGAGAAAATAACGTAATCCTCCTAATTTGTATTGAAATATTAAGTACTTGTAACAAATAAATATATGAACTTTTTGATTAAACAAAAAATTAAGGATCCACATGGCTAATTGCAATAAATAAAATCATAAGGCAAAGAATTAGCAACAAATATAGGTCTAATATTAATCTTATTCCCACAACTACTACATGAAGCTACTCATTTATGCAAGCATAATTCCTCCTACAAAAGAGAAATTAGGTGAGCCAATCCACGTGATACACAAGAATTTGGCGGTGACAAACATCGTCCGTCCGTCAAAGGTGCAAGAGGGAGCCGGTGAGGGAGGGAAGCAAGTGAGCAAGAGGCATGACGAAGGAGGAGTGCCGTGCGTGTTTGAGAGAGCCAAGAGGAAAAATGCCCTGTGATTGTGCGAGTAAGAATAGAAATTAGGGCGAAAAATAGGGTTTTAGACCTCTACTTACCAAACCGGTTCCCAAACTTGTTCCAAAACCGGTCCAAGAACCGGTTATGGGTGAGTAATCACTCGGAACCAATTCCCAAACCATTTAAATCGGTTCCGAATTTTGGGAACCAGTTTCTGAACTGATTTCAATGGGAACCGATTCTCGACCCTGTTTTCCGAGTGGGCTGGTCCGGTTCCTAGATATATTCGGTCCAGTTGCACACCCCTACAGCTATTTATAGGTTTTAATAGATGACTATCTATGGAAATCAAATGAAATCAAATTATATATGCATAATCAAAATAGATATAGACAATAGGAGGAAATATCCTAAATATTTCTAGAAGATATCTAAATATCTTTAACATCCTCCATCAAACTCACAGTGACTAAGGCTCAAGTTTGAAATAACTTTCAAATCTAGCTAGTTAGAGGATGGCAAGTTTGATGGTGGTGTTGACTAAAGTTCGAGAATCAAAGTGGAAATAGCAAGCGACCGATACGATTGGCTTGTGAAGTAATAACTAAGTGATGTAGCCTCTACAGCTAGCTTGGAAAATTGTCACTGAGTGATGCAGCTTATGTGGTTGGCATCGATAGAAAAGCCACCTTTGTGATAAAGGCTCCATTGGGCAATGCGGCCAGTATGGTTGATGTTGAAACATGACCATCATGGAATGGATTCAATTTAGTGCTTCCTTAGGTTAGACTTGTGCACACAATGTGAATATTGTTGATTGTTGAGTGACGATGTGCATTAAGTGCTCGGGGAGCATCGATGTGTTAGCTCTGATACTAATTTAAATGTAAAATACTAGAAGAGAGAAAATGGGAATTTGTGTATATTAGGATATATAGAAAAAGAGTATATGGAGAATCTATTTATAGGCTTTAATGAGTGACTATCCAAGGAAATCAAGTTACAAATACATAATCAAAATAGATATAGAAAATCAAAGACAATATCCTAAATATCTCTAGAAGACATCCAACTATCTCTAACACCTTCAATGACAACTCTCCTCCAGTCAATCACTACATTCTTTCAGAAGGCATTGTCTCTACAGCAGATGGCCTACCTTTAGCTCTCAAAGCAATAGGTCCAAAAAATAATTGTCGGATAACATCGATTTTGACTTGCCTAAAACATTTTGGATTTATTAAATTTGAGTGCAACATGCGTGATTGATAAAAAAAAAAAAGGTGAAAAACGAGATTTTGATGAATGGCATTTTGGCATTTTTGGGGACTTTGTAATATGGTGATCTTCCAATTTACTTAAAAGCAAGCATGCATGTTTTTCCATATATTCCAATTGTTTGAGGTAATGGCTTGAAAGCATAGGGTGTACATTCTCATAGCGTTTCCATGAGGTGTTGCTAAGTTGAATAAAGTAGTGCATGGAAGATGACCATAGTTATGATGCCCGATTGCCATATGATCGAAAGGATTGTTGTTTTATACATGATTTGTGCAAAGTTAAGTTCCTATAAATCGTCATGAATGCATTATGTGTATTTTGAATGCTATTATTGAAACAACATCTTGCTGAAATTTGATCATAATGTCTTTTACTCATTACCCTAGAGTGTCTTGCTAGCCATCCTGTGAATGGAGCTAACCTAATGCACGTGGATGAAGCGATTTGTATTTATAAATCGGTGTTAATTGAGTATAATGATTTGGATACTGGTGTTATGAATGAGATAAAATAAATGTGGACAAGTCATCCTCTAGAAAACTTCCTATGGTGCACCAATTAAGTCAACAAGTCAAAGCAATCAATAACGCCATGAAAAACGTTTACAAATAAAACAAGCCAAAAAATAAATAATTACGGCTAGGCTCTATTCGATCTTCATTATCTCTACTACGACGGTTTCGAAGGATAATATTCAGAATGATTTTCAATTTCTCATGAAAAATTTATTAAGAGATGAAATATGAAAATGATTTGTGTTAAACATGCTAATTAAAAAAAATGTATCGTAACAAACGTCGTGAAAATCTGTCAAATCATGCAAAACAGACTTATTTAATATGTCTAGGTTGTAGTTGCAAATTTAGGGTTTCCTTGATATGTTTCGTCCAAAACTAATAATTAAAAAATATGTGACCATAAAATCATGGAAAATGAAGGAAGGAAAGTGAAGGGTACACACGGCCTAGCACGATTCAATGGACAAAATGGCAATAAACGAACAATACCCCCTAATGCTGATCATATTGAATATCTTTTAGTTGGGTTTCACTTTCCTTCAAACCATATTCCTTTTTTTAAAAAAAAAAAAAGCAATCGAATAAAATGCACAAAATAAAGAAATGAATCGGATACTAAATTTACATGATTTGGTCTATAACCTACACTTAGAAGAGAAAAGAACAAGATTCCACTATAAATCAAAAGATATAATGAAAATTACAATTGTACTCAAGTCATTTAAATATTCTCAATATTTCTCAAATCCTAATTACACTCAATAATTCATACAATATTTAGCCTTTCAAATTTCTCTTTAAATAATTTCTCAACCTCAAAAGAAGGAGACAAATCTTAACAAAGATTTAATCGTACTTAGAACATAAACATTTGGTGTAATCAAGAGGAACTCTCGGCACGCTTTTGAATATGCCCTGTACAGCCTTCAGAGCTGTCTGACATTTAGAGCTCTTCATCTTGGTATTTCAAGAGGAAATTCAGCGGAACCAAATAAAGTAGAAGAAAGGAAACAATGAGTGGCCAACATGAAAAGACACCGTCCTTGCAACTTTCTTTGTCTTCTTCCCTTTCGGCCCACTATCGGCAATGGCCATCGTTAATCTCGTTTTCCCTTCTTCAGCTGAGCAAAGCCGTCTCCTGTGGTCAGGACCATCATATGGTTTCTCTTTCTTTCTTTCTTGCTCAAAGCAACACCACAATGGAGTGGTATCATGGCCATTGACAGGCCATCCCTGCATTTCTTCTCGCCAATTTTGAACAGCGGTCGAGCGTCTATAATTCTCATTTGATCCTATTTCATCCAAGGTGCTCAAACTCGAAATATATTCTATCATATCTATATAGTTTGGTTTGATTTGACATCCAAACCACACTAACTACACCATGATCACATTGTAATAGTCGTTGGTACTTTTTAATAGAAAAGCACATTTTATGACAATATTTGAGTTGTTAAAGGAAATTGATTATAATTAAAAGTCTGTCTTCAAGGCAGAGAGATCAAAACAAATATTTCATAGTGACTAGTAATTATATGCTTAGGTATTGCTTAGATGGAGCATTTGATGTAGAGAATGCAGCAAATCCAATCTCTGTAGTATGAGGGAGATTTTTCTAAATATCCGGAGTCCCAAGTATTAGAATGACAGGCGATTCTTTATCAATATTTTGTTACTCTATATAAATAAATTGTTATTTTACAATACTAGATGGGGTTTAAATATGTCCAACTATAGATATAGAGGATCAAATATTTTTAAGCCAAAAGTTCAAAAGAACAAAGTGAAAAGCAAAATGGAGTAGGGGTGATCCGACTTGGACCGGTCCAGCACCTAATTTAGGGATCAATCCACACAATGTTGGTCCCCAATTTTTGGGACCACGAACCCACCTAGTTGAGCATGGGGCTAGAACCGGAACCAATAATTTTTTTGTTTCAATCAATAATTTGTTTATTAAAAAGACACTTATTATTTCAAATTACATAGCCATCAACAAGGGTGAGCAACGAGATGAGAGCGAGCTGTGTGGTGAGTGAACAGAGGCAAGCAGTGAACGTTAAGCGTCTCTCACAAGCAAAGAGGGTTTCTAACTAGGGCTTTGTTTCCTTCTGATTTTACTTGGCAACGAGTGAGGCTAGTGAAAAAAGGTGAGCATCGAGCGGTGTAGGTGCGGAGCAATGATTGAGGTGAGCATCAAGCGTCGAGTGGCCAACGGGGCAAGCTTTGAGCGGCAAAAGTGTTGAGCGATGAATGCCAAGTGGGGCAAGCATTGCGTGGCAAGTAGGGTGAGATTGAAGAGGATAAAGAAGAAAGAAAAGGACTACAGAGAAAGGAGAACAAGAGTATTGGAGGAGGAGGAGGCCGTTTGATGCCATTTAATGTCGTTTGATGCCGTTTGACACCGTTTGATGCTGTTTAATGTCGTTTTAAGTTAGGATTTGCTCTTTAGAATAGATATATGTATAATATATTAGATTATATATATATATAGATAAAATATAATATATATATATATATAATATAGTATATCCTAAACTCCTAAACCAGAGGACCAACCTTCACAATGCTGGTATAGGATCTTAGGATTAAGGACCGATCCAATTCCCCTAAGAACCAGATTAGAACCGACAGAATTGGGCTAGTCCAAGGTCAACCAGTGATTACCCGTACAAAGGAGAAACTCAAAAGGCGTGTAAAAAGATGCACCTCCATTATTGTCCTTTGCCTTACTTTTCTTCTTTAAAGTCATCAACTTTATTGACTGCAAACTAGAAACTGCACCTGCTCCGAAGTTGCCTTTACGCGTTTTGGATGGCAGATGGGATCGGAATCGAATACGTGAAATGTTATATGGCGAACTCAGAGACCAGTTGAGAGGGATGACCTTGCTAAGCGCAGAGTGAGCTCCGATGGCAAACTCAGAGATAGGAACGATCTCTAGCAATATGGTAGGATGTGAGTACCAGGTCTTTCTTAGTTTTAGAGGGCCTGATACTCGTCATACATTCACTAATGCCCTCCACCAAGCTTTGGTAGATGCCAGGATTAGTGTTTTCAACGATGATGAAGGGCTTCAACCAGGTGAAAGAATTAGTGGCAACCTTTTGCAAGCAATCGACAATTCCAAGCTTTACATACCCATTTTCTCCAAAGAATACGCTACAAGTCACTGGTGCCTCGAGGAGCTTGCGAGGATGGTGGAGAACACCTCTAAATATAAAGAAGATGGGAAAGAGAAGATCATATTGCCCATCTTCTATTACGTGAAACCCAATGACGTGAAGCTAGAAACTACGTTATACAAGGATGCCCTATCAACTTTGGAGAAAAAGACGGAGGATCAGAAGAATAATTTCAGCTTCGAGGATGTGAAGAAGTGGGGGCAGGCTCTCGAAGAAGTTGGTGGCATCAAGGGATGTGAGTTGGAGAAATATCCAGGGTAACAATCTAACCATGATTTTGAAAATTATTTTGTACAATCAAGCTATTTTTATTTAAGTTAATCTTTTATTACAGTAATTCATTGGATGTTTATATTTTGATTATTCCACCATTTTTTGCCAAAAATTCCGATTCTTCTACTTGATACAAAGATCAAACATTTATCTTCTATATCCTAAATTTGATTGCATTCCCACCTGGTTGGTTAGTAGATGGTTGGTCAATGTGCAAAATTTTCACCGTTTCTCAATCATCACTGTTCAACTTTGTGGCAGCCATGTGGAACTTATCCAGGCGGTTGTTGATGAGGTTGTGGTTAGGCTCGAGACAAGACAGAGAGATGTAACTGGAGATTTAGTTGGAACGGAGGATCAGATAGCAGCCATAAAAAAATTATTAGATATTGATTCTGGTGGTGTGCAGCTCATTGGAATTTGCGGGATGGGCGGTATCGGTAAAACAACACTTGCTAAGATTATCTTCAACCAATTATGTCCTCACTTTGGGAGAAATTGCAGCTTTCTTGATGATGTGAGGGAAACGGAAAAAAACAAGGGCTTAGTCGAGCTGCAAAAAAAATTATTGTTAGATATCTCTTGCCCTAGAGTGGCAGCTAAAATTGCTAACATTGATGGTGGGACCAATAAGATTGAAGAAACAATTTGCAACAGGAAGATGCTAATTGTATTGGATGATGTTGATGAGGCCAAACAGATACGAAAACTAATTGGAGAGGGATTTTTATATCCTGGTACTAGAATACTTGTTACTACTAGAGACAAAAGTGTTCTAAATATCAGAGATTTTAAGTATGAATTCAAGGATTATGAATTGGAAAAGTTGAGCGATGAAGACGCACTAAAACTTTTTAGTAGGCATGCTTTCAATGACAGCTCTCCTCCAGCCGATTACTACAATCTTTCAAAAGACATTGTTTCTACTGTTGGTGGACTACCTTTAGCTCTTGAAGAAATAGGTTCATCACTTTTTGATCAGAGAAACAAAAAAATATGGGAAGAGAGCTAGAGAAGCTAAGGAAAACACCTCCCAAGGGTGTCCTGGGAAAGCTAAAGATTAGCTATGATGCCTTAGAGTCGGATCAACAACAGGTATTCCTCAATGTTGCATGCTTTTTCATTGGTGAGAATAAGATTAATTCAACCTATGTGTGGAAAAATAGTGGCCTTGGCCTAGAGAGTGCCATTGATGTCCTTATTAAGAGGTGCATGATAAAGGTTTTAGGCAATGATAGATTTCAGATGCACGATTAGTTTAAAGATCTTGAAAGGGCAATTGCTAGAGAAGAATGTACCAAATTGTGGGATAAAGATGACATAATTTTGCGAATTCGAAAAAAAAAAAAAAAAAAACAGAGGTACAGTATGGCCAATTTTGAATAAAAATTGCTTATACCCTCTTCTTAATTGAGGATTCATGTTTTTGAATTGGGAGCTACTCTTCTATTTCATTTTTTCTTCTCTTCGACGAATGAAATAGTGGGATAATGACAAATTCCTGCTTCAGCTCCTCAATGACATTGGCAGATCAAGGGATGCGTTCAAACACTCCGTTTGCTATTGAGACATTTGTCTCAACCTCCTATAACTGTCACTTGGGAGCAAATTAAGCGGTTCCCACATTTATGGTTTCTTTAGTTGTCTGATATAATCTGCCGAGGCGACTTTGCGGGCTGTCTTGGAGCAAAACTTTATCTCCCCAAAAAAGATTTCTACTTTTTCAACCTAGCAGCAAGTTTTACCTCATTCCGTTAGTCATCTTTTATTCCTTCAAACGTTTGTGCCGACTATTCACCCACATACCTATCATTTTCCATTCTTTCTCACTTGTTGATTTTAGTCAATTTGTGCATGTCTCATATAAAATATGTGAGTGCCAACGTAAAGAGGCCACATGAATTGAACAAGAAATTTGCAAAATCTTAGCGAAGAGACAATTTTCTTAAATGATAATTGATATTCAATTTAAGGATAGGATTTACATGTAGAAGTAACCAAGTGACCCGAGTAAACCAATCAAGAAACGCTCAGCACCTGTAAACGAGAGTGTGGTATCGGAACATACTTCTATTTGGAATTCAGTCAGAATATTTAAGCATTGCTTTCACTTTCCTATAGTACCGCATTTGAGCTCGAACTCTATATTTGAAACGGTACGCCTTCTTTCTATTCATAGATCATCGCTCTTTCTTCTGCTTTACTTGCTTTCTATTTCTGCTTTATTCTAGTGAAGAGAGATAATGAACTGATTCTAAAATGTGCAACCAAGGACAATCTTATTAAAATTCCCCATCTAACTGGGAATCTTCATATGCTGTGTGTGTTCACTTCGGTGGCGAGGTTAGGGATCTTACGTCCCTCGCTGTCTATAACAAAGGGGCCTTTCTTGAGAGAAATTTTTAGGCCTAAGAGACCTCACCTCAACTCACCTTATCGTTTCCTTCTGCAGAAAAGAAAGAGAGAGACAGAGTCGGCAAAACAAGAAGGGAAAAGACAGAGACATGTGACCGGAGATTTAGTTGGAATGGAGGATCAAATAGCAGCCATAAAAAATTATTAGACATTGATTCTAGTGATGTGCGGCTTATTGGAATCTATGGCATGGGCGGCATCGGTAAAACAATCCTCGCCAAGACCATCTTCGACCAACTATGTCCTCGCTTTGGGAGAAACTGCAGCTTTCTTGATGATGTGAGGGAAAGGGCAAAAACCAAGCGCTTGGTCGATTTGCAAAAAAAGTTATTGTCTGATATCTCTTGTTTTAGGGTGGCTCATACAATTGATAACATTGATCATGGGATCAAGATGATTGAAGATACAATTTGCAACAAGAAGGCTCTAATTGTATTGGATGATGTTGATGAGGCCAACCAGATCCAAAAATTAATTGGAGAGAAATCTTTGTGTCCAGGTACTAGAATAGTTCTTACTACTAGGGACCAGAGCATTCTGAATATCAAGAGATTTAAGGATAATTTCGTGAAGTATGAAATGATGCGATTGAACGAGAAAGACGCGCTTAAACTTTTTAGTAGGCATGCCTTCAATGACAACTCTCCTCCAAACAATTACTACACTCTTTCAAGAAGGATTGTTTCTATTGTAGATGGACTACCTTTAGCTCTTGAAGCAATAGGTTCAATGCTTTTTGTTGTGGAAGAAAGAGAAAAATGGGAAGAGTTGCTAAAGGAGCTAAAGGAAACACCTCATCGGAATGTCTTGGCAAAGCTAAGGATTAGCTATGATGCGTTAAAGCTGACTGAACAACAAATATTCCTTGATATTGCATGCTTTTTCATTGGCGGGAATAAGACTAATCCGATCTATGTGTGGAAAGATTGTGGGTTTTATCCAGAGGATGCCATTGAGGTCCTTATTAACAAATGCATGATAAAGGAGTTAGACGATAATAGCCTTTGGATGCACAATCAATTTAGAAATCTTGGAAGGACAATTGCCAAAAAAGAGGGAATCAGATTGTGGGATGAAGATGACATCATTTGCAAATTAAGATCAATAGAGGTAATACATGGCTGAATTTGAATAGAAAATTGCATATACCCTCTTCTCAAATGAGGATTCACATTTTTGAAGTGGAAGCTACTCCTATTTCGTTTTTTCTTCTCTTCTACGAAATAAAATAGTGGGATATTGACAAATTATTGTTTTTGCTCTTCAATGTCATTAGCAGATGAAGGAAAATGTTCAAGCACTTTGTTTGCGAGGGGAGTTTGGTGACCCTATAACTGTCACTTCGGAGCAAATTAAGCGGTTCCCACATATATGGTTTCTCTCATTGTATGAGGTAATCTGCCAAGGTGACTTTACGGGCTGTCTTTCCGAGTTAAAATGGATCAATTTGCATTGCCCTTATAGTATTCGTCATGGATCTGCCATCCATCGTCAATGGTTTGAGGCAATTGATTCATTGCATCTAGAAAACGTGGTTGTGGTGAATCTTTCTGGGGTTGATATCACACAAGATGTGTTCAAGAGCCTGATCAAGGTATGCTAGTATGTATCCCTCTTAGTCTAATTTTCTCATTCAATGAAGGACAAATTTTGATGGATTCATGATCTAATTTTCTCATGGGTAGCTTAAGGGTGCACATGACAAAATTGCCAAAACATAAATTGATTTATGGCTAAAAATTGATTTTTTAATTTCTGAAATAGAAATTGAAAAGTTAAAAATTTTATGATTTTTCTTCAAATCTATTTTTCTGTTTTAAAAATAGAAAAATCGGTTATTTCTTAGAGAAATAAAAATTATATCATGCGCGCCCTAAATCCATTTCTATTTCTTATCTACCTTGATTTTTCATTGGCTTTTGTAGGGGGCAAGGAAATTGAAGGTTCTCTCTCTTTGTTATAATATGTTGATACATAAGACACCAACCTTTCCCCGGTACTCAATTTTAGAGAAGTTGACTATTTCTGAATTTTTGTCTTTGATGAAAATTGATTGCTCTATTTGGAAACTAATGAAACTGACTGAGTTGAGTTTTGAGTTATGTGTCGAACTTAGAAAAATTGACTGAACAAATTGAAGAATTACGGGAACTGCAGCACCTCTCTCTTAGGCGTTGCAATAGCTTGAGAGAACTCCCCAACTCAATTTTGAAATTAGAGTCATTAACAAAGCTGGATGTATTAGGCACGAGAATTACAAGATTACCCAATTCCATTGGTAGACTATCAAGCCTGTCATCTATCAATGTGTCATTCACATCGATTGAAAAATTGCCCAGTACAATGAGCAAGCTTCTTCGCCTCCAAACGTTGCATTTAAATCATTGTGATCAGATACAAGAGTTGCCGGAGCTCCCTAGAAATTTGACCACTCTACAGCTGACATTTACTTCGTTGGTGACTGTCCCTAACCTCTCATACCTTGTTAATCTAGTTGAATTGGCCCTATCCAATGGCTCTGAATCTATGGTCAAATCAGATAAAATTGAAACTTGCAACTTGCTGTGGATTGGGAGTTTATCTAAACTGAGCAAGCTGCACTTTTACTTTTCAAATGTCTGCGCACCAACTACAAAGTTGGACTCCCTTTCTCTGCTAAAAGAACTTACTCTACATGGACTAGACGTGCCAGCTTTCAAGGTTGATAGTTCTAGAGCTCTACGACACTCGAGAGAAACATATGCTGCTTCCTCCATTGGAAAAGGAGACTGCAATCGTTTCATCAAGTTCCAGAGAATCGGGGTAAGGCAAAGTGTTACGGAAAATTGAAATTAAATTCATGGAAGAACATAAATCGTCGAAGGGGTCGGTTCGCCTTCAGGAGGAGCCAGGGTGCAATGTGCTACGAGCTCCTGAGTTGATTGATCATTGGAGGGGAGACTTCCATTTCCCAAGCTCCCTAAAAATGCTTCGAAAATTTGTTCTGTGGGGATGCCCAGGGGTTCAGGATATTCAATTTGTTTCCTCATTGGAATCATTGTTGGTATTTTCTGTTGGAGGGTGCACTTCATTAAAAAGGTTAGGTGGTTTGTCAAACTTGAAGAACTTGATGGAATTGACTCTTAACCAGTGCTGGAGCCTACAGGTTGTCGAGGGCATTGATAAATTGGGGTTTTTGCATCGGTTGGAAATTGATCGGTGCCCATCAGTGGAGAGCATTCTTGATCCATCGAACTCAAAAATACCAGGAAGGTGTTCGATACTCATAACGGGTAGTGGGGAGTTACCCGACTGTGGTCAAACTTCCTATACTTGGGAGTCTTACAGAGTGCGATTTTTTCACGAATGAAAGGTGCGCATTCTTTCTATTCATAGAACATTGCTGTTTCTTCTGCTTTACTTGCTTTCTATTTCTGCTCTATTCTAGTGAAGAGACACAATGAACTGATTCTAAAATGTGCAACCAAGGACAATTTTATTAAAATTCCCCATCTTACTGGGAATCTCCATATGCTGTTCGTGTCCCCTTCGGTGGCGAGGTCAGGGATTTACATCCCTCACCATCTATAACAAAAGGGCCTTTCTTGAGAGAAATTTTTAGGCCCAAGAGACCTCACCTCAACTCACCTTATCGTTCCTTCTGCAGAGTTCCTTCGATTTTTTTTTTTTTTTTTGTGAACGATGGATTGAACTGGGATTAGGGTCCTTTTCTACTTTTCCTTCTTCTCTCTCCCGCTGCTCAAGCAAATCGCTGTCGCTCGATCCGCATTGCTACTCGCCCGTTCCTCGCAAGCCTCAGTCTGTCGTTCACCATATTGGTCGCCATCGTCTCTTCTTTCCCAGGTTCCATCGTCCGCAAGCTTCAAGTCCTTCTTCATGAGTTTCAAGTTCCATGTCCGTGAGCCTCAAGTCCTTCTCCAGTGCCACTTTTCACTCTTGTGCAGGTTTGGTGCATTGATTTACTCCATCAGTGGCGAGAGTCATGGGCCTGAACTCAAGCTCTGGATCACTAGCTAATTGCTGAAGAACAAGAGTGGTGTAGCAGTTGGTGTTTTTTTCTTTTTTTGGTCAGAGTGGCTGTTGGTGTTTAATTGAATGTAATCGTGTGATTTATCTTTGTGTAGTTAAGCATGAGCTCGAGTTCTGGCTCTAGCTCAGCTTCATATGGTAATATTTGTATAAGGGTCTGCTTTCTTGCAATTGTTTGAGTATTTGAATGCCTGGCCTAGTTCTGTTGCTATGCTTTTGTGGACTACTCGATTGAGTGTAATCATGTGCACAAGATGTCGTGCATCTTCTTGTGAAGAGTTTATCCGTAAGTAAATTCTAAGGTTTGGATAATGATCTCTTTAATGATTATCCATTGTCTCTTTATTACATGTGAGGAGCTCTTGATAATTGGAAATGAAGCAAACAGTGCTTCTCTTCTTGATTCATCATACGGAATTAAATGGGATATCCAGTTTTATTTTTTTTTATTTTTTTTGGTAAGATAGTTTTATTTTTATTTTATTCATATTTTGGGTAATTTTATTTTCCATTGGCAATTTGAGGTCTGCTGCATGTTGTAGGGGATTCCAAAAGTCAATTTTACTTTGTGACTGACTGGACAATTAGCTTAGACAAAATCCACATGGCTTTGTTATCTATTGAAGCAAAAACACCAAATCTTGTCGCTTCATGATTACTCCCATGTTCCTGTTCTCCGTTTTGCAAATATCTCCTTATTTTAATTGAAAGAAGAGAGAAAAATGAGCCACTTTGTAGCAAGGTGCTTGGTCAGAGGCTCTCATGCATCTTGATTTACTTGCTTGGTGCTTCATTGTTTTGTGCCTAATTCTCCTCCAGAGTCAGTATATTTTCTCACGTCTAAGATCAGTCCTAAGAAATGTCTTAAAACTGTGGCAACTCGGTTTTGTCCTTTGGATGTGTTCATTGGAACATAATTAGAAGACCACCATGTATTTAAGCAAAATACATGACTTACTAAGCACCGATAAGAAATTAGAAACCAAAGAAAGAGCTCCAGCATAAGGTCATGACATACTTTGCCCTGCATGAGACTGCACCAGGAATGCAACCAAACCCGCCATCCAAATTTTTGCAACTCACTGTATATCTGACAGCCTTCTCCACATTTATTGAATCCAATTGTTTTAGTATCGGAAGGCAGCATATATCACAATAAGAAAAGCTTGGAAGGGAAAAAAGGGGCCCAAGGGATGTCAATCACTTAAGCAACATCCTCAAGAAGCATAAAAATCTAATTGATCAAAGGCTTGGACAAAGACACCGAGTATCAGCTTCTCTTCCCCACTTATCCCCAGTGGAAGATCGTCTTCATTTTGCAGTTCTTGATGTCTGAATCATAGTTCAGGCACAACAATGGAGAACATTTAATACCAGAGATTATCCTACGGTAGTAACTTCGATCTCCACAGAGAGAGCGCCCTCATCAATGTTTAGCTAGCCATACACACACTATAAAGTGACCGTAATCAAAATTCCATAATATTAAAAAAGTGGACATAATCTGACTGCTTACGTGCAAAGCAGAGCCAAAGGTAAGTTTATTACTCTCATGATTTTGAAAACTTAAAAACATAAAATAACATTGAGGAACTTGCGTCTATGGTAAGAGTTTGGCAATCTATGAGACTTCATTCCAGAGGATACAATCTGTCACCTTGTTGATGTCAAGAACATCTAATTTGTCAAGAAGGGCCAAAGCTTGAACGACACTAGTGTATACAGCAGATATGCTCCATTCAATCTCAAGTGCTCCATGACCACCGACTCAAAACTATCCTTTTTCTGAGGCAGGATCAACCCAAAAACTTAAATTAGTAAACTCCAACATGCTGAATAGTAGCAGATCCAGATAAACCAAGTCATTTTCAGTAACTGGCAGGAAGTGGACAAGAGAACAAGAAGATAATTGTTAAAATTTTATCCCTAGCTTTTCAACAGACAATATGTACTTGACATGTTTATCCCCAGCGAGCTCCCCCATCAGTCAATAAGAGATTACATATCACATGCCACGTAAGAACTGAACAACTCAAGCGCAAAAAGTATACAATTACAAAATTTCGTGATGTCATCAAGGATCGTAACGATCCTATAAATTTAACAATAGATTGTTTTCAACGTTGTTTTGAACAATCACATGCATATTAACATGGAAAAAAGGGAACTAAGCACATCTCTCTTCCCAGTTGGAGAAGATGGGTCGATGCTCAAATTGCTCGCATTCCCAATTTCTAACTCAACCACGAAATAATCTCCAGTTCAAAGAAAGCACGCCATTTCGACAAGCAAACAAGCACGTCCAACGGAAGTAATTCCACGGACACCCATCAGCAATTACGGCTCGAACACAACTACGGCACAACATTCCTGAAATCTTCACCTCACCTTCTTACACTACTATCTATCTCGATCACAACAAGAGATCTCCATAATTTTCTTGCTATCGGAGTTATAAACCATCCGGCCCCAGGTTAAAGACCACCTAATCAGCAAGCAACAGTCGGGACATCAACGGAAACTAGCTTTAAAAAGCAAAATAGATATCGAATTGAAGAACAGAAGCAGCGGCGTAATGATTGGTAGTAAAAAATGCTCATAGAAGCTCCCCGAAGACCTCACCAGTCGATCGATCGAAGATGAATTAGAGCGAAAACGAAGGTTTGAGCTTGATTCAGAACTAAAAATGCTCTCCAGGTCGAGGAAAGATGAGACTTTCTTTCGTTAGTCCGAGCATTTTTAGGCTCAAGAGAATTTTTGGACCAACGAAAACTGGGCCCAATTGCCCATTTTCGTCGGCTGAATATTTTTTGGTTATGCTCCATTTATTTCATAAAAAATAAATGATTTGAAAATATTTTAAAAAAATTTTATTTATATCATTTACAATTACTCATATTACTTATAAAAAAATGATTAATAGGGAAATTTTTTCATCGTTCATCAAAATGTTTAGACATATATTATTATTAATAGTGAAAACATTGTTTGTTGATTAATTATTTCAAGTGATACAAGGTATAAATTTTTTAAAAAACCAAATGGAGTATAATTATTATTGAATTCTTTGCTTGAAGTTGACTGGCTGCATTTGGTCGCTAGGAAATAATATTTAACATAAAATGATTAAATGAAACTTTATATTTTTATTAAGCCTGCCATCAGTGTAAAAGAAAAATGGAGAGAGCTTGGGCTAAATTTCTTAATCGACAAGTCTCTCTACCGGGTAGTATTTCTTAAGAGCCTAGCATTTGGTTGCATTGAACTTTAATTTAGTAGGTCGATATTTCGTTAAACTTCCTCGAAGCTATGTACCAACATAGTCTAGGATAAACACAACGCTAATATAACCTAATATTGCTGTTGTGAAAATGCCTTTGATGTCAGTTTTAGTATGTTTTGAAAAAATGCCCTATCAAAACAAAGGTTACGTAGTAAAAGAGACAATGCTCTAAACACACATGTTTTGGTGGCTTGAAACCTAGGCTTGTTAGGTTACTCCATTGATCTCAACTTCCACCATTATGGTTTGCAAGCAAACTAAAGAAGACATAGGGAAGTTGATCTCTCCATTTCTAGAGGGTGTTTATCCTTAGAGAGTGAATCGTGATACTACTCTAGATATATCAATTCTTTGGTAGCTGCCGTTATTAGTTAGAGATGAGTGGTCTTGCCTTAAACAAGATCAAATCTATTTGTGCAAATACAAGACATCGTTATGCAGGGATGCTTTATCCTTGTCATAATGCTTAGGGTGGCAGAAAAACAGCCCAAGTGCCATAACTTGGCACGGGAGGACACTTAAGTGCCATAACTTCAAAATGGTACACTTGAGTGCCAGTTTTGAAGTTAAATGGAACAATTAAGTGCCACTCCGGCGAAAATCCGGCCAAATGGCTGACGTGTCAACTTTCCGACGAGTTTGGTCCAAAACGGCGTTGTTTTGCATGCTGATGTGGCGGAGAAAACGCAAAAACAACGCCATTTCGTATCTAACTTGTAAATACTAATATAAAAATTAATTAAATTAGATATAAACTTAATTTTATTTAAAATTAAAAAAAAAAATTTAAAAAATTAAGAAAAATTTAAAAATATTAAAAATATTAAAAATATTTAAAAAAATTTAAAGGGGGGAAGTCGAATTGGGCGGCCCCCGCCGTCTCTACCCCCCGCCGTCGCCGAAAAGGGCCAGCGACGGAGGAGGGGAGAGGGTCGGCCGAGGTCGTCGGCCCCCGGCTGATCGATTGCGAGGCCTGTGAGCCCTCGCCAGATCGCGGTGAGGGCCGCGACCCTCACCCAGTGCGGGCGAGGGCTCGCGGGCCCTCGCCGCCTCCCCGTTGCCGCGGGAAGGGCCAGCAACGGAGTGGGGAGGGTTGACTAGGGTCGCCGGGCCCGGGCTAGGGGCGGCGAGGCCGGGCCGGCCGGCGGCGAGGGCCCGCGAGCCCTTGCCCGATTTGGGGCAAGGGTCGCGGCCCTCGTCGCATCGGCAAGGGCTCACAGCCCTCGCCGTCGGTCGGGGGGCGGCGACCTCGGCCGACCCTCCCCCTCCATCGCCAACCCTTCCGGTGGCGGCGGGGAGGCGGCAGGGCCCGCGAGCCCTCGCCAGATCTAGGGCGAGGGTCTCGGCCCTTGCCGCGATCCGTGAGGGCTTATAGCCCTCGCCGTCGATCGGCCGGGGGCCGGCAACCCCGCCGACCCTCCCCCTCCGTCAACGGCCCTTCCCAGCGATGGCGGGGAGGTGGCGGCGGCGAGGGCTTAGCCCTCGCCCGCCCGTTCAACCTCCCCCTCCCTTTTATTTTTTAAAATTTTTCTTAATATTTTAATTTTTTAATTTTTTTAAATAAAATTAAGTTTAAATCTAATTTAATTAAATTTTATATTATTATGTACATGTCAAACATGAAACGGCGTCGTTTTTGCATTTTTTCCGCCACGTCAACGTGCAAACGATCTTTGTTTTGGACCAAACTAGCCGGAAAGTTGACACGTCGGCCATTTGGTCGGATTTTCGCCGGAGTGGCACTTAAGTGTTCCATTTTACTCCGATATTGACACTTAAGTGTACCATTTCAAAGTTATGGCACTTAAGTGTCCCTCCGTGCGAAGTTATGGCACTCTAGGTGTCCCAATCTCTACTTAGGGTAGAGTGATGTTCAAATGCATCTAGTTGCTTTACCCAGACCAATGCCTTATCATTGTCATTGGATCTGAGATAAATTAGAAGAGAAACTCTTTTTGTTTGAGAAAGTCTACACCGACGATAATAGATTTGAATGATGACTAAAGTCTTACCAATGATGAAACTTGATTCTTGTATAGATAAGCAGGTATAATGAAACTTCCCTCGTGAGGCAAAGGGGGTTGGGCTGGTTCCACCTTTTGTGGGACCCATCTCATCATCTTAAATAAAAAGAAAAAAAAGAAAAGGATAGGGCTGAATGTTCTTGATTTAGAAGAGAGGGAGAGACATGCAATTCGTTATTACGGAGAAAAGGAAGCAAAAAGCTTTGCTTTGAAGAAGAGAAGTGGTAGTCTAGATTTGATAGTGAAACTTTGTCGGAATTGGCAGAAATTTCAGTAGGCTATTCGTGAGTCTAGGATCTACAAGTTAATTGGTTTTGTTTGTTAAAATCTTCTCCAAATTGTCTCTTAATTTTCTCTTGCAACAGTTAGATCTTTCTTGCTTCTTTGTGTTAATCCACCTTTGTGGTGATGATATTTTGCTAGTGTGAAGAGCCTCTAAATGAGTTTTTAGAGATGGATTATTGTGTATCTTGCTATTCTTGATTATTAGCGAAAGTCTTTGAGTGATCCAGTGATTTTTCCTATATTGAGTTTTTCACGTAAAATTTATGAGTGTTGATTTTGCCTTGCTTTAATGTTCAGCACTATCTTCACTCCTTTAGGGTTAATATTGCTAGAATATCGTGATTGGTTGCTATTGGGGTTAATTTAATATTAGTTTGTTGATTTTTGGGGAAAATATTGATCCTAAACAGGCATAAGCAGTAAATTGTTGCCACTTCTATGTTACAGAGAAAGGAATGCTTGTTTGTCTACCGCAGATAAAGAATAGTGTAGCGATGAGTTCGCGAGTTCAAAATGAGTGGCTTTTTTATTGAAAAATATGCCCCACCCAATCAACTTCAGGCCCAATTGAAAGGTTCGGGCCTAAACAAGTCCTCCTGGATTGGCATTAATTTAATTTTGGGCTGGGTTGGGCCCGAAATATGACTGATTTAAAAATGAGAAAAAAAAAAGAGAAGAATTTCCAGTCATCTGCAATCTCTTCAACGTTGTTGGAAATCGACGAAACACTGTTGAGAAAGCCACACGCGGCCGAAGGCGAGCCTCCCAATTCCGAGCCATCACCACCTCACCCTACATACCACCGCCTCCGCTTCAAAAGTCGAAGCGGATCAGGCGGGCTTCTACTGAAAAGTGTTCCGATCCCTGTCCTTACTCCCCTCATCAAACTCGAACACTATCGACAAATTGCCTGTGGGCTCAGGCTCACGGTGGTGTCGTCGCTCCAAATTTTCCTCGATGAAGAAAATTTTATTTTGTTATTTCTTTAATCTTACTAAGAAGGACGTAGGGGCCACATTGAGTCAATTTGGCATTTGATGGCAACATAAGCATTTTCTTTTGTTTTTAATGAAAGGTCTGATTTGAACTTGATTGCAAAAAAGAAAAAAGGAAAAAAAAAAAAAAATCAAAGATGACATTGCACAAAATAATAAAGTTTAAGAGTTTCTAGTAGCGTTATGCCATATGAAGATGATAACTTGCTAAAGAAAAGTGGAAAGTTTTTGCCATTTGTCACCTAAACTTTACATTGCTACAAAACATTTCTCTCGACACCTAAGAGATGGATCATATCTCATGTACATTGATGTCATTTTACTACATGCATGGCACAATCGTTGGTCTGATTACGTCAACAATACAAAGTTTAGGCAAAGCAATAATTAAAGACATGGTTGGACTTGAACTCAACAGTATGATTAAGCACCGCATTCTTCCCATTTTTCTCATTCCCTCATTTTTCAAATGCAGAACCGCAATGTTCTAGTAAACTTGATATCAATCTCGCGTCCTGTATTACGTCGTGATTACAAGAAGTGAATCGTGATATGGGTCAAATCATGTGTTCATTTCTCCAAGGAATTCGATAAATAGATGGAAAAAAGGACTTACTTTTCCAACTTTTCAGCGATCGGGGCCCACACATGCGACTCGCGCGCTTTTGGAAAAAGGAAAGCTCACAAGGAGACAACCGACCCTTGCTAGACCGCAAGCCCAACTCGTCCAGTTGCGCGCTCAATGGTGAGGCCCTCCCTCAGCATCACAAGTGGCGAGGTGGGTTCTCCGCCACGTGTAAAGACGGATGTGTTGTGAGGTCAGGATCTTAACAGCATATCTGATTCTCCAAAAAGCATACGTGCCCAATGCGTGCGCACAGGAACGTGAAAGAAAAGAAGTAGAAAGGAGCACTTAAGCTCCGGATAATCGCTGAAGAACAGGTACAAGTAGTGTGGGAGTTGTTTTCTTTTTTTTTTTTTTTTTTTTTTTTTTGGTGTTTTTTGGTGTGGTAGTTGGTGTTTAATTGAATGTAATCGTGTGATTTATCTTTACATAGTTAAACATGAGCTCCAGCGCCAACTCTAGCTCTAGTTTCATATGATCATAGTTGTATAAGGGTTTTTCTTTCTTGCATTTGTTTGACTATTTATATGCCTAGTTTAGTTACGTTGCTATGTTTTTGTGCACTACTCGATTGAGTGGGAATCGTGTGTCGGCGTGTTGTCCATCTGCTAGTTGGCGTATTACAAGAATTATGTCAATGTGGTGAGTTGACTTAGGCTTAGAAAACTTCAAAATTCTAGAAACAACTTTGATGGAGAACGGCAATGTAAATGTTTGTGATCAACCATATGAGAATTGGACCATTCCCATGAATGTTATTGCGGAGCGCACAAAACTTTCTACATAGGATGTTGAGCATATTCTCAAGAAGAGTTTGTCTATAAGTATATTCTAAGGTTTGGATAATTGTCACATTAATGAGTATCCATTGTCTCTTTCTTACTAGTGGTGCTCTCAATGATTGAAAATGAAGCAACCAATGCTTCTCTTCTTGGTTAGGAAAATTGTCCAAAAAGTCCTAAACTTATTACACTTTTGTCAATTCAGTCATAAACCTTTTAACTTTGCCAATTGAGTCATAAACATTTTCACTTTTTGCCGATTCAGTCTATCCAGCCAATTTTAACCAGAAAATGTTGACGTGGACGCTAGCGGTACCACATAGGACTCGCCAACGCCGACGTGGAAAATTTTTAATATTTTTTTAATTTTTTTGAACTTTTTGAAATTTTTTTTTTTTTTTTTTTTTGTTTTTGGCCTTTTCCTGTGGTTGGCCACCGGTCACAGGCGACGGCCGGCCACCGGCCACAACCGGTCGGTTGGCCTCGCCCGCCACAAGCGAGGCCCAATAGGGCGACGACAATGCCGGGCGAGGCCACCCGGCCCGGCGAGGGCCGGCGTCACCGGATCGGCGAGGGTCGCCCCCACCAGGGCTCGCCCTCGCCCGGCTCGTGGCCGGTGGCTAGCCATCGCCCGCCCGGCCAAGGGTGAGGCCAACGCTCGCCTGGGCAAGGGTGAGCTCCGGCCGGTGGCTCCCCTCGCCGGATCGGCGAGGCCGGCCCTCGCCCCAAGATCACCGTTGCCAGGCCGGGCCTCGCCTGTGGCAAGCAAGGCCAGCCTACCCAGCTGTGGCCGGTGACCGGCCATCGAAAAGGCAAAAAAGAAAAAAAAAAAAAAAAAAATTCAAAAATTCAAAAAAAAATAAATAATATTAAAGTAATATTATAAATTGTCCACGTTAGTGCCGACAGTTTTATGTGTCACTGCCGGCGTCCACGTCAGCATTTTCCGGCCAAAATTGGCCGGATGGACTGAATCGACAAAAAATGAAAAAAAGTTTATGACTCAATTGGCAAAGTTAAAATATTTAGGACTGAATTGGCAAAACTGCAATAGTTTTAGGACTTTTTGGTTAATTTTCCCCTTCTTGGTTCATCATACATAATTAAAATGGGATATCCAGGTGTGTGTGTGTGTGTGTGTATTTTCGGCAATTGTATTTTCCATTGGTAATTTGAGGTTTGTTGCACAAATTTACTACGTGGCCAACTGGACAATTGGCTAAACAAAATACACGTGGCTTTGTTATCTATCGAAGCAAGAACACCAAATCTTATCACTTCATGATTGCTCCTACATTCCTGCTCTTTGTTTTGCAAATATCTTCTTATTTGAATTGATAGAAGAGAGAAAAAATGAGCCACTTTGAAGCAAGGTGCTTGATCAAGCTCTTGTATCTTAATTTACTTGCTTGGTGCTTCACTGTTTTATGCCTAATTCTCCTCCGGAATCAGTATACTTTCTCACATCTAAGATGAGTCCCAAGGAATGTCTTAAAATTGTGGCCACTCAGTTTTATCATTTGGATGTGTTCATTGGAACATAATTAGAAGACCACCATGTATTTAAGCAAATGCATGACTTGCTAAGCACCAATGAGAAATTAGAAATCAGCAAAAGAGCTCTGGCGGAAGGTCATGACATACTTTGCCTTGCATGAGACTCTACGCCTGGAATGCAAACAAACCTGCTATCCAAAGTTTTGCAACTCACTTTATCACTTATAGCCTTCTCAACATTTATTGAATTCAACCGTTTTAGTATCACAAGATAGCATGTGGCACAATAAGAGAACATTCGAAGGGAAAAAGGGGTGAAAGGGATGTCAATTATTTAAGATCACCAAGAAGCACAAAATTTTTAATTGATCAAAGACAAGGACAAGACATCGAGTATCAACTTTGCCCCATATATCCCCAGAGAAAGATCCATCTTCGTTTTGCTGTGCTCTGATGTAGAGCATTTAATACCAAAGATTATCCAACAATTGCAACTTCGATATCCATAGAGAAAGCCCCCTCATCAATGTTTGGCTAGCAATACTCACACTATAGAGTAACCGTAATCCAAATTTTACAACATTTAAAAAAAGATGACATAATCTGAGCTCTTACATGGAAAACAGAGCCTAAGGTGATTTTATTACTCTCATGATGTTGAAAAATTAAAAACATAAAATCATACCGAGGAACTTGCATCTATGATAAGAGTTTAGCAAACTAGGACACTTCATCCAAAGGATACAATCTGTCACCTCGTTGATGTCAAGAACATCTAACTTGTCAAAAAGGGCCAAAACTCGCACGGCACTGGGTGTATACAGCAGATGCAGATCATGTCCAATGTTTCCACCAAAGCCACCTAAAAAGGCAGCCGTAGGTGACATTCGCACTTTGTCCTTTAGAGTGAAGCTATAATAAAAGACGAATAAAGCAACACTAATCACCCCTAAGATGTGGTCGTTATTGCAATAGAGGGAGTCTGTTAATCCCGAGCTAAAATGTTGATCATTCTTTCAAATAAGAATTACTTGATTGGAATGTGGATTGGAGGTTCTGTTAAATGCATATTTTTCGTGATTAATCAAGAAAAGAAGCCAAGAGACAAATAACTACAAACCAGACTCGTGCTGGCACTGCAGGATCCACGAAACAACTTCATCCTGAATCCAGAGTGTCAAGTTTTCCAAGAAAATCTAGAGTGGTCAATCCCCACTATGATCCATTCAATCTCAAGTGCTCCATAACCACCGACTTAAAACTATCCTTTTTCTGACTGCAATATCAACCCAAAACCTCAAATCAGTAAACTCCGAAATGCTGAATGGTGGATCCCGATAAACCCAAGTCATTTTCAATAACTGGGAGGAAGTAGACAAGAAAACAGAAGAGGATTGTGAAATTTCATACCTACCTTTTCAACGGACAATATGTACTTGACATGTTTATCGCCAGCCAGCTTTCCTATCTGTCAATAAGAGACTACATATCTATGAACATGAAGTCAAATCTTGCACATGCCACATAAGATCGCAGAAACTCAAGCACAGAAGGTATATGATTGTGAAACTCTGTGAGGTCATCAAGGATCGTAATCTCTAGTTCAAAGAAAGCAGGCCGTTTAGACCAACAAGCAAGTTCAGCAGAACCAATTCAACGGACATCCATCAGCAATTACAACTCGAAAAACAACTATGACTTAACATTTTTGAAATCTCAATTTCACCTTCTTACACTATCTATCTTGATCACCACAACAGATTCCCCATATTTTCTTGCCACCCGAGCTATAAACCGCACAACTCTAGGTTAAAGACGATATAATCAGCAAAAACAGTCACAACATCGAAGAAAATCAATGCAAATTAACTTAAACGGAACAAAAAGATTCAAATTGAAGAACGGAAGCATCGGCGGGACGATTCAAAGCGAAAAAAACCCGCAGAAGTTCCCAGAAGACCTTACCAGTCGATTGAAAAAGATGAACTTGAGTGAAAATGAAGACGTGGGTTCGATTCAAAAACCCAAAAAGGCTCTTCGCTCGACTGGAGATTCCGATTCTTCCGACTCCCCTGGACCGCTAGCTTCCTTTCGCAATGGGCTTTGATCTTCTCAAGAAACGAAGGTTTCTCTTGTTTCCGAAATCAAAAGCTTTTGAGGCTTTTGGGCCAATAGAATTTGGGTCCATTTTATTGGCTGAATTTACGGTCTATTATTTGATAAACTAGACCCATCAAACTGATAGTTCGGGTCAAGTTTGAGAATGACAAAAATAGTCTCATCCATATTTGATCTAATTAACCCGTTTTAAGCTATATTTATGTAATATAAATCTAGTGATCCATATCCGACCAAATTCATACTCGACTCGACTTGTATTGCTAAAATCCATTAATATTTTAAGAAAACCCAAATTGGATAAAATCTTCGAATTAGATTAAATAATTAAATAATTAAATAATAGTAAATAAAATAAAAATGTGAAAAAAAAAACCTATAAATTGAAATATTTATAAAGAATTTGACCAATTAAATGTATATTTATAAAACTTGCTTAGATTTGCCTTACATCTTACTTAATTTGATTTAGTGAGGTAGGCTTAGGGTTTACGTACCCAAGGAAGGTACTATTTAGAACATTAATTGAGATTCTCTACCTAACCAAAATGGTATAAGAAGCACTATCCAAAGCAAAAATAAATTTCCAGCTCAATCTTCCTAAAAAGCTACAGATAAGGGAAAGATAATCTCAATGTAAGAGAAACTAAATAACCTGTAAAACTTCCAGTGAACATGTACTTGATGATGCTCTTGCCAAAAGAATTTCAAGATCTACCGAAAAGAGCAAAAACCCCAGTAGAACAGAGAGGAGAAGCACAAGAATAGTTGCCACGGTGTTAAAATTGGATTTTTTGTTAGATTTCTAGCTACTTTTTTACTCTTTGCTTCAACGCTAGGCTTTTCTAAGAGAGATATAGAATCTGAATGCAATGGTGCTACCACGTCCCGAAAACCCTTGCCGACAACTGCAGGGGTTTCTCCTTCTCATTCTAGTATGTTGGAGGAATATGTGAGAACTTCCATCAACATCAAGTTAGCACAATGATCCTTAAGAACCTACGACATTGCAAGAATAGAACAAAAATCATTTTAACCATGCTACTTTGAATCTACAAACAAAAGAGACCGAAGTACAGGGATCAAGGATACCAATTGAAACAAACTTGAATTTTGCCACACATAATCCAATATCATGTAAGATTATTTGTCACATCCTGAACTCCAAGCACATGAACATCTCTCAATAGTCGATTAAAATGTGACATTCTAGGATATGTCGCCGATCCATTCTTTTTTCTCTTTCAATTAAACGCATGAGAAAGCAATTCATATAAACACCCAATCAATCAACAAAAAATAAAGATAGTAAAGCAGTACAATAGTGACACTTCCAAAATGTTATTTTGTTTTATATATTTATTAACCCAAGGATGTTTCATATTTATGAACCATTACAAAAATCCATAGGGGTCTAAGGTTAACTTAAACTTTTCTAATGTAGGGCCAACTTCTCGTCTCCACAAGGACCCTGAATAGAACATGACGATTCTCCATATTATAGACCTAAATAATATAAACAACAATGGAGTGAGATATAAAGCTCAGCGAGTTAACTGTCTAAGTCTCGACTAGGATGTGAATTCGTCTCAGAGGCAACCCAAACATGCAACGGCGTACAATCATATCTCGCCTTGACACACCCTTGCGTATTAGTACATCACATATGCCATTATCAAGGCAACAAGCATAATCAATAAATAGAAGACATAACTCTCATGCACCAAACATCCACACGGGTCTCGATTATTAGGTAAAATCCGTTTTGGCTTGTCCCATACCGTGCCTCATAGCTTTACCCCATAATCAAATGCAATGCAACACAATCATTCACGCATATTCTAATTATTATGACTTCTTGGGGCACAGCTAACACACGAGTTGGCGGTCTGCTAGCATGACCGGACATCGTCTTGCCTCATCGAGCATGGCATCGTCTAGAACCCCGACTTAGATGGCAATCCATAAAGGAGCATCGGTCCGGCTTCAATCGCAACTCGGTATCTAGAACCCTGCCGGGCATTCAGTAAACATTGGGTATCGTCCCCATATTCCCATTAGGTTATAGGTTCAATTAAGTGACCACTCTAGCATGACTACACTCAAGCCAAATTTTTATCTGCTATCAATTAGCCTAGTGCAAAAGGGTTTGTGCTTAAATAAAAAACCTTGGAAAATCTAAAAAACCTTGGAAAATCTTTACATTTAAAATTATGGTAAAATAATCACACATAGTCAATATCTAAAATAAACCCACCAAACTTTGCACGATTGCATTTTTAAAACACCATTGCCCAATTTAGCACATAAAACATGACATCCAAACAGGACACCTCAAAGTTTACTACTTTCTTTTCAAATAAACCTTATTTGAAAATAACATTTAAACTCATGATTTAGGTACTTAATAATATGGAATTACAAACTCAGACAATAGTAATTATGCATAATTTCACTCAATAAATCAAGCATAAAATTCTACTTAATGGCTAATATGTTATTAATTTCCATTAATCACGATTGATTAGTGCTAACCACGTTTAATTAAGACTAACTACAATTTATTAAACTAACTACGACGGATTAAGCTAACCATGATTAACTAAGATAATCATCCTTAATTAAGACTAATTACAAGTAGCCTTAAATTAATACATCCTTAACCATGGTTAGCGCTAAACCATCATTATAAGCCACTAACCACCACTGTCCTAAATTAATCCTACCCCTAAAAGTAATTAATTTCCTAATCAAGGATTTGGAGTTAACTCACGGTTTTTTGATGAGGGAGAGCTCACAACGATGGTGTTGAGGACACAAGGCTTACGGCTCAAACAGCGGCACAAACGACGGTGGCTTAGTCTTGACGTCCACGACCACCTAGGGGTTCAGCTAGGTGGTGAATTGATAGAACAACGGCGATGGCGAATGACGTGTGAGATGTAGGCAAGCGATGGTGATTGAGGATGGCGTGGGGCGATGGTTGAATGGTAGTAAACGGGGCAGTGATGGAGATGGCATTGTGATGGTGGCTCACGGCTTAATGGTTGCGAGCAGCAGCGAACGCGACATGGATGGTCAGCGGAACACGGCAACTAAAGTGGTGGTGAGTGGTGGTGGAGATGGCGGTGATGAGGATTGGTGTGGCTTGTGGCAACAAAAGGGAAAGAAAATGAAGAAAGAAGAAGATGAGGAAGCTGAGGAGAATGAAAGCAAAGGACAGAGAGAGGACGAGGAAGTGGGTTGCTTCGGCAGAGCGAAAGGGAAAACATGGTGCGGGGAGAAGAAGAGAGGGGGAGATATTTTTCCAAGAATTTTCTCAAAATCTCATTATGAATTCCAATTACTATCCCCCAAAATCCTGTTAGCCTAGTTTCTTGTCCCCTCTTTTTCTTTTTCTTTTTATCTTTCTTAAAAATCCACTTTTGGGGAAAAAATTACAACTTTGCTATTGGGCCCGGTACTTTTTTCACATTTCCAATTTTTGTATGATAATTCCTTTTCCGAAAATTTTGAACTTGCCAATAATTCGCAAATAAACGAAGCAACGCCCAATAAATTAGTCTTGAAACTCTTGAAAATTCGATGCTCGAAATCAAATTTCATGATTTAAGTCGATCAAATGCAACTTTAGTACGACCTAAACTATCAAGTGGCTTTTAGGAGTTTTTGCACGGTTAACTCATGGTCGATAATTTTCAATCCACATTTGTGCCTTTTTGAATCATGAATGACTCTTGGTTGTCATGTAATTGTGAGGGTTCAATTACATACTCTGAATATAAGATCAATAGAAAATCGGTTTATTATTGTTTGATGTGAGTATCATAATCGTGCGGAACCATTGGCAAAGCGACTACATACTTTTGTCGAATTGATTTATATATGTTCGTTAATTGACTTAGATCCTTATGGTCGAGTGGTCGATCCCTGATTGAATTCTCTAGTCTTTCACGTTTTAACTATTTACAGTCTTACCCGATAAATTAGTTAACTTATAAGTGATCGGTGCAGAATCAGTGCAAAGTACATTGACTATCAATATATTGATGAAATAACTATTTTATATATTTCAAAATGAGTTGAATTTCAAAATATAACAACATTTTTGGTGGGGCATGGACCTAAATGTACTTAAATTACTATGAAACATAAACTAATCAAAGGGAACTCTTCATAGATATGTAAGTTTTTTTTTGGTGAAATTCATAGACATGTAAGTTGATTCACACCATTTCCAATAGTCGGCAAATCGACTCCAAGCATAGAACTTTCGAGGCATTAGATGCAGCAAACACAACAGAGAATGCACCTAGAACACGAACACTCTCATCAAACACCAAACGACCCCAGTCAGAATCAAACCTAGCTGAAACAACAATTTCGCACACAATCTCCACAGCAGAATCAACAAGCATGGGATTGGACCCGAAGGACTTCCTTACCCAGAAATAGAGGAGCCTGGGAGACATGGGATGCGACTCCTGAGGAAGAAAGATGTTTGGAAAAGAGAGGGTTGAGATCAAAAGTTTGGCATAAGGGTCCACGACATGAAGCAAGAGGTGGGAAGGATCTGCGTCGAGGACAGAGAGACGATGAAGCAAGCGGCGGAGGCGAGCAGTTGATTGCTTGCGTCACGGAAGCTTTAGGTTAAGGATGAGGGAAATGGGTTGTCACCTCATCTCCCCTGCACTTCTGTTAAGTGGGCCGCTTAATATTTTAAATAGGTCGAAAATAGATTACAAGTTTTGGCTCATTTTCGACCCATTTAAATCAAACTCACTTTTTAGACGTAATTTTAGTGGGATCTTTAAAAATCTCTTACCCATATGCAACCTAGAGATAAAATGAGTCCAAAAATGGGTTCGTAACCCATTTTGACACCCCGAGATAAAAGTACAATATTTTTGTTAGGTCCACCCTACTAAGTATTTTTCTCACGAGAGTCTAGTATTGGTTGTATCGAATTTTAATTAAGTTGATCGAGTTTGCATATAAATTGCCCAATTCTATGTACCAACATAGTATAGTACAATTGCAACACTAATTTAACCTAACATTATTACTATAAAACTGCCATTGGATATCACTTTCAATATTAGAAATTGACGCTAAGTGTCCATTTTTTTTTTTTTAAAAAAATATTTTATAGGAAAATACTTTCTTCATTTTCCAACGTTTGGTTCACTTAGGAAAATGAATTAATAGAAAGGATTTTCTTGCCAAAACTTAAATTCAAGAAAATGATATCCTCTTTGAAAGAATTGGAAATTGTTTTCTAAAATATAAGTATGTATTGACACTTGACCCGAAACTCTACACTTGAGCGTGAAGACCCCAATGTTGGTCTCCTAGCGGCTAGGCCCAAGTCCATCAAGGCTTGGCCTAAGACCCTAATGCTTAGGCCCGGGCTCCAATGTCTGCACCCAAGTCTTTCAAGGCCGAGCCTGAACCCTTGATGTTCTACCCGATGCTTCGACATCCAAACTAGAGTCTATAAAAGATGTGCTCGGGTCTCCAATGCTCAAGCTTTTGTCCCAACCCTTAGGCCATGATCCACAAAGACCATGCGTGGGTTTTCGGCACTTGAGTTTGGGTCATTGGTTAATGAGATGTTTGTTCTTATAATATATATTTTTAAATTCAAAATTTAAATTATTTTTAAGTCAAAATTTATTATTTTATTCTTTTCTTTTCTATTATTTTATTTTTATTTCTTTTTCTCTTTTTTTCCTCCTTCTTCCTCTGGTGATGTTTGCTCCACAATGGCCAATAGCTTAGCAACCCATCATGATGCAGGCCGACGAGTTTGAGGCTCAATTGAGGCCGAGGAGCTCGCAACTTGTGTCACGTCCTCAATTCAAATGCCTATAGACCATGATGAATGGACTAAGAATTGTTTTGGATCAATTGAGGATGAATTTAGAAGCCAATTAGATTACACTACATGGAGACTTGCCACCTTTAGTTTCTTTGGTTCTGACTTAGATTTCTAGTTTTATGAAATTGCTAGACCTTCGCTGCTTTCCTATTTTATATAGCTTTCTATGGTTCAAATCTTGCAAAAATTCCTTAAAAAAATTGTTCGAAACATCTTGATCTACAACATACTTTAATTTTAGATTCTTCTAAGATGAAATGGTTGGTACGAAAGCTTAATCCTTTAATGTGTAGAATTTGTCCAGTGCAGTAAAAATAGTGACTAGATTGTCTTCTCGAATTTTTATAAAAAATTTCCTTTTGAACCTGGAAATGCTTTCTACACAAAAGTTGTAAATAACATCTACATCTACAACATATTAAAATTTCAAAGTGTTTTATAAAGATTTGAATTTTGAAATGAGTTTTCTTGT
Source organism: Eucalyptus albens (assembly GCA_014182695.1). Lineage (NCBI taxonomy): Eukaryota > Viridiplantae > Streptophyta > Magnoliopsida > Myrtales > Myrtaceae > Eucalyptus > Eucalyptus albens. The sequence goes on from CM024652.1 coordinate 25,151,102, forward strand.
ACAGTCGTTGGGACTGCTCAACAGACGAAATTTTAGGTTGTCTTTGGTGATTTGCTGCTCTTTATACAAAACAAATTAGCTTGGCTTCCTTTCACAAAAAAAAATATTATTTAAGGTCTTTTTTACAACATATTAATTTTTTGAGTCCTTTTGATAAGGTAATGCTCAAACTTGTTCTTCACATTAGAAGGAGAGGGCCACACGCCCAAGCTTGAAGGGCAAGCTTAGGCAATTGTATGATTGAGATCAACCTTTGCTCCCCAAGCTTAGGCAATTTAATGGTCCAGATCAACCTTTGCTCTCCAAGTTTAGGAATGGACCAATTTTCCCTTAAGTCTAGCCAATAATTTAGATTGCAAGAAGCAATCCTAGCCTTTGATCGTAGATAAGGCATGTGGCCTAATGGAGCGCCAAGATTTTTTCTTGAACCCCAAGTTTGGGCCATTGATGGATGGAGGACAATAATGTAAGATTATATCGAATGCTAAGGAGGCTCATTTCTCTCTCCTTCATTCCTTCTTCTCCAAGTTCTCCCTTTTTTTTAATCTCATTTATCTCTCTTTCCTCCCCCTTGGCCAACCCTCATCCTCTCCCCTCTCTCTCACACACCATCTCTCTCTCTCTCTCTCTCTCTCTCTCTCATCCACTGTGAGCCACCATCCAAGATTGAGAGCCGCCATCCACCGTTGCTCACCATGCTATCATCCTCGTGCCCTTGTTGCGTCGTTTCCACCCTCACTGCTGTGAGCTACCGCCATTGCCATGCTGCCTCATTGCCATGCCATGCTGTCCTCTCCGCCGTGACGCCATCGCTGTTATCACTGTGAGCTATCCCCTTTGCTACACACCACTGCTGCCCTTGCTGTTCACCACCACACCACTGTCCACACCATGAGTTGTTGTGCCATCATAGCAGCCTTCGCCGCTTGCCATCAAGTTTAAGATCTGGTCCCGTGAGTAATTTCCTAACCCTTGTTTAGGGTTGTAGTTACGCTCAGGATAGGGTTAGAAGGTTAATGATAGATATGTTATGTGATAAGAGGTTTAGGATGGTAACTTATTATTGATAGGTGATAAGCAATTGTGATAGGTTATCATTAATATGATAAATTCATATGATAGGTTATCAAAAAATAGCGATACGTGGATGTAATAACCTATCATGAATAGTGATAAGTACTAGTGATAGGTTATCATTAATAGGTGATAAGTGCATATGATAGGTTATCATGAATAGTGATAAGTGGATGCAATAACCTTTCATGAATAGTGATAATTACATATGATAACCTATCATGAATAGTGTGCATGTGATAACTTATTAGAAATGTGATAAATGCTTATAATAATAATAATTTAATTTTAAATGTGATAATTGCATATTATATTGCAATTTTAAAGGTGATAAGTACTTATTAATTTCCAGCTTTTAAAGTGATAAGTACTTATTAATTTCTAATTTTTTAAAGTGATAAGTACTTATTAAATTCTAATTTTTTTTAAGTAATAAGTACTTATTATATTTCAATTTTAAATGTGATAAGTGATTGTAAAAATATTATTTTGAAAAGTGAGATGCTAAGTTGATAAATGAACTCATGGTGTGGTATTATATGTTATGAGTTTGATGCATGATTATTTTGGTTGATAAATAATCAATGTGTGATCACGTGAAATTATTTCATGGCATTTTTGTGTGCAAAGATTGTTAGCGTATGATGTGTGAGCACTAAACACTCTTGCATTTGCTAATTTAAAAGATTAAAATTGGCTTGAGTGTTTGATGTGCTAGTGTGATCACATAAATGGTTCCATACTCATATGATTATGAAGGACGATGCTCAATGAATTTGGATGTCTTCATGTCAACGCATGCCATTTGTGGATAGATTTTGGATTGAAGCTCCTTAAATGGAATGCCGTCTTTGAGCGAGGTCGAGATGATGTCATGCCCGATAGGGCGGGACGATGTCCGCTCACGCCAAAAGACCACCGACGCGAGTGTTGATTGTGGCTAAAAGCGGTCGTAATAATACAAAATTATGGTCTCGAGAATAGCATGATAGCATGGGATGCCATGTGATTCTCGAGATAGTAAACATGTGCAATGTGCATGAGTGCTAAATGCATATTATGAGAATGATGTTATGGCTTGCACATGTATGGCATGGATTTATATGAGTTGCATGAGATATGTGCATGAGTTGAATATCATTTTCGTAACTTATGTGGCACGTGCATGCTTGATCAACCCTATCTATGAATTGAGAGGTATGTATATTTGCATGTTTTTAATTAGGACTTGCGGGATTTAGGTCGAGGTTAGATCTCTTCATGTAATAGTTAAGGCAAAGCTTAAGCTTTGCAATTGATTTGCCATTGACAATTTAGCCGCACATATAGGGCATCTCCGAGACGAAGTACTTTCTTACGTGAGGTTTAGGGGGTTTACTTACTAAAATTTCTCATTCATTATTGTTTAGATTTTTTCAAGCTCTTAGTCATGGATTCTCATTACGTACACTTCATGGTACCCCTCGACTAGGACATGGAGGTGACCTCCTTCCCAATAGAGGGAAGCGAGAAACAATTTTTGAGGTCACCCTTGTAGCATAGAGGTGCTAGGCAAAACCCTCAAACCTTTTTGTTTGTTGTGGTAATCGGAATAGCCCTAGGTAATAGAGCTTGTAAATTAACTAACTTCCAATGATTGATGATGTATATATGTATGAAAGTGTTTGTTGGTATGTTTTCCTTGCTATCCCTTTACTAGTAATTGTTGGGAGATGTTAATTCTGCTTCCACTTGCATTTAACTGAAAGTTAAGAAGAATGGGTTGGCAATGCATCCTTGGATGTCACAAATAAATGACCCTAGAGCGTTGTTGCATACTCGAGACTCGCCATTAGGTGTGAGGCATGATAGATTGCCCGATCCTAGTGAACTTGGGCTTGGCCCAAGCTAGCAAGCTCGCGACTCACCTGACCTCAGTGAGCTCCAGCTCACTTGTGGCTATTGCTAGCCATTGTCAAGGCTAGCGATCAAAGAAGAAAAAAAGAAAAATAATGAAAAGAAAAAAAGAAAAAGAAAAAAGAAAAAAAATAATTTTAAAAATCAATATTTCTTTTTGCCCGAGATAAAGTTATGAAATTGAAATCATTTTCCGAATGACATTCAAGCACCAGAAAACGTTTTTGGTCATACATCACCAAACAAAAGAAAACTAACCATTTTCCTAAAAATTATTTCTCTAGAAGTATTTTCCTTTGTCATGAAATTTTTTCCCAAAAAAATACACTCTTAAGAGTTCCTAAACTTTGACTCAATGCATTGTGTCATCTTTGGACTTTTACTTTGCTTAGTTTGTTCCTTGAACTATTTCTAATTGTTCAATCTAGTCTCTATATTTACAATTTGTTTTACTAGTCTCTCAACTTTCTATAACAAATAAGTTATTTGGTACTATTCACAAGGTTTCATAATTTAAAAATTGCTCAAATTTTAAGATATCTTATCATTTCAATCATTTTCCAAAAAAAAAATAAAATCATTACATGTTTACCCTTTCGGTTTTTGTAAATGTTATAATGATTTCGTTTAAGCAAATTTAAGTAAATTTTATCAGGCTCTTGTTCTTATTATTCTAAGTCTAAATGTTTTAACAAGGATATGTACAAATGATATAAATTTATATATATATATATATATATATATATATATATATATATGTATGTATATACATTCGTACTTATATCAATCTAAATTTTGTTCCTCAATTTGTAGATTGATAAAATTTTCAATGTTTTGTGTTTTTTAAGCAAAATAATGCAATCAAAAGTTAGCAGACTTGTTATTTAAATCCTTTTGAAAGTATTTAAACATAAAACATAAAAAAAAAAAATATCACCTTGATACAACTCTAAATGAGGCTCTTCTTTTACCACTATGGGGATCACAAGCTAAAATTTACTCAAATTGAACTAATGCAATGATTATAAAGACAAACAATGCAATCAAAAGATAGCATCCTTGTTGTTGATATAAGCATATGTTAACACTTGATTTTTAGTTGACGTGTCAAGAAACAAAAGAAAAGAAAAGAAAATCGAAATTTGGGTTCGATCATGACAGAGCTCGTTTTTTGACTAAAAAGTGTCGTTTTTCATTTCTTTTTTTTTATATTGTCATTTTAAAGCCATTTCCAAGTTATTTTCAAGAAAAACAAAAAAAGTCAAACAGTTAACTTTCGGGTTGACTTTTCGTCAACCATTTGATAAAAAATCAACGCTAAGTCAAAAATTGGCCTTTCATCTAAAAAGATGCCGTTTAACTTTAATTTCACTTTTATCAAATCAATTTCTCAATAATTCAAGGATTTGATCAAGTAATCAGCCTTTTACAAAAAAAAGTTAATTAAAATGTTGACTTTTTGTCAAAGTTTTGACAAAAAAATTGAAAAAAATAAAAATTCATAAATATATTTCTTTTAATGTCAATTTGATTTTTGTGTCAAAAATTTCGTAAAAATCGATTAAGAACCTTGTTTTCCAATATTTTTTTTTTTTTTTGGTTTTAGATTCTAAATTGGCTAAAAACCAAATTACTTTCATTGTAATCATAATTAGGAGTACTTCATTCTTTAATATTTGGTTTAAAGATTATTTTAAATTTGTTCATGCATTCAATTTCACAAATTGCCGAGTCAAAATACAAATTGCAGTTTTAAGCCCTAATTAGGGGACCAAAATCAATTTTTCATTACTTGCGAACGGATGATTTTTTTTTTTTTTTTTTTTTTTGGTAAAGGCAAACAGACAATTGTTCTTCACTCATTTTCTTAAGAAAGTCCAAATCCAAAATCCATTTTGAGAAATTCACATCAAAACTTCTCGATTTGAGGAATTTTACTCTCTTAAGCATAAGAAAGTCAAACAATTAAGTTTCAATTGATAAAATTCGAATTGACTCATTCAAAGTTATGGTCAATTTCATAAATCTAGATCCAATTTTGATATTAGACCTAGATTCATTTTTGACATAAGCTCGAGTGCTTCAATTTTAGGCCAATTTGAATGCAATAGGTGATCTTACACATGGGTGGTTAATTAGGTAAGACAATTGTAGCACTGATTGAATTCAATTGCGATCAATTTGCAATTTTACCAATTGAATTGCGAATTTGATTATTTTAGCATTTTAGGCTTGATTCAAAACACCCATGGTTTTGACTTGTTGCCTTTCGTAATAATTATTCAATTAAGTCAATAAAAGACCTCTAAATTGCATTCATAAAGTTTGATTGGCTTAATTGAATCATAATTAGGTAATTTCCTTTCAAATTAGGTAAGTTTTCTTTTCAATTTGATCTTTGATGGACCAAATTGCATAAATCTTGAACCAATAGGGGCCCTAAGTGAATTAGCCAGAAATGAACCTAATCGATTAAGAACCGATCAAGAATCGGCCAAACAGGAGTGAACCGATTTGACCTGTCTGACTGGCCGTTGGCGATGTTGGCTAGCTCAGCCCATTGCCAGTTGGTTCTGGGATCCTCTTCATGTGAATTTCACTTCTGCACCTTCAATTTCACTTAGCTGCTTTCTTTATTGATGTGAAGGACATTGTCTCGACTGGCAGGGATGATGAAGGGGACCTCGCTCCAATTTTATTGAGGAATGAAGAAGCCCACTTCGATGACGATGATGAAAATGAATACAAGACCTCCCATTGGGATTGAAAGTTTGTAAGGCAAGCCCATGAGAAGGGTGAGGTAGTGGATACCCTTAGGCAACCGAGTAGGAAGTATGACTTTACGGTCAAGTATACTTCTCCTCTGAGTTATTTCCAAAACAACAAGGACATCATTCCTATTGAATGGGGAGATGAGCTCAACGATGACTTGGTAGCCATGACTGAGCCTATTGTAATTGACCTAACAAAAGAGGATGTCTCTCATGAGGCTTGTGTGATTGACGTTAATCCTGTCAAGGTGAGCTCTTTAGTTGACCATGAAGATCTCCAACATGGGTTTTGAACTCGTTATCGAATTACCACCGTAAGTCGGTGAATGTTCTAAGACCAAGGTGCCACCCACTTATAGCACCAAGGTGGTCTCATGGAATTATGAAGTCAATAAATTTGACATCATTACTCAATTGAGTCGAGTCTACCCATTACGTGAGGGTGCTAAAAAGAAGGCCGTAACCAATGAGGAAGATGAACAACTACTCAAAACACTCAAGATGTGACATCTTGATTTTCAGGTTTTGATTTCGATTGAATAAATTGGACGTTTCATTAACGCGACTATAGTGCTTTTCTTTGAGATAACTAGCCTATTTGGTAAAGCTGTTAAGGGATTTTAAACGCAATAAAATTAAGAATTCGATAAGAAATCGACTGCTCGACCGTGCTAGTCAGCAAGGGTCATTACGACACAATTAAAAATCGATTGGACACCAAAGATAGGTTGATTCGACTAAGATGGTGATCAAAGTGTGGGTGATTCCACCTGATTGCAAAATTCTCGTCGATCGACACTAAGATCAATTTTCTTTCGTTTTGGGTACCCTGTGTCCGTATTTGAAAACTTGAGATTTTCACGACCATCGAGAGTCGCCAATGTGTCAAAGAGATACGTGTAACTCGAAGAAAATTGACCAGGTCAATTGCACCAAAAATTCTTAAAAGCTACTCGGTAGGCTAAGTCATGCTAAAATCGCGTTTGATTGAAAGTAACCACAAATTTGAATTCGATTTCAGAAATTGAAGATTCTATCGTGTCATAAGTCATTTTAGAAGTGTCCACTCACCTTTCGAGGAATTCCCGGTGAGTTCAAGATTTTTACGGAAAATCGAATCGGACGATTAGGAAAACAAACGGAAATTCAAATTGGCCAATTTGAAGGGATTTTTGGCATCTGATGTGAATAAATAGGTGAAAGGAAAATTCATTGGCTTTTTCCGCATCAAATAGAGAGAGAGGAGAGGCCAAGGGAAAAAGGGGAAAGAAAATAGATTAAAATCAATATTAAAATCTTGATCAATTTCAAAACACTTTGTTAATTAGTTATCATTCACCTGCCCATCTCCTGCCCCACTACACTCTTCGAATTTTGGTTGCTGTTCTCCTCACGTGTGTCCGCCGATTCTCTTCCTTTCGGCCACATAGACGCGGGTCAACAATTCCAGCAAGCTTCCCTTCGGTTGACCTTCCATTGGGCCCGTCTTCACTCCATCGAAGCCACCTTCACAACCACCTACGTAGGCCTGTCTTTGAAGTCCAAACGACAACCATTCCAGCTCGTCCAATGGCCGTAGCTTAGCCTGGTTCTCGGCTTTTTCAGCCACGACCGGCAACCCCCACTCATAGTGGTCGAACCCAACCCGAGCCGTGCCCAAACAACTGCCATTGCAGCTTGTTCAACCTTGATCAGTGGCCAAAACAACAAGGGTTTGTGTGCATTGTAGCCTGTTTTGGCCCGTTTCCGGCCTCAAAAGCTACGCCCGATTTGGAGAAGAATGTTCTCTGTCTCGTCCCCATCAATTTGCACCGATTGGATCGCCAAATAAGTGAGTTTAACTCACTAATCCTCGTTTAGTAGGTTAATGATACTTAGGAGTTGATTAGATTTAACTAAGTGTGATTAGGTGGATAGATTATATTAAAATAATTAATTTAGTGCTTTACCAATGCATGCTAGGTAGTTAGTGTCATTAGCGAGTAGACATGTACTAGTATTTATTTAACGAACTTTGGAATTTTTCCAAGTTCGTTTCGGCATCCAATTAGGCATTATGGGCCTAAATTGGATTTATCGGCATTTATTTAATATTTTTTGTAATTAATTAATTAATTAATTTCCGGAAATTAGACCGAGATAGTTGGTGACTGGAATTCTGCGCTAATCGTAGTGGTGCTTTTGTTTATTTAATTAAGCTTTAAATTGTGCTGAATTGATTTAATTGTGAATTTAGGATTTTATTCCTAAATTAATAAATTTTGGTAATTAAGTGGAGAATTACCAAGCGTCGGTCTATAGCGCCAAAAGTCTATTTTGAGACTGCTGAAAGTAGTGGGAGGTTCAAAAACGAAATTATGGTATCTTGGCTAAAGCCGACCGTGTCACGTCCCGATCCTCAGGCACGCGTACATCCCTTACCTTTGGTCGATTTTAAAACGCGATATCCCAAGACTATGTATCGCCGACCCTTTTATTTTCTTTTGCATATGCGGAAGCAGTTATAAATCCCCAAACAATAAAACAATGGGATAGAAAAGTAGGACTATAATTTTTATATTGAAATTCATAACCACTCTTTTATGCAAGCACCTCATAGTATATAATGCAATATTATTCACAAGGGTTTGATCTAACACTTATCCTCATATAATCAAGGTCTGACAAAACAGAAAGGGATCTCAATCCTCATTCGGATCGTACTCAGGATCCTCTTCATGGTCATCTTCTTCTCCAAAATCGTCCTCCTCATCTGGTTCCACATTATGGTTCTCCTCTTCAGATTCCTCCTCCTTAGGCTCCTCACCAGGGTCCTGAAATAATTATTCAATAACTAATGAGATCACGTCTCAGCAAGTTCTATCCCCTAAAACCCGATTAGTAAACTAATACACCTTAGGGTTGCCTATACACAACATGAGTCAGAGGACTTACCTTAGCCTCAGATTCCACCTGCATATTAGCACTGATTAAAAAGGCGCCCAAGCAATCACATCATTGATCGAAGCATCAATCAAATCGACCTAGTCGATTACACTCCAACAAGGCCACTCATGGTCATTTCCATTCAATTAATCAATTCACAATATCAAATCAAGGCAACAATCAATCGACTAAGTCGATTACATCTCAATCAACCATTCATCGATCATTCAATTCAATCAATCAATTCACAATATCAAATCAAGGTAACGATCAATAGACCTAGTCAATTACATCTCAATCAACCATTCACCGATCATTCCATTCAATCGATCAATTCACAATATCAAATCAATGTAACGATCAATCAGCCTAGTTGATTACATGTCAGTTGGACCATTTCTAGGTCATTCATTCCATCCCATATAACCTTCAATAACACACTCAATAGACATTGCGTGCAGCCACGTCAATGCTCTTGGGGCCAGTAATATCCCAAATCACCGCCAATGTGATATGTACACTAGACAATTGTGTGCGTTCTTTAAGGCGCTGTTTTCGCCAGTGATATCCCAAATCACCGAACCACACATGCCTATAACAATGTACTCAATAGACAATTGCGTGCATTCTTTAAGGCGCCGTTTTTGCCAATGATATCCCAAATCACCGAACCACGTAGGCCCATCACAATATACCTGATCGGTTATAGCCCAAAGTATTTCCAATTCACTCTCATGATTCCATCCACTTTACAACTCATCAAAGCATTATAATTGCTAAATAAACATACTCGACCATCTACCAATCAATAATTCAATTTCACTCAATTTCAATCAATTAAGGAATAATTCCTTAAATTTCACAGTCAATTCATTTAAGCACAATGTGGAGCTCAAATAAATAAATGGACTGCACCATGACAATCAGCACGAAATTCCGGTCACCGGCCATCCCGGTTAAATTTCCGAAAAATAAATGATTAAATAATTAATTTTGAAAAATAAATAAATAAATACAATAAATTCAATTTAGCACAATATAAAGCTCAATTAAATAAACAGACTACACCACGATCATTAACATAAAATCCCGGTCATTGGCCATCCTAGTTGAATTTCCGGAAAATAAATAATTAAATAATTAATTTCGAAAATTAATATTTAATTCCTAAAAATTTCATTTAGGCCCGAATTGCCTAATTAACACCCGATAAGAGTCGGGAAAAAATCTCAAGAAGCATCCAATAAATACTATAGATAATTCTCTATCTAAGTACACTAACCACCTAATTAATATGCAATACAATCAACTAATAATTGCTAATCCATTCTAATCTAACCATTAATTGCACTTAATTAAATCTAATCAACCTTGAAGTATAATTAGCAAACTAAGAAGGCATTAGTGAGTAAAACTCACACAAAACGACGGGATTGACGCGATGATCGACTTTCCTCAAGACGGGCCGAGCATCCGAGCTCGGGAAGACGGCCAAAACGGGCCAAAAGGTCATTTCAATACCCATTTCTACTCTCTGTGTGCTGCTAGTTAAGGGCGGATTCGAGGCTGAGCTGGCAAGGCAAGGCCGGCGGAGGGCAAGGCAAGGGGGCTCCAGCGGGTCGAGGTGGTGGCGCACAGTGGCCGGAGGTGGCCGAATCGTGGCCTGAGGTGGCCGAACAAGACTGAACAGAGGCGGAACAGGAGCTGAGATCGCACGATGGGGACGCTTGGACGGTGGAGAGGGCAAGCAGTCGCACGGCTGCATGCGTGCACACACGAGGAAGGGCGACCGACGACGACGGAAGCTCCGGTCCCAGGCGATGTCCACTGCTGCTTCTACTACTATTTCCACTGGTCTTCGTCAGAAACAGAGAGGAAAAGAAAGAGAGTTTCGATGGCGACCGAGGGGAGTAAGGGAGAGGCGAAGGTGAACGACGAGCAGTGGGCATCAAGGCGGTGCACGGGCGATGACGGCGAGCTACTTCGGTCTTCTCCTCTCGGTGCTGCTGTGCTTGCTTCTGCTTCTGTTTCGCTGGTTTGCTCAAACCAAAGGAGAGAGAGTGTACCGAGAGAGAGAGTGAGAGAGAAGAAGGGATAAGAGAGAGAGAGAGTAGAAGATAAGAGTTTGAATAGTCAAAAAGTAAAAAAGTGAAGAAGGAGAAGCAAAGTTGAAATTGATAAGGGGCAGTCGGCGGAGGGGAATTCGCATGAGAGAGAGAGAGAGAGAGAGAGAGAGAAAGAGAGAGAGAGCTTGTGGGGAAAAGGTGTTTGGCCAAATGGGGAAAATGAATGGGAATAAATTCAAAGGAAAAGAATTTCCTCAAATAGAAAATTCTTATTTCAGTTTCTTTTGAATAAGCTCACAGATTTCCAAAAATTTCAGATTAGGATACTCAATTCCCACCTGCATTTCTGCATCCAATTTCCCTCTTGAATTTCTCTCAAATGACTCATAAAAATCAATTGGTTGTCTCACTTATCAAATTGATTATTTTCCTCATCCAAAAATCCCTCTTCCTTCTCAATTTCACAATCCGAATTAATCCCTAGCTCCAACTGAACAAAAATGGTGAATTTATCTAATCGAAATCAAAATCTGAAAATCCGGATGTCACAGACCGTGTACCCACATATGATATTTTATCGAGTATGATAAAAATAACGAAAACAATGGATGATTGGGATAGTATACTATGTAGCTTTGGGTGAGCAATATACCGATATACTATATTAGCCTATGGATGATATTTTAACTTTGAGTGAGCTGTATACCTTATTATTAGCTTTGGGCGAGTATACATATGGTATACTATATTATAGCTTTAAACAAGCTATATCATCTATGTTTTCAGCTTTGGGCAAGCGGTCCTATTTTAATAGGACATTATACATAGTATTGAATGTACCGACCAAGGGAATGTTGTGGTGACATGTATTCGACTAAGTCGATTGATTCGATGTTCGATCTGAGTGATTGAATTATATTGTCTGGCAGGAAGGAACTGAGGCTCGTATTGTACTTAGGTAGCCCTTAGAACGTATTTTCTTTCTAATCGGGTCTTAGGAGAGTTGAACTTGCTGAGACATCGTCTTATTGGTTATTATATAATCATTTTCAGGTTTGTAGATGGTGACTCCTCTTGGACATCATGGTTCGTAGATGGCGACTCCCATGAGAATAATCAAGCAGTTGCGCAAAATGCTTACTTAGATTTCCTTACTAGAGCTCTCTAAGTCTTCGGACAAGCATAAGAATGCCCTCCTCAAAATTTTGAGCGAAGTCTATGTGCTTAAAATTATTGGAGATTAGTTGGAGGAGTTTATGAGTGCCATATTCCTTAGAGATCAAATATCCTTCTCTGAGAAGGATTTTTCTCTAGAGGGCCAAGCACACACTAAGGCATTATATGTGTCTGCTCATCATTTTGGTACAAGGATTTCGAGAGTACTAGCCGATAATGGTTCTGCATTGAACATTTGTCCTCTATTCATCCTCCATCAACTGGGAATTGGCATGGAAAACATCTCTCCTCCAAAGATTCCCATTCAAGCTTTTGATAGGAGGAGAAAGGAATTATTAAGGGAAATCGACTCACCACTAACGGTCAGCTCTGTGACCATTATTCAGATATTCCAAGCAATTTTAACTATTGTTGGGACGTCCTTAGATCTATTTCGCTGGGATTCTTCCCTCAAGTCTTCATCAGATGATGAAACTTGCCGTTGATGGAAAGATTGTGACCATTCGATGTTAAAGTGATGTGGAGACTTTCCATAACATTGCCATACCCTACACCGAGCCTAAAATCAAGGAGAATTGAGCTACCACTTATTTGAGCTAGTGTCTATCACCCACGTGCCTACTAGGTCAATCATCAGGAAGCTTCAATTCTCGAAGGCCTCCCTAATGTCAAGTAAAGAATTACTCAAGAATAGATTTGTTATTGGTAAGGGCTTGGGCAAGCTTGCCCAAGGCATGCCAAATTCCATGAGGTGATTAAGAGGAACAAGCGTAAAGGCCTAGGTTATCAAGGCGACCAAAAAGGTCAAGGTAACCAAAAGGGCCCATATATTAAGGGTAAGAGTTACCAACGCCTTCTACCTCCACTATTGAAGGATTTCTTCCTTAGCCCACCAAAGCTCTTGCAATAAGAGGAAGCTATTGTTCATCACCTCACCAACCTGTTTGAAGATGGCACGATTGGTGCCATTGGTGAAGATGAAGAGCCTATTGATCTCGCTATTTAAAGGATGTTTCTAGTTCTTGGTTTTCATTTCAATTTTATTCCATTCATTTCTCCCCTACGAGGGAATTCCATTCATTTCATTCGTTTATACTTGTAATAGTCTGAATCACAAACTCTATTGATCCAAGACAATGTACGTTGTAACACAATTTTTGCATATCAATAAAATTTGCCATTTTTGTTAATAAACGTGTGAGGTATCCCAAACTAGTCCTATGATGATGTTTTGAGGCCTAGGCCTCTACATGATCTATAGTTTCAAAACATTTTAGTGGAACAAGGATGTTCGATGAAATGAAGGCAAGTTCCCAATAAATTTTTCCAAGACCTAGAATTCAAAAGCACGTTTTCCATGACATTTGCATGCATTGCATTCATTTATGTTTACATATTAACCATTTTTGATTGTGTCTCAAGCATGACATTTTATATCGTGATAGTAATTTGTATGGCTCAGATTCGCATTCAAGAGACTTTGGCGAATCTGATTATTCTGATTCAAGGAATGAAGATGATCCTTAGATTATTGAAAGAGAATGGCTTGGATATGATCCAAACCTCCTACTACCAAGCAACCAATCATTGTGAATTTAGGAGATTGAAAAAAACCTTAAAAAAACCAAGATTATGGCAGGTTTTTCTCAAGCGAATGCCAATAGATTAATTGGCCTTTTGAAAGAATACCAAGATATTTTTGCTTGGTCTTATGCTGATATGCTGGGTTTAGATCCCTAGATTGTGGAACAGTATTCCACCCAAAAGGTAGAAGCTTAGAAGGACCAAACCCAAGTTATCTAAGAAAATTGAAGATGAAGTCATGAAACTGATGAATGTTGGCTTCCTCAAAGTCACCCATTATGCTGATTGAATTACCAATATAGTCCCAATCATAAAGAAGGATGGACGGATCTGAGTATGCATTGATTACCACCACCTGAATAAGGCAAGTCCTAAGAATGACTTTCCTTTGCCACATATCGATGTCTTGATTGACAGCACAGCTGGCTTCGAGCTATTTTCCTTCATGGATGGATTCTATAGTTACAACCAACTCTAGATGAAAGAGGAAGACAAGGCTAAAACGTCTTTTTATCACTATATGGGGAATATTTTGCTACAAAGTTATGCCCTTTGACTTGAAGAACGTTGGGTAACCTATCAAAGAGCTATGGTGGCGTTGTTCCACGACATGATGCACTAAGAAATTGAAGCTTGTATTGACGATATGATTGCAAAGTCAAAACAAGGTGAAGACCATATTGAAGTCTTGAGAAAACTATTTGACCGACTAAGGAAGTTTAAACTAAGGCTTAACTTGCAAAATGTGTATTTGGGGCAAAGTGTGGGAAACTCCTTGGATTTATGGTTAGTAACAAAGGCATCGAAATAAATCCCTTTAAGGTGAAGACCATATGTGATCTAAAACCTCATTCCACTGTCACGAAAGTCCGAGGCCTATTGAGAAGATTGAATTATGTAACGAGATTCATTTTCCAACTGTTAGAAATTACTAAGTCATTCTTCAAGCTATTGAACAACTCAGTATGATCAATGAAAAGAGGGTAAAAGCCCTATACCATGGACAAAGCTACCAAAGGCGAGTAGCCAAGTCATTCAACTGCAAAGTTCGATCGAGATATTTTGAGATCAATGATCTTGTCTTGAGAAAGGTATTGTATATCATTCCATATCCTTGTGAGAAGTTCACTCCAACCTACAAAGGTCCATATATTGTATAAATTGTGCAACTTGGTGGAGTACTGATTCTTGTAGAAATGGATTGTCAAGAATTGCCAAGGCTTGTAGACGCTGATGTTATCAAGAAATATTAACCATGAATAAAGTAAAAGGCCTCTAAGCCACTTTTAGACTAAATTTGAGCCACTTTAGGATGTTTGCATCATGCATCTCGTGCATTCATATTTCATCTACATGTTTGTTCATTTTGTAGGTACCAAAAGATCTCTAAGGAAGACTTCACTATCCCTAGGGGATCAATTCCAGAAATTTAAAACCTCCAAAAGCGACCATTTTCTTTAGAACTTAGAAGTGGCCCTATCCATTAGAATACTGAAATAGTTAGTTGAAACTCTAGAAATGAATCCTAGTGCTAAACAAAGATTGTTTTGTTCAACCTTGATTTTAAAAGTTTCCCTAGTAGAGTCAAGGGAACATACTTTTGAAAAAACATTCTTTATATCTAAATTCCCTCACGGAGATGAATTTATTTAATTGATGTTTTGGAAAACTAGAAAAGGATTGTTAAATATGCCAAGTAGTAAGGCCTCAAATGATGAGAGGTAACCCCTTGCCAAACACGTCCTTATAGACATTTTGAGAGAATTGAGTGAAAGAACCATGTCTTAGGGAATAAAATTTATTCATAGTGAATACATGGATTGAGATTGAGATGATAAAGACATTTTCTTCTCAATCCTAAACACTTTTGATATCCCTTGAAAGCCACTTTAAGCCAAATATGGAGTATTTCCAAAATAACATTGTCAAGAACAACCTCACATTATGGCAAAATAAGGGGTCCCGATTGAAAATAATGGAGCAAAAGATCAAGAAAGATTTTATTATTTTCACTTGCATCAATCTTCTTGTGATAACTTCAAATAATTTTTATTGAAGCTTGAAGCATTATGAAGTGACAAAGAGCATTTCATTCACTACCTCAAACATAATTATCCATTAGTAAACCGATTTAAACCTTATGCAATTCTTTCATAACCCTGGATGATGATTATCTCCCCACACAAGGGTGTTGACATTTGATTTTTAGTTAACGCGTCGAAAAAAGGTAAAAAATCGAGATTTGGTTTTTGATCGCGACATAGCTTGTTTCTTGGCCAAAAAAGTATTGTTTTTCAATTATTTTGGATGCATTGTCACTATTAAATGATTTTCAAGTCATTTTCAAGAAAAATCCATAAAGTCATAATTGACTTTGAGTTTTCGGTCAACCCTTTAACCAAAAGTCAACCTCAAGTCAAAATTGAATTTTTACCCAAAAATATTATTTTTAGCTTTAATTTTAGATTAGTCAAATCAATTTCTCCAAAATTCGAAAATTTGACTAAAAAATTAACATTTTAGAAAAAGTAACATAAAGAGTTGACTTTTAGTCAAACATTTGACCAAAAAAATTATTAAAAAATAAAAGATGTACAAATGCATTTCTTTTAATGTCAATTTGACTTGTGTTGAAAATCTCATAAAATTCAATTAAGAACCTTGACTTCCAAATTTTTCAGTTTTAAGCTTTAAATCAACCAAAAATAAAATTACTTTTATTCTAATCATAATTAGGTATAATTTTATCTTTGACATTTGGTTTATGGACTATTTGAAATCTAATCATGCATTCAATTTCATGAAATGCCGAGTCAAAATACAAATTGCCATTTTGAGCCCTACTTAAGGGACCAAAATCGATTCTTCATGAATTGTGAATAAAGTCGTTCTTCATTCATTTTCTTAAGATAAAATCCAAATCTGAAATCAATATTGGAAAATTCACATCAAAACTTACTAATTTGAAGAATTTTACTTTCTCAAGCATAAGAAAGTCAATCAATTAAGCTTCAATCAACAAAATTTGAATTTGCTCATTCATGGTTGTGATTTAATTTCATAAATCTAGGTTCAATTTTGATACTAGGCATAGATTCATTTTTGACATAAGCTCAAACACTTCAATTCAAGATCGATTTGAATGTGATAAGTGATTTTACATATAAATAGTTCATTAGATGGGGCAATTATAGCATTAATTGAATTCAATTTCAAACAATTTGCAATTTTACCTAGTGAATTGTAAATTTGACCATTTTAACCCTTCAAGCTCGATTCAAAGCACCCATGGTTATGGTCCATTGTCTTTCATGATAATCATTCAGTTAGTTCAATAAAAGATCCTTAGATCACATTTATAAGGTTTGATTAGCTTAATTGAAGCTTAATCAACCAATTTTAATAGGATAAATGTCCTTTTCTATTTGGTCATTTATGGACCAAATTGCATAAATTTTGAATCCATAGAGGTCCCAAGTGGGCAAAATAACTAGAATCGGATCAAACTAGTCAAGAATCGGACAAAAATTGGTCAAATCGGAGCGAATCAATATGATTGGCCGTCAGCAGGGATGGCTTGTGGCACCCCCTAATGGCCCCCAATCCATTAGGGTTGCCACCTTACTTCCGCTGCACTGGAGATCCTTTCTATTGGATATGCCTATATAAATATTATTATTTTTACAATTGATGGACTTTAGGGAATTCATGTGGGGGTTCCATCATATATTTTATTGGTCCTTGTACAATGTATATGGTGGAAACATATCCAACGACTCCCTTTCCTACACACATAAATGATGCACACACTAAACATGTATATAAATATTAGCCAGGCACTTTGATTTACACATCTATTCAATGGACATTGTTTGTCAATGCATCCAAAATGTCGTAGTTTCCTACACTCAGCAATACTTCAAAAGTTAACTGACAACTTTAGCAACCATTCATATAGAGTCCATTCTTCAGTGCCGGCATCCAAAAATTCCTTCTCTACTGTCCTCACCCTCACAGTCACTCCTAACCACTCGATTCCCTATTGTTGTCTTATGGTGGCAATGGCAACAGCCTCGGAGTTCGCCCATTCCAACAGATGAATAAGAAGACATATTCCTGGAGTTCGGGACCTGTGGGAAGACTAGTGTCGAACATCACGATCACTCTCACCCGTATGAACATCAATTCTCGCACGTCAGGATCCTGATATTCCAACTACTCCCACTGCAAGTCGATTAGGATCCCGTAGAATATACCTAGAGGTGCGGGCAGCAAAGGCATCATTCTTAGTCTAAAATATGTTAGTTCCACAAGGAGTGAGTACAACTACTCAGCAGTTAAAATTCCACTAAACTATATTAAGTAAAACTATTACTACGTGATTGTCATGCAAAATAACGAAATAGATACTGGGAGAAATGGGTATGCATTAAATTTGTTAAATTAATGTCTCGAGTTTGAATTCGAATGATCATTTGTTATATCAAATTTTGATATAAAGTTTTCCCAAGTAGAAGAAACTCCATTGGACTCTATAAAGGATTTACTGAAGATGAAATAAAGTTGAAAAAGGAATCTGGCCATGGGCCCAGGTGGGCACACACACACGTTCAGCGTGAAGCCGAAGCAAGGAGTGTAGGTGGGCCCAAGGTCAAAGATTTGACCTTTGGGTGCATGATTTTCTTTCTTTGGCATGAAGTCCCTCTGCACGTGAAGATTGAAATTGGTGGGGCCCAAGGTCAAACTTACAGATCAGAAAGGTTTCTTCTTCTATTGCTGTTGCACTCGTATGAGAGAATGAAGAAACCTACATACTTGAGCCGCAAGTCCTCTGCGAGAAGCTTGAAGAGATACGCGATTTCGTACGTATGTGAACTAGGCGTACGTAGAGTGTTGTATTTTGAGCTTGAATGTGCGGTAATTTTATATCCTAGTGAGTTTATTCCCAAGTTAGTTGTGTATTTATAAACACTTACGGTTTGGGGTTAAAATCTATGTGTGGGAAACAATTGAGCGTGCGTAATTGTAAATTTTGATTATTTACTGCTGGCTCTCCCCGTTGACGTAGATACCGATACTCGAACTGAAATACATAAATTTCTGGTGTCATAATTTTTCTCATTTATTTTTTAGTGATTTCACGTTGACGTAAATTGCAAGATTACGTCGTTTCCGCGTATAATATCCCAACAAAATCAATATAACTTTTCCAATGAAATAGCACCACAATAGAAAAACCAAGCTTTAAAACCCAATGGATATTTTTTTCTAATTCACTATCACTATCTCCCGGAGGACTAATGTTTGCATCCATCCGGGCATTCGCACCCAACTTGGCGTCACGAAAGCCTTTGATTTCATATTTTAGTCACCGGGCATCCAGAGCGTGTTGCGTCACACCTCTAGGCATCTTGCAGCCTCACCTAGCATCACGAGGAATCGTCAGAGCTCATCACGTCAATGATGTCCCCTACCCTCTAGAACGTGTATCGTCATACATCTGAGCATCCCAACACTCCCAGGGAACCTATGAGGCTCATTGGTCCCTAGGCATCTAGAGGCATCACCACTACGATCCTCCAAGCAACCCGACTCCCAGGGCTTCGTTGTCCCAAGGGTCTGATGGTAGCAATAAACCATTAATAGTACCATGCTCGCTTGATTTACAAAACTTGAATCCAAAATGTGAACTAAAAGCCTTTCATACCAGTGATGCCATAGAAACGCGTCGCTTCTCAAAATTCTCGAGTTAGGAAAAATCTTTACTGTAAACAAACCCATCACGATTTAATTTTCACGGTCTAACCGCAAGAACTTTTGAAATGCACGTGTACGGACTTAAAATACAAATTTCACATGGACCGCTTGTAGATACACTTAAATTCAAAACCTCAAATAATTTTAGAAATATTAAATCAGAGGGTTTGCGGTCCACAATCCGAAAACTTGGCCCAAAAGTTTCGAAAACGTTTATAACTCAAGCCGTATAAACTCACCATCGCCCATGGCAATGCAAGTGCAAATTCCATAGATATTCCTTGAAACAGAAAAATTAATGCATCGACAAAACAGCAAGTTCCAAAACGATTCTTCGAAATTTCAAATATGGTTTACGTGAAAACTTTCAAAATCCGTGATAATAAAAGCCGACACCTAACTAGGTGCCCGAATTCCCTTTAACTAAAGCAACATTTCACCCCTCTCCACTACATAGTCCAAAGTCCATTTGGGATTTCAAATTCACCATTTGGCGAAATAATCCAAAGTAGTGCTAATCTACGAATGCATTTCAATCAAGCAGCGACTAGATTACATGATCTAGGTTAGTGGATATCAACTTGCCTTAAGTCCTACGGCATCGATGGCAAGCGGAGCGGAAGTTGCGACCGTGAGCAAAGCTGAGACAGCTACGAAATGGTGCAATGCCAGACAACGACAGGGCTGGTGATGACCTACAAGACTGTGAAGGCCAGTGATGAAGTGTGATGCGGCATGTGGTGGGGGGGGGGGTTCGCCGGTATGCAACGGAGAACAGGCGGAGAACGGGAGAACTTCTGATGAGGTCGTT
This sequence comes from Eucalyptus albens, assembly GCA_014182695.1. Classification (NCBI taxonomy): domain Eukaryota; kingdom Viridiplantae; phylum Streptophyta; class Magnoliopsida; order Myrtales; family Myrtaceae; genus Eucalyptus; species Eucalyptus albens. The sequence goes on from CM024652.1 coordinate 25,171,162, forward strand.
GGTGGAAAATGAAACAGCTAAAGTCACCAACTACCCAAGAAGAAGTCATTCCCCCCCCTTCTACCTTGTTTCTTTCAAGTGTTGACTGCATGGACCGACAATTGAGACCCCTCGGTGGCTGTGGCAACAAACGGCAGTTGGAGAGGACGTGTCCTCTGCACGCAGGGGTCTTGAAATTTGTCGGCAGCCAAATGAGAAGCAACATGGTTGTTGCTGGCGACAATTCGGTCAACACCTCAAGATTTTGTTAACCCAACTGTCGATCAAATGGGGAGAAGGCTCGGGGCAGCTTGGACAGAGACGATCTCCCCTTCCCCCATGCATGCACGTCCCCCATGCAAGGCCGAAATACCCCCCTTCTTTGGTTCACTAAAAAAAATGACTAATATTAAGGTCCAAGTTCCTCTCTTGTTGCATGAATACTTGGGTGGCATGGTCGTGTATGGTCGTTGAAACAAATGTGCATGGGAATGTTGGTTAGTAGGGTATACATGCGGGTGGAAGAGGGCCTCAATTGTGGCATTGCATACGGGAAATTTTCGACGAAACGATAGGTTATACGATGATCAAATTGTCTTGACATGACCAAGGCGCAACTACAAAGGTATATCCTAGGATCATCGTGTAACGTGATGTCTAAGTCCGACAATGAAAATGATAAAAGGCACCCGAAAGTGGTGCCAACAACGCAGTTTGACGGCACTTCTGTCGACCCTGTCATGTCATGGACCGTAACATATTCAAGATTCGGTGAAATATGGATGTCACAATTCTCCCCTCCGTAGAGAATCTCGTCCTCGAAATTGGACATCTCTTACATGTCATGGAAAAAGATGAGGGTACCTTTGCCTCATTTCTTTTTCACTTTCTCATGTGGCCTCTTCCATATTGGTGTTGCCACAAAACCTTAAATAGTGGAATCTTCTTTGTCCGAAGGACTTGCTCTTTTCAATCAAGTACCCAGATCGGCTCTTCTAGGTATCTTACTTTCTCATTTACTTTGATAGCTTCATGATCAAGTATATGTTCAAGATTGGACTGGTACTTCCTTAGCATTGACACATGGAACACATTATGTAAATTTTCTAGCTTACAAGGTAATGCTAGTTGATAAGCTAATGTCCCTTATCCTTTCAAGGATCTCAAAGGGTCCAACAAATCTAGGACTTAACTTACCCTTCATTATAAATCGTGATATTCCTTTCATCAGGGATACCTTAAGAAAGACGTGATCTCCCACGTCAAATTCCAAGGGTCTCCTATGCTTATTTGCGTAGCTTTTCTATTGACTTTGGGTTGTCTTTAAGTCTTTTCCTAATGATCTTGACAACCGTAGTAGTAATTTGTATCAGTTTAAGTCTTGTCAATTTCCGTTCACCTACCTCATTACAGCAAACAAGAGTCCTACATTTTCTCCTATATAATACTTCATAGAGAGCCATGTGTCACGGGCTGAAAGATGGACGACCCGAGAGGTTTCCCAGAGTCGACCCTAACTCGCCCGTGGACCTCCTGCTCTCACTTGGATTCCCTCCAAGCCTTCTCACCGAATTGCAAGGACGGGCGAAGCTGTCATTAGGCTAAGACTACAGAAGTCCATTCCATCATTTATGTCGGTAGATGGTAACTCAATATTTATGTCGGTAGTTGAGGCGGTGTGATCTCAACCACCGGTAGAATACTAGATCAATGGATGTAATCCGAGGCCCTCAACTATAAAAGGGGTGTCCTCCTTCATTGTAAAACATCCACTACTTCCGCAATACAAAGCAAGTCTTCTTTCCAGAGCTCTTCTCTCTAGATTCTTTCTCTCTCTACGATCCGGGTAAGGCGAGCGAGTGAGCGTTCGACTGTGAAAGGCTTGGCTTAGGTGCTTCGGCGATCCATCCCGATCCTAAAGTGCCCGAGTCGCCGAACGGTCACGATCCCAATCGATCAGCCCGTGACAAGTGGTATCAGAGCTAAAGAGAGATTCGTTTCCAAGAGATTGAAGAGCACCGATTGTTCGAGAGAATGTCAAGCCATGATGCGGCTATAGTTGGAGAGAATGCGCCTGGCATAGACACGCGCAGCAAAGCAAAGAAGAGAGATCACTCGGTGGATGCTGCGGCCACGTTCGATGAGAAGCTCGGGAAGGTCCGGAGTGCTGTGCTCGAACTCATGGAAGGTCTTGACGACGTGCGAGACCGGGTCATGGAGGTTGAGGGCTCACTCCGTGAAGACTTCACGACCGGCATCAACCAAGTCACGGCTCCACTGTTCAACAAGGACGAAGCTCTCGAAGCATCGATCGATGGTTTGAACGAGCGCGTCCAAATAATCGAGGAGGTAAGCTCATGTAGGGACGAGGTCGAAGACATGAAGGCCGAGATCCAAGAGCTCAAGACCGAGCTCGCCCTATGCAAGCTAAGCATCACGAACGGTGCGGTGCCTGCTCAAACGGTGACCAAGATCGAGGTCCCGAAGCCAAAGGAGTTCAAAGGCAACCGGTCTGCCCAAGAGGTGGACAACTTCGTGTGGAGCATGGAACAGTACTTCGGCGCCGTCAACATACACGACAAGTCGATCAAGGTACGAACCGCTTCCATGTTCCTGTCTGATACGACGATGCTGTGGTGGCAAAATAGGTGTGACGAGAGTAGACGCGGCGCTGATCCCGTGAACACGTGGGACGACTTCGTGAGGGAATTCCGCAACTACTTCCCCGAGTTCGCTCAACAAGAGGCTCGTAGCATGCTCCATCGCCTCGAGCAAAGAGGTACGATCCGAGAGTACGTGAAGGAGTTCACGAAGCTCAAACTCCAGATTCGCAACCTGAGCGAAGAGGAGGCTTTCGGAGCGTTCATGGATGGACTCAAGCCATGGGCACAACTTGAGCTGAAGCGGCGGGATGTGAGTAGTCTGGCGCGTGCTCTAAGCATGGCCGAGTCACTCGTCGACCTCACCAGGGTTGAGCCGAGGAACTACCGAGCAAGAGATTGGAGGTCAGATCGACCCAACGACGGAGGAAGAAACACTCCCCGAGGCACGCCCGATCAAGGCGGCCGAGCCAAGACGTGGGGAGAAGGGTCTTCCAAGCCATCCTTCCAAAGAGGCCGACCACCGTTAGACTACACGAATAAGTTCGATCAACCTCCGCCCTCTCCTTGCTTTCTTTGCAAAGGTCCGCACTGGACCCAAAAGTGCCCGAAGAGGGACCGCATCAACACTCTCCTTGCCATCGAGGAAGAGAAGGAGATGCCTAAAGCAGACAAATGGCAGATTCGGATTGGAGCTGTGAAGATGATCAACTCAGCCCAAGCTCGATCGCCGACCAAAGGAGAAGGAATCACTCCTAACACCGACATGTTCTTCGTGGAGGTCGAAGTGGGCGGCCTAACGCTTTACGCTTTGGTCGACACCGGCGCATCCAACATGTTCATGTCGACCGAGGTTGCGAAGACCTTGGGACTTCACGTGGAGCCATCCGAGAAGTCGTACAAGCCGATCAATTCGGGCGACTTCCATGGCGTAGGATCAACACCCGACGTGGACGTCAAGATTGGTGGATGGAAGGGCCGAATGGCGTTCGAGGTAATCCCTCTTGACGACTATGATCTCATCCTTGGAATGCAGTTTTTCCATAGTGTGGGGGCCATGATCGACATGAGGACCAAGTGTCTGATGATCCTCGACCAAAAGTGCCCGTCAATGATCCCCATGATCAAAGGAGTGGTCGACACCAAGACCATCGCGTCGATCCGGCGCCTTGACAAGAGCTTGAAGGCCATCATGCGCATCAACAAGCTGTCCGAGGTGAAGCCGAAGGTTGAGTTGGATCCTACTCCAACGAATGCTATGCCCATCCAAGCGCTCTTCCCCAAGATTGAGTGCGCGCCACGTGCCCCGTCCAAGCCGAAGACCGAGCCGCGTGCGTCCGACTTCATCATCGAAGGGTGTGGACCATCATACGTGAGTGTCCGCACCAAATGAGGTCGAAACAACAAAACTCGTGCCAAAGCCCGTGCTTGTGCGAAGAAAGCCGACCTCCAAGTTGAGAGCGACAAGGACGTCGCTCGATTGAGTGGGGGAGAATGTCACAGGCCGAAAGATGGACGACCCGAGAGGTTCCCCAGAGTCGACCCTAACTCGCCCGTGGACCTTCTGCTCTCACTTGGATTCCCTCCAAGCCTTCTCACCGAATTGCAAGGACGGGCGAAGCTGTCATTAGGCTAAGACTACAGAAGTCCATTTCATCATTTATGTCGGTAGATGGTAGCTCAATATTTATGTCGGTAGTTGAGGCAGTGTGATCTCGACCATCGGTAGAATACTAGATCAATGGATGTAATCCGAGGCCCTCAACTATAAAAGCGGTGTCCTCCTTCATTGTAAAACATCCACTACTTCCGCAATACAAAGCAAGTCTTCTTTCCAGAGCTCTTCTCTCTAGATTCTTTCTCTCTCTACGATCCAGGGTAAGGCGAGCGAGTGAGCGTTCGACCGTGAAAGGCTTGGCTTAGGTGCTTCGGCGATCCATCCCGATCCTAAAGTGCCCGAGTCGCCGCACGGTCACGATCCCAATCGATCGGCCCGTGACACATGCCTATACTTTTCTGGAAACTATTGTTATATGCAAATTCCACTAGGTGTAACTTTTCATCCCAACTTCCTTTAAAGTCAAGGATGCAAGGTCTCAACATGTCCTCTAGTGTCTGGATCACTCTTTTCGTTTGTCCGTCCGTCTGTGGGTGAAAAGCGGTACTAAATTGGAGCTTAGTCCCTAAGGCGGTTTGAAGACTTTGCCAAGGGTTTGAAGTAAATCTTAGATTTCAATCATATGTAACTGTTATTGGCATATTATGTAAGCATACTATTTGGCTTACATATATATTAGCATATTTATCCATCTGATAGTCTACACGGACTGTTAGGAAATGGGCGATTTAGTCAAGCGATCTACTATTACCCAAATAGAGTTGTGACCACTCGATGTCTTTGGTAATCCCTGCACAAAGTCCATCGTCACGTGATCCCATTTCCACTTTGGTATATCCAACGGTCTCAACAATCTTGTGGGTCTACGATGTTCCGCTTTCACTTGTTAGCATGTTAAGCATTGGGAGACATGCTTAGTGTCGTGACCTAATCTCGCCGCTCTTTAATGCCTCATCATTGCGACGAGAGAAAAAGGGGGAAATGTTAGGTTTAAGGGTACTTGATCACGAGAGTTCCCTCAGGCTCACATTCCAAAAGACGTCATCACCTCGCATTTTGGATCAAGCCTCTCGTTAGTTTCCTCCACGAGATCGCGAGCTCTCCTAAGCTCGTACCCCGCGTGACAGCAGAGTGTCGTGATCTATACCCACACAAGCGACATACCTTAGAAAAAGGAGTCGAATGTGGATATCAAATGTAACGCTACCTTTACCATGGTAGTCCTCTCCATAGTACACTTCGCCCGTTAAGATGGCATCACTTCATCCTTTGGGTTACTTCGACATCGAGTATGCTAAACTATAGTGAGTTTCATCGAAACTCATACCCCACGCAACAAGTTTATTTATACAATATAGTTGTTTATGACAAGCTAAAAATAAGACGGAGTCGCCACTAGCCTCATTTTGAGAGTCGGCTAGAAAACCCAATCGAGGGTCGAGCGATTTCCCTCAATTTCTACGCAACCAAATATCTAGGTTTGAGGGTTTGGATTATGCTAATATTTTTATTAGCGCCATTTCGGTACCTAAACAATATGTTATCTTTTCCTAACATGTCCATGCATTTCTTTTTATATTTTCGAGATCATTTGTCCTAAACTAAGTGATCATGCATGGTTAGTCATTTTCATTCTATTCTATGTCTAGAAAAACAAGAAAAGAAAACAATCAATGGAATAGAAATTGCAAAGCAATAAGTAAACAATCAAGAAAAACAGTAAATCTATCATGCAATCCTAAAAAAATAAATTAAAAGAAAATACAATTGAAAAAGATGAGAGAGAAAGAAAACTCGTCAAGTTTTATACAACAAATGGAACCCAGACATATGTCGGGAAAACAAATAGCACATGATAATGCTCGGAATGGACATCAACCTCCACCGTCTTCACGCGAAGGTCCATCTTTGGGATCCTAATCTAAACCTAATCTAAGAAACTTATAACTAGGTGCATATAAATGAAAGAAACAATCATACACAACCAACAACAAGACATCATATTGAGATCAATCATTTAGAAGAAATGCAATATGAAAATCAAGTTCTGGGACCTCGAGGTCAACTTTTGTTTTTCATGCGAAGGTCTCACTAAGACACCTACCCAATCTATTTTTTATGACTTATAGCAATTATTGACCAATTATGTTCTCGCATGGCGAATAACGTTACTGAGTCTCCTAATCAAGCAATCTATATGACCCTAGAATTTTCCCTTGATTGCGTTGCAAAAAATTTAAACATGCATGTAGGATATTCTAAAAGAAATCCTAGAATGAAATCATAACAAAGAATCACAACAAAAATCATCAAACATCACAAATAAGATCAAAGCAATTGAGCTAGAATCCATGGATGATTGGCTCTAAGAAAAGCACAGAACATCAAGCACACCATGAGGAACAACTTTCATGAATGGAGTTTCCTAAGATGGGTTACACATGAATTTATAAAAGTTCAAGAACACATAACAACACATCAAAAACATAACAAGACAGCAAGACATCATGGCAAATCAACAACAATTTGTCCTAGTAAACAATTGTCTAAAAATTCTAAAAAAATCCGAAATTTTACCACAATATAGACATGAAAAAGATGAACAAACTTCATTGAGGACCCAACATTAGAATCCTTATCGAAAAATTCATACAAAAATAACAAAAGGTTAACTCAACAAAAGCAAAGCAGGCATTCCGAATTTCACTAGAAACAGATTTCTAGACAAATTTGACAAAAAAAAAAAAAAAAGGCCAAATGACATGCAAATGATGCAAAATTATCATCATATGAAAAATTAAGACGTGCACTAAGACTTTCTAAGATGTGTCATGTTCAAGTAAGGTCAAATTCATGGCCGAAAAGCAACAATTGCTAAAGCATGCAAATCAATCATAAGCAAATCAGAAAATGATGCATGGTAACTAACTTATTAAGCCACCTAATCAATGCATGAAAATTATGAAATTTGAACATGATGTAGGGCTAAATGTGAAAAACAAGTTTTATTAAGACATTTAACCCTAAATCCATGTGCAAAAGGCCACACAAATTCATTAACATTGATATGTGGCTTGTCATTAGGAGCAAGATGCACGACAATTTCAATTGCGACATATCGACTTGGTTTCTAAGGTTACTTGGCCTTATTTAATGATGCTTAAAATTCTCAAATTTCAGCATGGGATGGACATGGATATTATGGACAGCCTTCATTGAGAATTTATCCTCAAGATCATCATGCACAAAATCTCATATAACCGACAAATAGTTGGACTCACAAAGTCATGACAGCACTTCGGGTCAAAACAAATTCCAGATTTCAAAACTTGATCTCAAAAAAATGGAAAAAAACAGGGGAAATGGAAGGCAAATTGAACAAACCAAGCATCATTAGAAAGCTTATGATGTTCTTATGAGTTCCTATGAGGTACCAAGCCCAATTAAGTCCATTTCTCAACTTAAATGAAGACATTTATACGAGTGGTTAGATTAGCTAAAAGAAACAGAACATTATCATGCAATCTTTGGACCATCATCTTACTTAAATGATGCATGAATCTCATGATATTTTGGTATGTCCTAGGTATAGATGTTGGGGACAAATATGATGAAGACATCTAACCTTAGATCAATGCACAAAAAAACCACGGAAATTCATTAACCTCAATAGGTCTATCAACCTATTCAAGACAGTATATGATTGGAGAACAAATACAGTGACTTTGGCAGAGGTTTGACATATCAAACGAGGCTCAAATGGTGTGTGCCATGCATTCTTTCGAAACTTGAAATGTCCTTTATGAATTTCTACAACATATTGAAAGCAATTGGACACATCTACTATCTCATTCAAGACTAACAGCAACTAGACCACAGAAAAGACAGCATTTCCCTAATCAAATCAACTCCAAAAATTCTAAAAATCTTTATGTTGTAACCAAAGACATTTCATAAAGCATCGATCCATGAATTCAAGCATAACATCCAGCAGAAAATCAGGAAAAAAAAAGCAAAGTTGAACAATGCATATCAATAAAGAGCCATCATCCAACTTTCACCAAAAATTTCAGATAATGTATCCCAGCCCCGAACCTTCATTGTCAAAAATATACTTGGACACAAGAGGTTCTCGCCTCATCGGACACTATTGAAAGGATATTCGTTTTGCTTACCTTGAGTGAATCGATGAAGAATCGATCTCCAGAAGTTTCTGACTTTCAACAACAGGAAATCTACTCTTCAGTTTTGCTTCTAGAATCACCAGATTCTGTTGGTTCAATGGCTAAACCAACAACTTCAAGGGATGAACAGTAACTTCAATGGCAAGATCGAGATCAGCAGGAGGGAAATCCGAGATCTGAGAGGGAAAACCCTTGGAAATGATTCGATCTGGAGAGAAATCGTTGGAATCCTTCTTGCGTGCGAGTCCATCGGCGAAGAATTCCTCCGCTCTTCCCAGAAATCGAAGCCAAGCCGATGATCTCAGAAGCAGACTCTCTCTCCGAACGGCGACGGTGTCTTTGTCCGGTCGTCGTTGTGAGCGCAAAGGAGCGAACGAGAACCGCGGACGGTAGATGATGAACAGAGGAGGCCGAATCGAGCTTCGCCGCCACAGGGGAGTCACTGGAGAAACGGAACAAAGAAATGATCGGAAGCCACCGTCGCCGCTGCCGTCGTTGCCGCTACCACCGATCAGCTTCGGAGCTCGATCCCCGAAGACTAGCCGATGCCTCCGAACTCAGCGTGAATCTGAGCTCCGCACTTCGAGCTCCTCGACCGGTAGTTGCTCTGTCCGAGAGGTTGCAGAGGAGGAGGTCGAGATCCAGAGAGCGAGAGAGAGAGAGAGAGACGGATCTCCAGGCAAAAGAAAACAAAACCGCCTCCTCCCCTAATCGATTCGGCCGCAGAACCCTAAGTTGTTCTCGCGCACGCACAGCGAGTGAGAGGAGATTTCTAGAGAGAGAAATTCCTTTTCTTTTCTTTTTTTGAGAGAGCGAACGAGAGAGAGCGATTCCCCACTTTTCCAGCGAAGGCCTCTTCTTCCCCTCCCCGCTTCGCCTCCCTCCCCCTTCGCTTCACGAGCGCCTGCTTTTTATTTTTTTTTTGTTTTCTTTATTTCTTCTTTTCTTTTTTCTTTTGTACCCACAAGATTTCATTTCATTTTGGTTTTCTCTTCTTCCTTTTTTTTTTTTTTTTTTTTTTTCATTTTTTTTTTTTCTTTTTGATCTTTATCTTTTAAATTTTTGCAAAATAAATGGATGTTGAAAATGTCGACAAAAATTCGGGTGTCCAACACTTAGCTATTTATATTTGTTTTCATACCATTCCACCGTAGTATTGGCGTAAATTCCAATACATTATTATATTACCCGGATGAATACTGTAGTCACTCCTATGTGCCTTCGATAGAATTTCCCTCTTTAATTCTTCTTGATCAGGGACACATAGTTGTCATTAACATCTTACTATTCCATCCTCAAAGACTTAGAATTCTGGTCTTTTCCCTAAAGACACTTCGTTTTGTAATTTCACAATTTTCGGGTTGGATTCTTGCAAGATTCTACTTTTCTAGATAATTGTTGGTTCAATCCTTAATGCGCTAAGCATACTGGTGAGGCAGTCTATTTCCAACTTAAATTCCGAATTTGCCACTGACTCCAACAGATTCCATTATGTTACTCTTATATTGGCCATGTCTATATCCGACTTACGACTAAGAGCATCTACCACTCTATTCGCCTTTTCTGAATGGTACCTTATTTCACAATCACAATCCTTTAATAGCTCCATCCATCTTCTCTATCTCATGTTCAGTTCCTTTTGTGAAAACATAAATTTTAAACTCTTATGATCTCGTATAGATTTCAAATTTCTCTTTATATAGATAATGCCTCCATATTTTCAATGCAAAGATTATAGCTGCCAATTCTAGATCATGAGTTGGGTAATTCATCTCATAGGGTTTTAGTTATCTCGATGCATAGGCTATGACCCTGTCGTATTGCATCAGAACACATCCTAGTCTGTTGTGAGATACATCACTATACACCGTAAATCCATCAGATCCAGATGGTATAGTAAGAATTTGAGCCATGGTTAATCTCCTTTTGAGTTCCTGAAAGCTCTTTTCACACTGTCCATTCCATTCGAACTTTATGTTCTTTTGAGTCAATTTCGTCAATGGACCTACAAGTCGTGAAAATCCTTCAATAAATCTTCTATAATAACCTGCTAATCCCAAGAAACTTCGAATCTCAATCGGCGTTGTCGGTTTCGGCCAATTTACTACCATCTCAACTTTTACCGGGTTTACCAAAATTCCTTCTTTGGACACCACATGTCCTAGGAATACTATCTAGTCTAACAAAAATTCACACTTACTAAATTTAGCATATAATTTATGGTCTCTAAGGGTTTGCAACACTATCTTTAGGTGTTACTCATGCTCTTCAAGTCATTTAGAATATATAAGGATAGAAGACAATCACAAATTGGTCCAAATAGGGCTTAAATATCCTATTCATCATATCCATGAATGCTGCGAGGCATTCGTTAGTCCAAATGGCATAACTAGGAAATCATAGTGTCCATAGTGAGTCCTAAATGCGGTCTTAGGAATGTCTTCTTTCTTAATCCTTAACTGATGGTATCTTGACCTCAAGTCAATTTTAGAAAAGATCGAACTTCCTTACAGTTGGTCAAATAGATCAGTAATTCTAGATAAAGGATACTTATTCTAAACGGTCACCTGATTCAATTGCCTGTAGTCAATGCATAAACACATCGACCAGTCCTTCTTTTTCACAAATAGGATCGATGCACCCCATGGAGTCGCACTTTGCCTAATAAATCCTTTATCAAGCAACTCTTGTAGTTGCACCTTCAATTCTTTCAATTCCATTAAAAGCCATCCTATATGGGGCTTTCGATATTGGTTCTGTTCCAGGCATTAGTTCAATTTCGAACTCAATTTCTCGTTCTGGTGGTAACCCAGGTAGTTCCTTAGGAAATATATCTTGAAATTCTCTAACCACTCAAATTTCATCGAGCTTAGCCTCTTCCCTCGTATAGTCCTTTACTACTGTCAGGTATCCTTGACATCCTTCATCAAGAAGCTACAAAGGGGTTTGCCTGACCTTTGAAAAATTCAAAACTAGGTCGATCAGGCGAATTAAATTGAATCACTTTTCTATAATAGTCCATCTTAGCCTGTTGCCTATAGAGCCAATCCCTTCCTATGATGACGTCAAAGTCATACATGACCATTACAACTAAGACTATTTCCATATCTTGTCCCCCTATGGTTATTTTACATTTTTCTCATACCAACGTAGACAACACCATATTCTTTAACGGTGTAGATATACAAAGAGGGGTCTTAAGAGATGTAGTTCTTATCTTACTCAATTGTCTATACCTTTCAGGCACAAAAAGAATGTGTAGCACTTGTATAAACAATGCATATGCTTTCTTGCATCAATAGAAATCGTACCTGAGATAACAGTTTTGGAAGCTTCCACTTCCTCTTAGGTGACCGCGTACACTTGTCCTCGTGCTGGTGGTCTCTGTGGGTTTCTTTGTGGAGGTGGTCTATTTACACATTGTTGCCCCTGTCGTGCCGAGTTCACATTCGGCTGCAATCCTTCTTATGGATAGTTGCTCCTAAAGTGTCCCCTTTGTCCACAACCAAAACATCTCAATTGGTTATTACAAGGTCCTAGCCCATGTTGTCCACCACATCTTTGACAACTATTATTCTAGTAAGGCACTTTCCCTAAGGTTTGGCCACTCCTGGCCTTTTCAAAGTTCCCAGAGTTACTTTTTTTCTTACTCCTAAGGCTGACCTTGATCTGGATAGGGTCTCTTGCCTCATCGGGCATCGCTAAAGGTAGTCTGCCTTATGGAGTCTCCTTGTTCCCTTATTAATTCTTGTTCCACCAGCTGTGCCCTTTCATAAATTTCAGTATAATCCTTTATGTTCAGGGGCACAAGTTGTTTCCTGATATCAGTTCTTAGTCCCCTCAGGAGTCTCTTAGCTTTCTCCTCATAATCCTTAATCAATCTTGGAGCATACCTTGACGGTTCAGAGAATTTTGCTTCATACTAATTTACTGTCAGCTCCTTTTGTTCTAGTTGAACAAACTCAGTAAGTTTCTTAACTCTGGCGCAATCAAAGAAATGTTTCCTATTAAAAGCCCTAACAAATTCATCCTAGCTCACAGCAGTACTGGGTGGAAAGATTGTATCTCTTGAAGCTCTCCACCAAAATTTGGCATTTCCTTCTAGTTGGTACTCTGCCAAAGTTATCCTTTCGGCATTGTGCAGTTCAACAACCAAAAGATCCGTTCTATTCCATCAATTCATTGTTCTACCTCCTCAGGACTTCCCATTCCTGTAAACTTAGATGGTTTCAACTTTAGAAATTGTTCTGCCAATCCTTGAGGGCGACGTTTTGCTTCTGGTTGTTGTTGAGCTTATCTCTTCATCAAATTTCCTATATTGGCCAATGCCTGTAGAATATCTTCCATACAGGATTTTGCCCTTGGGGTAGAGGCTTCAGCCCTTTATGGATGAGAACTCCCAATACGTACTATGGTTTCCTACACTTCACCAAGCATTTGCCTGAGGAACAATTAGTGACCTACTGTCACTGGTCAAAAGTAAACGCATCACTAGAGTCACATAAGTAACATAAAATGTTACTTGCACACAAAGGTAACTCACAATCATTACCAGTGTTTTATGAGTGAACTCAATCACCCGTTGTTCATAGTTAGTCAACTATACCTACTATACCTAAAACTATACCTAAAATGCCTTACAGTGTGCATCATTATATCCTCCTTTTCTCTACTAATAAATCTTATCACTCTAAACCAGTGCTCTTTCTCTACTAATGCCTCTTATCACTCCAAATCGAGCTTTGATACCACCGGCTGTGGCACCCCCTAACGGCCCCCAATCCATTAGGGTCGCGACCTTACTTCCGTTGCGCTAGAGATCCTTTCTATTAGATCCGCCTATATAAATATTATTATTTTTACAATTGATGGACTTCAGGGAATTCGTGTGGGGGTTCCATCATATACTTTATCGGTTCCTACGCAATGTATATGGTGGAAGCGTATCCAACAACTCCCTTTCCTATGCACGGAAATGATGCACACACTAAACACGTATATAGATAATAGCCAGACACTTTTATTTACACATATCTATTAGATGGACATTGTTTGTCGATACATCCAAAATGCCGTAGTTTCCTACACTCGGCAATACTTCAAAAGTTACCTGACAACTTCAGCAGTCCATCCTTTAGTGCCGGCATCCAAAAATTCCTTCTTTGCTGTCCTCACCCTTGTAGTCACTCCTAGCCACTCGATCCCCTGTTGTCATCTTCCAGTGGCAGTGGCAGTGGCCCCAAAGTTTGCCCATTCCGACAAACTAATAAGACGACATATTCCTGTAGTACAGGATCTGTGGGAAAATTTGGTTCAAAAGTTTGCGGTCCACAATTCGAAATTTTGATCCAAAAGTTTTGAAAACGTTTATAACTCAAGCTGTATAAACTCACCATCGCCCATGGCAATGCAGGTGCAAACTCCATAGACGTTCCTTGAAACAAAAAAATTAATGCATCGACAAAACAGCAAGTTCCAAACGATTCTTCAAAATTTCAAATATGGTTTACGTGAAAACTATCAGAATTCGCGATTATAAAAGCCGACACCTAATTAGGCGCCCAAATTCCCTTTAACTAAAACAACATTTCACCCCTCTCCACTACATAGTCCGAAGTCCATTCGGGATTTCAAACTCACCATTTGGCTAAATAATCCAACGTAGTGCTAATCTACGGATGCATTTCAATCAAGCAGCGACTAGATTACATGATATAGGTTAGTGGATATCAACTTGCCTTAAGTCCTACGGTGTTGATGGCAAGCGGACCGGAAGTTACGACTGCGAGCAAAGCTGAGACGGCTACGGAATGGTGCAACGACAGACAACGACGGGGCTGGTGATGACCTACAAGATGGTGTGAAGGCTAGTGATGAAGTCTGATGCGGTGTGTAGTGGGGGTGGTCGCTGGTATGCGGCGGAGAACAGGCGGAGAACGGCAGAACTTCTGATGAGGTCTTTGGTGGAAAATGGAACAGCTAAAGTCGCCGACTACCCAAGAAGAAGTCGTCCCGCTCTTCTGCCTTGTTTCTTTCGAGTGTTGACTGCATGGACCGACAATTGAGACCCTTCGGTGGCTGTGGCAACAAACGGCAGCTGGAGAGGACATGTCTTCTGCACGCAGGGGCTTGAAATTTGTTGGCAGCCGAGTGAGAAGCAACGTGGTCGTTGCTGGCCACAGTTCGGTCAACACCTCAAGAGTTTGTTGACCCAATTGTCGATCAAATGGGGAGAAGGCTCGGGGCAGCTTGGACAGAGACGACCTCCCCCATGCATGCACGTCCCTTATGCAAGGCCGAAATCCCCCCCTTCTTTGGCTCACTAAAAAAAATGACTAATATTAAGGTCCAAGTTCCTCTCTTGTTGCATGAATACTTGGGTGGCATGGTCGTGTATGGTCGTCAAAACAAATGTGAACGGGTACGACATAAGGAAAATTAGGCGGGTGGAAGAGGGTCTCAATTGTGGCGTGACATAAGGAAAATTTTCGACGAAATGATAGGTTATGTGATGATCGAATTGTCTTGATGCGACCAAGGTGCAACTATGAAGATATATCCTAGGATCATCATGTAACGTGACATTTGCGTTCGACAATGAAAATGATAAAAGGCGACTGAAAGTGGTGCCAACGACGTAGTCCGATGGCATTTCCGTCAACTTGTCATGGACCGTTACGTATTTGAGGTCTGGCAAAATCTGGATATCACATGGCCGGTCAGCCCTTTTTTGACCAGCCTTGACCTTTGACAAAGTTTCACCCTTGCACCTTAAATTTGTTGAAATTTGACATATTGATCCTCGAATTTCATTAAATTACAATTTGACCCATAATGGGACATTTTAATGCAATTCTCGATTTTGGCTCAGGTTGTCGCAAATTAAACCCATTGGATAGATTGCCTGACACCTTAAGATCATGATCCAACCTTCGAAATCAAATTTGAATCGTTGGATGGAAATTTTGACTGTCAGATTGCACCGACAAACGAAATTACACAGTTTATGGGTAGTATATAAGCCCAATTTCCCTCAAAATTTGGGATATTCATTTGCATGAAATTATCCTCTCTCCTCTCTTTGAAATTTCCCGCCAACTCTCTCTCATCCCTCCATCTCATGCATGTTTTCCAATCGCTGGCACACGCCCCCACGCTGGTGACCTTGCCATCAACGACCAGCTCTCCGATCTTCCTCACGATCTCTGGTAGCTGATCGGAGCTTCTGGCAGCCTCAATGATAACTTAATCTCTCCAATCAAGCTGATCAATCGGCCAAGTTCAATCATCGGCAAAAGAGTCGGTGAACTTGTCCGCGGTTTTGCCGAGCCGAACCAGTAAGCCGATGGTCCCGTTTGGGGTCTGATCATTGCGAGCCCTTTCACATGAGAATCCTTGACCTGCTGGTGGTCAAGGCAGCCACCGAATCTTTATTGGAGGCTCCAAGTTTTGCCGGCGACTGCGGAGATTGGTTCTATTTTGGCATCAAGCCAGTGATCTGATCGATTTGTGAGCATTCTTTCTGTTTAGATTTGGTTCATGGAGGTTTGAACATGTTCTGATGATTTGATGTGACATTCAGATTTTTGTCAGACCTCGAATAAGTAATGGCTCATCATGGATCGACGGATTGTTGCTGGACTACATCATTTGGCACCATTTGCGGACGCCCTTTCATCATTTTCATTGTTAGACCCAAACGTCACGTTACGTGGTGATCTTAGGATATACCTTAGTAGTCGCGCCTTGGTTGCATCAAGACAATTCGATCATCGCATAGCCTATCGTTTTGTTGAAAGTTTCTTTGCGTAACGCCACGATTAAGACTCTCTTCCACCTGCAATTATACCCTACTAACTGAACCTCCCGTGTACGTTCGACCACCATGCAGCTACGCAAGTAACTATATTTCAGCCCATGCACATGCAAAAATTAAAGGTCAACATTTGGAGAAGTTGGACCATGCAAGGACCATGCAGCCACAATTAGTTGGCCCAAGCAGCCCCCGAGCCTTCTCCTTATTTGTTGACGATTTGAGTCAACGAATCTTGAAGATTGTTGACCGAAGTGAAGCCGCGCCCATGCATGTTCGTGAAGAGTCCATGCAGCCGGTCAATTATGGGAAGAAGATGTTGACCGAGTAGCCACGTGAGGCTACCACCAATGGCCAGCGCACGGGGGAGACTTGAGCAAATGGAGACACGTCCATTGCATGGGACGTGCGAACTGTCGAGCACCCGGCCACGAGTCCCCTTGGTTGTCCTCACTGCAAGCTGCCACGAAGTAGGCAATGGTTGACTAAGAGAGTCAACTAATTGAAGGAACAAAACGTGCACGGAAGTGAGAAGGAGAGAGAACGAGCGGGCGAGCGAGCGAACGAGCGAGTAAGCGAAAGAGAGAGGGAAAAGGACTAGCCCTCCACTGCTGCTGGCCATCCGACCTCCGCGCCACAGCTGCCACCGGTTGCTGCCATCCAGCCGCCTTAGCTGCGTCCGGGACCTGCGAGCTCCTTGATTGCTTGCCGTCAACGCCTTTGGACCTAAGGCAAGTTAGAGTCTATTAACCTATATAGTGTAGTGTTGTTGTTTGAGGAAGTGCTGTTAAAATGAAATGGTTGAATTTTGATGTGGGATAGTGACTTCCAAAAGGATCGAATCGATTAGAGGCTAGAAAATTGAGAAGTTTTCGCGAGTACTTCGGTTTAGGACTTCGAATGTACACTAAATGTTGTGGTGGTGGAACCTTGGGAATCTTGTTCACAAACTGTTGTAGAAATCTCTTGATTTGCATCAAAATTTATGAGTATTGTGGCACCGTACCCGAGTTTTTTAAGAAATGTATTATATTTTAAAATTTCAGAACTTTTTATAGAAAATATTCTAAACCATTGGAGTTGGGATTGAGATTTGAGTTTATAGACGTGGCGATTTCAAATGTACTTATAGATCTCGATAAATTATTTTGTTCCAAGCCGGGAAGGGTAATTATCACTCAATTTCTTTATATGGATTCGAAAATGGTTGGAGAGTATTTGCGAAAGTGGGACTTTCAGATGAAAATCCAAGGGATTTTCTGTATTGATGATTCAAAAATGTTTTGGCATTGAAATGATTTAATTACTACACCATGGTTGGTGTGTTATTGCTGCCGTCAGACCCTCGGGACGACGATGCTGCGGGAGTCAGGTTGCCTGGGTTATCATAGTGGTGATGCCCTTGAATGCCTGGGGTCCAGTGAGCCCTAGAGGTTCCTCGGGAGTGTCGAGATGCTCGGATATATGACGATACATGTTCCGGAGGGTAGGGGCAACCATTGACATGGTGAGCCTCGGCGATTCCTCGTGATGCTAGGTGAGGTGTGAGATGCCTGGAGATGTGACCTAATATGCTCAGGATGCCTGGTGACTAAAATATGAAATTGGAGGCTTTTGTGACGTTAGGTTGGGTGCAAATGTCTGAAGGGATGTAAACACTATTCCTCCGGGAGAGGGTTATAGTGAATAAAAAATTTATTGAATTTTAAAGCCCTATTGTTCTGTTGTGTTATCCCATTGCTTTGAAAAGATCTATTGATTTAATGTGCATCTATTCTTCTATTGATGTGTTTTGTGGATTTTGCATGAAATCAAATGATGATAATTTTACATGATATAGTTTAGTAGATCTTTAACTGCTGAGTAGTTGTACTCATCCTTTGTGGGACTAACATATTTCAGACTAAGAATGATGCCTTTACTACTCACACCTCCCAGTACATTCTACGGGATCCCTATCGACTTGCAATGGGTGCAGTCAAAATACCAAGATCCTGACGTGCGGGGACTGACGTTCATTCGAGTGAGGGTGATCATGATGTTTGACACCGGTCTTCCCTCAGGTCCTATACTCTAGGAATATGTCGTCTTGTTCGCTCGTCGGAACGGGCGAACTCTGGGGTCATTGCCACCGCCACTAGAAGACAACGACGGGGGATCAAGTGGCATGGAGTCACCACGAGGGTGAGGACAGTAGAGAGAATTTTTGGATGCTGGCATTAAACGATGGAATCTATGTAAATGGCGGATGAAGATGTCGGATAACTTTTGAAGTATCGCTGAGTGTGACACCCCGAACCTCAAGCGTGCACACATCCCTCAGTGGTCAACACAAATTTGCGACATCTCAGGATGCGTCATCGACCCAAACATTTTATTACATATGCGGAAGCAGACAAATACCCCGACAACCAAAAGCTTGGATAGAAAAGCAGGCAACAATACACAACACAAAACAAGCTTTTTATAAACCAACGAAATTTACAAATAGAGGTCTACAGCCAAACGTCTACAAAAGACCGACTCACAAAAAGGAAGTGTCCTATGACCTATTAGTCAGACTTGTTCACCAATCCTCCGGACTTCACCTCTGCAACTTTTTAAGGCCAACCAAAATGAACTGGCCGCTTTGTCCTCTAGGAACCTGAAAATTTAAGCTCACGACAGGGTGAGACTATGTCTCAGTAAGTTCACCCCCCCAAAACTCTTATTAGGAAGAAAATACACCTTAAGGCGTCCTAGCCACATAATTTGAATAGATGATTTACCTCGCCTCAGTTCCTTCCTACGCATTAGTACAATTCATATTCAACCAATGCTCGCACAAGCTAAAACTACCAACACACATCGGTCCATCAATTCGATCGACACCATCTATCAAACATACCATTTATTAAACCATACCATCTATTCATCCATCAATACAATCACAGCTCACACAAGTTGAAATGGATGCAATGCTCTCACAAGCTGATATAGATGGTAGCTCACACAAGCTGATATATATAGTTGGTAGCTCACACAAGCTAATATATATAGATGGTAGCTCACACAAGCTGATATAGATAGATGATAGCTCGCATAAGTTAATAAATGGATTGTTGCTCTCACAAGGTGATAAACGATCATTGCTCTCACAAGTTGATAATGATGCTCACATAAGCTGATAATGATGCTCACACAAGCTGACAACAATGCTCACACAAGCGGCAATGGTACTTAAAAACCACATACGGTGTCGAAACCCAACACCCGGTATTTTCGAGTTAAATACCAACACTTCACCATCAACACTCAATTTCACAATTTAACGATCAATTTAAACAAACTCACCACATTGTTGCGATCGGTGCAAAATTCTAACAACCGACCATCCCGTCATAATTTTTAGAAAATATTAATTAATTAATTAAATTTCGAAATTTAAATTAATTTAATTATAAATTAATATAATTAAATAATATTTAAATAAATAAATAATTAATTAAAGTCTAATCATGCTTAACACTAATCTAATTGCATAATTAGACTAATTAATCAATCCCTTAATTTAATCATTCATTTAATCTAATTAACATTTAAATAAACTAATCTAACCACCTAAACATGCTTAGACTAATTTAAACACCCTTTAGGCATCATTAACTCCCTAAGTGGAGATTAGTGAGTAAACTCACTGGCTTAGCATTTCGGCGAGTCCATGGTGAAGGCGACACCAAGGTGGGCGACAATCCTCCTAGCAGCGACACCAACCAAGGCTGGAAAGGGCTCGAAAATGGGCCATGAAGTCCTAAAGCCTTGCTAGTTTTGACTTTTATTCAAGGCTGAACTGCAAAGAGAGAACTAGTAGTTGAACTAGCGAAGAAGGGCTAATCGGAGCTCCTGCGAGCGAGTGGCCAGCAACGGCGGCACCTAAGGGTCAAGGGGAACTTGCTGGTGGTTGGAATGGGTAGAGGAAGGGTTGAAATAGGAGCAAAATTGTGAAAATCTTGAAACAGTGCAAGCAGGCAGCAGACCGACGAACCAGCGAGTGGCGGCTTATGGTTGGCCAATGGGATGGCTGGCGGCTTTGTTCGGGGCGAGGCCGGGCTCTTCCGTACGGACTGGATGTGCTGGAGACAATGGTGGGTGGCACGAGAGCTAATTCTCACGGGAAGACAACTTTTAACTCGAGTTTTCAGAAAAAGGTCAATTGGAGCAAATACTAGAATAAGAAGAAAACAAGGGAGGAAAGGGGTCCGGCGGGCGTGCGACAGTGGAGGGGAAGTTGCTGCTCGGTTTCTCTTGTTTTCTAAGCTTCCAAGGCACACCAACAATGGGGAAAGCAGCCAAGGGAAGGAGAGAGAAGCTGTTGAAGAGAAGGGGGGTCCCCTTGGCCTCTTAGGCCTTCAACACTTGTCCAAACCTCCTCACACATGCCCCCACCAGCCTTGGCCCTCGCCCTCAGCCATTTTCCACTCCTTGGCTTCCTCAAGAAGCTTGCCAAATGGTCTAAAAGGTTGTGTACCGTGGGGGCTATGAATTTGTGACCTTTGCTCATCAAATCCAATCAATTCCTCTTCAATTCTTATTTAGTTGAGCTCAATATGTTGTCTATAAATCCATCCAAGGTGCCATCATCCCAATCAACATTTTTCCTCACCATATAGTCTAACTTGAATCCCAAAAATGAAATCAAAAGTGACCCTCCAGTTTTCTCGGTCAAAAATAACCTTACTTTGGATTTTTCGCCGAAAATCTCGGTTTGCAGAAAAATCTTCGAAGGATGAGTTGATATTCCTAAAATGATTTATGACATGATAGAACTTTCAATTTCTGAAATTAGGTTCAATTTCTAGGTTAATTTTAATTTGGCATGATTTTAGCGTGTCCTAATCCACCAGGTAGCTTTTAGGAATTTTGTGTGCAATTGACCTGTGATAGATCATTTTCGAACCACACATACATCTTCGACATATTGACAACTCTCGATTGTTGTGAAAATCTCGAGGTTTCAAATATTGACATAGGTACCAAAACGATAGAGAAATCAATCTAGTGCCGATCAATAAGAATTATGCAATTAGGTGGAATCACCCATACTTAATCACATATCTTAGTCGATTCGACCTATCTCCGGTCTCTAATCAATTTTTAACTATGCCATAATGACCTTTACAGACTAGTACAATTGAGTAATCGATTCCTAATCGAATTCTCAAGTCTTTTGCGTTTATATTTCTTAACAACTTCACCTAATAGGTTAGTTATCTCGTGAGTGGCCAACTTAGAGAAAAGAACTATAGGCGCATCGATGAAAAGCTCGACTTATTCAATTGAAAACAGAATTGGAAAATCAGGATGTCACAATGAGTATAGGAAACTACGGCCTTTTGGATGTATCGATAAATAATGTCCATCTAGTAGATATGTGTAAATAAAAAGTGCCCGGCTATTATCTATATACGTGTTTAGTGTGTGCATCATTTTTGTGTGTAGGGAATGGAGTTGTTGGATACGCTTCCGCCATATACATTGTATAGGAACCAATAGAGTATATGATAGAACCCCCACACAAATTCCTGAAGTCCCTCGATTGAAAAAGAAAGAAAATATATATAGGTGGATCCAATCGAAAGGATCTCCAGCGTAGTGGAAGTAAGGTGGCGACCCTAATGGATTGGGGGCCATTAAGGGGTGCCACATTTGATTCGATTGATTGCGATCAAAATCAACAAAAACGCGTAAAAGGTAACAATCTTGATCTCAAACCCCGTGAAGTGAGACTGGATTAATCAACTACGGCTAGGGTTCAATTTTAGGAAAATATTTTATGTTTAGATATTAGAATGATGGATTGGGATTTTGATTTGCTATGGTTGAGTGTTTTTGAATGAATATGAATGATTGAGTTAATTGAGATTTGAACTTGCATTTTTGTAACTATGGGACTGAGATGATGTTTTGGCCAAAATGAGGTCTAAAATGATCTTATTTCAACTCAAGTCCTCTTAGACTTTTATAATTCATATCATAAGCTTTGAATTGATAGATCGCATGTGTGGCATCCTAGAATTCCTTGCTAATCTTTAGGGGTATTCTAATTCATGTCTTATATTAATGTCTTATATTAAGACTTTGGCCAAGCCTATGGTGAATAATTATTTGATAAAAATTTCTATTTTTGGCCATGAAGGATTATGGGTTGGAATGTGTTAAGATAGGTCACAAAGTCTTGTGAGTTATAAATTTCAATTAGGTGTTTATAAAATTTAGGTTTAGGGAGGATTATTAGGATGAGATGTGGGCCAAAGTATTAGCTTAAGACTAGCCCACAAGAAGCCCCACCCTTCGGCCATTTAGGCCTAGTCACGAAGCCCAAAGGAGGAGGAGGAATCGCTGGCCCATGGCTGGCCCAAGCCCAGCCAAAAGATGGAGGCCCATCTTGCATGAAGAAGGCCATTTGTCCCAAGTTGATGACCAAGTGTCATCCATGCAAGAATCAATCATTGCTAATGATGAGTAGGAGAGAAATGAAAAGAAAAGGGTGGTTGGTTTAGGGAGGGGGGTGTCGTCCAAAGTGAGAGAGAGAGAGAGAGAGCTACCGAGAGAGAGGAGGAAGAGGCCGCGCAAAGGAGGAAGCTGCTCGTCCATCGCTCGTAGCCGTCCGTGCGTCCGTCGTCCGCCGTGTGCTTGTGCTTGCTCGGTTTGGAGGCAAGTTGGGATCCTTATGTGGCACCCCTTGACGGCCCCCGATCCGATTAGGGTCGGCACAGTTCGCTCACCATTCACTTTTCCTAATAATATGTCACTCTGATACCATTAAATTTGCAGCGGGTCCATACAACCATTGGGTTTACATTTTTTTTTTTAACTAAAGGTCCTTTGCGCAATTCATATACGGAAGCACGTCCAACAACTCCCTTTCCTATATTCAGAAAATGCACACCAACTAAACATTTATAGGTATAAGCCGTACACTTTTATTCACTTAAACCATATGGACATCATTCATCGGTACATCAAAATGCCATAGTCTTCTATACTCGGCTATACTTCAAAAGATGACTGACTTCTCCTCCCATAATCGTATGCTTAAGATTCATCAACTAGTGTCGGCATCCAAAAGTTCCCTCCTTTGCTATCCTCCTCCTCGCGGTCATATCTAACCACTCAATCTATCTACTAATCTGAAATGTTGGTCTATGAAGGGGTGAGTACAACCACTCAGCAGGTAAATGACCAATAAACCACTCAATGCATCATGCCACACAATCATAGCATCACATGTCATTAAGACATCCATGCACAACTTACCTTGGTATCATGCACATGCCATCATACCTCTTGTACATACATCATCATCATATCACATGTACCATCATCATTACCATGCATCCATGCATGTAACATCATCATCATATCACATGTACCATCATCATTACCATGCATCCATGCATATAACATCATCATCATATCATGCATATATCCTCATCATCATGTCATGCATATATCATCATGCATAATTCAATTTCAATTTCATTTTGGACAGCCACATTTCTCTTTCCCGAGACCAATGTTTGCATCCCGCATGTATCCAAGATACAATCAGACCATCCGACTCCCTTACTCTCCGAGCATCTCGTACCCCAACTGGCATCACGAGGACCCTCCGGTATCCAGCCATTTAAGGCTACCGGGCAACCAGCCGTACCTTTCTAGCCAAGCATCTCGCACCCAAACTGGCATCGCGAGGTATCCCTCGGCACAATACCTGCCGAGCTTCCAGCTCGCCCACTCTCCGGGCATCTCGACACCTCTCGGTACTCCCGAGGCCCTTCGGTATTCGGCCATTCATGACCACCGGGCAACCAGCCGTACCCTTCTAGCTAGGCATCCCGACACTCCCGGGGTATCATTGGCTCACACCTCCGACGGCCTTCTCATTTATCTCAATTCTCATATTCAATTATAGCTCAATTTTAATCATGGCATGTGATGTGATGGCAATCAAGATCATATTCATCATTGAATTCATACATGCATCTCAATCATCATCATGCATGCAGCAAGACACCATCATCCATAACAATACAATTCATGGAGTCCATGCAATTTAAAATGGTCCATATTTCATGCCTTTTCAAAGTTTACAAAATTCCAGCATGTACCATTTTTAGAAAATATTTAAATTAAATATCCATATGCTTCTCAAAAATCATTAAATCAAGGCACGTGATAGACAAGACAATAAGATAATAATTTCATGAAAAACACATACCCAATAGAGTTCCACACAAAAGATATAATCCACACAAATACAGCATGCAATTTCGGATAAAAACAGAATGTGCAGTTTTCGAAATAATTCGATTAAAATACCCGAAAAACCTCCGAAAATTATGAAATTTTACCAGGTTATAGATAAGACACTAAAGTAGATTTTTCATGCATACATCTAGGCCAGATTCGTTCTCGATAATTTTCTATAATCATCCGAAACTTCTGATTCTAGCACCGAAACGTCCAGTATAGTCATCTCCGAAATATCGAGTTTTTACCCACTTATTTTTATTCGTTTCCTCTGAAATTTGGATATATTTTAATTCAATAGGTCCCCTACAACTTTCATCAAGGGATCTAAGTCAAATTTTCAAAGAATAGTCACCATATGGGTCCAAGAAATCTCGGGTGTCAGTACCGTGTTTCCAGATTTACTGTCTCCAAGAGTAAGTCGATTCACTAGGCTACACTTTGCTCATTTTACTTCAAATTTGAGTATGTTAATATTTAGGACGTTATCTACAAGTTTCATGAAGAAATCAAAGAGAGATTCTTAATAAAAATCGACATGCAACCACAAATCTACCAAAAGGTCAGCAAAACTGTTCCAGATCTAGTGTCTTCGTAGAATGAGGGTTTGACCCCTTAAATCCCCACCATTTTGTCCCAAATTTTAGTATGTTGTATTTTAAGATTTTTCTACAACTTTCATGAAGAAATAAAGGTCAAAATATAACTCAAAACATGCATTCAAGCCTTCACAAGATTCTGGGTCAGGCGGTATTCACGAAATCAGCAACCATATTCAAGAACAAGTCACATTCTAGCTTCGGTTTTGCCTACCCTAATATCCGAAACTAATATCCGAAATCTACCACCAACAATTCATACATGCAAGACACATATGCAAGAGTGGAAATCGATCCCAACTTGCCTTAATTCAAAGGAAAACATAGCAAGAAAGATGGCGGGACTAGGCGGGCTTGACGGCGGGGCATGGCAGCGACGAACCTCCTCCTTCCTTTCTGTCTTCCTCTCTTCCTCTCTTTCTCTCTTTCTCTCCTTTCTCTCGGCACCTAGACCGACCACTCCCTCTCTCTCTTTCTTTTTGGTTGCTTATATAAATTGCATGCACCCTCATTTTGCATGGGGGACACTTGTCCCTAAGAAGGAGACAAGTGTCTCCTTTGTTGAAGACACTTGGAGGCCATGTGTCTCCTCCTCCTCCCCCTCCATGCATCGACATGGGCCGGGCTTATGGCCCACTTTAGGCCCATCTCACTTGGGCTTAAAGTCCAAACTTAAATGGCCCAAGTTTTTTATTTTTATAATATATCTTAATCCTCATTT
Source organism: Eucalyptus albens (assembly GCA_014182695.1). NCBI lineage: Eukaryota > Viridiplantae > Streptophyta > Magnoliopsida > Myrtales > Myrtaceae > Eucalyptus > Eucalyptus albens. Next base: position 25,196,968 of record CM024652.1, read on the forward strand.
AAATAAATATCTAATTGCATAATAAAATGGTCAAAAGACTTTGTGACATTAATCCATCAAATCTACAAAGTGTATAGTCAAGAACAAAGTCTTCTTTATCAAATCGTCCTATGTCCAATTTAAATAGCCCATAGAAAAATATCAATAATAAGCCCATAATTCCTACACCACTTTAGGGCATTTGATTTTTATTTTTATTTATAGAAATCAATTAACATTCTCATAAAGGGTTCGGTCCAAGAGATAAAATATCGTGGCCAATGATGTAATTGTCCCTATGGCCATTCAAAGTTAAATATCGTTTCCCTCAAAATCAATATTTTGGGTTGAAATTCCTGGATGCCACACCTTATTCTGCTCTTGCATGTTGTATCTAGCATATGTTTGAATGGTGATGAATTTTGGACATCTAGGGTGTGAAAAACCGAAGTTTTGAGTGTGGCTTTGAAGTGGTAAGCTGTTCTCGAGTAAACCGCTTCAATCAAAATGTTGTAGTGGCTTGCATGCAATGTTTAAGTCGGATTTTGGCTTCTACTTCTTCATGAGAGTTGTATATAACATCTTAAGGTATAACATACTAAAATTTGAGACAAAATGATTGAGGTTTGAGGGGTGAAACCCTCCCTCTACGAAAATGTTAGATCCGAAGCTGTTTTGTTGACCTCTTGGTGATTTTGTGTGTTGCATGTCACGTTTTACTGAGAATTTCACTTTGACTTCTTCACGAAAGTTGTAGAGAACATCTTGAATACTAACATACTCAAATTTGAGGTAAAACGAACAAGTATAGTCTAGTGAAACGATTTTTCCTTTGAAGACGGTAGATCTGGAAATGTCGTACTGAACTCCAGTGACTTCGTGGACTATAAAGTGACTTTCCTTTGAGAATCTCACCGGGATCCCTTAATTAAAGTTGTAGTGGACCTCTTGAGGCAAAACATATAAAAAATTCAGAGGAAATGAAGGAAGATAAGTAGGGGAAATCTTGATTTTTCGGAGACGGCTGGACCTGGAATGTTCAGTACTAGGAACAGGGGGTTCGACCGTCCATAGTTAATTATCTAGGACGAATCTGGCCTTGATGTCTTCATGAAAAATATACCTTAGGGTCTTGAATATCATCTGGTAAAAGTTCATAATTTTTAGAGATCATTTGGTTATTTAAGTTAAAATATTTCAAGAACTACGCAATCTGATGTGTCCGAATTTTGCAAGTTGTAATGTGTGAGCTATATCTTTTTGTGTGAAGTTATTTTGGGCACGTGTTCTTCATGGAGTTGCTGCCTTTGTGTCTTGACTAACACATGTTCAGATTTAATAATTTTTGAAGATCATGTGGGTATTTAATTAATATGTTTTCCGAAATTGTGCAAGTTGGATTTTGGTAGATTTCAAAAAGTCATGATGTATGGATTATTCTAAGTTGTATGGACCCCATGGATTATGTTGTCATTAGTGATTGGATCTTGCTGCATATGTGATGATATTTGGAACTACATATACAAATCAAAATGCTGAAAATGATCTTGTTGCCATCATATCATATGCCATGTTGAAATTGTGCCATAGATGTGAATGTGAACTATGATAAATGAGAACGCCGTCGGAGGTGTGAGCCGACAATGCCCGGGAGTGTCGGGATGCCCGGCCAGGGAGTGTAAATGCCGGATGCTCGGAGGGTATGTGCCGGATGTCCTTCGGAGTTTTGAGATGCCTGGGATGTGGGGGTGTCGGAAGCCCGGAGTTGTGAGCTGGGGGATACCTCGTGATGCCAGTTGGGGTACGAGATGCCGGAGTGTGTGTGCCGGATGCCCGGAGGTGTGTACCGGAGGTTCCTCGCGATGCTAGGTTGGGTGCAGCGATAAATGTGGGATGCAAATATTGGTCCCGGGAAAGAGAAATGTGGCAGCCCAAATTGAAAGAATAAAAATTGGGAAATTGAAATTGAATTATGCATGGTATGGTAACATGTATGCATGAATGCTTGATGATGAGTGCATGGATGTATATGCACCTATGGCATGATGGTATATGCATGAATGCTTGATGATGAGCGCATGGATGTATATGCATATATGGCATGATGACATGTGCAGGGCTGCAAGGTAAAAAATGCTTGGATGTATGAATGATATGAACTATACTATGATGTCTTGATTGTTTTGTGTGATGCATTGAGTAGTTTACTGGATCTTTTACCTGCTGAGTGGTTGTACTCACCTCTTTTGGGGAATAACATTTCAGACTAGATAAGATACCTCTCCTGCCACTGCTACCAGTAGATGGATCGAGTGGTTGGATATGATCGCAAGGAGGAGGATAGAAAAGGAAGGAACTTTTGAACGCCAACACTGATCGATGGACTTTAAGTATACGACTGTTGGAGGAGATGTCGGTCATCTTTTGAAATATAGCCGAGTATAGAAGACTACAGCATTTTGATGTACCGGTGAATAATGTCCATCTGGTTTAAGTAAATAAAAGTGTACGGCTTCTACCTATAAAAGTTTAGTTGGTGTGCATCGTTTTCTGAATATAGAAGGGTGTTATTGGATATGCTTTCGTTATATGAATTGCGCAAGGGACCGATTTAAAACATTTAAACCCCTAGGTTGTATGAACCCGTTGAAATTGAAATGGTATCAGAGTGACATGTTATTAGGGAAAGTAAAATGGAAATCGAACTGTGGCGACCCTAATGGATCAAGCGACGTTTGACCTTCGAAAAAACCTCCAAAGATGAGTGATTTTGCAGTAGTTTAAGTTAGTTTTCAATTCTCTCCTGGTTCTGAAATGTGATTTTGCTATTTTTGTGTAGCTTTCTGTGTTGATTTTTGAAGGAACTTTCCTTCATGAAAGTTGTTTGTCGTTATGTGGTTTTCCGAATATTTGGAAATATGATTAGCTAGGTCAAAACCATTTAGATCTTAGCTTAAGTCAGTCCACTCTATGTTGATTTCTGATTTTGTCATGTTTGTATTGATCTCTGTGTTGATTTCTAGACAAACTTTCCTTCATAAAAATTTCTCATGATTGTATGGAGGAGGTCCTGTAATTTTTGAATGTCTTTAACTAAGTCAAAAGCACCTAGATTTGAGCTTAGGATGATCTGCCTCGCACTGATCCAAATTGCACTTTGGTAAAATTGAATCCATAAACAAGTTTGGTTAGTCTCAAATCCTTCATGGAGGATGAAATTCATGCTATATGCATTCAATTGATGCATCTAGTGTGTCAATTGCATGGGTTAATATGGAAATGTGTTGCAGTAGCATAAACTTAGATTTGCATGTCTATTTTGCCATTTTTGCCATGACTCATGTGATTAGGGATGAGCATGGTCAGAGTTGGATCGGTCCACCCCCTAACCCAAGGACTAACCCGCACAGTGCTGGTTCTCATTTTTTAGGACTGAGGATCGATCCTATTAAGCTTGGGACCGAGGACCGGATCGACCCGAGACTAATTGATAATTTTTCATTTCATTTTTTGTACTTCTTAGAAAAGCAATTGGGGATTGGACTAACTCAATGGGTTCGGTCCGGTTTCAAGGTCAACCCAAGACCAACAAATAATTTTTTATTTCATTTTTTATACTACTTGAAAGAGCAACCAAGGATCATACCGACCCAATAGGTTTGATGATAAGTAAGGTCAGCTAAGAAAGGCAAGCGGTGAGGGTCAATTGGGGTGAGTGTCAAACAGAATGAGCATCGAATGTCAAGTGGGAAGTAACAAGCCAAGTGAGCATTGAGCGGCGAGCGGCACGAGTGACCCAAAGCAAGCGAGGCGAGTGTCAAGTGGCGAGAGGAAAAGTTGTTTCTTTCGATTTTAGCAAATTGAAGACTAAGAGAACAACTAATAAAGAAGATAATGAATACTAGAGCAGGATACCATATGGTGCCTTTTTGGACACCGTGAGAACTCCTTACAAAAACATTTTCCTTTTTCGTAAATTATGACCATTTATGCCGTAAAAGACATTAAAAACATAAGTTATTAAAGAATAATATAAAATTACCTGAACTCATCACAAATGAACAAATACAAATCAATGCTTATAAAATAAAAGCAAAGCCACAGTTCGGTGACTATCACCTATCCGAGGGTTGTCTAAGATTTTGGATGCCACAGCACTACCTCGGGTATCGACCCTAGTTGGCGCCCTACCCCGAGTTATTGGTCCTACCGACCTCTTCTCGGGAGTCCTCTGCTCCTAATCACTCATCTTGCAAATTCTTTACAAAAACCTACTTTATAATTCCACATAGAATTAGAAACCGAGTGACCACACAAACAAGCTACCAATCAACTATCAAACGCATGCATCAGCATAATCAAAAGACTTTTCTACTAACTATCCCAAGACCCATCACACCTTATCACTCCATACACAGACCAGCTCTGATACCACTTCGAGCAAAGATGTCACGCCCCAAAGCTCGAGTGCACGCACATCCCTTAGTGATCAATAAAATTTGCGACATTCTCAGGACGTGTCACTGACCCATTCATTTTAATGCACATGCAGAAGCGAATAAACAAATCCCTTGACAACAAATAACATAGGATAGAAAAGCAAGAAACAATTTCACAACCAAAACACTTTTATAAACACATCGATTTATAAACAAAAGTCAACAACCAAAAACCTACTACAAAAAGAAGGGTTAACAAGTCATTTAGCCACACAAATCCCTAAACTACAAAGCCTCTGGGGGTTCTGAATCTACCACGACACCCTTAGGAGAGTCAGCTATACCTACGTCATGAGTGACGTCTACCACTGAAGCGGGGATCTCAAAATCCCTGCAAGGGATCCACTTTGTATCCATTGAGTCCGTGGCGAAACCACACCCTATATTGATGAGGCACCCTCTAAGATAGGCCCTCATCGACCTAGATAGTAATCACTACGAGCTCATAGATCAAGATCCCATGGCCCCCGAGAGCAAGGAAATCAGAAATCAGCTCGGTAACCCTCCTAGGCTGACCATAACGGACTAGAGGGGCTGCCATCTAAGGACCAGTAAAGATTGAGCCCATCATGAGGTGAGACAATATCTCAGCAAGTTCACCTCCTAAACCATTATTTGGAAGGGATTACACCTAGGGGTGGCCTAGCCGCACAATATAGAGGACTAACCTCACCTTAATTCCCTCTTGCACATTGACATAGTTCATATACACAATGCATATAATCGATACATACATAAATTGGAATGCCTCACTCAAACTCAATCAAGCATAGGGGTCCCAATGATAAGGCCAAATTATTATGACACGTCCCATACCATGTCACACAATTTCGTCTCATAATCAAGTGCATCTAACTTAATCAATCATGCGTTCTAATTTTTAATCTCAGCCCAACGGGCACGGCCTACTCGATGTTCGGCGATCTTCTAGCGTAGCCAAGCATCGTCTCACCCCATTGAGCATGGTAATATCTACAACTAGTCGGCAATCCCGAAGGAGTATCGGTCCAGAATCTTTTGCAATTGACATTCGTTGTCTAAGGGCATCCTGTATAAGGGTATCGTCTAGCGTAAACGCTAGCGATAGGTTCACATACTAGTCACACATCCATCAAATTCCGGCCAAGGATATTGTGTTTTGCACTCAAATGCCTCAACTAGAATAATGTACTTGGCCTATCTTGTTCATATTAAAGACATTCAGGAAAATAGTCATGTGTGGGTAAATGGTCAAATAGAACATTAAAAAGTGATATCCTTCCATTTTAAAGTCTCACTATTTCATATAGTACTTAAAACCATTTTTTAGTGTCAAAACCCGACAGCCAGTATTTTTTAATTAAATACCAAAATTTCACAATCACCACTCAATTGCACAAATTATCACTCAATTGTACAAACTAACCATACCATTGCAATCAGCATGAAATTCTAACGACCAACTATCCCGGTATAATTTCTGAAAAATAATAAATAAATAAATAATTTACAAAATTAATTAAATAAGTATAAATTATTATAAATAAATTAAATAATTGCAAAATAATTAAATAAATGTAAAATAATTAAATAATTTCTAATTACACTAATCTAATTGCCTAAGTAGACATAATTAAACAACCTACTAAACTAATTAAATTACATAATCTAAAGCCACTACTAAACTAATCTAACCACCTAAACCTTACTTAGTCTAATCTAATCAACCATTAAGCATAATTAACCTCCTAAGTAAGATTTAAAGACTAAACTCACTAGTTTTATGATCCGATGAGTTCACGGCAATGGCAATGCCAAGGCGGGAGCGAGACTTAAGCTTAGAGCGATGCCAAGGGAGGCCAAGAAAGGCTCGGAAAAGCCTCACGAAGCCTCACAACTAGGCTGGGTTTCCAATTGTCCTTTCTAGCCAAAGAAGCTTATGAGCAGCTTGGCTGGCTGGAACAGCCAAGGTGGGATCAAGTAGGTAGGCGGAGGTGGTTGGCTGCTTGGGGATGGCAACGAGTGGCTTCCAGGAGGCCAGAGGGAGCTTGAAGACCCAAGACGGCAGCCAGGCAAACTCGGATAGTGGCTGGACTCGCAGGGATGGCGGGGACACGCGATTGCGTAGCGGCTGGCGGATGAGCGGGCTCGGGTGGGCGTGCGATGGCTGCAGGGGCTTCGGCGACTTGCTGCTAGCTTTCCTTAGTTCTTTGAGCTCTTAAGACAACAAGAATGGAGAAAGGAAGGCTAAGGAATAAGAAGAAGGACGAGCAACAGCTAAACAAGGGGACAAGGGTCTTCAATGCTTCTCCAAAGTCTCCAAACACTTGAGTAGTGCCCCCACCACCTTCAACCTCATCCACAACCACTTTCTCTCTCCCAAATCTTCCTAAGTGGCTGAAATGTTGCACCCCATAAGGCCTACAAATTTTGTGACATTTGGCCTTCAATTTCATTCAATTCCTCTTCAATTACATCCAATTGGTGCCCAAAAATTCCAGCCAATGTACCCACATCAAATCCAATTTTTTCCTTGCCAATTAATCCATCTTGACGGCCAAAAACACACCCAATTTGGCTTATCCGAATTTCTTGGTCCAATTCCACCAATTCTTGATTTTTTCGCTGAAAATCCGAACTTACCAAAAAATCTTCGAAGGATAATCAGTGTTCCTAAAATAAATTGTGACACTACACAACTTTTGATTTCTAAAATCGAATTCAATTTTGTAGTTAATTTCAACCGAACCTGATTTTAGCATGACTCAACCTACCAAGTAGCTTTTAGGAATTTTAATTCATTTGACCTATGGTCGATTATTTTCGATCCACAATGTGCATCTTCGACTCATAGGCAACTCTCGGTTGTCATAAAAATCTCAAGATCTCAAATATAGGCATAGGGTACAAAATTGTCAAAAGATCAGTTTAGTGTCGTTCGACATGAATTTTGCAATTAGGTGGAATCACCCACTCGTAATTACATGCCTTTGTCGAATCGACCTATTTCTAGTCTCTGATCAATTTTGATGGTGCTGTATTGACCTTTGCGGATTAGTACGGTTGAGCAGTCGGTTTCTAGTTGAATTCTCAAGTCAATCGCGTTTATATTCTTTAATGGCATCACCTGATAGACTAGTTATCTCGTGAGTGGCCAACTTAGAGAAAAAGGTCATAGGCGCGTCAATGGAAAGCCATTTCATCTCATCGAAAACGGACTTGAAAATCAGGATGTCACAAATTCCCCCGGAGAACTTCAATCTTCTAGAGTGTAGAAACAAGCAAAACTTGAAGAATCAAATGAAATAGAAGATCAACAGAATGTCAAAACAAATAGCGATTGGAAGCAAAAATCAAGTCATCCTAATGAATTGATAATCGGTAAATTAGATGAAGGAATTCGCACCAAATCCAAAGGAAAAGAAGATTCCAATGCAATAGCATACTTCAGAAATATAGCCAAAAGGAGTAGAAGAAGCATTGTCGATGAAAGCTAGATAGAAGCCACGCAGGAATAACTTAGACAATTCAACATTAATGATGTGTGGGAGCTAATTCCTAAACCCAAAGGCAAATCTGTGATTGGAACAAAGTGGGTTTTCAGAAACAAGATGGATGAAAAAGGTAAAGTTATCAGAAACAAAGCCAAGCTTGTGGCAAAAGGATATACACAGGAAGAAGGGATAGACTAAGATGATACTTATGCACCAATAGCAAGGTTAGAAGTAATTAGATTATTACTTACTTTTGCTTGTTATAAAAAATTCAAGTTATTCCATATGGATGTCAAAAGCGTTTTCCTTAATGGATTCATACAAGAAAAAGTCTATGTGGAACAACCACTAAGATTTGAAGATCCCAAAAAACTAGACTCTGTCTACAGACTAAAGAAGGCATTGTATGGTTTGAAATAGGCACCTCGAGCTTGGTATAAAAGGTTAAGTAAGTTTTTGATAGATAATGGCTTTGAGAAAGGAAAAATTGACATGACCTTGTTTATAAAAAGAGAATAAAAAGATTTTCTGCTTGTACAGATTTATGTAGATGATATAATCTTTAAATCTTCTAACGAAAATCTCTGCACAAAATTTTCAAGATCTATACAGGAGGAATTTGAAATGAGCATGATGGGTGAATTGACATTCTTTTTGGGATTGCAAATCAAACAATCAAAGAAAGGAACATTCATTCATTCACCAAGAAAAATATGCCAAAGATATTATCAAGAAGTTTGGAATAGAGAACTGTAGGAAAATAGAAACTCATATAAAAGCTCATCAAAGCTCAACAAGGACAAAGGAGGAAAAAAGTAGATCAAAAGCTATATAGAAGCATGATGGGTTCTCTTCTTTATCTTATTGCCTCTAGACCCAACATTCTATTTAGTGTGTGCATCTATGCTAGATTTCAATATGATCCCAAATAATCACATCTTGGTGCTATTAAACGTATCATCAAATATATTGCGACTTTTCCAAAGCTAGGTCCGTGGTATCCAAAAGGAGAAGACTTCACTTTACTTGGTTATTGTGATGCTAATCTAGCTAGTTGTAGAATTGATAGAAAAAGTACGTCCGGTACATGTCAAGTGTTGGGACAAATGCTAGTATCTTGATTCTCAAGAAAGCAAAGTACTATGGCATTATCTACAACAGAAGCATAATATGTTCTTGGAAGTTGCTACTCACAAATTCTGTGAATTAGACAACAACTAATTCAATTCTTCACAAGTGCTATTAATCTTACCAAGAATCCAATTCTTCACTCAAGAGTAAAACACATCAAGATTTGTCATCATTTCATAAGAGATCATGTTTAGAATGGCAAGATTAATGTTCAATTTATTGATTCAAAGAACCATCTAACATATATCTTTCAAAAACCATTGGAGAAAAGCTTATTTGAATCAATTCGTAGCAAGCTGAATATCATTCTTCCTTTCAACTAAAGTCTACGGTTGATCAAACTCAACATTTCAACTTAAGGAAGTTACTTCAACTTGGAAATCTTTCTAATCCAGGCATTTTATTTTTGGCATGTAAAAACTAAATAGGTATGATTATCTCTTAATCATCGCTTACCTTTTTTATTTTTGGAAATTACAATTTTATTGCTGATTTTTCGGAATATATTTCACATTTTTTTGGTAGTTGTTCTTTAAATTGTTTTCCAAAAAGGCATCTTTCTTTGTGTCGGTTCATTTACCCCATTTCGATTTCTTTAAATTCTTTGGATTATTTCTTTAGAGCACAGTGTTTTCAAACCCTAATTCTCGAACTCTCGTTTCTCTCTCGATTTTTCTCACAAAAACTCCGCAAATTTCCTTCTCTCTTCCACTCGAGCATGTCGTCTAAGTCCTCCAAATCTGCAACAATGTCATTCCAAAGGAAATCTTCTCATATTGCTAGTTGTGGCCCTCACAATATGCCTAAAGGACCAACACATTTTGATCTGACTAGAGAATATTCTCCTCGGAGTTCTCCTTGTCACTCTGCAAATGAGGAAGTTGCACAGGAAGCAACACCCATTTCTGTAAAGAGGCCTGAGGTACTTTTCAAACATTATACGTTTTTGAAATAGGGTGGAAGTCCTATGAACTTTATCACTGACTTTCTGAAAGACAATGGGTATGGAAATGAAACTCTATTTTTAAGAACGATGGAAAGGTTAGGACTAGCACCAAAAGGAACAGTAGAAAAGGAATTTTTGAATTTTCCTTCTAATCCTCGTTTTGGGTCAGAAAATCAGCCTGAGAATAAAGATAACGATGAGAGAATCTTTACAAATTTTCAACTGAAGATGGGTGTGGCGGCTGAGATTATTGAAGAAAGAACGAAACTTTTTCATTCAAATAAAAAGGTTTATGCTCAAATGCTATATAGAGGGGTCTTAAACCCGCAAAAGTAGACTTTGACTTTCTGGATTCTATAAAGGTTAACTTGAGGGAAAAGTTAGCCAAACTTCAATTTGAGAAGTTTTGTGCATAGACATCTGAAGTATATCCTGAATTAATAGCATATTTTTACTCAAATCTGTCATTTTTGGATCAAACTCACATTCAGTTCATTGTATGTGATAAAGTGTTTAATGTAGATGTAGACCTTTTGGCTGATATCTTGAGTGGTATCCATCAATCAAGCTACTAAGTTTCTCGTGAAAGATGGATTTTCGAGTGGGAGTATTACTTATTCTTGAATGCTTGCTTCAAACATTCTGCTACATAAGATAGTGATCAATTGCATCAGACCCAAGGCTGCCTCTAAGACTGATGTTTTGAGGTTTGAGGCAAAGATAATGTTGGCAATATGCAATGGAGTTCCATTTTCACTCCCACATACTATATTTTTGCACATGTACAGAACAGTGATGAAGGAAAAAGGGCAACTGCCTTACTCTGCCTTGGTAATGAGATTTTTCACACTTTCAAATTCAACTACCTTCTCAACTTCAATCAAGGACTCTTGCTCCTATGGAAATAGGAATGAAAATGATTTCCAAGATAAGGTTCAAAGATCTTTCTAAAGCCCTGGATCTTTTAAAGAATGAATCATCTAGCAAAATCAAGGAAGGATCCGTCGCTGCAAAGAAGCGCAAGGGAAATGATGTTGTCTAGAAGACATCAAAGAAGAAGAAATCTATCCTTCTGCAAGATGAAGAGAAGGAAGATGATGATTTGACAATCTTTGCCATCGCTTTGCGTAATCTTCAAGATTTTGTTGATTTTGAAGAGCAAAAGAAGATGATGAAAAGGAAGAAGACAAAGAGAGTGATGCTGAAGAATCTGAAGAGAAGGAGGATGGGGATGAAGACTCAGAAAGAGATGCTGGTATAATACCAGAATTGGAGGAAACTGAAGAAAACGGGGACATTGCTACACCTTAAGTAGAGGAGACTAAACCAAAGAAGAGATCCCGTGCTGGAAAGGAGAAGGTACAAGAAGGAGAAGTTTCATCTCAACCTGAAGGCACCAAAATAGGGGGAGAACATGAGAAAACTCCATTAGTTGCACGTAGTGCTAGTGATGATATTAGTAGATCTCCTATAGATGCTAAAGATGTATTTGCATATCATTTCCCTAAAGTTCATGTTGAAGAGGAAACTCTTAGTCAAGGTAAGAAACAAATTGTACCCGTTCAAGTTGATGCTCCTTCACTTCTGGATGCTCCACAGATTCATTTTGTTGAAGCTAGTGTCCAAACTTAACATGAAGTAAACTATCCAAGGATAGTAGAACTCCTTTTGGAGTTAAAGGCACAGCAATATGCCATGGAGTTTGAGATTCAGAAGTTACATGCTACTTTAAGATCTACCTCAGAATTTCTTATAGGTAAGGTACAGTCTCTTGACACTCAGTTCAAACGCTGAATCAACAAGCTTCGCAGATTGTAGCCAAAGTGGAGAATGTTTATCAACAGTGCCTACATAAGCTTGAGGAGATCGTGCAGCCATTAGAGGATTTCCCACTTGTTCAAATTCCAAAACAACCCTGATCATATTTTCATTCACTCTTTTTATTCATGACTGACTTTTATCTTTTTGCTAATGACAAAAAAGGGGGAGAGTGAGGAGCTTTGCCATTTTTACCTCTCGCGGGTATTGTTCATCGTGCTTTCCCTTCCCAGGCAATTTTAGCACTGTTCACGTTTTGTTGCTTGGCTTGTTCCTAGAGCTTCGGGCGTCTGTTTGGGCTGATTTTTGAGGATAAGCTCTTCTATCTTCCTTCTTCATTCCCACTAAATGATTTCCCTTAATTCGTTCTACATTCCGAGATATGAGCTGCCCTAGGCACACTGGTGTGTGTGATCTGTGATTCCGATGCGTGCTTGGTGTGGTGGTCCCAACTGTCATTTGGGCCTGGTCTTTGGAAGGGTAGGTTGCCTCACCTCCCTCTAGCTCCCATCCAAGTCGTTCCTCTCCTCTTAAGCCACAAGCCCAGTTCTCGTTGGCTGAGTGTAGATCGCACTGTTCTTGCAAACCCAGGGTTCTGTTGTGACAAAGCAATTCTGTGCCGTTCCTATGCAAGCCTGAGCCTCTCTTTGTCTTGCATTGTCTCCTTGGACCTTGGCTGGGTATGTTTCTTTACTCGTAATGGGCTTTTCTGGATAGTGCTCAGCTTGCAAACCAGGTGTTTGACATATGGCTTCCTCCACTTCTGGTGTGGGTGGTCATCCCCGATCAGCATAGCATGTTGCTAGAACTTCAAGGGGACAAAGCCCTTCGTCCCGTCCTCATGGTAGCCCTCCTATGGCACCTCCTGGTCAGGCTGAGTGAGTTGGCCTTCCCTCACAAGTTCCTGCCAGCCAACATGAAAGAAACAGAGCCAAGTTTGTTTCGAAGAGGCCTCAGCGAAGAGACCAACAGAGGAGGGATTCGAAACCTCCTAGTCCCGCTCTTGGGCCAGTGTTGCCAAACTTGCCACCAAAGGCTTTGACTTGGAATACATTACACCTACCATCATCAATAACAGGCCTATTGTTGAACTAACTAATGCTATTTTGGATGTTGTTGATCCAAAGTTCTTTGAATGCCTTGTTGGCTACTTTGTTGGAAGGAAGCTTCCTTTCATGCTAGTGGAATCCTCCATTAAGAATGCCTAGGGCCCCAAAGTTCTAGAGGTAATGGCGAATGGGCAAGGTTTCTTTTTCTTTCGGGTTCCTGATGCTGATTTTTGAAGGAATGTATTGAAAGAAGGCCCTCTCATGATCGCAAGAATGCCTCTGATCTTCCAGCAATGGAAAACATTGCTGGAAATTGGCCATTCCCTCAGTCCAATTTGGTGAAGAAACTCCCTACTGCTTTTTGGTCTTCTCAAGGGATTAGCGTAGTGGCTAGTGCAATGGGGAAACTGCTGTATGTTGATTTTGTTAGAGAAAACTCCTTTATTGTTTTGAAGCTAACAAAACATTTCCAAAGGTCTAATTTGAAGACTTACAAACTCAAGTGATATAGTCTAAAGAACTCTAAACTCTAGTGTCAAAGTCTTAAAGACTGCTAGACTTTAATCTCAAAGTCTACCCTCACTAACAGTTTTCAGATTGAAGAAGAAGACTTATCTAGATGTCGGATTATCTTCAAGGATTCGATTCATATAATTTTTGGAAGACCTTATGGATGGATATAGAATCTACTCAATTGATTATTCTTATTGGAATCTACTCCGATATGAAAATCTTTTGAAGGGCAAAACATACTTGGAAGGTTCCACTTATAGAAACTAAAGATCTTGATTGTATGGGTGAACAGGATTGACGGGCTTTCATCACCAATTACTCAACAACTCGAGATCACCCTAATTGATTCTATCCAACAAATAGATTTGAAGAATTCCTTTGGAAAGTACCAACGGTCATAAAGGCATGAAGGAGTATTTAAGGATGACTCTCCAATTGAACCGTAAAGTGCATGAAAGAAAAATTCCAAAGTCTGAAGCTCTCCAAGTTCTTTGCTATCTAATTCATCAAGTTCTGATTTGTATACAAAAGAGAGAAACTCTTAGTGAGGCTTTGTGAGAGACAAGGAGTAACTCATCACTGAGAAAGTCGAGATCACAAGTTGTACAATCTCTTTTGATTCATAGTGAAACCCAGCTAGTGGGCTGTCGGTGCGGGAGAGTGGACGTAGGTTTGGATTAAGCCGAACCACTATAAATCTAGTTTCTATTATCTTTCCTTAACTCCTTACTTTTATTTGTTGCTCTATATAATTGCTTAAATCTGCTTACGTCCTTAGTTAATTTATTACTATTAAGTCTTACGAGAAAATTTTATTTACACCTATTCACCCTCCTCTAGGTGTTTGTACTAGCCCCTTCAAGTGGTATCAAAGCATGTGTGCTCATTTTATTGAAGTGTTTTAGTTCTGAGTTAAAGATATATGGCTAGTATTTTGGCTCCAAGTTTGGTTGAAAGCCAAAGCAACACCAAACCTCCCTACTTTGATGGGAAGTAATACAATGTATGGAAAAAAAAATAAAGGCATTCTTGAGATCAAAAGATCCCCGGAATGGGATGTGGTAAAAAAGGGATTATTCCCAAAGCTACATCAATCTCAGAAAGAGGAAAAGAAGTTGTCGATGCTGGTGAAATAGCACAAGAAGAAATAACCAAGAGACAAGCTCTTGATGCTAAAGCTATCCATTCCTTATACTGTGCTTTATCTCCCTCTGAGTATTACATAATTTCTTCTTGTGAAATAGCAAAAGAAGTCTAGGATAGGTTGCACATCACCTATAAAGGAACTGATCGAGTTAAAAAAGGAAAATCAATATCTTACTCGCACAGTATGAAGCCTTCAAAATGAAGCCAGGAGAATCCATCACTGACATGTTTAGTCGTTTTACAAAAATTGTAAACGGTCTAACATATCAAGGACAGCCAATCACAGGACTAATGAAGGTCAATAAATTGTTGCGTGGACTCTTCAAAGACTGGAATCATGTGTAAACTTCTATAAGAGAAACTTAGAGGATCATGCCTCTTTCAGTAGATGAATTAATTAGCACACTTCAATCATATGAAGTTGAGCAAATTAATGAGACAGAAGATATGAAAGGTAAGAAGTCAATTGCTTTAAAATCTAACGATGACTTTGATGATACAAATTCAGAAAATGACATGGATGATGAAGAGCTAGCACTCATGATAAAGAGGTTCAGGAAGCTGAACGGAAAGGGAAAAATACTTAATTGGAAAAAGCAAGGCACTCGAAAATTTCAGAACAAATCAACTGAGGATGATGAAGTTAACAAAGATGTGGTATGCTTTAAATGCAAGAAAATGGGACATATCAGACCCAACTGTCCTCTGTTGAAGAAAAAGAAAGGTAGAATTGAGAAATACAATAAGGCTCTCAAAGCAGAAACGTGTAGCGACACTAAATGTGAGGAAAGTGATGAAGACTACACAAATATATGTCTAATGGCCAAATCTGAATCAGACTTAGATTCTAAAAGACTCAGACTCAATTAAAGAAGTCGAAGTTAGTAATTTAAAGATTCCTACTAAAGTCTCAAAATATATAGATGAACTATGTCTTAGTCTTAAAACATCTCTCAAAAGGATTTCCAAGCTAAAGAGGAAGAATTCTAAAATGAAGCAATAGGAAATTTCGTGGAAAGAAAAGTTTGAAAATCTAAACATAAGTTTTATTGATTTAAAAGAAAATATAGATTATCTTTCAAAGGAAAATAATTTTTTAAAGGAAGATATTTCGAATATCACAAAAAGGTTTTCAAAATGATCTGAGAAGTCGGAAAAAATTCTTTCAATACAAATACCTTATTTCAATAAGACTGGTTTAGGTATGACACCAGAAACCATTCCTTTAATTGATTTTCCAAAAATAAAGGAAATAATCAAACAAAGACTTACAAAAACAGTTTATAGAAATCATTTTCAAAGAATCTCTGTAAAATTTATTAGCCAATGTGCTCTTCAATTGTTCAAAGTGCAACAGCTCAAAACATTTCAAGAAGGAATGTCCCAAGGTTTGGAGACCTATTAAGAAAGATTGGGCAAAGACTGTGTTTTGTACTAACTACCTTGGAGCCCAGAAAATGTGGGTACCAAAAAAGCTTGAGTTCCTTCTATAATTGCAGGTCACTATCAAGAAAAAGATCAAGTGGTACTTGGATAGTGGTTGTTCAAAACATATGACAGGAGATTCAAGTTGCTTTATAAAGCTCATTCAAATAAATGATGGGAAAATCTCTTTTGGTGGAAACAGCAAAGGAAGAATAGTTGAATGTGAAACTGTGAAGATTGAAAATCTCACAATCAACAATGTTTCCTTGGTGGAAAGTATGAATTATAATCTACTAAGCATTAGTCAACTATGTGACATTAGATTCAGAATAAATTTATAAGAAGGAATTTGTTTAGGAACTAGTAAAGACTTTTCTCAATCCTTCACCGGACGAAGATATGGGAATATTTATTTTTGGATATAAAACTAGAAAGCTCTTAATGTCTAATATCCATTCAAGATGAAGCAAACATTTGGCATTAAAAGCTTAGCTATGTTAACATGAAAGAAATTGCCAAGATTTCATCTAAGAAGCTTATTCGTGGACTGCCCAACTTGACTTATCAAAAGTTTGACTTATGCACACAATGTGTTTTGGGAAAATAGGTTAGAAACTATTTCAAACATGTAAATAAGGTTTCTACTAATCATGTTTTGTAGCTTCTGCATTTGAATCTTTTTGGACCAACCAGAACTCAAACTATAGGTGGAAAGAAATATTACCTAGTAATCATGGATGATTACTCTCATTTTACTTGGGTGTACTTTCTAGCAAGTAAGTTTGAAACATTTTCTAATTTTTCAAAATTTGCAAAGAAAGTTCAGAATGAAAAAAGATATACCATTTCAAGTATACATACGAACCATGGATGTGAGTTTGAAAATCAAGACTTTGCAAAATACTGTGATTAATCTGGTTTCCAACATGTTTTCTCTTCTCCATACACTCTAGAACAAAATGGAGTTGTGAAAAAATAATAAATCTTTACAGGAGATGGCAAGAACTCTTTTAATTGAAAGTAAAATTTGTTCTCGATTTTGGGCTGAAGTAGTCTCTACAGCTTGATATATCATTAACAGAGTATTTTTAAGGCATATTCTAGAGAAAACCCCTTATGAAGTATTTAAAGGGAAAAAGCCAAATATTTCTTACTTTCATATATTTGGCTATGAGTGTTTTATTTTGAAAAAATGCAAATGATCAAACCGGTATGTTTGAAGAAAAATCAGACGAAGGAATTTTCCTTGGTTACTCTATCTCGAGCAAAGCATATAAAGTCTTTAACAAAAAGACTCAATCCGTGGAAGAATCAATAAACGTCAAGTTTCAAGAGTCTATGCAAAATCAACTAGATTAGACTCAACTTGAAAAATCTGAACTTACTCCAAACTTCATAAAGTCTACTTCTCCTAAAGTAGTTCAGACTTCTGAAGATAAATAATAAGCAGAGCCAGAAGACTCAACTAAAACAGAGGATCAGCAGACTTCTAAATCAACTAGTAATTGGAAACATAAGTCTAGTCATCCCAAGGAACTTATCATTGGAAACATTGAAGAAGGAATTTGCACTAGATCAAAAAGGCTAGAAGAGTCTAATGCTCAAGCACTCGTTTCTGAAATAGAATCCAAAAGTATAGAAGAAGCCTTAGCTGATGAAAGCTGGATTGAAGCTATGCAAGAAGAGCTCAGATAGTTCAGCATCAATGATGTTTTGAAACTAATTCCTAAACCTAAAGGTAAGTCTATTATTGGAACTAAATGGATTTTCAGGAACAAAGTAAACGAGAAAGGAAAAGTGGTCAGGAACAAAGCAAGACTTGTGGCCAAAGAATATACGCAAGAAGAATGGATAGACTATGATGAGATCTAAGCACCAATAGCGAGAGGAAGTCTTTATGGAACAACCACCTGGATTTAAAGATTCAAGAAAGCTAAACTTAGTCTTCATATTGAAGAAGGCCCTATGCGGGTTGAAGCAAGCATCTCGAGTCTGGTATGAAAGGTTAAGTAATTTTCTAACTTAAAATGGCTTTGTTAAAGGAAAGGTAGATACTACTTTCTTCATTAAAATAGAAGGTAAAGATTTTCTACTTGTTCAAATTTATGTTGATAATATTATTTTTGGATCACCTAATGAAAATCTATGTAAGAAGTTTTATAAGTCTATGCAGGATAAATTCGAGATGAGCATGATGGGTAAATTAACCTTCTTCCTCGGCCTACAAGTCAAACGATTGAAGCAATGAATTTTCATTCATCAAGAAAAATATGCAAAAGATCTCATCAAGAAATTCAAATTGGAAAATTGCAAAAAGACTGAAATACCAATGTCGAATTCTTCGAAGTTGGACAAAGATGAATGAGGAAATAAAGTTGATCAGAAACTCTACAGGAGTATTATTGGTTTGCTTCTTCACCTTACTTCATCTAGACCTGACATTTTTTTAGTGTTTGCATTTGTGCTAGATTCCAATCAGATCCCAAAAAATCTCATTTAAGTGCTGCAAAGCGCATCATCAATTATGTTGCGACTACTCCAATGCTAGGTCTGTGGTATCCCAAAAAGGAAGACTCTACTCTCCTTGGATATTCAGACGTAGATTTAGCAGGTTGTAGAATTGATAGAAAGAGTACCTCCAACACTTGTCAACTACTGAGCAACAAGCTAGTGTCTTGATTTTCAAAAAGGTAATGTGACTCTTGGGAGTTGCTACAAGCTAGAATTGATAGAAAGAGTAATGTAGCTCTCTCAACAGCTAAAGCAAAATATGTGACTCTTGGGAGTTGCTACTCTCAAATCTTGTGGATAAGGTAATAACTAAGAGACTTTGGAATTGAGAAATCGTGCACTGAGATCAAATGTGATAACACTAGCACTATCAATCTTACAAAGAATCTAATTCTTCATTCAAGGGCAAAGCATTTAGAGATTCGACATCATTTCATCAGAGATAATGTTTAGAATTGAGAAGTTATGATTCAGTTCATTGACTCGAAGAATTAGTTGGCAAACATATTTACAAAGCGATTGGAGAAAAGTCTATTTGAGTCTATTTGCATAAGACTGAACATCATATCTTCTACCGGGTAAAGTTTGAAGATATTCAAACTCAGAATGTCCAAAAGTTACAAATGTAAGTTAATGCTTTCTAAATATATGTGATTTTATTTTAGGATAAATTTTTTTGAAGAGGTAAGTCTTTTCAATCACTACTTGCCAATCTTATTTTTAAAATTTATCTTTTTCGAATTTTGAATTTATCACAGTTTTTTCATTTTCAAAAATGCAGTTTTTACTTTTTCCTATGTGACGATTCGTATACCTCTTTACACTTGCTTCATAAACCGTTAAAATTCTTCTTCTCCGTTTACGCTCACTCAAACCCTAGAATATAGAGATCCTACTTTCTCTCACTTTCCCTTAAGTTTGATCGAAAAAGATTTCACCTTTTTCTCACGATCGAGTTCGAGGAATCCCCCAAAGAAAGTGACAATGTCCTTCCAAAGAAAGTCTTTGAGAATCGTGAGTAAGGGACCACAGCATATGCGTGAAGGTCCTACGCACCTTGATATGACCGAGCAAGAAGACACTCCTCAGCAGCAGCAAAGTCAACAACAACATTCTCAACCACATCACTTTTCTCAACACGGGACTCAAGATCCTCCACAACAACAACTAGAAGAAGAAGTTTTGGAAGATGCTAAACCAGTAAGAACTTGGAGACTCGAATTTCTCTTTCAACTCTATTCTAAATTAAATGAGTGTGGTACCGTGATGTCTCTCATTGATGAGTTCTTAAGAGAGAGGGGTTACAAAAATGAAACTTTATTCTTGCAATCCATGGAAAGGATGGGCATTGCACCTATAGGTTTGGCAGCAAGGACATTTGCCAACTTTCTAAGTGATCCACGGTTTAGCTCTTTTAATAGCCAGAAAGGAAAATGATGATGAAAAGATGTTTGTGAATTTTTAGCCTAGGATGGGCATTCCTGCAAGTATTCGTGGTGATGGAGCAAATTTATTCCATTCCAAATAACACAAGAAGACCTACTCAAAACTGCTGAAATGTGGGGTCATGAACCCTAGAAGTATTTGGATTTTCTTGATTCATTGCAAGTTAAACTGAGGGAGAAGTTTGTACACCTTCAACTTGAACATTTTTGCTATAAGATGACCGTAGCCTACCCAGAACTCACAGCTTACTTCTATTCAAATTTATCATTTCTAGATGCGAATAGATTTTCTTTCATGGTTAGGGACAAAGAATTTGTGGTCGATGTGGACACATTGGCTAATGTGATTGGGGTGGAAAGAAGGAGTTTTCAACCAATCAGTGTGTCTATTGCTCTCGCTACATTGGAACTTGTTCAAGACAGATTTGCTGAGGACAAGATTTCTTACTATAGGATGAATGCCTCCAATATTTTGCTTCACAAGATCGTGATCAACTGCATCAGACCCAAATCAACGTCTAAGACTAATGTCTCTCACTCGGAAGCGAAGTTGATGTACGCCATCAACATTAATTACAAGTTCTCTCTGCCTCACACTATCTTGATGCACATGTATAGAACAATGGTGAAGGACAAGGGGCAACTCTCTTACTCTGCTCTTATTACTCGACTCTTCAAACACTTCAAAATTCATCTTCCCACTACTCTTTGTGTCAGAACCATTACTCCAGTGGTGATTGGACTAAAAATGGTTTCTAAGATGCGTCTGAAAAAGCTTAACAAGGTTTTGGAGTGCATAAAGGAGAATTCACCTACCAAGGCAAAAAAGACTCTGCAGCAGCAAAAAGAAATGGCAAAGAGCCCTTGAACGAACTTACCAAGAAGAGGAGAGCCCTTATCTTGCAAGAAGAAGAATATGAGGATGACATCACTCTCTTCGCCTTTGCCTTAAGAAATTTAGGGAGTTTTATTAGCTCTCAAGAGCTAGAGGACAGAGAACATAAAGAGAGAGAGAGAGACAAAGAGAGAGAGAGAGAGAGAGAGAGAGAGATGAAGAAAGAGAATAGAGGAGAACAAAGGAAGAGGAAGGAAGAATAGAGGAAGAAGAGAGAAGAAGAGAAGAAGAAGAAAAAAAAGGCCAAGATGATTCTCTTGAGCTGACATTTGCTGTATCCTTGTCAAAGGACTCGGAAAAAATGAGGAGTGGGATTGCAGGAGAAGAAGGAGAAAAACATCACTCCAGTGTTGAAGAGGAGCGGGAATAGGAAGAGGAATTCTTTTCTCCACCTGAGGGCATAGAAACAGGAGGAGTTACTAACAAAAGAGGTACTTCTTCACCTGTCTTTAGCAATGATGTTAGGAGATCTCCAGCATATCCAGAGGATGTCTATGCCTCTCAATACCCCAAAGAATATGTTAAGGCATCCACTTCAAGTCCTGGTGATCGAACTGCTGATGTTCCCTCACTTCTCCAAACTCCTAGATTTGATTCGACTAGATGCAGTGCTACATCAGAACCAACAACAAACTTTCAAAAATTGCTGGATCTAATTTTGGAATTGCAAGGTTAGCAATATGGTTTCGAGTTTGGATTGAAGAACCTCATGACAGCTCTCAAGATGACTTCAATTTCTCTACAAGAGCATATACAAGCCTCGAAGCTTCAAGTGCAAGAAACTGCAAAGCGTGAGGATATTCAATAGCTAAAGGAGGCTTTGAAGAACTTGGAGGAGACCGTCAAGACTATAAGGGATTTCCAGATCATTCTTATCCCCAAACAGCCATGATTTTTAACCAACTCTTTTTATAGTTGTTCTCCACTTTTGCTGTTGACAAAAAGGGGGAGAGTTTGTGCAGATTTGACCTAATTTATCTTTTTGGATACTTTTTGCTTGGTTTAATGACTTATCATTTTGATAGCTTTTTGATGGTTCTGAACTTTGGTATTTTATTGACTTTGGACCGGTATACTTTGGACTTTGGACTGTTGTTTGATTTTGAATCTTTTTCACATTTGCAGTAACTAAGTGTGTGATATTAATTGTGGCTGGATAGTTATTTATCTTGCAGAATTAACATGTTTTTCATGATTGCATAATCAATGCTATCCAGGTCTCAATCAACTTATTTATATAAGATATCACATTTTGCTTAAAAGTTTATTTTGCAGGTAAAAAATTTTTAAATCTGCAGGACAGTTTTGTCATCATAAAAAATGGGGAGATTGTTAGAGAAAAATCCTTTATTGTTTTGAAGCTGACAAAACATTTCCAAATGTCTAATATGAAGACTTACAGACACAAGTGATATACTCTAAAGAACTCCAGACTCTACTGTCAAAGTCTCAAAGACCGCCAGACTTTAATCTCAGAGTCTACCCTCACTATCAGTTTCCAAACTAAAGAAGAAGACTTATCCAGATGTCGGATTATCTTCAAGGATTCGATTCGTATGATTTTTGGAAGACCTTATGGCTGGATATAGAATCTACTCGATTGATTATTCTTATTGGAATCTACTCTGATATGAAAATCTTTTAAAGGGCAAAGCATACTTGGAAGGTTCCAATTATGGAAACTAAAGATCATAATTGTATGGGCGAACAGGATCGACGGGCTTTCATCACCAATTACTCAATGACTCGAGATCACCCCAATTGATTCTGTCGAATGGATAGATTGGAAGAATTCATTTGGAAAGTGCTAACAGTAGTAAAGGCATAAATGAGTATTTAAGAATGACTCTCCAGTTGTTCCGTAGAATGCATGAAAGAAAAATTCTAAAGTCTGAAGCTCTCCAAGTTCTTTACTATCTAATTCATCAAGTTCTGATTTGTATACAAAAGAGAGAAACTCTTAGTGAAACTTTGTGAGAGACAAGGAGTAACTCATCACTAAGAAAGTCAAGATCACAAGTTGTACAATCTCTTTTGATTCATAGTGAAATACAGCTAGTGGGTTGTCATTGAGGGAGAGTGGACGTAGGCTTGGATTAAGCCGAACCACTATAAACCTAGTGTTTCTATTCTCTTTCCTTAACTCCTTACTTTTATTCATTACTCTATATAATTTCTTAAATTTGTTTACGTCCTTGGTTAATTTATTACTATTAAGTCTTATGAGAAAATTTTATTTACACCTATTCACCCCCCTCTAGGTGTTTGTATTAGCCCTTTCAAATTTGAGGACTGAGGAAAAGAATATTTTGGTATTTGCTCGTGTCTATGTTGAAATCTCAGCAAAGTAGCCTTGTTGTGATGTTGTAGAGGTGCTAGACCATGGAGAGACGAGCTTTGTTGAAGTGGAATACGAGTGGAGGCCAAGTGCTTGTCTAAGCTGTGGCATCTTCGACCACACATGCTCAGCGCCTCTTGCCCTAGCATCGGATGAAGTTGTGGGTCAATAAGTTCATGTTGAATCTCCTATAGATGCGATTGAAGGCCCCCGAGCTATTGTCTCAGGTATGAACCAAGGCATGGGCGGGAGGAGTGATCTTCCCCAGCAATCTTCAAGGCCTGTTGGTGGCTGTTCGGATGAAGGTCGAAGGCAGGCACTACCTATGGATGTGACTAGTGCCTATGCAGTTGTTCCTATCCTTGAACCGTCAGCTTCTCAACCTCCTAAAGGAGCTGACTCGAGATGGAAACAAGTAAAAGGAAAGAAGAAAAAGGCCCTTGTGCCTAAGGATGCTATCGATATACCTACTTCAGGCAGAGGTGCTCAGCCCTTGAAGCTGAAGAATCCTATACCAACAAAGGATGTGCCTCCTGCCCATTCTAATAAGCCATAGGTTCCCGCCCCTATGAAGGTTATTCCTCCTGCTCCTTCTAGAAAGACACATCAATCTTTGAATGCCCCGAAGCCAAGTAGTGGCCATCCTCTTCCAGTTGCGGGCAGGTCAAAGCCTCTTGGTGCTTCTTCTGCTTAGCCGAGATTAGGGGAGATAGTTAGTGGTTCGATCAGTGATGAATACAGCACCTCTAATGAGGATGATCTTCTGTCTCCTCGCTTTTCCTCTCTGACCGCCCCTCCTAATCATATGAAGCCTTTATCTATTCAAGACAAGCTGTTGACACTATGCCCAGATCCCTCATCTTCTGCTGTGCCTGCTCCGGTTTATAATCGACGCGAGCCTAGCAAGAAGAGGTAATTCACTCTCCTTGTGTTTTTTGGATGTTCATAGGCTTTTGGAATATTCGAGGACTTATGAATTGTTAGGGAAATCCTTTATGATGTTTTGAAGATGATAAAATAAATCAAAGGCTACTGACGTGTTTAATTGTGGAGTAACAGACTATGCAAATGATTGAACATGTAAATTGTATTATCAAAATCTATACTTGGAAGAACTAGAAGACAAACTCTATATTGAAACTAAATATGTTCAAGACTTATGTTCAGATTGTAAAGTCTATCCCACTCAAATTCAGATTGTAAAGTCTATTGCTCTCAGGCTTTACATCCAGAACTCGACAGAACGTAACACAAGCCCAAAACATATAACGTCTAGTGATTTAGTTTGGATTCTACATCAAGATAGATTTGATTGACTTAATCTAATTGATTGACAATTGGATATTGAAGACAAGAACTTTATAAACAAAGAAGCTCTACTTATACAAAACCAAGATTCTGTTTGTATGGGCGATCGGAATCAATTTGGAATTCTACCTCTATTACTCAACGGCTACCAAATCTTCTAGATACAGATATGTCCAATGGGTAGATTGGAAGACGATCCTCAATATATTATCCAACGGCTAGTTTGGAAGTGGAGGATTATTTAAGAAAACCAAGGACCAATGAGCAAGTAAGAGATGGAGTGTAGAATTCATAATTCCAAAGTCTAAGCAAACTTCCATCATACACTTGTCTCTTGTGAGCTTAAACGTTTATCATCGTGAGAGAAATACCAAAAGAGTGACTTAGTGAGATAGTGTGATCTACCTCTAAGTCTTTGCACTCAAAGTTATAATATCTTGTTGATTGCATAGTGGAATTCAATCAGGAGGCTGTTAGCATGGGAGAATGGACATAGGCTTGATCTAAGCCGAACCACTATAAAATGTGTGTTCTTATTCTCTTCCATAAACTCATTTATCT
This sequence comes from Eucalyptus albens, assembly GCA_014182695.1. Taxonomy (NCBI): domain Eukaryota; kingdom Viridiplantae; phylum Streptophyta; class Magnoliopsida; order Myrtales; family Myrtaceae; genus Eucalyptus; species Eucalyptus albens. Next base: position 25,222,005 of record CM024652.1, read on the forward strand.
TGTTCATAGTTATATTTAACTGCTAAAGTTTGAACTTAGTTTCAAAAGTCTATTATTCTTCAGACTCAGTCTCAAAAGTTTGTTGTTCATCAGATTTAGTTTCAAAAGAAAAATATTTCTACTGGTCTTTGCGAAAAAAATTTCTTAACACCTATTCACCCCCTCTAGGTGTTCATACTAGCATTTTCAATTGGTATTAGAGCTCGTGTGCTTAATTATTAAAGTGTTTTACTTCTAAGAAAAAGATCTTTTATGGCTAGTATCTTGGCACCAGGACTTATGGAAGGCCAAAGCAATAGTAGACCTCCTTACTTTGATGGAAAGGAATACAACGTGTGGAAAAATGAGATGAAAGCATTCCTAAGATCCAGAGATCCCTTGCAATTGGATGTTGTGAAAAAGGAATCAATCCCATTATGGCATCCCAAAAAAATTCAAGATGATCTCTAAGACGTATTAAAGCCCATGATTAGGTAAAGAAATTACCTATGGTTTATGCTTTAGCCATTATTTTTCTCTTAAAACTAAGTGTTATATGCTTGTGTTCCTGAGTTTTTAAAATTAGTATTATAGGATAAATTAATAAGAAGAATTTATTATTGGCTATGCACCTCATAGATTTAATCCCTATAGATTAAATGTTACTAGATTATGGCCATATGAAATTGAAAATTTGGAATCTATAAAAGAAAGAATTAAAAGTGAATTATTAAAAGTAAAATTGGGGTTTAATTAGGCTTGGGTCTTAGGCCCAATAGCATGGACCTTTGATGGGCCAAAATGGCCGGCCCATTGAAGCCCAAGGAGGAGCTATCGTCGGCCACAAGGGGGAGAGGCCGGCCCAATTATTCCAAGCCCACTCCCAAGCCCATCTTGCATGTCTTGCCAAATGGCAAAAAGAAGACCCCATGCATTGGCCATTGTGGGTGGCTACTAATCATGACTAATGATGGAGTTTAGGGGAAACAAAAGAGGGAGAGTGGCCGGTTGAGGCGCTGTCGCCCAAGCCAAGAGAGAGAGAGAGAGGGTTGCCAGAGAGAGAGAGGAACCGAGAGAGGAGGAAAGAGCCGCTCGCCCGCCTGCCGTTCGTCCGTCCATCGCTGACCGTGTGCCTCGTTTGCTCGATTTTGGAGGCAAGTTAGGATCAATTTTCTGCTCTTGCATGTGTGTCTTGCATGTGTGTTTGGAATGGTGTTGAATCTTGGGTGTTTAGGGAGTGAGAAACCGAAGCTAGAGTGTTTTGTTTTTGAAATAGCTTGCTGTTTCCGTGTATACCGCCTGACCCAGAATATTGTAGAGGCTTGCATGCATGTTTTGAGTTGGATTTTGACTTCTATTCATTCATGAAAGTTGTAGAAAACATCTCTAAGTATAACATACTAAAATGTGAGGCAAAATGGTTAATTTTTAAGGGGTGAAACCCTTCTCCTACGAAGACACTAGATCTGGAACTGCTTTGTCGACCTCTCGGTGGTTTTGTGTCTTGCATGTTGCTTTTTACCGAGCATCTCACTTCGACTTCTTCATAAAAGTTGTATATAACATCCTAAAGACTAACATACTCAAATTTGAGGTAAAATGAGCAAGTTTAGCCTGGTGAAACGATTTTCTTTTGAATACGGTAAATCTGGAAATACGGTACTGGACTCCCGAAACTTCTTAGACTATATGGTGACTATTCTTTGGGAATCTAACTTAGATCCCTTAATGAAAGTTGTAGGGGACTTCTTGAGTCAAAACATATCAAAATTTCAGAGGAAACGAAGAAATATAAGTAGGAGAAACCTCGATATTTCAAAGATAGCTAAACTGGACTGTTCGGTGCTAGGAACAGGAGCTTCGACCGTCTATAGTAAATTATTTAGAACGAATCTGGCCTATATGTCTTCCAAAAATCTACCTTAGGGTCTTGAATATAACTTGGTAAAATTTCATAATTTTTGGAGGTCATTCGGGTATTTTAATCGAAATATTTCAAAAACTGCACAATCTGACTTTGTCCGAATTTTGCATGTTGTAATGTGTGAGCTATATCTTTTTGTGTGAAGCTCTTTTGGGCATGTGTTCTTCATGAAATTGTTACCTTTATGTCTTGTCTATTACATGCTCTAATTATGTGATTTTTTAGGATCATGTGGATATTTAATTTAAATATTTTCCAAAATTGTGCAAGCTGGAATTTAGTAAATTTCAAAAAGGCATGATATTTGAACTATTCTAAGTTGTATGGACCCCATGGATTGTATTGTCATTAGTGGTTGTATCTTGCGGCATGTATGATGATGATTGGAAATGCATATAAGAATTAAAATGATGAAAGTGATCTTGTTTGCCATTACATCATGTGCCATGATGATTTTGAGACATAAATTGGTGAACATAAATTATGATAAATGAGGAATTGGAGGCGGTTGATAATGCCCTGGGAGTGTCAGGATGCCCGGGATGGGGGGTGCCAGATGCCCAGATTGTATTGAGATACATGCCCGGATGTCCTCGGGAGTTTCGAGATGCTTGGAATGGTTGGGTGCCGGAAGCCTCGAAGGTTTGTGCCCGAGGGGATGCCTCGTGATGCCAGTTGGGATGCGAGATGCCTGGAATGTGGGGGTGCCGGATGCTCGGTGGTGTGTACCGGAGGTTTTCTCGCGATGCCAGGTTGGGGTGTGAGTGATAAAGTATGGGATGCAATTACTGATCCCGAGAAAGAGAGATGTGGTGATTGAATTGAAAGATAAAAGTGGAAATTGAATCATGCATATATGATATGAAGATGATCACCTATGGCATGATGACATGCATATATGATATGATGATGATCACCTATAGCATGATGATATATGTGCGTGACATGATGATGATCACCTATGGTATGATGATATGTGTGAGACATGATGATGATCACCTATGGCATGATGATATGTATGTGATATGATTGTGATGAGTATATGAGGATGTATGTACATATAGTGTGTTTGCACATGCATGGCTGCAAGGTAAGTTATGCTTGGATGCATGAATGGCATGTACTATGCTATGATTGTTATGATTGTATTATGTGATGCATTGAGTGGTTAATTGGATCTTTTACCTGCTGAGTGGTTGTATTCACCCCTTCGGGGACCAACATTTCATATTAGAAAGATGCCGCTCCCTACCGTCATGCGGGGCACCTTCTATGGCCTCCCATCGGATGTAGAGGTAGAGTGTACGGAGATCGACTGCGTTACCATCCCTGGTTTGACATATGTGCGAGTGCGAGTGCTGGTCATGTACGATGTGGGCCTGGCTAGGGGCACGGTTATTCAGGAGTTTCTATTGGTTCACGTCCGCCGAGATGGAGTGATTAGGGGGATGTTGCCGCCACCACTGCCCGATGCACCAAGATGGGTGTGATGGCCGCATGAGGGGAAGAGAGCTAATGTCTCTTTTTGAGAGTAGCTGCCACTGTTAGATGGAGAGTGTCACGTGATCACTATAAGGGTCGAAATATCATTTTGGGATGTGGCCAAGTGTAGCTAAAAATCTTGGCTTTCTTTTGTATCGACCCGAGAAAATCCATCTTGAAAATATGTAAATAAAAGTGGCTCGGTTTTATCTTTTCCTATGGTACTTAGTGGTGTGCATTGTATCATGATCGTTGGAGGGAGAGATGGCGATATTGAATTATGCTTCCGCTAATACATTGCGCTGGGACCGTTTTCAAAAAAAAAAAAAAAAAAATGTGTGCCTATGAACTACGATGCTCCTACTAAGAGATGTAACTAGTGTTCTTTAGGTGTAGCGATAAATAACTGTGGCGACCATAGGCGGTTTAGGGGTGCCACACCCACTACTGCATCTACATCAAATAAGAATGGCAAAGACAAAGAAACCAAACCCCCTGCTCCTACATCTCAAACGGAGATGTCCAAAAGAGAAACTCTTGATACAAAAGTCATTTATTCTTTATATTGTGATTGTCTCCTACTGAATATAACATAATCTCTTTCATGTGAAACAACAAAAGAAGTTTGGAATAGACTTCATATTACATATGAAGGGACCGATCATGTAAAAGAGACAAAAGTAAACTTCATGCTCGGCAAACATGAATCCTCCAAGATGAAGCAAGGAGAATCGATTGGAGATATGTTCAGCCGTTTTACAAAAATTGTAAATGGTTTAACATATCAAGGTCAGCCAATTTCTTCGCCAATGAAGGTCAACAAACTCTTGCGAGGTCTCTTAAAAGATTAAAACCATGTAAAGACCTTAATAAGAGAGACTCATAGGATTATGACACTCTCTGTTGATGAATTGATTGGCACTATTCAATCCTACGAAGTGGAACAAATCAATGACGAAGATCCTGAAGGTAAGAAGTCCACCACTTTAATATTTAACGCTGATTCTAATGATACAGACTCAGAAAATGACATGGACGACGAAAAACTTGCGTTTATGATCAAGAAATTCAAAAAGCTAAGTAGAATAGGAAGGAAATTCCGTAGAAGAAGACAATACAAGCAAAATGGATAGAAAAGAACCATGAAAGAATATGATCAGCAAGGAAATATATGCTTGATGACACATTCAGACTCAGAATCAGAGTATGACTTAGACACAGACTCATAATCAAAGTCTAACTCGGACACAGACTCATAATTCGATGAGGAAATCGAGGTAAGTCATTCCACAATTCCTATCAAAGTTCTTAAGTATATAAATTAACTTTGCTTAAACTCAAATCTTCTCTTAAAATGATCTCCAAACTAAAAAAGGAGAATTTTTGGCTTAGGCAACAAGATCTTTCTTGAAAAGAAAAGTTTGAAATTTTGCAAAAATATTTTCTACTAACAAAAGAAAGTCGAGATTTACTTGTCAAAGAAAATAATTCTTTAAAAAAGAAATTTCAAATATTTGACAAAATTTTCAAATGGTTCAAAAACATTAGAGCATATTCTTTCCATATAAGTATCTTACTATAATAAGTTGGGACTTGGTTTTAATGAGGAAAGTGATTCTCTAATAAATTTTCATAAAGTCAAGGAGAGACTTAGATAAAAACTTCATAGACTTACATTCAAAAAGCATTTTCAAAAGATATTTACAAAACCTGTTGGTCGAAATGTCCTCAAGTGTTTAAATTGTGGAGATTTAGAATACTTTGAAAAAGAATGTCCTAAAGTCTTGAGACTTATTAAGAAAGATTGGGTAAAAACAGCATACTCCACTAACTCTCATGGACCCAAGAAAAAATGGGTACCAAAAAAAAAAGATGAGTTATTTTTGCAGGAAATAAAGGAAGAGAAGAAAGAGAATTTGTTGAGGAAAGTATATTTTTTCAATTTGGTTTGAGTACAAAATTCTCATTATATTTATATTCTCTTCGTGCCTTGATTGATTTAGACTTTATTATGACCATATTCTTTAATTTTTTTTATTAAAAAAAGAATCGTGTGATTTATTTTTGTGATTCGTGAGTTGAGATTTGATATAATACGTGTGATTATTTTTTATATCTTACTTAGAGACAATTGAATTTATTTGGTTTGATTTTAAGCTCTCAGATTTTATTATATTTTGCATAGTAAGAATCTGTTTTATAAGATATTAATTTATTATGCAAAATATTATTTCTTAAATATTCAAGGATTTCATTCTCTCTGATTTTATTGTGCATAATGTTCTTTCTTTAAATAATACGTCATGATGAGTTTGTTGGAGAAATCTTTCCAGAATATTTTGAAGCTGACAAAACGTTTCTATCAGTCTAGTCTGGACATCTGCAGATCGTCTAGTTTAAAGTCTGAAGACTTTCTGATTACCAGACTTAAGATTCAAGACTCAAGACTATTCTCATTGACAGTCTTTCTGATCCAGTGACGAAGGAAATCCAGAGCCGAAGTATATGGTTGAGGATTTAATCATATCCTCTGGAGAAGATCTTTTGGTTGGATAAATATAACGGATTCTTTTGTTCGTATCAAGATCAATTGAAGATCCGATGGTCGACGGAATATTCTTGGAATGTTCTATTCTTGGAAACCAAGATCCTGATTGTATGGGCGAACAGGATTGATGGGCTATCGTCAGGTTCCTTTAATAGCTCGAATGATCTTCTTGATTGATTCCGTCCAACGGGTAGATTGGAGGAATTCCTTTGGAAAGTGCCAACGGGTATGATGGCATAAATGAGTATAAAAAGGAAGACGTTCTAGTTGTTTGAGTACGTGATCGATAGAGAAATTCCAGAGTCTGAAGCATCTTGATTATTAGTCGATTCATTCTGAGCGAAATCGTATACACAGAGAGTGTCCATACTTGGTGATACCTTGAGTGAGTGTGGTAGATCATCTACACCTAGAAATCAAGGAAGATCAACACTGTAACATCTCTTTGTTAATAGTGGAATCCAGCTAATTGGCTGTCAGTGCAGAAGAGTGGACGTAGGCTTGAATCAAGCCGAACCACTATAAACCGCGTGTTCAATTCTCTCTTTCCTTTACTTAGTCTTACGTTGATTATTACTTATCGCAAATCCTTCAACTGTCTAAGTATTGCGCAATAATCAAGAAAAATCTTTTATATACCTATTCACCCCCCTCTAGGTACTCATACTAGCAATATCAGAGTTTAGAAAGAATATTTGATTATATATGGAGATTTCATATTTTGCTTTAACGTCAAGGAATGATCCAAATTGATGGATACCAAAAAGGAAATAAGTTGATTGTAGGAAATTGAAATTGATGGATACCAAAAAGAATAATTGCAAATTTATGCAAGTGCAATAAGAAAAGAATCTCAGGCGAAGATTGGTAATGATATTTTTTTCTATCAACGGTATATTTCAAACATATATCATGGGTAAGAGAATTTTTTTTTTTTTATCCTGCCTTGCAAAGCTCTACATACATTTATCATGATTTTAGATAACTGCCTATGAATTATATATGATTTATATTGAAAGTATCTTTTGTTATAAACATAAGGCATTGCATTTTTTTAAATTGCTTGATTTGGCACGTGATAAAAATATCTACTTTCTTTTTGCAAAATGCATCAACAATATATTTTTGAGATTTATTCTTAAGGAAATCCCTTTGATCTTGAAAAATATTATTGCATATTCATGGATATTCTTGCTATATTCTTAGAAGATATCCTATATCTAGTAAGTTTTGATCCGCAAATCGGAGGAAGGTATTACGTGACATTTTTTGCAAAGATTATTATCTATTAAACAAGATTTTGTAGGTGGCAATAGAATCTTTCATATAGATTTTGGAAAGCTCGATCAGAAAATTGTGGAGATTCTATACTACTCTTTGGAAGCTAAAAATTCTCTTCCTTGTGCAAAGTTTTTGCAAATTGTTGAGGAAATTCTTAATGTGTCCTACCAAAGGTTGAGTAGTTCTGAATTTTAATAATTGATAATTTTATATATGCTATTCAATTCATTTATTTAAAGAAAGGGCATTATATATATTATGTGGATATTATTGCAGTTTATTTGTGCAAAAAGTTCGTTAAGTTTATACAGAATGAATTCGAGACAAGCTTGATTGAAGAAAATAAATTTTTGCCTCAAATTTCAAAAAGCAAATGATTGTTGCGGATGTTGTTGCTACAAAGGAAATGCTCAATGTGCACAAGCTACAATTAGTGCTATTCGCAAATATTGTCATGATGACAGGAGGAGAAAGTGAATCCAAAATAAATGGAAAGATTCGTGATGAAACTGAAAAATGCAACAAATTGAGGGGGAGCATTGATCAATTTTGGAAAAATCTTATTGAATTGATTGTAATTGTGATTATTATGGAAGAAAGGAAAATGTAAATGTGTTAGAACTTACCAAGCTTTATAAAATCCGGTTTGTGCATCTTTTATTATCTTTTGTCATCAGCAAATCTCTTATTTATATTATCATTTTATTATGACAAAATGGGTAAAGTGAATTTTATAATGCATCCGTGATTTTTATTGGATATTTGCTGATATATATGATCCAAGTGAGCTATATTGCATATCTTTAATATTCGACTTACTTTATAAAATATGATTTTTTGGAAAACCTTTTCATGCAAAATATATTTGTTATCATTTTATATTCTTTATGTGATACTACTTCCATTGTTATCACTTTTTGATTATGACAAAAAGGGGGAGAGAATATAAATATGTATGTTGATTGGTTGTTATTATTTATTGCATAATATTGAGATGCGATTATTTTTCTATATATTGTTATGCTCAATCTATTTGTTGTCTTTTGATTCAAATCACATTTCTTGAAAATCTAAAATTTGATGATTGATTTATCAATATTTTAAAAAGTGTGATTACACATCTACATATTCAGAGATTGTTTTGTCATCATCAAAAAGGGGGGGATTGTTAGGGAAATTCCTTATAATGTTTTGAAGATGACAAAATAAATCAAATACTACTAACATGTTTAATTGTTGAGTAACAGACTATGCAAATGATTGAACATTTAAAGGATATTATCAAAATCTATATTTGGAAGAACTAGAAGACAGACTCTATGCTGAAGCTAAATCTATTCAAGACTTACATCTAGATTGTAAAGTCTATCGCACTCAAACTCATATTGTAAAATCTATTACTCTCAAACTTTACATCTAGAACTCAACCGAACATAACACAAGCCCAAAACATATAACAGCTAGTAATCTGGTTTAGATTCTACATCAAGATAGATTTGATTAACTCAATCTAATTGATTGACAATTGGATATTGAAGACAAGAACTTTCTAAACAAAGAAGCTCTACTTATGGAAACCAAGATTCTATTTGTATGGGCGATCAAAATCAATTTGTGATTCTACTTCTATCACTCAATGGCTACCAAATCTTCTAGATACAAATCTGTCCAATGGATAGAATGGAAGACGATTCTCAAGATATTGTCCAATGGTTAGTTTGGGAGTAGAGGAGTATTTAAGAAAACCAAGGACTAATGAGCAAGTAAAAGATGGAGTATATAATTTATAATTCCAAAGTCTAAACAAACTTTCATCATACACTTGTCTCTTATGAGCTTAAACGTATGTGATTGTGAGAGAAATACCAAAAGAGTGACTTAGTAAGATAGTGTGATATACCTCAAAGTATTTGCACTCAAAGTTGTAATCTTTTATTGATTACATAGTAGAATCCAACCAAGAGACTGTTAGCGTGAAAGAGTTAACGTAGGCCTGATCTAAGCCTAAGCCAAACCACTATAAAATATGTGCTCTTATTCTCTTCCTTGAACTCTTTTATCTTGTTCGTAGTTTTATTTAATTACTAAAGTTTGAACTCAGTTTCAAAAGTCTATTGTCCTTCAGACTTAGTTTCAAAAGTATGTTGTTCATCAGATTCAGTTAAAAAAAAAAAAAATTCTACTAGTCTTTGCAAAAAATTTTCTTAACACTTATTCATCCCCCCTCTAGGTGTTCATATTAGCACTTTCATGAATCCCTTGAGAAGAGTTGAAATAAAAGTTTGGTTTCTTTGAATAATGTGACATCTTAGATTTTCAGTCATGTTTTTTACTTAATAAATCGGGCATTTTATTGACGTGCCTATAGGACTGTTCTCAAAGCTAATCACTCTTGAGATAACTAGACTATCTAATAAAGCCATCAAGGAATTTTAAGGCAATAGACTTGAGAATTTGACCAGGAATCGGCTTTTCGACCGTGCTCATCTTTAGAGGCCATTATGGCACAGTTCAAAATCGATTGGAGATTAGAGATAGGTCAGTTTGATTGAGATGTGTGGCCAATCATGGGTGACTCCATTAAATTGGAAAATTCTCGTCGACCGGCACTAATTTGATTTTAATGTTGTTTTGGTACCCTGTGTTCATATTTGAATCCTCGAGATTTTCACAATAACCGAGAGTCGCTAATTTGTCGAGTGGGTTCATTGTGGCTCGAGGAAAATCGACCACGGGTCATTTGCCCTAAAAAGTTCTGAAAACCACCCGGTAGCCTAGATCACGCTAAAAATGCATCAAAATGGAAATTAACCGTGAATTTGGGTCAAATTTTAGATTCAGTGATGTCACAACAAATTCGAGGAACGTCGACTTGATCTCAAAAGATTTTTATACAACCAAGACTTTTTGGAAAAAGTCGACATATACCCATTTTTGTTTAGAAAAAGCCAGGGATTATTTTTTGGTTGCAAAATTGGGAAGCAAGTGAGTTGTATTTGTGAAGAAAAAATGCCAAGATTATCGATGGAGGATCGATTGAATTTATTAGCATCAAATTAGATGGGATCAAGCATGAACGAGTGTTCAATTGAGAGAAAATGGTATCAAATTCATAAGCCCCCTCTTTGTATGGTCTTTGAATCATTTCAAGGTTGTAAAGTGAAGGTCTTGGTGGCCTATGGACAACCAAGAGATTATACTTGGCCATGGTGGGTCAATGGGGAACAAAATTGTGGAAAATGTGAGCCAAGTGGCCCCCTCCTCTTGTTCTCTCTTATCTCTTCTCCCTCTCTCCCTCAAGACCGGCGACCAGCACCTCATCTTCCTCCTCTCAACCTGTTTGGATGCCAGCCGCAAGCCGGGAGCAGCCTCACGCTGTCAAAGCCCTTGTCACACGCCTCGATGTCGCCACTCGCAACCACTGCCCGTCACTGCTCAACCGCACGAGCCATTACCGTCCCAGCCTCCTGTCCGCGCATCCCGAGGCTATTCTGAGCCTAGCTGGAGGCTGTCTGTCGCCGTCCAAGCCCCGCCAAGCCCTATGGTTGGCCGCCCAGCCTTGCTATAGGATCCCCGACCCGTGCTTGCCTCAATGGACCCAAAATCGACCCTCAACCAGCAGCAACCAGAGAGCAGAAAAGTGGGTTTCACAGCAGCTTCTAGGTTCGATTTGAGGTGGTTCCAGGCCTCAAATCCTAGGCCCGCTTTGGAGAAAAGTGATCCCCGCACCATTCCCGTTGATTTGATCCGACCCATGCATTAAACAAGTGAGTTTAACTCACTAATCCTCGCTTAATAAAATAATTATACTTAAGGGTTGATTATATTTAATTAAGCATGATTAGGTGGTTACATTAGATTAGAGTACTTAAATTAGTGATTTACCAATGCATATTAGATGGTTAGACTTAGCCATTAGCAAGTAGAGAGGTTCTAGTATTTATTTAACGAACCTCGGAATTTTTCCGGGTCCGTATTGGCTTCCAATTAGGTATTACGGGCCTAAATTAGATTTATTGCTATTTAATAATTAATTTTTGTAATTATTTAATTAATTAATTATTTTCCAGAAATTCAACCGGGATGGTCAAAGTGACCGGAATTTTGTGTTGATTGTCGTTGTGTAGTCTGTTTATTTATTCGAGCTTTAATTTGTGCCAAATTGATTTAAGAATGATTTTTAGGATTTATTCCTAAATTGATTGATTTTTGGTTAATTAATAAAAGAGCAACCGGGCGTCCATTGTCAGTGCCAAAAAGACTTTGGTGGACTACGGAATATAGTGGAAATTGTGGAAAGGAAATTGATTATGTGATTTATCACACCGGCTCGATGACTAAGTGTGTCATCTCGGAGAAAGGCGCTATGTTACGTGGGCTTGGAGACCCGGTATGTCATCCCGGAGAATGTACATGGGCTCGGTGATTAAGTATGGCATCTTGAAGGAGACACATGGGCTCGGTGACTTGATGCATCACCTTGGAGAATGCACGCAGGCTCAATGATTAAGTATGGCATCTTGAAGGAGACACGTGGGCTCGGTGACTTGATGCATCACCTTGGAGAATGCATGTAGGCTCAGTGATTAAGTATGGCATCTTGAAGGAGACACATGGGCTTGGTGACTTGATGCATCACCTTAGAAAATGCACGTGGGCTCAGTGATTAAGTATGGCATCTTGAAGGAGATACGTGAGCTCGGTGACTTGATGCATCACCTTGGAGAATGCATGTGGGCTCAATGATTAAATATGGCATTTTGAAGGAGACACGTGGACTCGATGACTTGATGCATCACCTTAGAGAATGCACAGGGGCTCAATGATTAAGTATGGCATCTTAGAGAAGACACGTGGGCTTGGTGACTTGATGCATCACCTTGGAGAATGCACGTGGGCTTGAAGAGTAAGTATGTCGTCTTGGAGAATGCACGTGGGCTCGACGACTAGATGTTCCATCTTGGGAAATGCATAATATCAGTTAAAATGACCGGAAAAAGATCGGAATAACCTGTAATCAACTAGGTTGATTGATTGATGGTTGAATCTATGATGAATGTTTGAATGCATATTGAACTGTATTGATTTGCAGGTGGAAGCTGAGGCCAAGGTAAATCCTCTGACTTATGTTGTGCATAGGCAATTCTTATGGCGTATTGGCCTTCTAATCGAGTCTTAGGAGGGTAGAACTCGCTGAGACGTAGTCTCATCCTGGTTGTGAGACAATATTTCAGGCCCGTAGATGGCAACACCTGTACCTCCCTCTCCTCTAGAGCATTTTGGCATATCAGAGAGTATTTCAAAGACAACTTACCACATACCGATAGATCACCACCCTGGGGGACTGGAGTACATTTTGATCAAGTCCACTGTCTAGGTCGATGTGGGTAGAGAAGATTTTGTGCCCCATGAGTATAGGTCTTGGTATTGTTACTACCAAGACAGGCGTAGGGATGGTCCTATACCCGAGCCTATTATACTTGTACATTTAGGAGAAGACTTTTGGTGAGGGTACAGTAGACTCTAAGGATGGAGCGGTGAAAGATGATAAAGATCCCAAGTTTGGGAGTGAGCCAGAATCTCCGGTGTACTCAACTAAGAGTGCTAACTGGAATGAAGAAGAAGGGAAGATTGTGGAGCCTGAGGAGGAGGGATCAGAAGAGGAGCCTAAAGAAGAAGAGCCAAAGGAAGAGTTGGAGGAGGATTCGAATGATGATCTCGAGTATGACCCAAATGAGGACTAAGACCTCACCCTGTGTTGCAAACTCTGAGTTGTGATCTGATGTATGATAGATCTGACTTGTTAATAGTATTGTAAATATACTATGAGGTTTGCTTTGTGTAAAAGTGTGGTTGTGATTTTCAGTTGTGAAAAAAGGTGGCCCTGCTTTTCTATCCCATTATTTGAGTGTCTGGGGATTATTTATATGCTTCTGCATAGGTATTAAAATAAATAAGTCGGCGATGCGTCGGGACATCACTATTAATCGACTTCGAATGAGGATGGGTGCACGCCCAAGAATTGGGGCGTGACAAATAACCTCTATTTTGTTGGTATCCTGGAGACTAAAGGTCCCGAAGTCCCTTTTCCTATCCATTTCTGCTAGCCTTTTGACTAGTTGGAGTTGGGTGGCGAATTATGATTACTCTCCTCGTGGTAGAATTTGGGTTGGTTGTAATCTATCTCTAGTTAGATTTGAAATGTCTTCCATAAATGCTCAAGCAATCCATGGTAGCCCGACTTCTATTTTATCTGGTGTGGCTTGCTATATATTTGCGATTTACGGCGAGCATACCTTTTTGGGCCGTCGGCCCCTTTGGGCAGACCTTGTTCAAAAGAACAACATTTTGCAAGATTCACCCTAGCTAGTGGTGGGTGACTTTAATGCTATTAAAGACCCTAATTGATCGTATGGGTAGCTCAGAAACTTGGATTCCCTATTTCGATGAGTTCAGTGATTGCTTGGCTCAGACAGAGTTGGAGGATCTTAGGTATATTAGTCTTTGAATTACCCGGTCCACCTCTTCAAGAGTGAATAGGAAGCAAAGGAAAATTGATCGGGTGTTGGTGAATTCTAAATGGAGGCTCGATTTCTCTTTCTCAAAAGCTTCTTTCTTGAATTCGGGTATTTCTAACCACACACCCATGGTGGTTAAAGTGCTACACCCGGTTCATACAAGGAAGCCCTTTAAGTTCTTCAACTTTTGGATGAAGCACTCGGATTTCAACTCTATTGTTAAGCAAGTTTGGGACAATCCTAGAGTTGGGGTTCCTATGTATAGGCTTGTTTGCAAGTTAAAGGCTCTCAAAGGCCGACTTAAGCTGCTTAACGGAGAGTCATTTTCTGACATTTCCGTGAGAACGGCTAAAGAGAGGAATGCTTTTAGGCTCACCCAGCTTGCCCTCCATCAAGACCCTTCTAGTGTTTCTCTTGCTAACCTGGAGAAGGATCCACATCGGTTGTTTGTTGATTTGAGAAGTCAAGAGGAGTCGTTCTACAGGAAAAAGTCCAGGATCATATGGCTCTAAGAAAGTAATAAAAACACTAAGTTTTTTCACCATTCTGTCAATAGAAGACAGCTTCATAATAGAATTCTCTCGGTCAAGGATCCTTCCGGCTCGCTGATCACTGATCCAGATATGGTGCAGCAAGTTTTTGTTACTTATTTCACCGACCTCCTAACACCTCAGGCTGTCCTCATGAAACCTTCGTTGTAGGAATTGCAGGCACTTATTAGGCACCCTCTCTCGAAGGAGTAGGTTAGTGCTTTTTCTCGCCCTGTGCTTGATTCTAAGATTCGTGATACTTTATTTTCCCTCGCTAGAGGCAAGGCTCTTGGATCGGATGATTTTACAGTTGAGTTCTTCAAAAGTTGTTGGGAGACTGTGGGCCCGTTGGTCCTGGATGTGGTTAAGGACTTCTTCTCTTCGGGTAAACTCTTGCAAGAGGTGAACAATATTATCATAGCTTTGGTGCCCACGGTTCCCAATGCTTGTGTTGTTTCTAACTTTAGGCCCATTGCATGTTGTAATACCTTATATAAAGTCATCACCAAGATTCTTGCCAACCGTCTAGCAGCTTTTCTTTGAGACCTCATAAGCCCTTTCCAAAATGCCTTTGTTAAAGGTAGGAGGATAAATGACAACATTCTTCTAGTTCAAGAACTTTTTGCGGGTTTTCACCGAGATCCTCATCTACCCAAGTGCGTAACTAAGGTGAATTTCTAGAAGGCCTATGATACGGTTGATTGGGATTTCCTTGAATCAACCCTTATAGCTTTTGGAATTCCCACCTAGATGACTCGGCTCATTATGGTTTGTGTTCATACTCCAAAGTACTCCATCTCCATTAATGGGGAGCTTTGTGGTTTCTTCTCTGGTGGTTAGGGCCCTCGATAGGGGAATCCTATGTCTCCTTATCTTTTTACTTTGGTGATGGAGGTTTTCTCTGGGATTCTCAGTTCTCGCGCCTTGTATCTGAATTTAAGTATTTTTGGAGGTGCAAAGCTCTAAAGCTATCCCACCTCTTTTTCGCGGATGATGTCTTCTTATTTTGTCAGGTAGACTGGGCATTAGTTTCCTTATTAAAAAGAGGCCTCGACATTTTCTCTTCATGGAATGACTTATTGCCAAATACAAGTAAAAGCAAAGTCTTCCTTATAGGTAGATCCCTTTCTCTTCGAAACTATATCCTTCTAGCCCTTGGTTTTTAGGAAGGTAAATTGTCGGTTAGGTATTTGGGGGTTCTAATCATCACTTCAAGGCTTGGCAAGATGGACTGTATCTCGCTCGTTGATCGCATCACAGCTAGGGTCCAATCTTGGGCCCAACGGTTCCTTTCATTTGCAGGTAGACTTCAACTAATCAAGCCAGTTCTTCATTCCATTCAAAGTTATTGGGCCAATGTGTTTATTCTCCCGTGTTCGGTGCTTGATCGCATAGAACAAATTTTGCGACAATTTCTTTGGAAAGGTCCTACACTTGGTCCTGGTGGGGCAAAAGTCGCTTGGGAGGAAGTATGTCTCCCAAAAGCAGAAGAAGGATTGGGCATTCGCAGGCTACCTGACTATAACAAAGCTACAATGCTCAAGTACATTTGAATTCTTTATATTGATAAGGAGTCGTTGTGGTGTATATGGATTTGTTGACACCTAAATTTTTGCCCAAAAATCATTTCCAAAAAATGGGAACTTGTTTTTGCACAAAAATATTTCAAGTTAAATTCTTGCATATAGATTATCTAGGCATTTAATATAGTGTTTTAAATAGAAGATGTTTTTACTTTTAAAAAAAAAAGGAAAAAAAGAAAAAAATTAGAAATATATTAAAAAAAGATTAGAAAAAAGAAAAGAAAAACGTTGGGTCCAATGATCTAAATATGACTAACCAAGCCTAGGAGGTCAGATTGGAATTCAAATGGCAAGTTAGGGCAAAAATGCAATTTCCAAAAGTTGAGGGACCAATTCGTAAATTTTGCAAAATTTGCACCCGAGCCCGTAAATCATCATCTTGGTCATCAATTAAGTTGAAATTGAATTTGGGCTAAGTTGAATCAACCAAATCGAGCCAAAAAGACCAAATTTGTATTGAATTGGGTATTTTCGGATAAGAAAATGACCAACTTTGAGGAACTTTCTTGCAAAATTGGGTGGGAACAATTGCAAAATCTAGTCGAGATCTTAAACTACTATACATATACTTGCTAATTCATCAAAAATCGCAGCAAAATTGATGGATTAAAGCACTCAAATCAGCAGTCAAAACTTAGTCCATGAGTTGGTCTCAATTCGGAGTTGCTCAGTACGCAACTTGATGGCCCCACCATATCCTCCTTAGCTGCCCAACCAGTGCGATCTTTGCACGTGATGGAAGACCATAATTAGTAGTGCAAGTGACAAACATTGGTCAGAGATAAGCTGCTAAAGGCACGGGAAAATTGCACCAAATCCGAACACTCAACATCTGCAGAAATTGAAAATCTGGCTAAGTCAGAAAGTTGTTGAAGTAGCCCTGTTGACAGGCTTGGTAGGTGGACAAAAGACCGACCAAAAATCCCTTAATTCAGGGGATAAGATCACTAAAGCAAGGTCTTTGAAGGACGAAAGATAAGAGACTATAGAGAGGAGGGAGAGCTCACAGTCGTTCTCCAAAGAGGCCCTCAGAAGCAACTTCAGAAAAGAGAAACCCAGAAATTCCAGACCCACCTAAAGAGAGAAATGTGAGATTTTCACAAATTTGCAGCCAAAATTAGCCAAAACCTTCAACTAGAGAGTTAAACTTCTCTCAAACATCTTTCCATCCATAGGTCACGCATCTAAAATGGAGTTCGGGAATGTCTTCTAAAGCCCCCCGAAAGCTACCCTCCTGGCGGGTCAAGAAAGTCTGAAAATTTTTCCAAGTGTTGAAGACGGTTGGTCACAGTTCTTTTTTCTGTAGATCTTATTCCCAGTTTGAAGGAGCCAACTTCCACGTGCCCCCCTGAGGATAATTTCTTGATTTTCTCGGCCAAGAAACGCTTGAAAAAGAAACTAGGAAGGAAGATAAGTATCCTAGATGTATTTTTGTTCGATTTCGAAAATGTTTTAATAGTGAAAAATCAAGAGGAAAACTAGTCCAAAAAACTGATTTTGAGGCTAGAATTTTTCTAAGTATTGAAATCTCTTCAAGAGTTTTGCAAGTATGCTTCTTGGAGAGGTCATTTTGATGTGTTTAGTTGGTCATTCTCTATGATGTTTATCGCATTTGAAAGCCCATGTTACCTACTTTTACTAGGATTGAGTAATGTTTCCCTTAGATCTTGTATGTAATGAGTATCGGGGCTTGAATATGGGCATGCAACCGGTTTGCTTAACATGGGTTCAAACCTAGACTTGCAAAATCAGCTCAAACCTACATATTTGAGATCGATTTCAACTTAGTTCTCTTGTGTTTTAAGTTATAATTTCTATCTAATCTTGCTCCTTACATGTGGTAGTATAATCTTGATACTTTAGTTTCACATAAGATTGCTTGTGGGTTGAGATTGAAGGCCGCAAACATGACCCAAGAAAGCTGGTTTTGGTGATTTGATATAGGCCAGTGTTTGATGAAATGCGCAAACCAAGTTTTGATATTGAAAATGTCAATTTGAGCTCGGCTATTGTGATATCCATGTGCTGTGTTGTTCAATGTTAGGGCAAAAGAACGCTTTAAGTGCCATAACTTTGCCCAAAGTGACACTTAAATGCCATAACTTACGAAAACTACACTTAAGTGCCACATTCAAAGAAAAACAGATCACTGGAGTGCCACTCCGGTCAAAGTCCGGCCAAAACGTCAAAGTGGCATTTTTCCGGCGAAGCGCGCCCAAAACGATGCTGTTTTGCACACTAACGTGGCCAAATAATGCAAAAACGGCATCATTTTAGGCTGACATGGTAAAAAAATAATTAAAAAATAATTTAATTTAATTTAATTTAATTTAATTTAATTTAGTTAAAATGTTTTAAAATAATAATTTTAAGGGATAATACCTTAAAAAACCCCAAACTGGTACACTTGTGACAAATTTACCCCAAACTATTTTTTTGACCATGAAAAACCCCAAACTGGTAAACTTGTGACAAATTTACCCCGACTGATTATAAAAAACCATAAACTGGTACATTTATGACAAATTTACCCCAAACTAATTTATTCGACTGCAAAAAAACCTTAAACTGATAAATTTATGACAAATATACCCTATGCTAAATTGAATTAATACTACAAAAAAATCATAAAAATTGTAAACTGTGACAAATAGAACATAAAATCCTAAATTGATATACCGGTTAACTGTCACGTGTCATTTAACTTAATAATTTGAGAATAAAATTTAACGAAAACTAACATAGGGTAAATTTGTCACAAGTGTACCAATTTGGGATAAATTTGTCAAAAGTATACCAGTTTGGGGTCTTTGATGGTCAAAAAAATAATTTGGGGTAAATTTGTCACAAGTGTACCGGTTTGGGGTTTTTTAGGTATTATCCCTAATTTTAAAATTAAATTTAGTTAAAATATTAAAATTTAATAATTTTAAATTTAATTTTTAAAAAAGAAGGGAATGGGGAGGCGGGCCGAGGGATCGGCCTCAACCGCCGCCGCCGCCACCAAGAAGGGCCGGCGGCCGAGGTCGCCGAGCCTTGGCTAGGGCCGGTGACCCCGGCCGCTCGCGGTGAGGGCTCACGAGCCTCGCCCGATCCGAGGCGAGGGCCGCAACCCTCCCTAGATCTATGGCCAATGGCGAGGGCTCACAGCCCTCACCCGGATCCGATGAGGGTCGGCGGCCCTTGGCCGGCTGGGCGAGGGCCGCCAACCTCGCCAGATCTGGGCGAGGGCTGTGACCCTCGCCCGATTTGGGGCAAGGACTCACGAGCCCTCACCGCCGGTCGGCCAAGGTCACCGACCCCTACCGGGGCCCGGCGACCCCGGCTAACCCTCCCCCGCCGTCGCCGGCCCTTCCCAATGGCGCCGCCTCCCCCCTTTCCTTTTTTATAAATTTTTTTAAAATTTTTAAATTTTTAATTATTATTATTTTAATATTTTAACTAAATTTAATTTTAAAATTATTATTTTTAAATATTTTAACTAAGTTTAGTTTAATTAATTTTTTATTTTTTACCACGTCAACCAAAAAACGATGCCGTTTTTGTATTATTTGGCCACGTCGTGTGCAAAACAATGTCATTTTGGGCTCGGTTCGCCGGAAAAATGCCACGTCGGCGTTTTGGCCGAACTTTGGCCGGATTGGCACTCAAGTGATCCATTTTACTCTGATTTTGGCACTTAAGTGTAACTTTCATAAGTTATGGCACTTAAGTGTCCCTTTGTGAAAAGTTATGACACTCTAAGTGTAACTTTCATAAATTATTTTTTTATTTTTTAAAATAAAGAAGTAAAAAAATCCAAAAATCCAAAAATTTCAAAAATAAAATAAAATAAAAGTGATAGATGGCATCAAATTAAGCCAAAAATGACATCTATGAAATTTTCCTAATTTTAAAAGGTCATTTTCCTAATTTAATGCTATTTTGGCATTTTATGATCATTTTTGTAAATAATCCATTTTTCATAAATTAAAATTATCTAGAGTAATTCCATCCATCTAGAGTAATTTCATGCATATTTAAATTTCTATTTCGCTCATGGGGGTCTTATCCCAAGGCATGATAACAAAGCCATGTAATATTATTTGCCCGACTTGTATCGGGTCTTTCTTTTCAGCATTACTTTCAAATCATTTCAATTTCTTGGATATTTACTTACGCACCACTTTTCATTAATTTGAGTGTAAATTTATCTTCTAAATTATGTTAGGATTAGTCTAGACATTAAGGAAACAAACCTACAAAAACATTTGCATGGACGCTTAGCGGTTTTGTAAGGATTATAATTGGTAATCAAGATTGTGTGGCCATTTAGATGAACAACCTTTCAAGTTAGTGGTACCACAAGGGTGCTAGTAGAAACATTAGTGTAAACAAGTCCCCGTTCTTAGAAATCTCTTGTTGCATAGGAATCGAGACAACACTCCCGTGACTCGATTGGTTTCTAGCCAACCCTAATAGGCTAGTGACGACTCCAAGAAATATTTAGGTCGTTAAGAACTAAAAAACAAAATTCAATGTCGCGTGAGGTATGGGCTTGGGAGAGCCCGCGCCTAATTTAAGGCCATTGGTCCGCCTCTTTAGGCAAATACCCCTAAACATTATTCCTTTTCCCCCGAACAAAAAAAAAAAAAAAAAAAAAAAGAGGTTGTGACAAGATTCACACAACTTTCTTAAAGAAGAAAAATTTTAGGCTTCCCGCATTCCGTCTGTTTGTTCCTGTGCTTGGAAGAAGATCTTGTAGCTAAGACGGGAGTTTCGGTTATCCTTCCTCTGGGAAGTTGGTAATGGCTTCTCCGTGTCACTATGGTATGACCATTGGCACCCGAGAGGCCTGTTAAATTTAATTTTCTTGAGCTCTTTCATTGATAGCTCGAGCTTCCCCCAGACAAGCGACGTTAGGAGATCTCTTTTACCTTATGGTGATGCTCTCAAGACTATTTTGGAAGCTAGGAATTATTCTCTTCCAGTCCTCTCTCGAATCCCTGATCGGTTTACCTAGCTTGGGAGCTCTTCTCGTGCTTTCACGATAGCCTCAGCGTGGGAAGTTATTAGGAGGAAGAAGGATCGTGTTCATTGGACCTCGCTTATATGGAATGATTTGATTGCTCCTAGATTTCAATTCGACCTTTGGCTGATTATCAGAAACCGCTTACCCACCCAGGTTCTCCTTCTCTCTTACGATAGAATTGACAGTGGGTTTTGTGCTTTTTGTAATACCAGACCGGATTCTGTTGATCATTTGTTCTTTGATTGTCATGTCTCAGCAAGTCTTGCTTATTTTTGGGCTACAAGATGCAATATTCCGTGGAGAAACAGGTCTGGTCGAAGAATCTCCTGTGGGCCTTGAAGTTCCTTCCTAGTAAGGATTTCCTCCATTGCATTGCCCGTTTCTCTTTTGCAGTCTTGTGCCACCTGATTCGGAAGAAGCAAAATAGTATTATTTTTTGGGGGGAGACCTTGGAATTTGTGGCTTTGAAGAACCATCTCATCAAAATGGTTAAGGACAAGGCTCTCACCTTCAGTGATGTGATAGACAACCCTAGAAACAGGAGACTCCAGCGAGGTTGGGGCTCCGACTCTTCCATCTTTGGTTGCGTTCCTGGTCCCCTTGCCTAGTGATCTCCTTCTTGCGGTCTTTTGATGTTGTTGTCGTCATACTACTCGGCTTGCTGGTTGGTTTCGTTGCCGTTGCTGCTTTGGCCATTTTGAAGACTAAAGACTGTCTATCGGTCCTTGCTTCTTCCTCCGTTTTGGCTCTTGTGGGCTTTCGCTAGCCTCATTCTCTTGTTTGTTGCTTAGTTGCCCGTTTCTTGTTTGGGTGTTCTTTCTTTTACATCAGCTCCCCTTCACTCATTCTAGCTTGTTGTCACTTTGGGTGAAAGTTTCTGGCACCGATCTTTTGTATATTTGGTTAAAGCTTTTTATAAATTCTTACCATTACCCAAAAAGGGGGGAGTGAGAGCAGATTTAAAGTTCTTGTTTTGTTTACTTTTGTGGTTGTGGTTTGAACTTTTGAAACTTTTTGTGGTTGTAGTTTGAACATTTGAACTTTTGTGGTGCTTGAACTCTAATTCTTGTATTGTTGCAGAACTATTAAGACTAATTGTGTTTTGTGGATGCAGATTTTATGTTATTTAGTTCTATAACAATATGTTCTTATTATAAACTATCATGTACTGCTAAAGTGTTATTTTGTAGGATATAATATTTAAATATGCATGAAAGTTTTGTCATCATAAAAAAATAGGAGATTATTGAGGAAACTCCTATTAGATTTTGAAGTTGACAAAACTTTTCTATTTATATTCTTATTCTCATTCTACGGAATACTAGACTTATGTGGAATTCTATCAAAAGTCTATCTTATATCAGAAGTCTGCCCCACTCTAATGAAGACCCAAACTGAACTCAAGTGAAGAACGAATAAATAATCAGAGTCAGGATTATTGTTCTTCTTTCAAGGATTCAGTACGGATAAGATATATCTGGCTTTCTGATTGAAAATCTCACTTACCTTTGTTGGTTATTATTGATGAAATCTATCACAGATCAGTAAAATCAATTTGGAAGACAAGCTTTATTTAGAAAGAATCTACTTATGGAAACCAAGATTCTGATTGTATGGATGACCAGGATCATCGGTCTTTCAACTCAATCTTCAAACGGCTCGAAATCTTTTTGATTGATTCTGTCCAACGGTTGAATGGAAGAATTTCTCTGGATAGTGCCAACGGTCATAAAGCCATGGAGGTATATTTAAGGAAGTTTCTTGAGTCATTTGAGCAGGGTGTGTAAAAGCTAGAAATCCAACGTCAAAAGCTTCTCAAATCACTTGTTCTTCATCGAAAGTGCTCATACGTGTATTCAAAAAAGAGAGAAATATTAAGGAATGACTTAGTGAGAGAAAAAGAAACTCTTTACTGAGTAGTCAGTGTTAAATTACTATATTTTTCTTTTGATTCATAGTGAAATCCAACAAGAAGGTTGTCAATATGTGAAAGTGGACGTAGGCTTAATCTAAGCCGAACCACTATAAATCTTGTGTTCTTTCTCTCTTCCCTAAACTCCTTTAATATATTTGCTGAGATATTTTTTTGAGTTTTGCTTTACTTGAGTCTAAATCTTTATTTGAAAGATATTGTTTAACAAACTCAGTTTAAAACAAAAATATTTTTACTACATCTTTCGACTTTCCCTTATATTTGATTTGATCGACTACTATCACAATGCCCTCTTCATAAGGATCAGATCCTTATGAGTGAAATCAACCCACCATTTCATCCATTTAGAATTGTAGCTAAGACAAGGTTGGAAATCTCTATTTAGGTTTGGAGAATATCTAGCATACATGGCCTTAGTTATCTTAGAACAACAGGCTAAGGGACTACAATCCTCCAGGTTATATTTCTTCTTGTTTATTCGAGAAAAGTCCATCAAGGGATAGGCATGGGAATGACTTGCCTTGCATGGTAGTAAGGCCAATATATTTCAAACCCCGGATAGAACTTAAAAGTCTTGAAAGGAATTTAGTCTATCAGGATCAAAAAGGTAATAATGCTCTTCACTCTGATAAGGGAAGAAATCAATATCCCTATGATCGACTTCCAAGATGGCCTTAAAATAATAGACAAAAGGAGAAATGTCCAAAGGTACCTTCTTGGGTTGGCAGTTGAAGAGTCGATAACCTAGAGGAAGTCATCTAGGTACAGTGCCTGGTGTAAGGTAATGTCGCGATCTAAATTTCGGGTGCACCACCTAAAATTACACTAATGGATTGCTAAGTCTAGACTTAACTTGGGCCCTCCCAAGCCCATACCAATTCGTGACTTAAGGTTCAAATATTTAGCATGTAAATGATTATTATCTAGAAGACATCACTAATCGGTTTATGGTAGGTCGATTAGACACCTAAGTAAATTAGTGAGAGAATTATTCTACTCCTACGAACTAGAGACTAAGGTTACGGGGACTTGGTTACACTAGACTTCTTTAATACTCTTTCGGTACCATTATTTTATTTTCTAAAAATGTTTTTGCAAACAGCTTGGATTTATTTTAAATCTATTTCCCTAACATGTAAGATGATCATGCGGGTGCGCAATCCACCAATTTAACACCCAAGAAAAGTAATAAATAAATTACAAGACTTACCTCATAACAACGAAAGCATTTATGTTATTAGATAGAATTCATATCAACAACCCTAGATATGATTTCTAATTAACACACAATTTTTTTTCATTTAATTAATGAGAATTATGCTTTATGCAATGCATGCCACTAATTTAACATGAAATAATATGACATGGTAATATGGGTAAAACTACATGACATAAATAAAATGCAATCTATACTAAAAAAAAATGGAATCAATCTATTTTAAGGAATTTTTTGGTATTTTCCCTGAAATTCGAAATTATAAAAATGCAAAAATTATCTATCTAAATTAAAATATCATCTAATTTGTATTAGGAATAAGGTTAAGCCAAATCCTAATTTAAACTAGAATATTATCCTAACTTAGAAATCCCTAATTAAAATGCAATCTATCTAATATATAATATATATATATATATATATATAATAATATATATCTAAACTTATAATAAATTAATATAATATATATATTATTTAGAATTAAACTATATGAAATTTTACCCTAAAATGCAATGACATGCAAATAATGCCCTAATTCTAATTTTTTTTTTTTGTGTTTTAATTTGAAATTAAAAATTGTCAAATAATTAAACATGCAACCTAAGTTGAAAAAAAAAATAGCAACCTAAATTGATTGATTTGATTTTTTTATTTTTTCTATTTTTTATTTTTTGAAATTCGAAATAAAATTCCTATTCTAAATATACAAACCCTAAAACAAGAAATAAACCTAATCTAACTCACAGTTTTTTTGGATTTTTTTTTTACAAAAACAAAATCAACTTAAACGACATGGCAGCAGATTAGAGCAACACAATATTGATATCCAAATTGACAAACCATATCTCGTGCATGAGATCGGGTTGGCCAATTTTAAATAAACCGCAAATCGAATCTCGAGCGTGAGATCAGATTGGCGATTTTTCCATGCGATTGCAAGTTGTATCTCGACCATAAAATCAGACTGTCAATCATATGCACGTTGTGAAATTGGAAAAACTTCCCAACTTAGAAGGCTACTCGAGTTGTGATTATCACGACATATCAGGGATTTCAATTATGTGCATCATTCGAAGATTTGAATTTAATCGCGATATCATTGAATTAAGTAAGGAAATTACCAAATTAAATTTGGGTGATATCTTTACCTATTTCGTAATATCGTTCCCGAATTTGGACTCGTCGGATGATGGAGCTCGCAGCGAATTCTACAAAAGAAAAGTCGAGCGCGATGGTGGATGATTCACGGTGATATCCAGCTGAGGGACTACTTCGCGGTGGTTGCGGCAGCTCACTAAATTGGACTGAAATCGTCGCAACGAACTACTCAACAAATCTGGGAAAATCAATGGAGCGGGCTGGACTTGCGCCAGGTGGTGTCTGCGATTAATGGAGATCGTGAATGTGTGTGGCAGTGCATTAAACATATAATAACCACGTCAGGAAAGTGAAGCCATGAGAAAACCAGAAAACTCTTCTTCTCTTATTTTCAAGTGTTCACATGGGCATGATATGTGTACGTGACTATAGAGAAAGAAAAGTGGAATTTTAAGTGGAATTTTTATTGAGAATTGATAACTCCCTTGATAGCTTGATGATCCCCTCGGTTTACGCTTGAAGTCGGTCTCAGTGCGGCAGCAGCTTTGTCGATGAGGAATCCGCGGTGATGGTGTCACATGCGGGCCGACGATGGGATTCTTGTTACGGGCTGCTAAGCGAAGCCTTCCGGTCTAGTAATTCTCGGCCATGGAAGGAACAACTCACTGTGGGGACTTCTCGATGGCGGTGGTGACCACACGTGAGCACGGACCGATGGTGAGGTGGATGCTCAGAAGTTTGCCGAGATAGTCTCATAGCGAACCTGCAAAATAGAGAATGATTTCGTTGCGGGGAGGCACCAAATTGATCTCAGCTCGACATGGCAAAGATGTCACAGCTCACAGCACGATAAAAACTCTGTGGTGCTCATTCGAGATCCTGCAAAACTGAAAGAGCTTCACTGTTGTGAAAGGCAAGAGCTCGACCGAGAGGGTGTAGGTATTGCATGGATGGCTATTAGCAATAGTGATGGCCAGTAGCTCTCGGGAGGCGATGATAGAACGATCTCAAAATTGGGACCGGAAGAGCATAAAGAACTCCGGTTTCTATTCTCTATTGGATCCCCCTAGCTCTCTTTTCTCTCAATTTGCCCTCCATCGAATTGTGCAGCCCTGTATTCAACATGTGGCCCCCTCTCCAAACCCTACATGAGTAACCTTTTTATAGGCCAAAAATTAGGGTTTTAATTTCCTTTTCAAATCAACATCTGCAAAGATTTCTTTTCCGCACGTAATATCACTTTTTATTTTCCACACCTCTTCTTGATTTCTTTTGCAAAAATGAATATTCTCTATTGATTTTTCAAAAATTGCAATAGGATTTTTTTCAAATACGGGCTTGGGCCAATTTGCTCTCTTCGTGGGCTTAGTCTAATTTGTCAATTTAAAGTTCAGAACCATTAATTTGAATCCATCCACCACCGATCCAATAAAATGCAAAAAATATAAATTAAAAATAAATGCACCTAAATCTATATGCAATTAATATTTTTTTAGGGATAAAATTGACCCATAATTTTCTATGCAATAAATAAATGATCGGATCGCCAAAATTTAGGTATCAACAGCTGCCCCTCTTTGAAGGTGAGCTCGTAGAGGTTGCCTTCAAAAACAAATTAAGACCTAAATTTTGGCTATACACATGCATTGAATGATTTTTTTTGTTGGAAAATGAATTTCATTTTGAAATGTAATTTATATGATGCATGGAAATGCTAATGCAAATGATAAATGAACCTACTTTGAATAACTTACCTTCAAGGAGAATAGAGTAATTTGAGATAGTTGGTGTTACATGTCCAGGACTTGTACCATTGTATGGTCATCCAGAATAGTAACATGACTTTGCAAATAGACTATTTTCCCAAGACATGTACCTTTCTACGATCGCCTAGTATAACAATATTTGGTTGTGTCTAAGACCCGTACCTTTTTATGGTCGCCTTAACAAAAAATGATTTTCCAGGACTTATACCATTCTACGGTCACCTAAATTGGGAAATAGATGTTGTCTAGGACCCGTATTATTCTACAGTCGCCTAAACAGAGATTCGCCTTCCAAGACCCATACCATTCTACGGTCGCCTAAATAGAGAAATAGATGTTGTCTAGGACCCGTACTATTCTACGATCGCCTAAACGGGGATTTGTCTTCCAAAATCCGTACCATTCTACGGTCGCCTAAATAGATATTCACCTTCCAAGACCCGTACCATTCTACAATGGCCTGAATCAGACTGAATTTGGAGAAAAATCTTTGGGAGACAACTCAATTGAGTGTCGATGTAAAGGATTCTGGGCTACGAAAGCATGCCAGGTCGATAAAAGAAAACCGGGCTATGGAAGCATGCCGGTTCAATAAAAGAGAACCTAGGCTACGAAAGCACGCTAGGTCAATATAAATGGACAATGGGCTACAAAAGCACACCGGGTCAATAAAAATGGACTTTGGGCTACAAAAGCACACCAGGTCAAGAACTCCGAGCTAAAGAAGCACATTGAGTATATTAAAAGGGACTTTGGGCTACGGAAGCATGCCAAGTCAATGAAAAGGACTCCAGGCTACGAAAGCATGCTAGGTCAATATAAAAGACATTGGGCTACGGAAGCGCACTGGGTCAATGAAATGGACTTCGGGCTACGGAAGCACGCCGAGTCGATAAAATGGACTCTAGGCTACGAAAGAACGCCGAATCTCAAGGCTTTAAGGAGCAACTTGAACGTCAAGTATTACTCGGTCTTCAAGGAAATATTACCTATCAGACATAATTAGAGCAAAACCCGATATGCATTCATTAAAGACGTAGACAATTTGAGCTACTCTAGAATGCACATTTCAAAGTTCAATGGGTTTTCATCAATTCAATCAAGATTTATGCATAATGACTTTACCATAGTTGCATCATCCAAATTTCCACATGAGAGAATTATCGTTCAAGATAATGGCATAAATTTCTTAAGAATACTAAATAAGAGACTTTCAGTTAGAAATGACTTTCACTCACTCTCATTCGAAAGAGCTATATTAGGATAATCACTCCATCTTACTATCATCATACCAACAAGGGTCGGAGTATTCTCGCAAGCGGTACGAATTTACCAATCTAAGAAGTCTTTAATAGGGACCATAATGTGGGCTTGGTTAACGACTTAACAAAGGGACTTTTTGAGTTAAGGCAATTGAAAGAACAATTCTGTAATCATCTCCAGGTTTACAAGTCAAGAATCCTGCAAAATAAGAAAGAAATAATCTTACTCAGACTTCTTCGAGCGATGCTTAAGACATGTGAACCCCTACGTTAATTCAAGTGCCATAATTAGAAGAGACTTTGCAAGGGACGTAACGTAGACTAGGTTCATTGATTGAGAAATGAAAGGATCATTTGGCTCAGAAATGTGTTCAGAGGGCTCAGAGTTGGTGATCATCTTGACATTGCCACCAGTTTTCTTTTTCACTAGGGATTGTCATTATAAATGCACCATTGATCTTGACTCTTTAAGTACTGCTCCATTGGGATTCAATTTTTGCAATTGATAGTCATCTATCTTGGCTCCCTTTTTTTTCATCTATGGGCATCAGCCTTACTTTTACTAGGCACACCGATTTTTCATGCCCCTAGTTCTTATTCATTTTTTTCACTTTTTTTCATGGGCATTGGCCTTACTTTTACCAGGCACACTGTTTTTTCATGCCCCTTGGTTCTACTTTGATTTCAATTCTTGCACATAATGCATGCGTCAAGCAATTACACTTTGAATGACACTCGAACTTTCAAGGGTATTAATCTACCTTTTGCCTTGCCCCAAGTGTGAAGGATGATCACCAACTAGGTTTAAAGGAATGAAATTGCAGGCTCAAGTGGACTATGCAAAGGATATAAGTGTTTAGGATAGAGAAAGAAATGCTCTTCGTCATCCTAAGACACTTAAATTACCACATGAATTCAATGTAATAGCGTGACTAAAAGATTGAAAAAAAAATCTTCACAAGTGTATAAGGTTCAAAGTGGTTAAGCAATGGATCACTGTTGTGTTTGGGATAGAGAAATGAACTACCTCTCATCATTTCGGTTGTCATACCTTTCTCAAGAGAACTCTTTATCTTGTAGATATGAAACTTTCTACACTCTTCTCACAATGTATAAGTAGGGGACAATGTATATAATAGGATTTGCCTTTCATCATCCTGACACGTCTCATTCAGCATTCTTAGGCATTTGATATTACTCTATTGAATTGTCCATCTTGACAAACCTCCACATGAAATTGGTGAATTAAATAGGTAAAATCACTATGGAAATTCTCTTTTCAAAAGAGTCCAGCAACTTAAAGCATGAAAAGCTTTTGTGATTTCAAACAGACCATTTACTACACTCAAAAATGCTCTCATAAGTATGAAAAACATGATTTTCAAGCGTTAATTCAAGGGGTTGCCCCCACAAAATGGACTGTCTCAGGAACAGTTGTTCTTGTATTGTCCCTGAAAATCTGCTTTTGCCCCTGCACAAGAGAACGTGCATGAATATGATACCATGCAACATCAGAATAAATTCAAATAGCATAACCATTTTTGCTCGGATCGAGATTTTGTCTCAATTATATCACTACTAGAATCTGTAGTGCCCCAATTCGTCATCTTGGAATCTAGATGATCTTCTTTTGACTTGCCCTCGATTTCTTATTGATGTGCAATGAAATCGCTCGGGACAAGTAAGAGGATAAGCAGTGCTTAATGTCTTCTTCACTCTTGGCATATGTCATCAAGATCAACTAGGAAATGTCCATTGCCCCCACGTCTATTTTTCCTTTGGATGTATGTTCCCAAATCAATGGGCCCACTATAACTGAAAATTGACACGTTATTTTCAAACGCTTCTCTGTTATGCTCTGAGACATGAAGTAAATGAGTTAGAAAAACAAACAAGGGTAACCTAATGCATGCTTTTGGAAATGGCTTCAAAAATGATTTTTTTTAGAAATATTTTGGATGAAGAAGCATGAAGAAGCCCGATCCTCAGAATTTCTCCATGGATGACATTTTCTTTTTATTATTGGATATCGTCACCGGGCTGATTTGGTGTACCCCATCATGTCCTCTAAACAAAACTTGTAATTTTATTGATATTCATCAATCTACTACATTTATTGGAATGTGATGTTCAAGCACAGAAGAAATTGAAATAATCCCTAAAAAGCGATAAGAATTCTCACGCAGGGGAAGGTGCATGCCCTTAATTAAATAAGGAAATCGAACCTAAGTCTATATGCAATTAATATTTTTTAGGGATAAAATTGACCCCTAATTTTCTATGCAATAAATAAATGATTGGATTGCCAAAATTTAGATGTCAACGGGTACTAAGGAAGGTTGCGAGAGCTAGTGTCAAAAAGAAACTCAAGGTGTAGAGCTATCCATGCTTGTAAGACCCAAAAGGGACCAAAGATACTGCCACTCTCTTTGGACTTTATTAGCAGTGAAGCATGGGTGAAACCTCCATAGAAAAAAGCTAAAACAATTTAAGCAAGAGCAATGAGTTTGCCATGCGCAAAATTAGCAGCTATTTGAAGATAATCCCTGTTGACTTTAAGTGTAGGGGTGAAGAATATATATCTCAATAGCCAATATAGTAAAAAAGTGATGCATTCCCTAGTGTCAATAGTTCCGGTCACCTTACTAAACCGTTCAAGGAATTTACTATATGCAAGGACTCCATCTAGGGGTCGAATCTGAGCAATTCCTCGAGAGAACGACCAATCAGTTGAAAGCCCGCTATGGTATACATATCCAGAAGGGTGACAGTCATGTGTTTCCAATTAAAAAAGAAATAGTTAGTCGAAGGGGACCATAAACTTATTGTAGACCTTACCAGTCCCCATGTTATATCGTGAGAAGACATGCTAGTTGCAAGTGCTTTCTCAATTCCCACACTTATCCAAGCAAATCAAGTTGTATCGTCTTCCCTTAGTTGGAGATACCATTTATAGAAATATGCTTCAAATGAAGGAAACCCACGAATCAGCAAGAAGCTAAAGGTTATGTATCAAAAATAGCGATGCTGGGAGGCCAAAGTCTCATCGTGCTTGGTAGGGAAGCAAGCTTGGAATGAAGGAGGGATCTTGTTATGGTCTATGAAACTAGGACCCAAAAGAAAATAGCCCATCGTGCCCTCAACAGCATCTAGCAAACTTAAGCAGCAATCTTTGGCATGTTCTGCTATTTGGAGAGTGACAAAATTATTAATAAAGCTTATTGAGTCACATTTAGAGGTTTTCTTTGATCCCATGGTGGATAATGAAGTAGAGATGAAAATAATCGTGAAAGAGGATCTGGAAATTGGGAAAGAAGACAAAATGCTAATGGAATCCTCAAGGAGATACTAGTAGAAGATGACGGTTTTGGGGAAAAGGAAATAGTTGTCCATGAAACTAGAAGAAACGTGTCGAGATAATACAGGGAATAGAAATCCACATTATAGAAAATATGTCAGAAGATAGCAAGGCATGATTGCCTCGGAAAATCGCGTGAAGACAAGGTATTCCTCAAATAAATAAATTCAAATTTATTTCTTTTAAAAAGGGGGCATTTGTTTATATCCAAAATTGCCACTATGGTCACATGCTGGCCACGAGGGGAATAATAAGAGTGATACGCCCCGTTTTGCTCGTGAAAGTTAAGAGCAACCAGCGTTTGTGAGGGTATTTGAGTTAAGTGTCAACAGGATTCTAGACATATACACCTGAGTGGACAATAAGGTAATTAATTGCCATGTGTCAGGCTATGAGAGCAACGCAACAGGCTTGGAGTTTAAGTGGAACTACCATTAAAGCTCACACAAGAATAGTTGCTACACGAAATGCGCATAAAAATAGGGAAGCTATTATTTACTTGATGGGCAAGTCGTGTGAGTGTCATCGATAAGTTAGGAAATAGTTGCTTATGGATAAGGTTGCCAAGAAGAAAAGAGAGAAACATGGGGAATGCTAAGAATGGCGTCCAAGGAAAAGTAACCGAGCGATGGCTATTGGTTTGCCTTATAAATACCACAACCTATTCAACAAAGAGGTCCCCCAAACAATAAAATTTTAGTTGTAGTTTCCAAGATTCCTATCATTGATTAAATTCCGGAGTGTCTTTATCCGATTAAGCATCGTCGATTAAATTCTTGTGTTATTCCACAAGCTCGGCATCATCAATTAAATTTCGATGTTATGTTTCTTATCCAAAGATATTGCTATTGATAAAATTCCAGCTATACATCTAAAACAAGCTGGGTCAAATATTAAATTCCAACATATTTTGAGTTTGAAGCATAGACTATCTAGCTACTTGTGTTCAAATGACATCGTTGATTAAATTCTGGTGTAAAATGTGCTCATAAGCTGTTGGTTTTTAAGTCATCTAAGCATCAATTGTCAGGGTTATATATATAAAATTAAAATCCATCCTTGCATTTGACATTCTTTTTACGAATTCAACACAAAACCTGACTCTCCTATAATAAAATCAAATTGCATGGTTTGGTGAAAGATTTTTCATGGGAAACAAAACTGGTGAAACACCTCAGAAGCAATTTCAGCATTACATTCGACTTAAACAAGATGCATCAAATTGTTAAATCGACATAACTCATTGCAAAATAGTCTCAGCTTCGACCAAATTCTTCTTGAGCTCGTCGTTTAAACAAAAATGCCCTAGAACTCATCAAAACTGAGTGAAAGCTTACCTAGTTTCAATGCACGTCGTCGGAATCAAAGGCAGTGATCAGTGGTCACCAACGGACGTTGGCGAATGGCAGAAATCGAGCACTATCTTGATCGCTTCTAAGAGGGAATTTTCTTTCGCACTTCAGATGATCTCGCCCTCTATGGTGTTTTCCTTTTTCTTGGCGACCTAGTTTTCTGCCCCCAAAGAAGACCTCTCTTCGGCCGAATCTTTTTTGACGAGCCCATGTTGAGCCTCCTCCTCACGCCCTCCTTGCTCGCCTAGCCGACTCATTTCCGTTATTTCTCCTGCCAGCTCACGATTCTAGAAGCTTCAAGTTGCTCTCGTCACTTGCTCGTTGCACCTCCTCCGCTCACAGACCCTACTTCGGTCACGCTCGCTTTCGTCACCGTGCTGTGTCACGGTCGGCTCACAGACGCGTCTGTGCAAAAGATAGAGACATAGGAAATGGGCTGGGCTTTCTTTTGTTTGACTCTGTGATGGACCAAGGAAATACAAAAGGAGATGGGCTAAAAACAAAAAAAGAGCAGGACCCAAGGAATTAAAGGAAATGGGCTGGACTAAAATTTGCTAGAAGAGTGGGCCTAAAAAGAAAGAAACAAACCTAGGTGGGGTGAATAGGCTTGAGGGCCGAACTTGCCAAGTTAGCTGAACAACACCAGCCCACTCGATTTTTTTATTCATTTTCATCTTTTCGTATCTTTTTATAAATTTTTATATTTTGCAAAATAAATAGATATTTAAAACGTCAAAAAAAATTTGAATGTCAACAAGGGGATGACTACTTTAGATCTTCTTAAAAGTATTGATACTCTGGATTCAAATGAAGTCGTTTCATGGATCCTATAATGCCAACACGAGTCTGGTTTATATTTATTTGTCTTTCGGCTTCTTTTTCATGGTTACCCAGGAAAAACATGCAGCCAACAGAACCTCCACTCCACATTCAATCAAATATTTCTTATTTGACAGTATGATTAAGATTTTAGCTTGGGATTAACAAATTCCACCTATTACAATGATGACCACATCTTAGGAGTGCGAATGGCACTTAGGGCTGCTTGTGCAGGTGGCTTTGGTAAGAATATTGGACATAATCAGCATTTGCTGTTTACGCTTAGTGCCATGCAAGTTTTGGCCATTTTTGACAAGTTAGGTGTTCTTGACATCAATAAGGTGACAGATTTTATCCTTTGGAATAAAGTGTCCTAGATTTGCAAGCCCTTACCATCGATGCAAGTTCCTTGAAGTTGTTCTATTTTTTAAGTTTACAATATCATGAGAGTGACAAAATTGCCTTAGGCTCTGTTTTGCATGTAAGAGGTCAGATTATGTCATGTTATGGAATTTTGATTACAGTTACTTTATAGTGTGTACATTGCTAGCCAAACATTGATGAGAGGGCTCTCTCTAAGGAGATTGAAGTTGCTGCTGTTGGACAATCTCTAGTATCAAATGTTCTACATTGTTGTGCCTGAAGCATGATTCAAACATCAGAGCACTGCAAAACGAAGATGGATCTTTCTATGGGGATATATGGGGAGAAGTCGATACTCGGTGTCTTGTCCTTGTCTTTATCAATTAAAATTTATGTTCTTCTAGGAATGTTTCTTAAATAATTGACATCCCTTTCCCTCCTTTTGTTCCCATCGAAGGTTCTCTTATTAAGCAATACGCTGTCTTGCAGTACTAAAACGGTTGGATTCAATATGTGGAGAATGCTGTCAGATATAGTGAGCTGCAAAACGTTGGATGGAGGATTTGGTTGTATTCCTGGTGCAGGGTCTCATGCAGGGCAAAGTATGTCATAACCTCATGTCAGAGCTCTTTCGTTGGTTTCTAATTTCTGATTGGTGCTTAGTAAGTCATGCATTAAATACATGGTGGTCTTCTAATTATGTTCCAATGAACACATCCGAAGGATAAAAACTGAGTCGTGACAGTTTTAAGACATCCTTCGGACTCATCTTAGACGTGAGAAAGTACATCAATTCCGGAGGAGTAGGCATAAAACAATGAAGCACTAAGCAAGTAAATTAAGATGCACGAGAGCCTGACCAAGCATCTTGCTACAAAGTGGCTGATTTTTCTCTCTTCTTTCAATTCAAATAAGAAGATATTTGCAAAATGGAGAATAGGAACGTGGGAATAATCATGCAGTGACAAGATTTGGTGTTTCTGCTTCAATAGATAACAAAGCCATGTGGATTTTGTCTAAGTTAATTGTCCAGTCAGTCAGTCAGTAAAATTGACCTGTGGAATCCCCAACCATATGCAGCAGACCTCAAATTACCAATGGAAAATACAATTACCCAAAAAAAAAAAAAACTGGATATCCCATTTAATTCCGTATGATGAACCAAGAAGAGAAGCATTGTTTGCTTCATTTTCAATTATTAAGAGCTCCTCCGAGGTAATAAAGAGATGGTGGATACTCATTAAAGCGACGATTAACCAAACCTTAGAATATACTTACAGACAAGCTCGTCTAGAGAAGATGCTCAAAATCATGTGCACATGATTACGCTCAATTGAGCAATCCACAAAAGCATAGCAACATGACTAGGCATACAAATAGTCAAACAAATGCAAGAAAGCAGACCCTTATACGACTATTAGCATATGAAGCTAGAGCTAGAGCTAGTGCTCGAGCTCGAGCTTATGCTTAACTATGTAAAGATAAATCACACGATTACATTCAACTAAGCACCAGCTGCCACCTATGAAGCACGGACACGCTCGGGAACCTTCCGTGTCGTGTCGGACACGTGTCGGCGTGTCCGACACGCTCGGACACGCTCGGACACGCGGTCAACACGTGTCGGATTTTCCGACACGTGGTCAACTTTTCTCGACACGCGAGTCGGAGCGTGTCCGAGCAAGAGGCTAGGCTTCTGGAGCGGATCTGCAAGCATGAAGGGAGAGTGAATCGTTGGCGATGGAGGGTGAAGACGAGGCGAGGGAGAGCAAGCAAGGCTGCAGAGGCGAGGCAGCAGCAGTGAGGCCGCGATGGTGAGGCCGCGATGGTGAGGCCGCGACGGTGAGAGAAGGCTGGAGGAAGAGAGAACCAGGCGACCGAGATGGCCGCGACAGAGGACCGGAGACAAGGCTACGACCGCAAAAGAGAGAGGACCAGAAGCAAGGCAGTGAGCAACTACAACGAGGTGACCAAGAGAGAGTAGGGATTGAGAGGAAGAGGATCGTGCAAATGGAGGAGGGAGCGGCCGTTTTCCGAGAGTTTTCAAGCTGCTCTCGAAGGGTTTCTAAAAGATAGAATGGGTGCCATGCAAGGAGGATAAGCAGTGAGCACAAAAGGAGGAGGAGGCTACGATTTAGTTTTCCATGGAGGGGGTGCCGTAAAGGAGGAGTCAAAGGGGGATGAGGCAGCTAGGTTTAGGTTTCCAAGGAGTGCAGAAAAAAATTTAAAACTAAGGTACCGTGCATTTGGGTTTTCAAGGAAGAGCAGGAAAAATAAAAGTAAAATATGATGGTGCCTGAAGAGCCAAAAACAAATTAAAATGGGATGTTCGTCCTGGGCGGGATGTCCCTTTTCTCTTTTCTTTTTTGGAGAATGAGGGTGGAGGGTGATTTAAAAAAAAAAAAAACGAATAATATTGAAGAATAATAAATTATGATCATTATGAAAAATAATAAATTTATTTAAATAAATTAACTCTACTCTTTATTTTTGAAATAATTATATGTATATA
Source organism: Eucalyptus albens (assembly GCA_014182695.1). NCBI lineage: Eukaryota > Viridiplantae > Streptophyta > Magnoliopsida > Myrtales > Myrtaceae > Eucalyptus > Eucalyptus albens. The sequence goes on from CM024652.1 coordinate 25,258,540, forward strand.
TAAAAATATTTATTTAATATTTAACGCGTCGGAACGTGTCGGAATTATCTACTTTTTTAGAAATGACGTGTCGCGTGTCGTGTCGTGTAGTGTCGCGTGTCGGTCTTACATAGACTACCACACCAAAAAAAAAAAAAACCAAAAAAAATAAAAAAACACCAACTGCCACACCACACTTACCTGATCTTCAACGATTAGCTAGTGATCCAGAGCTTGAGTTCAGGCCCATTATTCCCGCCACTGATGAAGTGAATGAACGCACCAAACTCCTCCAGCTGAGCTGCACTGAAGAAGAAAATGTGCACTAGAGTGAAAAGTCGCAATGGAGAAGGACTTCAAGTTCACGAAGGACTTGAAGCTTGCAGACGACGGAACTTGCGAAAGAAGAGATGATGGCGACCGAAGAGGGGAATGACGGAATGAAGCTTGTGAGGAGCGAGCAAGTAGCAACGAGGGTTGGGCGACGGCGATTTGCTGGAGCAGCAGGAGAGAGGAAGAAGGAAACGTGGAAAACAACCTTCATCCCAATTCAATCCATCGTTCAAAAATAAAAATCGAACGATTCCTGCAGAAGAAAACCAAAAGGTGAGTTGAGGTGAGGTCTCTTGGGCCTAAAAATTTCTCTTAAGAAAGGCCCTTTTGTTATGGATGATGAGGGATGTAAATCCCTAACCTCGTCACCGAAGTGGACACACACAGCTTAAGGAGATTCCCAGTAAGATGGGGAATTCTAATAAAATTGTCCTCGGTTGCACGTTTTAGAATCAGTTCATTGTGTCTCTTCACTAGAATAAAGCAGAAATAGAAAGCAAGTAAAGCAGAAGAAACAGCTATGATCTATGAATAGAAAGAAGGCGCACCCTTTCCTCTGTTTCTGATTCAGAGTCCCCTCTTTCAGATTTAGAGTTCATGTCCGGTACTGTAACAACAGAAGCAAGGCGCAACTTTTTCTGCGGAGCATCCCCTGTTTCTGTTTCAGAGTCCGTTGTTTCAGTTTCAGTTCCATTCAGAATCTTCTCTTTGTAAGACTCCCAAGTGTTGCAAGTTCGACCACTGTTGGGTAACTCCCCACTACCTTTTATGAGTATTGAGCACTTTTTGGTATTATTGAGCTCAATGGATCAAGAATGCTCTCCACTGATGGGCACCGATCAATTTCCAACCGATGCAAAAACCCCAATTTATCAATGCCCTCGATAACCTGTAGGCTCCAGCACCGGTTATGAGTCAACTCCGTCAGGTACTTCAAGTTTGACAAACCGCCTAACCTTTTTAATGAAGTGTATCCTCCAACAGAAAATCTTAACAACAGCGCAGGAACAAATTGAATATCCTGAACCCCCGGGCACCCCCACATAAAGAATTTTCGAAGCATATTTAGGGAGCTTGGGAAATGGAAGTCTCCCCTCCAATGATCAATCAACTCGGGTGCTTGTAGCTCATTGCACCCCGGCTCCTCCCGCAGACGAACTGACCCCTCCGACGAATCATGTTCTTCCATGAATTTAATTTCAATTTGCCGTAACACCTCGCTTTCTCTCGATTCTGTCGAACCTGATGAAACGATTGCAGTCTCCTTTTCCAATGGAGGAGGCCGTACTTGTTTTCCTCGAGTGTCGTAGAGCTCTAGAACTATCAACTTCGGTGGAAGTTGTTTGAAAGCTGGCACGTCTACTCCATGTAGAGTAAGTTCTTCCAGCAGAAGAAGGGAAGCCAACTTTATAGTTGAAACGCAGACATTCGAAAAGCAAAATTGCAGCTTGCTCAGTTTGGATAAACTCCCCATCCACTGCAAGTCGCAAGTTTGAATTTTATCTGATTTGGCCATAGATTCAGAGCCATTGGATAGGGCCAATTCAACTAGATTAACAAGGTATGAGAGGTTAGGGACAGTCACCAACGAAGTAGATGTCAGCTGTAGGGTGGTCAAATTTCTAGGGAGCTCTGGCAACTCTTGTATCTGATCACAATGATTTAAATTCAGCGTTTGGAGGCGAAGAAGCTTGCTCATTGTACTAGGCAATTTTTCAATCGATGTGAATGATACATCGACAAATGACAAGCTTGATAGTCTACCAATGGAATCGGGTAATCTTGTAATTCTCGTGCCTAATACATCCAGCTTCGTTAATGACTCTAATTTCAAAACTGAGTTGGGGAGTTCTCTCAAGCTATCGCAATGCCTAAGAGAGAGGTGCTGTAGTTCCTGTAATTCTCCAATTTGTTCAGGCAATTTTTCTAGCTTGACACATAACTCAAAACTCAAGTTAGTCAATTTCGTTAGTTTCCCAATAGAGCAATCAATTTCCATCAAAGAAAAAAAATTAAAAATAGTCAACTTCTCTATAACTAAGTTCTGGAGAAAGGTTGATGTCCTGTGTATCAATGTATTATAATGAAGAGAGAGAACCTTCAATTTCCTTGCCCCCTACAAAAGCCAATGAAACACCAAGGCAGATAAGAAATAGAAATGGATTTAGGCTACCCATGAGAAAGTTAGATCATAAATCCATCAGAATTTGTCCTTCATTGAATGAGAAAATTAGACTAAGAGGGATACATACTAGCATACCTTGATTAGGCTTTTGAACACATCTTGTGTGATATCAACCCCAGAAAGATTCACCACAACCATGTTTTCTAGATGCAATGAATTAGTTGTCTCAAACTGTTGACGAGGGGCGTTAGGTATAGGAGGAATAGCATAACCATTATCCAAATTGATCCATTTCAACTTGGAAAGACGGCCTATTAAGTCGACTTGGTAGATTACCTCACACAAGAAAAGAAATCATATATGTGGGAACTGATTAATTTGCTCCGAAGTGACAGTCATATAAGGTCCGAACACATGCCTCGATTTCAAATAGAATGCGTGAACTTTGTCCTGGATCTGCCAATGACATTGAGCAGAAGGAGGAATTTGTCAATATCCCACTATTTTATTTCGTAGAAGAAACGAAAAAATGAAATAGAAGAGTAGCTCCCAAATCAAAAACATGAATCATCAATTAAGAAGAGGTTATAAGAAATTTTCTATTGAAATTTGATCATACTTTACCTCTCTTGATCTTAATTTGAAAATGATGTCATCTTTATCCCACAATCGGGTTCCCTTGTCTTCGGCAATTGTCCTTCCAAGATCTCTAAATTGATCATGCATCCAAAAGCTATTATCGTCTAACTCCTTTACCATGCATCTCTGAACAAGGACATCGATGGTACTCTCTGGGTAAAACCCACAATCTTTCCACACATACATTGGATTAGTCTTATTCTCACCAACCAAAAAGCATGCAATATCAAGGAATATCTCTTTTTCATACCAGTCTAAGGCTTCATAGCTCATTCTTAGCTTTGCCAAGACATCCTCATGAGGTGTTTTCTGTAGCTTCTCTAGCCACTCTTCCCATATTTCTCTCCTTTTTTGAAAAAGTGAAGAACCTATTGCTTGAAGAGCTAAAGGTAGTCCATGTGTAGTGTAGACAATGTCCCTCGAAAGAGTGTGGTAATCATATGGAGGAGAGTCCTCATCGAAGGCATGCCTACTAAAAAGTTTAAGTGCATCTTTCTTGCTCAACCCCATCATTTCATATTTCTTAAATTCATACTTAAATGTCCTGCTAGTCAAAACGTTCTTGTGCCTAGTAGTAACAAGTATTCTAGTACCAGGATACAAAATTTTCCGTCTGATTAGTTTTTGGATATGGTCGGTTTTGTCAACATCATCCAATACAATCAGCACCTTTTTGTTGCAAATTGTGTCTTCAATCCTCTTGGTCCCATGATCAGGGTTAAGAATGAAATGTGCCCCTCGAGAGATATCATTCAATAATCTTTTTTTGCAGCTCAACTAAGGCATCGGTATTTCCCTTTTCCCTCACATCCTCAAGAAAGCTGCAGCTTTGCCCAAAGTGAGGAAGTAGTTTGTTGAAAATAATCCTGGGGAGTGTTGTTTTACCGATGCCCCCCATCCCGTAGATTCCGATGAGCCGCACAGCACTAGAATCAATATCTAATAGAAATCCATATTAGAGAAAAGATGTCAGAAGATAGAAAGGCATGATTGCCTCGGAAAATCATGCGAAGACGAGGTATCCCTTTTAAAGAAATAAATTCAAATTTATTTGTTTTAAAAGGGGCCATTAGGGTCACCACGGTGTTCCCTTGTTATTGCTATTATTTTTATGCGGAAGCATATAATCACAACTCCATCATAACTTAAATCAATGCACACGAAAATATAGAACCGGGCACTTTTATTTATTTATATGTTTTAGACGACTTAGGTCAGTACATTAAGGCCAAAAAGTTCATTTTTCTGGCTAAACCAAAATTGTGGCCCGACCATCCTACAGTCTATTCACACAGCTGTCTTTGTATCACGTGCTGGTCTTGTCCAAAAATGCTACCTTCACTTCCCTGGGCCCTCCGCCTACTCGACCCCGATAGTACCATCGTCGTCGACATCAAAGAGTGGAAGCAGTCCCACCGTTTGCCCATTGACTCGGGCATAGAGTGCGATGAACCCCATCAGTACAGGGCCCGACGTGAGGCCAGCATCCACCGTCACGATCATAGTGATCCGGATGAATGTAACATCAAGGAAATCAGGGTCGACATGCTCCACTTGGTCCCATGTGAGATCGAAGGGGATGTCATAGAGTATAGTGGAGGACGCGGGTTGGAGAGGCATGGTTACGTGTCTAAAAATGTAATAATCTCACAAGGGGTGAATACAACCACTTAGCAAATGAAAGCCTATTAGACTATACTACATAAGTCTACTACTACTCATCCAACGGAGTGCGTAATTGAAATAGCTTAGGTTACCGTAACTCTAAAGGAATTCCACAAAAATGACACATCATGGAGTAAATAGACGTTTGGGGAATTCAATAGTCGCATCTACTTTGGTTCTAGCTGCCACCATCTTTTGAAGGGACCCATGTTGCACCCCTCTAGGCATTTCGCATCTCACCTGGCATCACGAAAACCTCTGGGTTCTTATTTCATCCCCCAAGCATCCAAAAAGTGTAGTGTTACACCCCTCTAGGCATCTCGCACCCCACCTAGCATCGTGAGGACCTCTGGGGCTTAATCACATTCCCCAAGCATCTAGAGGGCACCATTGTCACGCCCCTCCAGGTATCCCAACACCTGGGGCATCGTCACAACGATGGACCGACAATATCAATATCAATTCAAACCATGGCACAGCACTTAAGGATTCTATTGATGCCATCCAACATAACTAGACCGAACCACTCACCGATGCATAAGATTAAGGCCATCATCCTAACTGAAACCGTACTATTTTGAAATCGACTTAGTTCAATCGATTCGCCTAAGGAATTCTAGCGTTGGAACACTAGACCATCAACGTAGAATTGTCCTAACACTACGGTACAAGCCAAGTTGTTATGACCTTGCGTGGCCACATAGCTTACTCGAACGACTACGGCCTCGACTACTCCCGTACCACCTACAAGCTACTCGCCTCAAGTCCAAACAAGACTCGTGCCAGGACCAAACCGACCCGCAACGACTCGACCTAAGGAAGACCACTGCTAATTGCTCCAACGATTGATGCGGTCCACAGCTATACCACCTGAAACCAACACTGACCATCAACGTTGGAACACTAGACCATCAACGTAGAATTGTCCTAACACTACGGTACAAGCCAAGTTGTTATGACCTTGCGTGGCCACATAGCTTACTCGAACGACTACGGCCTCGACTACTCCCGTACCACCTACAAGCTACTCGCCTCAAGTCCAAACAAGACTCGTGCCAGGACCAAACCGACCCGCAACGACTCGACCTAAGGAAGACCACTGCTAATTGCTCCAACGATTGATGCGGTCCACAGCTATACCACCTGAAACCAACACTGACCGCACCGACGGTCATCGTGGTACACGGCGATACGAGTCAAGATCGTGGTACAGGAAGCCAACACGAATACAACGGCTACTCAACGCATTTGAGCCGAAATTGGTGGATTCATATGATGGGAACTCGAGTAACGGCATCATCATGTAGTATAGAGAAATAGGACATCCACTTGCCTTAAATCTGCAACGGTGCAAGCTGGTGGTCCGAGCTGCAGGATTAAGGCGAGATGGCGGTGTAGCGAGGTGGTGCAAGTGGCCGGCGTTGAGCAGCAAAGCGAGAACAAGACGGTGAGAATTTTTTGTTGAAAATTTGCTGAGGAAATTGATGGACGAATGAAGCTGTTCTGAGGGAAAAAGAGAAGAGACGGCCTCTCTTCTGCTGTTGACTATCTTAGTCAACGTTTCTCTTCAATTCCGTGTTAGCAGAGGGCGGAGATAGCTCCGTGACTTGTCTTGGCATGAGAATTCTTTCCCTCGTTCATGACAGCTTGCTACTTCATGCAAGGACGTGACCGTAGCTTGGTCAAGGTCTTCCATTTGTTGGCCAGCGGAGAAGGAAAAACGTGGCTGCTTTGTGAAGTCCAAGTCCTCGTTGGTGGCCAGCTGAGGAAAGAAAGATGTGGCTGAAAATTCTGGGTCAAGGTCTTCATTTTTGCTGAAAAGCGGGTGGGGTTGACGTGGGGAAATGGTGGCTTTGCTCCTTTCTTTGACTACTTGGACGTGTGCATGGGATTGAAGAAGATTTTGAATGGAAAGGTAGCTTGGCAAAGTACTAACGAGAGTGAACATTGGTCTCGCTTGTAGCGTTTCATGAAGAAGAAAATTTTAGGAGATAATTGACTAGGTGATGGTCGAGCCATCTTAGTACGGCGAAGATGTGACGATGAGGTGGTGTCGCGGGGACGTAATGAGACGTGAGGGTTCGGTACGGTGATGGTGGTGGCGAAATGGTGGCCGTGAATGGCGCCAACAACGTAGTCCGACGACAAGCTTGTTGACGCGGCATGGACTGTTACATGTTCGAGGCTCAGGCGAAGTCCAGATATCACAATTTGTTTATATCCAAAATTGCCCCTATTGTCACATGCTGGCCACAAGGGGAATAATAAGAGTGATACGCCCTGTTTTGCTCATGAAAGCTTAGAGCAGCCAATGTTTATGAGGGTATTTGAGTTAAGTGTCGACAGGATTCCAGACATATATACTTGAGTCAAAGATAAGGTAATTATTTGCCATGTGTCAACTGGCTTGGAGTTTAAGTGGAACTACCATTAGAGCTCACACAAGAATAGCAGGTGCGCGAAATGCGCATAAAAATAGGGAAGCTATTATTTACTTGATGGGCAAGTCATGTGAGTGTCATCGATAAGTTAGGAAATAGTTGCTTATGGATAAAGTTGCCAAGAAGAAAAGAAAGAAACATGGGGAATGCTAAGAATGGCATCCAAGGAAAATTACTGAGTGATGGCTACTAGTTTGCCTTATAAATACCACAACCTATTCAACAAAGAGGTCCCCCAAACAATAAAATAATTATCTTTACTTTATCTTTACTTTATCGCATTTTAGTTGTAGTTTCCAAGATTCTTGTTATTGATTAAATTCCGGCGTGTCTTTATCCGATTCAGCATCGTCGATTAAATTCTTGCGTTATTCCACAAGCTCGACGTCGTCAATTAAATTTCAGCGTTATGTTTCCTATCCAAAGATATTGCTATTGTTAAAAATCCAGCTATACATCTAAAACAAGCTGGGTCATAAATTAAATTCCGACATAGTTTGAGTCCAAAGCATAGATTATCTAGCTACTTGTGTTCAGATTACATCGTTGACTAAATTCTGGTGTAATACGTGCTTAGAAGCTGTTGGTTTTTAAATAATCTGAGTATCAATTGTTAGGGTTATATATATAAGTTAAGATTAAAATTCATCCTTGCAGTTGACATTCTTTTTCCGGATTCAACACAAAACTTGACTCTCCTATAATAAAATCAAAAGGCATGATTTGGTGAAAGATATTTCACGGGAAACAAAACTGGTGAAACACCTCAGAAGCAATTTCAGCGTTACATTCGACTTGAACAAGATGCATCAATTGTTAAATCGACATAACTCATTGCAAAACGGTCTCAGCTTCAACCAAATTCTTCTTGAGTTCGTCGTTTAAAAAAAAAATGCCCTAGAACTCATCAAAACTGAGTGAAAGCTTACCTAGTTTCAATGCATGTCGTCGGAATCAAAGGCAGTGATCACCAACAGACGGTGGCGAATGGCAGAGATCGAGCACTATCTTGATCGCTTCTAAGAGGGAATTTCCTTTCGCACTTCAGATGCTCTCGCCCTCTATGGTGTTTTCCTTTTTGTTAGCGACCTAGTTTTTTGCCCCCAAAAAAGACCTCTCTTCGGCCGAATCTTTTTTGTCGAGCCCCTATTGAGCCTCCTCCTCACGCCCTCCTTGCTCGCCTCAGGCGACTCATTTCCGTTATTTCCCCTGCCAGCTCACGATTCTAGAAGTTTCAAGTTGCTCTCGTCACTTGGTCGTTGCACCTCCTCCGCTCACAGACCCTACTTCGGTCACGCTCGCTTTCGTCACCATGCTGTGTCACGGTCGGCTCACAGACTCGTCTGTGCAAAAGAAAGAGACACAGGACATGGGCTGGGCTTTCTTTTGTTTGACTCTATGATGGACCAAGGATATACAAAAGGAGATGGGCTAAAACGAAATAAAGAGCAGGGACCCAAGGAATTAAAGGAAATGGGCTGGACTAAAATTTGTTAGAAGAGTGGGCCTAAAAAGAAAGAAACAAAGCTAGGTGGGGTGAATGGGCTTGAGGGCCGAATTTGCCAAGTGAGCTGGACAACACCAGCCCACTCGATTTTTTTATTCATTTTAATTTCATTTTCATTTTTTTGTATCTTTTCATAAATTTTTATATTTTACAAAATAAATAAATATTTAAAACATCAAAAAAAAAAAATTTGAATGTCAACAAGGGGATAGACTACTCTAGATCTTCTTAAAAGATTTGACACTCTGGATTCAAATGAAGTCGTTTCATGGAGTCTGGTTTGTATTTATTTGTCTTTCAGCTTTTTTTTCGTGGTTACCCACGAAAAACATGCAACCAAGAGAACCTCCACTCCACATTCAATCAAATATCTTATTTGACAGTATGATTAAGATTTTAGCTTGGGATTAACAAATTCCACCTAGTACAATGATCACCACATGAGGCATCCCATTGACGGCCCCCAATCCGTTAGGTTGCCACAGTTCGCTTACCTCTCTTTTGGTTGACCTGAAGTTTTATCCATCCTGGGGGTTTATAATTTTTAAACAATCCATGCGCAGCGTATGAAAGTATAGCGGAAGCAATATCACATCTCCCCTAGCCCAAAATTTTTGAAATGATGCACACCCACTAGACAGTTTTATAAGTTAAGCGACACTTTTATTTACATAAGCTTGATAGACATCATAAGTCAGTACACCAAAATTTGCTGTGATTTTCTATACCCGGCTACATACTCAAAAGATAACCCGACCTTCCCATGGCTTTCCTTTCCATTCAGCCCTATACAAAAGTCTATCAGACAGTGCCAGCAGTCCAAAAAGTTTCATCTGCTACCCGTCACACACGATCACACCCAGCCCGGTCCATCGGCTGGCAGCAGTGGCAACATCCCTAGTATGATCCCATCATGACGAATGTGCACTGACAGAAACTCCTAAACCACGGTTTCTAATTTCTGATTGGTGCTTAGTAAGTCATGCATTAAATACATGGTGGTCTTCTAATTATGTTCCAATGAACACATCCGAAGGATAAAACTGAGTCGTGACAATTTTAAGACATCCTTCGGACTCATCTTAGACGTGAGAAAGTATATCAATTCCGGAGGAGAATTAGGCATAAAACAATGAAATACTAAGCAAGTAAATTAAGATGCACGAGAGCCTGACCAAGCATCTTGCTACAAAGTGGCTGATTTTTCTCTCTTCTTTCAATTCAAATAAGAAGATATTTGCAAAACGGAGAATAGGAAGGTGGGAATAATCATGAAGTGACAAGATTTGGTGTTTCCGCTTCAATAGATAACAAAGCCCTGTAGATTTTGTCTAAGTTAATTGTCCAGTCAGTCACTTAGTAAAATTAACCTGTGGAATCCCCAACCATATGCAGCAGACCTCAAATTACCAGTGGAAAATACAATTACCCAAAATATGAAAAAAAAAAATGGATATCCCATTTAATTCCGTGTGATGAACCAAGAAGAGAAGCATTGTTTGCTTCATTTTCAATTATTAAGAGCTCCTCCAAGGTAATAAAGAGAGTGGATACTCATTAAAGCGACCATTAACCAAACCTTAGAATATACTTACAGACAAGCTCGTCTAGAGAAGATGCTCAAAATCATGTGCACGTGATTATGCTCAATTGAGTAATCCACAAAAGCATAGCAACATGACTAGGCATACAGATGGTCAAACAAATGCAAGAAAGCAGACCCTTATACAACTATTAGCATATGAAGCTAGAGCTGAGCTAGAGCTTGAGCTCATGCTTAACTATGTAAAGATAAATCACACGATTACATTCAACTAAGCACCAACTGCCACACCAAAAAAAAAAAAAAAAACAAAAAGAAAAAACACCAACTGCCACCCCACTCTTACCTGATCTTCAACGATTAGCTAGTGATCCAGGGCTTGAGTTCAGGCCCATTATTCCCGCCACTGATGAAGTTAATGAATGCACCAAATTCCTCCATCTGAGCGGCACTGAAGAAGAAATGGTGCACTAGAGTGAAAAGTCGCAATGGAGAAGGACTTCAAGCTCACGAAGGACTTGAAGCTTGCAGACGACGGAACTTGGGAAACAAGAGATGATGGCGACCGACGAGGGGAACAACGGACTGAAGCTTGCGAGGAGCGAGCAAGTAGCAACGAGGGTTGGGCGACCGCGATTTGCTGGAGCAGCAGGAGAGAGGAAGAAGGAAACGTGGAAAACAACCTTAATCCCAATTCAATCCATCGTTCAAAAATAAAAATCGAACGATTCCTGCAGAAGGAAACCAAAAGGTGAGTTGAGGTGAGTTCTCTTGGGCCTAAAAATTTCTCCTAAGAAAGGCCCTTTTGTTATGGATGATGAGGGATGTAAATCCCTAACCTCGTCACCGAAGTGGACACACACAGCTTAAGGAGATTCCCAGTAAGATGGGGAATTCTAATAAAATTGTCCTCGGTTGCACGTTTTAGAATCAGTTCATTGTGTCTCTTCACTAGAATAAAGCAGAAATAGAAAGCAAGTAAAGCAGAAGAAACAGCTATGATCTATGAATAGAAAGAAGGCGCACCCTTTCCTCTGTTTCTGATTCAGAGTCCCCTCTTTCAGATTTAGAGTTCATGTCCGGTACTGTAACAACAGAAGCAAGGCGCAACTTTTTCTGCGGAGCATCCCCTGTTTCTGTTTCAGAGTCCGTTGTTTCAGTTTCAGTTCCACTCAGAATCTTCTCTTTGTAAGACTCCCAAGTCTTGGAAGTTCGACTACTGTTGGGTAACTCCCCACTACCTTTTATGAGTATTGAGCACCTTTTTGGTATTTTTGAGCTCAATGGATCAAGAATGCTCTCCACTGATTGGCACCGTTTAATTTCCAACCGATGCAAAAACCCTAATTCATCAATGCCCTCGACAACCTGTAGGCTCCAGCACCGATCAAGAGTCAACTCTGCCAGGTACTTCAAGTTTGACAAACCGCCTAACCTTTTTAATGAAGTGCATCCTCCAACAGAAAATCTTAACAACAGCGTAGGAACAAATTGAATATCCTGAACCCCTGGGCATCCCCACAGAACGAATTTTCGAAGCATAAATAGGGAGCTTGGGAAATGGAAGTCTCCCCTCCAATGATCAATCAACTCGGGTGCTTGTAGCTCATTGCACCCCGGCTCCTCCCGTAGACGAACTGACCCCTCCAACGAATCATGTTCTTCCATGAATTTCATTTCAATTTGCCGTAACACCTCGCTTTCTCTCGATTCTGTCGAACTTGATGAAACGATTGCAGTCTCCTTTTCCAATGGATGAGACCGTACTTGTTTTCCTCGAGTGTCGTAGAGCTCTAGAACTATCAACTTTGGTGGAAGTTGTTTGAAAGCTGGCACGTCTACTCCATGTAGAGTAAGTTCTTCCAGCAGAGTAAGGGAAGCCAACTTTATAGTTGAAACGCAGACATTTGAAAAGCAAAATTGCAGCTTGCTCAGTTTGGATAAACTCCCCATCCACTGCAAGTCGCAAGTTTGAATTTTATCTGATTTGGCCATAGATTCAGAGCCATTGGATAGGGCCAATTCAACTAGATTAACAAGGTATGAGAGGTTAGGGACAGTCACCAACGAAGTAGATGTCAGCTGTAGGGTGGTCAAATTTCTAGGGAGCTCTGGCAACTCTTGTATCTGATCACAATGATTTAAATTCAGCGTTTGGAGGCGAAGAAGCTTGCTCATTGTACTAGGCAATTTTTCAATCGATGTGAATGATACATCGACAAATGACAAGCTTGATAGTCTACCAATGGAATCGGGTAATCTTGTAATTCTCGTGCCTAATACATCCAGCTTCGTTAATGACTCTAATTTCAAAACTGAGTTGGGGAGTTCTCTCAAGCTATTGCAACGCCTAAGAGAGAGGTGCTGCAATTCTTGTAATTCTCCAATTTGTTCAGGCAATTTTTTTAGCTTGACACATAACTCAAAACTCAAGTCAGTCAGTTTCGTTAGTTTCCCAATAGAGCAATCAATTTCCATCAAAGAAGAAAAATTAGAAATAGTCAACTTCTCTATAACTAAGTTCCGGGGAAAGGTTGATGTCCGGCATATCAACGTATTATAATGAAGAGAGAGAACTTTCAATTTCCTTGCCCCCTACAAAAGCCAATGAAACATCAAGGCAGATAAGAAATAGAAATGGATTTAGGCTACTCATGAGAAAATTAGATCATAAATCCATCAGAATTTGTCCTTCATTGAATGAGAAAATTAGACTAAGAGGGATACATACAAGCATACCTTGATTAGGCTCTTGAACACATCTTGTGTGATATCAACCCCAGCAAGATTCACCACAACCACGTTTTCTAGATGCAAAGATTTAGTTGTCTCAAACTGTTGACGAGGGGCATTAGGTATAGGAGGAATAGCATAAACATTATCCAAATTGATCCATTTCAACTCGGAAAGACGGCCTATTAAGTCGCCTTGGCAGATTACCTCACACAACAAAAGAAATCGTATATGTGGGAACCGATTAATTTGCTTCGAAGTGACAGTCATATTAGGTCCAGACACATGCCTCGATTTCAAATAGAATGCGTGAACTTTGTCCTTGATCTGCCAATGACATTGAGCAGAAGGAGGAATTTGTCAATATCTCATATTTTATTTCATAGAAGAAACGAAAAAATGAAATAGAAGGGTAGCTCCCAAATCAAAAACGTGATTCATTAATTAAGAAGAGGTTATAAGAAATTTTCTATTGAAATTTGATCATACTTTACCTCTCTCGATCTTAATTTGCAAATGATGTCATCTTTATCCCACAATCGGGTTCCCTTGTCTTCGGCAATTGTCCTTCCAAGATCTCTAAACTGATCATGCATCCAAAGGCAATTATTGTCTAGCTCCTTTATCATGCATCTCTGAACAAGGACCTCGATGGTACTCTCTGGGTAAAACCCACAATCTTTCCACACATACATTGGATTAGTCTTATTCTCACCAACCAAAAAGCATGCAATATCGAGGAATATCTCTTGTTCATACCAGTCTAAGGCTTCATAGCTCATTCTTAGCTTTGCCAAGACATCCTCATGAGGTGTTTTCTGTAGCTTCTCTAGCCACTCTTCCCATATTTCTCTCCTTTTTTGAAAAAGCGATGAACCTATTGCTTGAAGAGCTAAAGGTAGTCCATGTGTAGTATACACAATGTCCCTCGAAAGAGTGCGGTAATCATATGGAGGAGAGTCGTCATTGAAGGCATGCCTACTAAAAAGTTTAAGTGCGTCTTTCCTGCTCAACCCCATCATTTCATATTCCTCAAATTCATACTTAAATGTCCTGCTAGTCAAAACGTTCTTGTGCCTAGTAGTTACAAGTATTCTAGTACCAGGATACAAAAGTTTCCGTCCGATTAGTTTTTGGATATGGTCGGTTTTGTCAACATCATCCAATACAATTAGCACCCTTTTGTTGCAAATTGTGTCTTCAATCCTCTTGGTCCCATGATCAGTGTTAAGAATGAAATGTGCCACTCGAGAGATATCATTCAATATTTTTTTTTGCAGCTCGACTAAGGCATTGGTATTTCCCTTTTCCCTCACGTCCTCAAGAAAGCTGCAGTTTTGCCCAAAGTGAGGAAGTAGTTTGTTGAAAATAATCCTGGCGAGTGTTGTTTTACCGATGCCCCCCATCCCGTAGATTCCAATGAGCCGCACAGCACTAGAATCAATATCTAATAAATCTGTTATGGCTGCTATTTGATCCTCCATTCCAACTAAATCTTCGGTTACACGTCTGTGTCTTGTCTTTAGCTTGAGCACAACCTCCTCAGCAACCGCCTCGATAAGTTTCGCATGGCTGCCACAAATTTGAGTAGTTTCAATTGAGAAAAGGTGACAAATTTGCATGTCGACCAACCGTCTACCAACCAACCAGGTGGGATCGCGATCAAGGTTAGGATATAGAAGAGAAATGTTTGATCTTTATAGAAGAGAAATATTCGATCTTTATATCAAGTAGAAGAATCAGAATTTTTGGCAAAAAAGGGTAGAAGAATAAAAAAATAAACATCTAATGAATTACTGTAATAGAAGATTTACTTAAATAAAAAATGGCCCGATTGTACAAAATAATTTTCACAATCCTGATTAGGTTGTTACCTTGTATCATTCTCCACCTCCCATCCCTTGATGCGACCAACTTCTACGAGAGCCTGCCGCCACGTCTTTATATCCTCTAATCTGAACTTATGCTTCTGATCCTCCATTGTTTGCTCCAAATTTGATATGGCGTTCTTGTACAACGCGGTTTTTAGCTTCACATCATCGGGTTTCACATTGTAGAAGATAGGCAATATGACCTTCTCCTTCCCAACTTCTTTATGTTTAGAGTAGTTCTCCACCATCTTTGCAAGCTCGTCAAGGCACCAATGACTTGAAGCATAGTCTTTGGAGAAAATGGGTATGTAGAGCTTGGAATTGTTGATCACTTGCACAAGGTTGTCACTAATTCTTTCATCAGGTCGAAGCCCTTCGTCATTGATGAAAACACGAATCCCGGCATCTACCAAGGCTTGGTGGAGGATATCGGTGAATGAACAATGAGTGTCAGGCCCTTTAAAACTTAGGAAGACATGGTACTCACCTCCTAATAAATTTTTTACGTGTTCTATTCGATCCTCCATTCCAACTAAATCTCTAGTTACACGTCTGTGTCCTTTTCCTTTTTGTGTTGCCGACTCTGTCTCTCTCTTTCTTTTCTGTAGAAGGAAACGATAAGATGAGTTGAGATGAGGTCTTTCGGGCCAAAAAATTTCTCTTAAGAAAGGTCTTTTGTTATAGATGGCAAGGACTGTAAGATCCCAAACCTCGCCACCAAAGTGAACACACACAGCATATGGAGATTCCCATTAAGATGAGGAATTTTAATAAGATTGTCCTTGGTTGCATGCTTTAGAATCAGTTCATCGTCTCTCTTTACTAGAATAAAGCAGAAATAGAAAGCAAGTAAAGCAGAAGAAACAGCGGTATTCTATGAATAGAAAGAAGGCGCACCGTTTTCTGCGGAGGATCTGCTGTTTCTGTTTCAGAGTCCGTTGATTCAAATTCATGCTTCAACGCTTTCTGTACTTGCACCGAGTTCTCAGCTGGACATTCCCTGATATCCAGCTTTTCCAAAGATGTTAATTTTTCTAGGCCTTTAATTTGACGGATCATTTTGCATCGTCTAATCTCTAAAATTTTCAGCGACTTCAAGTTTGAAAGATCAGGCAAACTGAGGTAATCACAGTCAGATAGAATCAAACTTCTCAGTGCGGTTAATTGGTCAAGTCCATTGAGATTTTGTATTTTGCAGTTTGATATATCTAGCCTCTTCAGGGCTTCAAGCCCTTCAAGCCCTTCAATCTCTTCTATCGCAGAATGGTAGAGCTTGAACACTGACAACGTCTTGGGAAGCTCAGATACTCCTTTATGGCTCGAACCAGGAAGGGTAAGCATTTTGAGCCTTTTGAGCGGAGGCATATCTGTCAGCTCAAACTTTAGCTTGATAACTTGCGAAAGAGACAGTTCTAGTTTCCTCAGTTTAGGAAACGATATTGAGAAGCATTGTTTGTCAATCATTTGATTGACGTTGGATTCTGGCGTCGGCTCTTTTGAGGGACGTCGGTGTGCCTTTGGGTCCCCATCACTTAGCCACAGCTCCTCCAATTCCTTCAAATCTTCAAGATGGGGTATTGCTTTCATCCTTTCAGAACTCACATGCAGACAAACTAGAGAAGGGGGAAGCTTCGGCAACTCTTCAATTTCATTACAGTGGAGTAAATCCAGGGTGTGAAGACCAGATATGGTGGAGATTTCAGGGGGTAGGCTAGATATACTGGAATGCCCCAGTGTTAATGATCTCAAATTACGTAGTCCCCTGATATCACTGGAAATGGCCCCCTCCAAACTCCGACACCAGGAAGCATGTAGTTCTTCAAGCTTGTTCAGATTTCCAATCTCCCCAGGAAATGCTCGAATGAAAGTAGAATCCATTCTCAGCACTCTCAAGCTTTGCAGATTTCTTATTGAATCGGGGAAATTAGAAATACGAGTCGCTGATATATCCAACTCCTCTAATGACCTCATTTTACCGATAGAATCCGGAAGTTCCTCCATGTAACGGCAATCCCTCAATGATAAGAGTCTTAGATTAAGCAGCTCCCCCAGTGAGCTTGGGAGCTCATTAATTTTGGCACCATCTAATGAGAGTTTGGAGAGAGCAGCCAGGTAACTAATTGAACTGGGCAGGTAAGTCAATTGTAAGCACTTGAAGCCGCTGAGAATTTCAAGGTGCTTCAAATTGCCTATGGAGATGGGGATCTGCCGTACAGAAGTACCGTCGATAGAAAGCTCTTTTAGAGCTGTCATACAACCTAGTTCCACTGGCAACCCGTTCAATTGGGAGCAGAACTTCAAATTCAGGGAGATCAAACGTTTCAAATGGCTAATTGAAGGATCTAGCCTCACCAAACGAGAACATCGTTCAAGAATCAGGATTTCCAAATCTTTGTAACCAGAGAAGTCGGGAGTGAACAGTAAGTCAGAACACCCGGTAAGGTTCAAGACTTTCAGTTTCTCCATCTGTAAAGCCAAAACAGAAACCCACACATGGTCAATTCGGAGACATTAACTTTGAGAAAGCAAATATAAAACAACCAAATACCAAACCACCTTGATTTCACTCCAACCTCGCCAGTCTTCCGTGACTTTGCTCCAAGACAGATCAAGAACAACCAACTCTCTTAATACAATATTTTGCGCATTAAAATCCAGAGGACACCTTTGCCAACAGAGCCACTTTACCCTTGGAAAGGCACCTGTAAAATCTCCGAAAACTTTTGCATTATCCAACTTGAGAAAGGTTTTGTCCGGCAAGCTCTCAAAATCTCCGGCTGAGTCATGATCATCTAGGTCAATGCAGAGAGCTTCAACATTTTCCATTCCCTAGATTTGACATACGTAACAAAATCATCAGAAGCTGTAACCCAAATACCCATCAGAGTAGGGGTGTTTTCCTTGCCCTATATGCTAAAGAGTATATATACGATATGATTCCTTAAGAAAATATGACAAAAAAATAAAAATAAAAATCGTGGAGGTGTTACACAAATGGTCCTTGAACTTTTGGCCTAATGTATAATGTGATCTTTGAATTTTTAATTTGTTCAATGTGATCCTTGAACTTTTATGTGAAAATGTTCAATGTTATTCTTCCATTAATTCTATTTTCATATAGTATTGAATATGTACCAAAAGTTCAGGGATTACATCAAGCAATTTAAAAGTTCAGGGACTGCATTAAACAAATTAAAAGTTCAGGAACCATACTGCACATTTAATCAAAGTTCAGAGATCATTTATATTACTTTCCTTTTATTTTCCAAAAAAAAATTGAACTAAAAGGTTTTACCTTCTCCTTGCTTATTGCCTTCGGAACCATATCCGGTATGTAAAATTTTCTCCGAGTTGGATCTCCAGATCCCTTTTGATTTAAAATTCTTCGGCCAACACGTCTTAGCAATCTGTGCATCTGCAATTCATTGTTTTCTCCAATTTTTGCCAGGGGCATCAGAACGCAGTCAGGAGATGGAAGATACGAACTGGGCCACATATATGAAGCAACCCGGGCGTCCACACCGGTGATAAAACATGCCATTTCAAGAAATATATGTTTTTGCTTTGGATCTAATGCTTCGTAACATATATCCAATATCTCTGCAAAGCAAAGCGTTGTCTTTTGAGAACTACTCATAAATTTTTTTATGGACTCATCAATCTTTTCCCATTCTCCTATTGATTTACCCCGCAAAAATGAACCAATAACTTCAATTGCTAAGGGAAGTTTCTCTGTAGCATTGACAACGCAGTTTGCGTGTCCATCATAACCAGGTACAGGAGATTTCTTCCCGAATGCGTGCTGGCAGAAAAGTTCAAAAGCTTGATCATCATCTAACTTATCAACCATGTAGGTGCGAGCCGTCTCGGGATCATACCCTTTGAGAATTTCCTCATTTTGAGAAGTCACAATTATTCGACTACCTAGACCAAACCAGGGCTGATCTCCTACAATAGCATGAAGATGGGATTGCTTTTCCACGTCATCGATAACTATTAGAACTTTCATTTCATGAAATATATCCTGGAAATCCTCTATTCTTTCATGAAAAGAAGGCTCTTCATGATCTCGTTCAAGGAGATCACATATCAACTTAGTTTGTAAAAACTGAATACCACTAGGATTTTGTGAGGTTTCTTCGACCTCTGCCAGAAAGCTACAACTATCAAAACAAGAAGAGATGCGGTTGTATACAGCCTTGGCTAGAGTCGTCTTGCCGATTCCATCAGTTCCATAAATTCCAATAATGCTCACCTCATCATTGACTTCCATCTCCAGTAAGTGGGTGATTTGTTTTACACGATCATCAATTCCAACCACATTTTGAACAGCTGCAATTGCATAATTTCTATCTGAGGTTTCCATCTCTGCTACTTGCTGTCTAGCTTCATCTTTCGTTTTCTCCGTGCTCTGCAAGAAAAGCAGAATTTTTCACCAAAGTATTAACATAGATGGAGAAAAGAACAAACATCACCTGGTTGGTCTCTCTCTTGTAACATTGCTTCACTTCCATTTATTTATACAAGATATTTGTCATTAGATTTTTCTTGTCGATGCAAAATTATGCTGAAAATTATTCTAGCATACTCTAATACATAATCTAATATCAGATCTGATACACGATTAACAAGGAAGCTTAGCTAGTAATTTAATCTAATTCGGTTGACATTCCTATCTGGCAAGTTGGATTTACTTATTTGCTGACCAGATATTTCAATTTTCAAGATAACTTGATATGCGCATCACAACAATGGTCACTCTAATTAAATTAATTATGTTCTTATCTCAGAAGTGTAAATAAGTTCTAAACAACAAATGAGCTACGTTCATATTAAGTTCATATTATCTTCGAATCCATACAATTTTCTTTTGTTCTTCTGCATCATCTTTCCTCACATTTTCTTGTGTTGCTACTACCAAGTTGAATCAACTACGTTCAGTTTTTGGCGATAGTGATCTTGGACTAAGTGAAAGCAATGCTTAAATATTCTTATTGAATTCCAAATACTAGTATGTTCCACTACCACACTCTCGTTTACAGGTGCTGAGCATTTCTTGATTGATTTACTCAGGTCACTTGGTTACTTCTACATGTAATCCTATCCTTAAATTGAATATCAAATATCATTTAAGAATATTGTCTCTTCGCTAAGGTTTTGCAAAATTTCTTGTTCAATTCATATGTTGCCTCTTTACGTTGGCACTGACGTATTTTTTATGAGACATGCACAAATTGACAAAAATCAACAAGTGAGAAAGAATGGAAATGATTGGTATGTGGGTGAGTGATTGGCATCCACGTTTGAAGGAATAAAGATGACTAACGGAATGAGGTAAAACTGGCTGCCACGTTGATAAAAGTAGGAATCTTTTTTGGGGGAGATAAAGTTTTGCTCCAAGACAGCCCCGCAAAGTCGCCTCGGCAGATTATACCAGACAACTAAAGAAACCATAAATGTGGGAACCGCTTAATTTGCTCCGAAGTGACAGTTATAGGAGGTTGAGACAAATGGCTCGATGGCAAACGGAGTGTTTGAATGCTTCCCTTGATCTGTCGATGTCATTGAGGAGCAGAAGCAAGAATTTGTCAATATCCCACTATTTTATTTCGTAGAAGAGAAAAAAAAATGAAACAAAAGAGTAGCTCCCAATTCACAAACATGAATCCTCAATTAAGAAGAGGGCATAAACAATTTTCTATTCAAAATTTGGCCATACTTTGCCTCTTTTTTTTTTTTTTTTTTTTTTAAATTCACAAACTATGTCATCTTTGTCCCACAATCCGGTACGTTCTTCTCTAGTGATTGCCCTTCCAGGATCTTTAAACTGATTGTGCATCTGAAATCTATCATTGCCTAAAACCTTTATCATGCACCTCTTAATAAGGGCATCAATGGCACCCTCTGGGCCAAACCCACCATTTTTCCACACGCATCGTCACACCTCAAACCCCCGAGAGCGTGAGCATCCCTCAACGGTCGATTAATTGAGACATCCCATGACGCATCGTCAACCCATTCTTTTATCTTTCGATTAAACGCAAGCAGAATGTACATAATAACTCAATAATCAAAGATTATGAGTTAACTCACGGATTTTACGGCAACGATGAGCTCAAGGCGATGGTGATGCGATGGCGATGAGAACACGGGCCTCACGGGACCAACGGCAGCACCACGGTGCGGCGGCGGCGGCTTGAACCCATGGCCAAGGGGGGGACTCGGCTTGGTGTGGTCATGGCCCGGCGATGGTCGTGGCTTGAGGTGGTGAGGGATGGCGTGAGGGACAGCGGACGAGCGGCGGTGATGGTGGCGGTGGTGCGGCAAAGGGGTGACAAGGGGATGGCTATGGAGAGGAAGAAAGGAAGAAGAAGAAGATGAAGATGAGAGAAAATGAGAGCAAATGGAGGGGAAGGTCGGCCATCTTGGGGAAAATGAGCGAGAGAAAATGAGAAAGAGAGAGAGAGAGAGAGAGATTTTCCCCCAAATACTCTCCTCCACATCTTTTTCCCTTTTTATTTTTGTTTTAAAACCTTCTAGAAGGGGAGTTTTGGTCTTTTCACACTTTTTGGCAAAAATTCCAATTTTACCGTTGGGGCCATTTGGTGGGCTTGACTTAGCTCACTTGCGTCCTCATGGCCGAATCCCATGGGCATGAGGCTCATTGGGCCTTCGCTAGGCCCAACTCCCTTTCCAGCTTCCAATCCTCGACCGATTAGTCCTTATTCAATAAGTTTAATGCTTATTGATAACTCAATGGATAAATGAGGCGACATCCAATAGGTTTATCTTGAAATTCTTGAAAATTCAATATCCAAAATCGAATTAAATTTCATTGTTAAAATCAATTAAATGCGACTTTAGTACGACATAAATTATTGGGTGGCCATTGGGGATTTTCACCCGTTGACCCATGATCGATAATTCGATCCATGTTTGTGCATTTTCAAATCTTGGATGACCCTCGGTTTTCATGTAATCGCAAGGGTTTAATTATGTATCCCGAGTACAAGATTAATAGAAAATTAGTTCATCGTCATTCGCAACGAGTATCATAATCTTGTGGAATCACCCGCGAACCAACTACATACTTCTATCGAATCAATTTATATATGTTCGCTAATTGACTTATAACAACGTAGTATTGTCCTTTGTCAATCCTAATAATCGAGCGATCTATCATTAATTGAATTCTCTAGTCTTTCGTGTTTTAATCCTTTATAACCTCTCCCAATAGATTATTAACTCACAAGTGATCAGTTCAGAGTAAATTTTACTATCAGTGTATTGATAAAATAATCATTTCATATATATCAAGAACAGTCAAATTTCAAGATATCACACATATATTGGATTAGTCTTATTCTCACCAATGAAAAAGCATGCAACATCAAGAAATACTTGTTGATCTGGTTCTAAGGCATCATAGCTAATCTTTAGCTTTTCCAAGACACCCTTATGAGGTGTTTATATCACACATATATTGGATTAGTCTTATTCTCACCAATGAAAAAGCATGCAACATCAAGAAATACTTGTTGATCTGGTTCTAAGGCATCATAGCTAATCTTTAGCTTTTCCAAGACACCCTTATGAGGTGTTTTCCTTAGCTTCTCTAGCTTCTCTTCCCATATTTTTTTTTTTTGTTTTCCAAACCAAAAAGCAACGAACCTATTTCTTCAAGAGCTAAAGGTAGTCCACTGTCAGTAGAAACAATGTCTTTTGAAAGAGTGTAGTAATTGGTTGGAGGAGAGCTCTCGTTGAAGGCATGCCTATTGAAAAGTTTAAGTGCGTCTTCATCGCTCAATTGCACCCTTTCATAATCCATGAATTTATACTTAAATCCCCTAATATTCAGAACACTCTTATCCCTAGTATTAACAAGTACTCTAGTACCAGGATACAACGATTTCTCTCCAATTAGTTTTTGGATCTGGTTGGGCTCATCAACATCATCCAAAATGATTAGCATCATCTTGTTGTAAATATTTTCTTCAATCATATTGATCACATGATCAATGTTATCAATTGCATGAGCCACATTATGATAAGAGACATCGAACAATAACTTTTTTTGCAGCTTGACTAAGCCCTTGCTTTTTGCTGTTTCCCTCATGTCATCAAGAAAGTTGCAATTTCTCCCAAAGTGAGGAGATGGTTTGTTGAAGATAATCTTGGCAAGCATTGTTTTACCAATGCCGCCCATCCCGTAAATTCCAATAAGCCACACACCACCAGAATCAATGTCTAATAATTTTTTTATGGCTACTATTCGATCCTCCATTCCAACTAAATCTCTGGTTATATGTCTCTGTCTTGACTTGAGCCTCACAACCTCATCAACAACCACCTGGAAATGTTTGATATTTATATCAAATAGAAGAATAAGAGTTTCTGGCAATATAGGGTAGAAGAATAAAAATATAAACATCTAATGAATTATTGTAATAGAAGATTTACTTAAATAAAAAATTGCCCAGTTGTACAAAATAATTTTCACAATCATGGTTAGATTGTTATCCTGAATATTTCTCCAGCTCCCATCCCTTGGTGCCACCAACTTCTTTGAGAGCTTGCCGCCACATCTCTATATCCTTGGAGCTAAACTTATTCTTCTAATCCTCCATCTTTTGCTCCAAATTCAATATGGCATCCTTGTACAATGCAGTTTTCAGTTCCACGTCATATGGATTCATGTCATAGAAGATGGGCAATATGACATTCTCTTTCCCATCTTCTTTATATTAAGAGGTGTTCTCTACCATCTTTGCAAGCTCTTCGAGGCACCAATGACTTGAAGCATAATCTTTGGAGAAGATGGTATGTAGATCTTGAAATTATCGATTGCTTGCAAAAGGTCACTAATTTTTTCACCAAGTCGAAGCCCTTTGTCATTGATGAAAACACAAATCCCAGCATCTACTAAGGCTTGGTGGAGGATATCAATGAATGAATGACAAGTACCAGGTCCTCTAAAACTTAGGAAGACCTGGTACTCACCTCCTAATGTATTGTTGGTCCTCGTTCCTGTTTCTAAGTTTGCCGTAGAAGTTCGCACTTAACAAGGTCAGCCCTCTCACCTGGTCTTTGAGTTCGCAATATGACATTTCACATATTTGAATCCGATCCCATTTGCCATCCAAAACGTGTATAGGCAACTTTTTAGCAGGTGTAGTTTCTGGTTTACAATCAATAAAGTTGATGACTTTAAAAAAGAAAAATAAGGCAGAGGACAATAATGGAGGTGCACTTTTTTACACGCCCAATTTCCTTCAAGTTTCTCCTTTGTGCTTTTCACTTTGTGCTTTTGAACTTTTGCCTTAAAAATATTTGATTCTCTATATCTATAGTTGGACATATTTAAAATCTCCATCTAGTATTGTAAAATAACAATTTATCTACATAGAGTAACAAAATATTCCTAAAGAATCGCCTTTCATTCTAACACTTTCGACTTTGGATGAATGAAAAATCTCCCTCATACTATAGAGATTGGATTTGTTGCATTCTTTACAGCAAATGCTCCACCTAAGCATTACCTATGCATATATTTACAACTCACTATGAAATATTTGTTTTGATCTCTCCACCTTGAAGACTTACCTTTAATTATAATCAATTTCCTTTAACAAGTCAGATATTGTCATAAAATGCGCCTTTATATTAAAAAGCAAATGATCATTTATTTCCTACAATGACTATTAGAATGGGAGCATGGCGTAGTTAGTGTGGTTTGGACGGTAAATCAAACCAAACTATATAAATATGCTAGAATATATTTCGAGTTTGAGCTCCTTGGATGAAGTAGGATCATATGAGAATTATCGACGCTCGTAAGGGTGAGCATTAGTTTAGGGTCAACCTTAGACTGACCACGGACCAACCCAAGTGGGTTGGTCCTTGGTCTTAGGACCCTTAGACCCTGCACTGTGTGGGCTAGTACTTGATCCTGAGAGTTTAGGATTAGTCCAACCCAGACCAACATTGTACATAATATTGTGTGTGTGTGTGTGTGTGTGTGTGTGTGTGTGTGTGTGTGTCTACTTTAAATTATAGCACCTCCTCCTTAGCTCCCTTCATAATTCAATTTGTCATGTAAATTAGAAAGTAGAAAGAAACCTAGTTCCAGTTCAGCCCAAAATAAAAAACCTCTTCACTGCATTGGTATCGCTTGCCCGCCTTGACCTGGCCACCTACTCACCTTGCTCACGACTCACCTCTCTTCATTCGCCTTGCTCACTTTGTCGCTCACCTCTATTCACTCACCTTGCTGCTCACCTCTTCTTTCTTGCCTCGCACATTCGTTTTTATGATTTGTTGCTTTTAGCAAGTGTAAGTTTCTGTTAGTAACTTATTTTATATTTATGTTTGATATGCATTGGTGTTCATAATTTGATTTTTTAATGTTACATTGTTGATGAATATGTAATTTGAAATAATAAGTTTGTCCTTTTAAGGAACATAAAAAAGGAAACAAAAAAATAATTGCTTGGTCCCGGATTGACCTTGGAATTGGCTTTGACCCATAGGGTCGGTCCGGTCCTTGGTCCTAGGCTCAATGAGGTCAGTCGTAGGGGTGAGCATTAGTCTAGAGTCAACCTTGGATCGACCTTAGACTGACCTGACCCTATCGATCCTGGTCCAATTTCAAAGGGAACTGGGTCAGTCCTTGGTCCTAAGATCCCTGGACCAACAGTATACAGGTTGGTCCTCGGTCTTAGGACTTTAGGGTTGGGCCAATCCCAACTCGTATACATTATATATAATATATCTAAAATATATTATATATTATATATTATAGATCTAATACATTATTTATAATTTTTTATCTAGAGAAATCCCTAAGTCAAACGGTGTCGACAGCATTAAACGACTCCTTAGTAAGGAGTCCAAGTAATTTTACATTGGTCTTTAATAATTTAGACTTTTAATGTCTTTTACGGCATCAACAACCATAATTTACAAATAAGGAAAATGTCTATGTGAAGAGTCCTCACGGCATCCAAAACGATGTAAACAACTTCTCATGGTATCCTCCTCTAATACTCATTCTCTTCTATCTTCTTTGTGCTCTTAGTCTTCAAGGGCCCGCATGACAACGTTGCTTCCTCAAAATTTTCTGTTCTTTTGTTCCCGGAACAAAAAAAGAACAAAAACCCGTTTGGTAAAACATTTGTTCGGGAACAATTTCTCTAATTTTTTGTTCACGGGGAACAGTTTTGAGAAAAAAAAAATTGCTTCTTGTTCAGGAACAATTTCTAGAAATGAGCTGATTTTTTTTTTTTTAATTTTAATTTATTTCCTTTTCTTGCCGTGACCCACTGCCAACCGGCCGGAGCCACCGCCCACCGCCGGGCCGCTGCCGCCGCCTGCCGGTCGCCGCCGCCGCCGCCGCCGCCGCCCGCCGGCCACCGCCGCCGCCACGCCACCGCCGCGCCGCCCGTCGCCGCCACCGCCCGCCAGCCGCCGCGCCGCACGATCGCTAGCCGCCGACCGACACCGTCGACCGCCGCTAGAAGCCCATCGGCCGCCCCCTCCCGCGACCGCAGCTCGTCGGTCGTCGGCGGCCGATGGGCTTCGGCGCGGTCGACGGTGACGGCCGGCGACTAGCGGTCGTGCAGCGGTGGCGGCTGGCGGGCCGGCGGCGGCGGCAATCCGTCAGCAAGAATAAAAATGATTAAATACAAAAAGAAATTGTTGCGTTACCAAACGCATTTCTATTCTTTTTCTATTTCAAGAGTAGAAATTTTGTGTCGTTACCAAACAAAGGTTCTTTTACTTAGAAATTGTTCTCGAAGCAGAAATAGAAAAGAACTATTTCTGAAAAAAAAAAAACTCTTCCCAGGGAACATAAGCGTTGTCATGCGTAGTATTAATTTGCCAAGATTGAAAGAAACAACTTCCCCGCTCGCCGCTCGACAATAGCCTTGCTCGCTTCGATCGCTCACGCCGCTAACACTCGCCCCCTTGTTGTTTGGCTCTCGCCCTACTCGACGCTCCCCATTTGACGCTCTCCACTCGCCTCTCTTTGCTGAACTCACTCATTGCCGAACCCATTGGGTCGGTCCGGTCCTCAGTAACCTTTTCAATGAGTACAAAAAAATGAAATGAGAAAAATTATCAATTGATCTCGGTTTAACGTTGGAACTAGATTGAACCCATTGGGTTGGTCTAGTCCTCGGTCGCCCTTTCAAGGAATACAAAAAATGAAATAAAAAAAATTATTGGTTGAGTCCGAGTTAACCCCGGAACCGAACCAAACTCGTGGGATTAGTCTAGTCCTCGTCTCCTTTTCAAGGAGTACAAAAAATAAAACAATAAAATTATTGATTGATTCTGAGTTGATCCTAGAATTGGACTAAACCCATTGGGTTGGTCCAATTCTTGGTCTCAAGCTCAATAGGGTCGGTTCTTAGTCCCAAAAATTGAGAATCAACACTGTACAAGTTGATCCTAGGGTTAGGAGATGGATCGGCTCAACCTGGATCATGCTCACCCCTAGTTGGTCCTCGGTCCTAAAATTTGAGGACCAACACTATGCAAGTTGGTCCTTGAGTTAGGTGCTAAACTGGTCCAACTCGGACAATGCTTACCCCTAGATGCTCGACCACTGTTCAAAATTGGTGAGAGGAAATGCAGCAATGGCCTGTCAATGGCCATGATGTGTTGCTTTGAGCACGAAAGAAAGAAAGAGAAACCATGATGGCCTTGACCATAACAGACGGCTTTGCTCAGCTGAAGAAAGGGAAAACGAGATTAATGGTGGCCATTGCCGATGTGGGCCGAAAGGGAACAAGACGAAGAAAGTTGCAAGGATGGCGTCTTTTCACGTTGGCTACCCATTTCCTTTGTTCTTCTTTATTTGGTTTTACTGAATTTTCTGTGTCAAGAGGAAGAGCTCTCAATGTCAGAGAGCTCTGAAGGCTGCACGGGGCATATTTAAAAGCGTGCCGGGAGTTCTTCTTGATACACCAAATATTTCTGTTCTAAAGCGGATTAAATCTTTTGTTAAGATTTGCGTCATTTCTTTGCGATATAAAATTTTTTAATGTTACTTATTATGTGACTTATTAAGTGTAATTACAAATTGAAAAACACCGAGAGTATTTAAATAACTCGAGTGTGATTGTAACTTTCATTATATCCTTTGATTTATAATAAAATCTTGTAATGCTCTTTTCATGGACGTAGATCACACAACATATAAATCTAGCTCCGATTCATTTTCTTGTTCCATGCATTTTATTCGATTTTTTTTTTTTTTTAAAAGGAAAATGGTTCGAAGTAAAGTGAAACCACACTAAAAGATATTCAATAGCATTAGGCATTCATGAATAAATGCATGAAATGTATCTTTCATTTTCTTAAGATATCGATCAATATTTATAAACTCAAATTCGTGGTTGATTATAGAATTTGTCCCATCACCTGCTTAACATTAACTCCGATCATAAGGACGAGATTCAATGCAATATACACAGCCCGTTTCTTTTAAGATCCCTCTGACAATGCATAGTGATGTTCTTTTATTGCCATTTTCTCCATTGAATGGCGCCAGCCCGTGTGTACCTTTCCTTATGCTTCCTTCATTTTCCATGATTCTATGCTCGCACATAATTTATTTATTTAGTTTTGGACGCAACATATCAAGAAATTCATAAATTTGTAACTACAAGCTTGACATATTAAATAAGTATGTTTTGCATGATTTGACATAGATTTTCACCACCTTTATTTTATTTTATTTTTGGTCAGAAATTAGGCATTCTTTCATTTAAAACAAGGATTACAAGTAGATGGTAAATTAGCTTCAGAACATAAAATATTCAGAAGTGGTTGTGGTGGCGCATATAACCAATTTGTGGGTAAAGACTTGAGGCGATGCGCTTTGGCGATCCAATCGGCTACATGGTTTGCTTCCCTGGGGCAATAGGAGAGTTTTACGGATGAAAGCTGATGAAGGATCTCTCTGATTTCGGCCGTAAATTCATCACAGCCCAAGGATCAGCGGCCCCGCCCAAACTGGCCTCCACGAGTGCAACGTTATCACATTGTACTTCGCAGCTTCTGTCTTCAAACTGAATAGCACCCACTTTACTTCCTCTTCATTGGTTCAGAAAGTTCAACGCGTGCAAGAGTGCTAGGGTTTCAGCGTGTAGAGAAGATGCAGCCCGAATCTCCTCAACAAATCCATCAATCAACAAGCCGTTCGAGTCCCGAATGATCCCAGCTACCGAGCTTTTTTCTTCTCCCTTCTTCCAAGAGCAATCTACATTCAGCTTGAAGCTAGTGCTATTTGGAGCCGTCCAGAACTCTGTTATGTCCGACTTGCTGGATTTCTACCGTTGTTTCTTTTGGTTCCATCTGGAGAACGCCCGAACCTGAGTGTGAGCACGATCTACAATTGATTCAGTGTTGGGAGGTTGAGATTGGAAGATGTAGTCATTTCAGAGCTTCCATATCAACCAGATCGTGCTTGCCACCATGTCTGCCGAAGGTAACTCTGTTTTTGCATTGAAGAACTCTGCAAACCACTTGTCGATACGAGTTACTGATGACGCTTTGTCATATAGGTTAAGGCGCGAGTCAAGCCATATTTTCCTTGTCTTTTTGCACAAGAAGAACAAGTGTTCTGCTGTTTCTGGATGGTGGAGACAGAGTAGACATAGGGGGTCAGGTAATATTCTCCTTCTGTAGAGATTTTCCTTAGTTGGGATTGCATTTTGACATATGCTCCAGAGAAAGAATTTTATTTAAGGGGGAATTGGAGTGTCCCATAGCCTAATCCAGAGGGATCTAGGTGGCTTATAGGAGGTTGTTGCACTGTTGGGGTCAAGATGATTGATTGTTGAACATACTCTGTTATAGCCGTTTTTTATTGTGTAGGACCCTGAATGATTCCCCATCTAGATGAGCCTATCTGGCTGTGATTAAGCACTGAGTGGAGTTGAAAGAATTTCCTGTGCAACTTGTTCATCAAAGAGCGTTTGAACTTTAGACTCCTCCCATAGCCTTCTATCATCATTCATTAGTTCAGCTACTATCTGAGGATCATCCTTGTTTACCAGTCCTCCTATCACTCCTCTTGAAAGCTATCTATCTCTCCATATGTTAATATTGTGCCCATCTCCCACTATCCACTTCACCTCCGGTTCTAAAGTGTCTTGGCCAATAAGAAGACTACGCCACCCCCAAGAGGGTCTTTGTCCTGTGTTAGCCTTCCATAGGTCCCCATTTGGATAGTATATTCCTTTTAGGATTTGGCCCCATAGAGCTAAAGGTGATTGTGAAAGTCTCCAGGCTTGTTTGACTAATATTGTCTTGTTGAAGATAATTAGGTCTTTGAACCCAAGACCCCCTTCATCTTTTTTACATTTCAAAATTTCTCATTTCTTCCAGTGCATTCCTCTCTTGGATTCATTTTGTTTCCACCAGAAAGCTGCTATCCGTTGTTCTATGGCTTTATAAACTGAGATTGGAATTTTGAAAATTGACATAGCATACTGAGGAAGAGCCTATACCATGGCTTTTATCAAGATTTCTTTGCCAGCCTTAGATAGTAGCTTTTCTTTATAGCCTTCAAGCTTCATGTTCACTCTCGCCAGAATCCATGAAAACATCTCCTTTTTTGTTTGTCCCCAATCGGATGGAATTCCCAGGTATTTCACTGTTTTGTCAATAATAGGTACTCGCAACTCATAGGCCATATTACTCTTTAAGAATTCAAGGCAACCCTTGCTGAAGAACACTCCTGATTTGTTTAGATTGATAGCTTGACCAGTCGCATAGCAATATTGGTTTAGGAGATTTGACAAATTTTGGCATTCTATAACTGTCCCATCCATAAAAAGTATTGCATCATCGGCAAATAAAAGGTGAGACAATGTAGGACAATACCTGTTTAATTTTATTCCTTTGAGGCTCCCATCTTCAATTGCTTTGTGCATCATCCAGGAGAAAACATTAGCCATTAATATGAATAGGTAGGGCGACAAAGGATCTCCTTGTCTTAATCCCCGTGTGGGTGTAAAAAATTGGGTTTGATCGCCATTCACTTTAACACTAAATGTCACCGTGGAAACACATGTCATGACCAGCTCAACCCATCTTGCACTAAACCCCATCTTCAGCATACTCATTTTTAAGAAATCCCACTGATATAGCTAGTATAAGTACCTAGAGGGGGGTGAATAGGTATATAAAAGATTTTTCTTGACAATTGCACAATACTAGACAATTGATAAATTTGCGACAAACAATAATCAAAGTAAGATTGAGAGAAGGAAGGAGAGAATTGAACACGCGGTTTATAGTGGTTCGGCTTATTTCAAGCCTACGTCCACTCTTCTGCACTGACAGCCTATTGGCTGGATTCCACTATGAACAAAGAAATGTTATAGCGTTGTTCTTCCTTGATTTCTCGGTGTAGGTGATCTACCACACTCGCTCAAGGTATCACTAAGTATAGACACTCTTTGTGTATACAATCTTGCTCAAAATGTATCGACTAATAATCAAGGAGCTTCAGACTCTGGAATTTCTCTATCGATCATACTCTAAAGCAACTAGAACGTCTTCCTTTTATATTCCTTTATGCCATCATACCAGTTGCCACTTACCAAAGGAATTCCTCCAATCTACCCGTTGGACGGAATCAATCAAGAAGATCATTCGAGCTATTAAAGGAACCTGACGATAGCCCATCAATCCTGTTCGCCCATACAATTAGGATCTTGGTTTCCAAGAATAGAACCTTTCAAGAATATTTCGTCGATCATCGGATCTTCAAATGATCTTGATAAAAGAATCCGTTATATTTATCTAGCCAAGAGATCTTCTCTAGAGGATAGGACTAAATCCTCAACCAAATACTTCAGCTTTGGATTGCCTTCGTCACTGGATTAGAAAAACTGTCAATGAGAATAGTCTTGAGTCTTAAGTCTTGAGTCTTGAGTCTTGAGTCTTGAGTCTTGAGTCTTGAGATCTGAAAGTCTTCAGACTCTAAACAGAAGGTTTGCAATTATCCAGACTAGATTGATAGAAACGTTTTGTCAGCTTCAAAATATTATGGAAAGATTTCTCCAACAATCTCCCCCTTTTTGATGGTGACAAAACTTTCTTGTAGATTTGAACAACTTTGACCTGCAAAACATTTATCAAGCAATATGGCTATCTCATAAAGATTAATAAAGCAACCAGACTCTGCATCCACAGAAAATTGGTTAGTCCTTCATGAGTGATACCATACAACACTACTCAATGCAAATGTTCAAGCATCAATCAAAATCCACACTCACACTCAAGTCAGTCAAATTCAAGTTCATACTCAAAACAAACATATTCAAACACAAAAGAAATTTGAAGTCAAAGTTTAAGGTTCAAATTGCAATTCTCCTCCTTTTTGTCATCATTAAAAAGGTGAGAAAAGAGTCAAGTCTTCTTGGGAACACGCACAATCTGGAAATCGTCCATTGACTGTACGATCCCTTCCAGCCTCTTCAAGTCTTCACGTAGTTGAGCCACCTCTTCTCCTTTGGCATTGGCTTGAATTTGAAGAGCGAGGTCTTTCATTTGATCCGCCAAGGTAGCAGAAGATGCTTGTCCAGCATTCTTCATGACTTGAAGTTCACACCCGAGCATAGATTTGACCCTTCATTTCGGAAGAACATCAAGAATATGACGAAAATTTGCTGTATTGTCCGTCCGTGTGCTCGCATTTGCTCTCTCGGATGGAGTGAAGGCAGACGATGGAACTTCTGTGTAATCTTGCAGATTTGGTGTTGACGTATCATATCCTTCCTCAGGCATTTGAGAAACCTGAAAATCTTCTGGATTTGCTGGTGAGCTTCTTACACCTTCACTGATGATAGCATGTGGTGAAGTCCTTCTTTGCTCGCCATCTCCCCCTGTCTCTAGGACCTCAAATGGGGAAGAGTGATGGTCAGGCTCTTCAGCATCTACAGACTTTTCTTTTTCTGCTTCTCCTTCTTCTTCAGCTTCTTTCTTTATCTCTTTCTCTTCTTTGCTCTTCTTTCTTCTCTGTCCTTTGCTTGCTCCTCTTCATCTCTCTCGTTTCGTTTCCTCTCGCTTCTTTCCCTTTCTTCGATGTTCCGTTGATTCGGTACGTAACGTCTAGTTCTTATCAATGCACGAGATAGTGGGATCTTCCTCTTCATCTTCATCCTCCAAGATGAGAGTTCTTTTCTTCTTGGGTGGAACACCAATGAGCTCCTTCCCTTTTCTCTTTGATGCAGAAGATGCTGGAGTCTTCACTTTGAACTTCTCCATTGCCTTATCAAGTTCTTTCAGACGCATTTTTTTTAGCATTTTCAGACCTACCACCATTTTGTCGCATGGTCAAACACAAAGAGTATGTGGAGGTTCAATGTTTAAGTGTCTGAAGATCTTGGTCACAAGACCTGGGTAAGACAATTGGCCCTTGTCCTTCGCCATTGCTCTGTACATGTGAAAGAGAATGGTGTGAGGGAGTGAGAACTTCTTCCCTGTATTGATCGCGCACATCAATTTTGCTTCGGAATTAGACACGTCAGTCTTGGATGTAGACTTTAGCCTGATACAGTTGATCACAATTTTGTGAAGCAAGATATTGATGGCACGCATTCTTGAGTAGGTAATTCTTCCCTCTACATCCCTGTCTTTGACAAGTTCCAATGTGGCACGAACAATCGAGACTTTGATCGGATGATAGCGGCCTCGTTCAACTCCAATTATGTCAGCCAACATGTTCACATCTACCACATGGTCTTGATCTCGAACACTGAATGATATTTTATTCACATCCAAAAAGCTAAGATTCGAATAGAAGTATGCTGTCAATTGTGCATAACCGTCTGTGGTATCGGAACAAAATTGCTCAAATTGAAGCAGATTGAACTTCTCCCTTAAGTTCACATTGATGGCATCTAAGAAATCGAAATCAACACTTCTAGGGTTTATCACCCCTTGTTTCAACAGTCTGAAGAACAGATTCTCCTGCTCTTTTGATTTGAACAAGTCCATCATTTTTCCCTTCACCTTTGCAGCAACACCCATCCTAGGTTGAAATTCACTGAACATTTTATCGTCATCATTCCCATCAGTGGGATTCAATCCTCCTACATGAGGGTCACTTGGAATGTTCGCAAGTGCTTCCTCAGCCCTTCCTTTGGGAGCAATTCCCAAATCCTCCATTTTTCGCAGAAAGATATACTCATTCCCATAATTCTTATCTTTAAGGAAATCATCTATATAGTTCAACGGAGTACCAGTGCTTTTCAACGCACGATAGAGCTTATAAATATAAGAGGGTTTTTGGACTCTTACAGGGTCTGCCTCCTGGATTATGTCTTCCTCTGGATGTTGACTCGCACCTTGTGGGGTAGATGGAGTTGAGTGACGTGGTGGAGAGTGAGTCGGGTTCTATTGCTGACTCGATAAATCTTCTTCCTCGGTGAGATCAAAATAGGTAGGCCCCTCCCTCATTCTCTGTGGCCCCCTGTTCGCAATTCTTGAAGACTTCCTCGAAGAAGACATCCTTCCTTGTCGTTGAAAGATTCCTTTACTCGCTTTCCCAATAAAAGATTACAACTTTCTCGAAGATGAACAAGAAGTAGAAACAGGATCGGGAGGAGAGTGTCTTTTAGGGTTTTGAAAATCGGGCGAAAAAGAAAACGGTATATATATAACTTAGTTTTGAAAAGGAAAGATCAATCGGCACAAAGGAAAGTGAACAGACACTTCATTTTAAAATCAATAACTGCCAAATAGAGGTTAATCCTTTTTGAAAAGACATGATTCCGTTTTTCTTGGAAATTATAAATTAACTAAAGATAATAACAACTTACAGTCTATAGCCATGAATGTATGAATCGAGGGTTGTAGAGTCTCTAGACTTTAACTTCTTCAAGCTTCAAAATGTTGAGTCGGAACGGATAAAATCGAATTGATTTTTCTCCAAAGGCTTTGTGAATATATCCGTTAGTTGACTTTTTGAATCAACAAATTGAATCGAGATTTCTCCATTTTGAACATGATCTCTAATGAATTGATGTCGAATCTCTATATGCTTCGCTCTTGAATGAAGGATTGGATTTTTAGAAAGATTGATTGCGCTGGTGTTGTCACATCTAATCTCTGTGCATAAGTCTTCAATTCTAAAGTCTTGTAGCTGTTGTTTTATCCATAGAATTTGCGAACAGCAACTTCCAAGAGCTACATACTTAGCTTCTGTTGTTGAGAGAGCCACAGTGCTTTGTTTCCTTGAAAACCAAGACACTGTCCTGTTTCCAAGCAATTGGCAAGTTCCCGAAGTGCTCTTTCTATCGACTCTGCAACCGGCCAGATCTGCGTCTGAGTATTCTAGAAGATTAAAGTCTCCCTTCTTAGGATACCAAAGACCGATGCTTGAAGATGAGGCAAAGTATTTGATAATACGTTTCGCAGCACTAAGATGGGATTCTCTAGGATCTGATTGAAACCTAGCACAGATGCAAACACTCAACAAAATATCAGGTCTAGAAGCAGTAAGATAAAGAAGTGAACCAATCATGCTCCTGTACAGCTTTTGATCTACTTTCTTCCCTTCTTCATCTTTGTCTATCTTCAAAGAACATGACATCGGTATGTCGGTCTTTTTGCACTTTTCCAGCCCAAACCTTTTGACAAGATCATTTGCATACTTTTCTTGATGAATGAAAGTTCCTTCCTCCATTTGTTTCACTTGGAGTCCGAGAAAGAATGTTAACTCTCCCATCATACTCATTTCAAACTCATCCTATATAGACTTTGAAAATTTCTTGCATAGACTTTCATTAGGGGATCCAAAAATAATATCATCCACATATATTTGAACAAGTAAAAAAAATTTTGTTTTCCTTTTTGATAAACAAGGTAGTATCTACTTTACCTTTGACAAAACCATTATGTATTAGAAACTTACTTAGTCTGTCGTACCAAGCTCGAGGTGCTTGTTTTAAACCATACGGGGGCATTTTTCGGTCGAAGGCGAGTTTGGCTTCTTTGGGTCTTCAAACCCCGGAGGTTGTTCCACGTAAACTTCCTCATGGATAAATCCATTTAGGAAGGCACTTTTGACGTCCATTTGGAATAACCTGAAATTTTTATAACAGGCAAACGCAAGTAGTAGACGAATAGCTTCTAACCTTGCTATTGGTGCGTAAGTCTCGTCATAGTCTATTCCTTCTTCTTGCGTATATCCCTTGGCCACAAGTCTTGCTTTGTTTCATACGACTTTTCCTTTCTCATTCATCTTGTTCCTGAACACCCATTTGGCTCCAATAACAGTTTTGCCTTTTGGTTTAGATGTCAATTCCCAGACATCATTAATGTTAAACTGTCTGAGCTCTTCTTGCATAGTTTCAATCCAGCTTTCATCAGATAAAGCTTCTTCTATGCTCTTTGGTTCGATTTCAGAGATGAGAGCCACAGCACTAGACTCTTCATGCCTTTTAGATCTGGTGCGAATTCCTTCATTGATTTCGCCGATAATGAGATCTTTGGGATGACTAGACTTATGCTTCCGATTCTTGGTTGATTTTTTCTGTTTGATGATCTCTTTCTTTATTTGAATCTTCACGAACAGCTTGATCTTTGGTCTTCTAGAGTCCGAGATGCTTCTTGAGTTGTAAGCTTTGGAGGGTCCGGAACAGTTCGGACTCTTCATGATGAGTCGATCTTTGTATTCATCTTGCGTAGAGTCTTGAAATTTGACATTCATTGACTCCTCCACCGATCGGCTTTTCTTGTTATAGACTTTGTAGGCCTTGCTTGCGTAGAGTATCCAAGGAAGATGCCTTCATCTAATCTTTCTTCAAACTTACCAACTCGATCTTTTGCATTTTTCAAAATAAAGCATTTGCAACCGAACACATGAAAGTATGAAACAATAGGCTTCTTACCTTTGAATAACTTATAAGGGGTTTTTTTTCTAGAATAGGTCTTAAGAAGACTCTATTAATGATATAGCATGCTATTGCCACAGCTTCAGCCCAAAATCGTGAAGAAATCTTACTTTCAATTAAAAGAGTTCTAACCATTTCTTGAAGAGATCTATTTTTTCGTTCCACAACTCCATTTTGCTCTAGAGTATATGGAGAAGAAAACACATGATTAAAACCAGATTTATCACAAAATTTTGTAAAATCTTGATTTTCAAATTCACCTCCATGATCTGTTCTTATACTTGAGATAAACACCTTTTTTCATTTTGAATCCTTTTAGCAAATTTTTCAAAATACGAGAAGGTTTCGGACTTACTTGCAAGGAAATATACCCAAGTAAAACGGGAGTAGTCGTTCACAATTACTAGGCAATATTTCTTACCTCTAATGCTCTGGGTTTTGGTTGGTCCGAAGAGATCCATGTGCAGCAACTGTAGTACATGATTAGTAGAAACATGATTTGTTGGCTTAAATGAATTTCTTATCTGCTTACCCAGAATACATGGAGTACATGAATCGGACTTTTGGTATGGCAATTTAGGTAGACCTCGAACAAGCTGCTTTGATGAGATTTTGGCTAATTCCTTCATGTTGACATGACCAAGCTTTCTGTGCCATAAGCTTGCTTCATCTTGAATTGAGATTAGGCATTGTGATTCATTTGGTTTCATGTCTAAGAGGTAGATATTTCCATGTCTTCGACCCATGAAAGACTGAGTAGAGTCTTTACTAATTTCAAAACATATTCCTTCTTGAAAGAAGATCTTGAAACAAGTATCACACAATTGACTAATGCTGAGAAGATTGTAATTGAGTCCTTCCACTAGAGAGACATTGTTTATTATGAGATTTCCAATTTTCACAGTTCCAAATCCCACAATACTTCTTTTGTTGTTTCCTCCAAATGAAACTTTTCCACCATTTACTTGAACAAGCTTTATGAAGCAATTTGAGTCTCTGTCATGTGTCTTGAGCATCCCATTTGTCAATATACCATTTTATCTTTTTCTTGATAGAGACCTGTATTCAAAAGAGAATCTCAAGCTTTCTTTGGTACCCAAATTTTCTTGGGTCCTTTAGTATTAGTAAGATAAACATCATTAACCCATACTTTCTTAACAGGTTTCCAAACCATAGGACATTCTTTTTCAAAGTGATTCGGACTGTTACACTTTGAACATCCGAGAGCATTTCGACATACAGACTTTACAAAAACTTTCTTGAAATGATTTTTGTAAGCCTCTCTCGAGGATCTTTTCTTAATTCTTTCTTCTACCTTAGGAAAGTCAATCAAGGGAATTGTTTCTGCTGTCATACCTAGACCAGACTTATTAAAGTAAGGTCTTTGAGCTGAAAGTATTTTTTCAAGTTTTTCAAACCCTATTGAAAATTTCTTTGAAATATTTGATAAGTCAGTTTTTAAAAGAGCATTTTATTTCAAAAGATTATCTTCATTTTCTTTAAGAGTGAAAACATTTGAGTCTAAATTTTTAACTCTTTCTTCTAAAACGTTTTCCTTTTGTTTTAGAGCTGAGTTTTCCTTTTTAAGTTCGGAAATTCTTTTGAGAGAAGTCTTAAGACTAAAACACAGTTCATCAATATATTTAGAAACTTTGACAGAAATTTTAAAATTAATTACCTCAAATTCACCGTCCGAGTCCGATCCAGTTTGAGTCCGATTGTGCCATTAGACATAGTTTGGCATATTCATCATCACTTTATTCACACTCTATGTCACTCCGGGTTTCGGCTTTGAGAGCTTTTCGAAATTTTTCAGCTTTTCCTCTCTTCTTCTTGAGAAGAGGACAGTTGGATCCGATGTGTCCCTTTTTCTTACATTCGAAGCGACTACATCTTTGTTAGGTTCCTCATCATCAACAGACTTGGTCTGCTGTCTCTGAAAATTTTGTTTCTTTGAGTTGAACCTTCTTCCTTTTCTATTCAGCTTTCTAAATCTTCTTATCATAAGAGCAAGCTCCTCATCGTCCAGATCATCTTCAGAATCTGTATCATCAAAATCATCATTTGATTTTAATGCATTGGATTTCTTACCTTTTGGATCTTCGTCTTCATTAACTCGTTCCACTTCATAAGATGAAGAGTTCCAATCAGCTCGTCGACGAGATAGTGGCATAATTCTTTGCGTCTCTCTTATTGAAGTCTTTATGTGATTCCAATCCTTGGAGAGTCCACACAATAGCTTGTTTACCTTCATGGGATCAGAAATTTTTGTCCTTGATTCTCAAGGCCATTGACAATATACGTAAAACGGCTAAACATGTCGGTTATAGATTCTCCTGGTTTTATTTTGAAGGCTTCATATTGACCGAGGAGAATGTTAATTCTGGTCTCCTTCACTCGATCTGTTCCTTCATAGGTGATGTGTAATCTATCTCAAACTTCTTTTGCTGTAACACAAGAAGATATTCTGTTATATTCAGTTGATGACAAAGCACAATATAAAGAGTAAATTGCTTTTGTATCGAGTGCTTGTCTCTTGATTATCTCTTCCCGAGTCATTCCGCTGGTCTCAATAGTTTTTTCCCTCTCTCGAGGCTAATGCAGGTTATAGGAGTAATTCCTCTTTCTATAATGTCCCATTCCAGAGGATCCTTTGATCGTAGGAAAGCTTTCATCTTGTTCTTCCAGATGTTGTAGTCCTTTCCATCAAAGTAGGGTGGTCTGGTATTGCTTTGCCCTTCAACCAGCCCTGATGCCAACATACTAGCCATGGATCTTTTACTCTGAAGTAAAACACTTCAAATAAAATAAGTACACGAGCTCTGATACCAATTGATATAGCTAGTATAAGTACCTAGAGGGGGGTGAATAGGTATATAAAAGATTTTTCTTGACAATTGCACAATACTAGACAATTGAGAAATTTGCGACAAACAATAATCAAAGTAAGATTGAGAGAAGGAAGGAGAGAATTGAACATGCGGTTTATAGTGGTTCAGCTTATTTCAAGCCTACGTCCACTCTTCTGCACTGATAGCCTATTGGCTGGATTCCACTATGAACAAAGAGATGTTACAGCGTTGTTCTTCCTTGATTTCTCGGTGTAGGTGATCTACCACACTCGCTCAAGATATCACTAAGTATAGACACTCTTTGTGTATACAATTTCGCTCAAAATGTATCGACTAATAATCAAGGAGCTTCAGACTCTGGAATTTCTCTATCGATCATACACTAAAGCAACTAGAACGTCTTCCTTTTATACTCCTTTATGCCATCATACCCGTTGCCACTTACCAAAGGAATTCCTCCAATCTACCCGTTGGACGGAATCAATCAAGAAGATCATTCGAGCTATTAAAGGAACCTGACGATAGCCCATCAATCCTGTTCGTCCATACAATCAGGATCTTGGTTTCCAAGAATATAACCTTCCAAGAATATTTTGTCGATCATCGGATCTTCAAACGATCTTGGTAAAGGAATCCGTTATATTTATCCAGCCAAGTGATCTTCTCCAGAGGATAGGACTAAATCCTCAACCAAATACTTCAGCTTTGGATTGCCTTCGTCACTGGATTAGAAAAACTGTCAATGAGAATAGTCTTGAGTCTTGAGTCTTGAGTCTTGAGTCTTGAGATCTGAAAGTCTTTAGACTCTAAACAGAAGGTTTGCAATTATCCAGACTAGATTGATAGAAACGTTTTGTCAGCTTCAAAATATTCTGGAAAGATTTTTCCAACACCCACTTCACCCTATCATAGGCCTTTTTCATATCCAGTTTAAGAACTGCTTGGAATTTCTTCTTTCTTTCTCTGATTCTCAGCTGGTGCATCACTTCTTGCACTATAAAAATGTTATCTTGTATTTGTCTTCCTTTAACAAAGGCGCTTTGTTCATAGGCTATTATCTCATCAAGCTATGGTTTCAATTTGTTTGCTAAGACCTTTGAGATGATTTTGTAGCTGAAGTTACAAAGACTAATTGGCCTGAACTAACAAATACTTTCTGGGGTTTTGACTTTGGGAATTAGGGTTATGTAAGTCTTGTTAAAAATGGGGTCGAACTCACCTGTTTAAAAGAAGTTTCTAACCATATTCAGCACATCCAGCTTGATCTCTTCCCAATAATGTTAATAAAATTGTCCATTCAAACCATCCGGGCCAGGGGCTTTAAGTGTACCCAACTGAAAAGCCGCTTCTTTTACCTCTTCCATAAAGATTGGGATTAGGAGGCTCTC
This sequence comes from Eucalyptus albens, assembly GCA_014182695.1. Lineage (NCBI taxonomy): Eukaryota > Viridiplantae > Streptophyta > Magnoliopsida > Myrtales > Myrtaceae > Eucalyptus > Eucalyptus albens. Next base: position 25,299,536 of record CM024652.1, read on the forward strand.
ATTCATTTGTGCATTAATGACAGTTGGACACATGTCCAGAATAGGTTGAAACTCTCTGGGACCTTCTAATTCATATAAGGAGCAGTAGAACTCCTCAATGTGCTGTTTAATATTGTTTAGTCCCTACACCAAGTGTCTTCATTAAGGCGCAACATAGAAATTCTGTTCCGTTGTCTTCGTTGGATTATGGTGGCGTGGAAATATTTTGAGTTCCTATCTCCCCAACGCAACCAATTTATACGAGACCTCATACCCCAATACATCTCCTCCCGATGCCAAAGCCACTCAATATTTTCTTTAATTTCTTGGCATTCCTCTTTGCTGGAAAATTATGAGTCCCCATTTGTGATATCAATGAGTTTCTTTTTGAGACTTCTAATTTGGAGAAAGGCATTAGAGAATTTAGTTTTGCTCCATGCTGTCAACTCCCTTGTTACATGCTATATTTTATGGGACAAGTTTGTTTGATAGTGCTGTTCAGCTCCCTAACAACGTTTAATAATTTCCCCACACTCTTCTTCCTCCATCCAGTAGGCTTCAAATTTGAATTCCTTCCTTCTTTTATCCCTAACAGGATGTAGAGACAGTAAAAGTGGGCTGTGGTCTAATCCAACCGCTGGGAGAGCCACCACTTCAACATTTGGAAAGGTAATTCTCCACTCCATTGTACATAATACTCTATCCAGCCTCTTCTTCACTAAATTTTCACCATCTCTATTATTTGCCCAAGTAAAAGCGCAACCTTTTGTATCAATATCCATTAAGGGACAATCATTCAGCATTTCCCGAAAGGCTGCTATTCGATGCTAATCCGCTTCCCTCTTCCCAGCCTTCTCCTACCTATAAAGGATTTCATTAAAGTCCCCCACACAAAGCCATGGATGCTGGTTGTTGGAGTGCAAATCCCACATCTTTTGCCATAATAGAAGTCTCTCTGTAAAAATTGTGGAAGCATGTATGAAAGTAACTCTCATAATATGGCCACTTGAAGGATCCTTGCATTCCACATCCATATGTTCTTCCGAACTCGAGTTTATTTTAACATCCACCTCCTCATTCCACATAAGCACTAAGCCACCAGCTATGCCGATTGGTTGCTCTATAAACATGTGCTGGAATTGTAGTTTTCTTCTGATTTTGTTTACCACTTGAAGGATCCTTGTTTTTGTTAGTGATAAACTTTTTTGGTTAGCATGATTTAACATAAATTATTTTCATATTTCATCTCTTAATAAATATTTTAGGAGAAACTGAAAATTATTATGAATGTTACCCTTCGGAATTTGAACCACCATAGTAGAAGTAATGAAGATCAGATAGAGCCTAGCCGCAATTAATTATTTTTTGTCTTGTTTTATTTATATATGTTTTTCGTGTCGTTATTAGTTGTTTTATTATTATTATTATTATTAGTTGCTTTGACTTGTTGACTAATTTGGCGTACTGTACAAAGTCTTTGAGAGGATGACTTGTCCACATTTATTTTGTCTCATTTATAACGCTAGTATCCAAATCATTCGATTAAATTAACTCCAATTTATAAATGCAAATCGCTCCACCCACGTGCATTAGGTTAGCTCCATTCAAGGATGGCTAGCGAGACATTCCGGGGTAATGAGTAAAGGACATCTTGATCAAATTTGGACAAAATGTTGTTTTAAGAATAGCATTCAAAATACACATAATGCATCCATGATGGTTTATATGAACCCAACTTTGCACAAATTATGTATAAAACAACAAACCTTCCAAAGATATAGCAATCGGATAACATAAGTATGGTCATCTTCAAAGCACTACTTTATACAACTTAGCAATATCTTATGGAAACACTATGAGCATGTATATCTTATGCTTCAAGCCATTGCCTCAACGATTCAAATACATAAAAAACGTTAATGCTTACTTTTTAAGTAAATTAGAAGATCATGCGATACCATATTACAAGATCCCTAAAAGATACCAAAATGCCATTAATCGAAATTACACTTTTACCTTTTAAGTAATCACGCATGCTACATACAACTTTAATAAATCCTAAAGGTTTTAGGCATGTGGAAATCGATGTTATTGGACAATTTAGTTTTTGGACCTATTGATTCAAAAGCTAAAGGTAGTTAATATGCGGTACAGACAATGCCTTTTGAAAGAGTGTAGTAATTGGTTGAAGGAGAGTTATCGTCCAAGGCATTCCCCAAAAAAGTTTGAGTACATTATTTTGAGTGCACAGCTCATTGTTCGTCAAATTTCAGCCGCTTTTTAGGATTGGACACTTTAGTATAATAACATTACATTCATTAATGGGTTGAGCTTTTACTACATTCTTAACGTGAAAAGCTTCTACACCACATCATCCTCCTTCAGAAATTTACAAAAGAAGAAAAAGTGCGTTACATTAGAAAAGGAGAAAAGGATGTTTATTAGAAGATATGACGAAACTCTTGATTTTAATGCCCGAAGCACGATGCCACTTTCGTCAGTTGAGAGACATCATTTTGGATATTCGTACTGCGTGACTCACAAGATTTAATTGAAAGTTACGGATAAGTGACTTCGCAGCAGTTGGAGCTTTTAATTAATAGTCAATAAAGTTGATGGCTTTAAAGAAAATGAGATGCAGGGCAATTATGAAGGTGTACATTTTCACACGAGTAGTTTCTTTTGAGTTTCTTCTCGATGCCTTTGAATTTTTGAATTAAATAAAATCCGATTTTCAAACATTTAAATCATTTATAATTATTCTATAGCTATATATGATTAAACGTATTTATATGGATAAAATCACAATTTATCCATATAAATGCATAATAACAAAATATTCCTAAAGAATCCCTCTCATTATGACACGTGGGATTATAGATAATTAGAAGATTTTCCCTCATATTATTGAGATTGGATTGGGTCCATTCAATAACAAAAAAATGCTCCACCTAAGCACTACCTAAGCATATACTTTACTCACTATGAAATATTTACCTTTTATCATAATTAATTACTTTAACCACTCAAATATTGTCATAAACACACCTTTATATTAGAAAGCAAATATTTTACAACACTTATTTTCTTATTGAGAACTATCATTATATGAGCATGGTGTAGTCAGGGCCATCAGCCAACCCAAATTATGTAAATGTGGAGATATGTCTTGAGCTAGAGCCCAATCAAATCAGATCAGATGAGAATTATGGGTGCTCGACCTCTATTCAAGAGTGGTGAGAGGAAATGCGATGGCCTATCCATGGTAATGATACTATTACATCTTCGATTTGGACCCCTACCTTGGGCACAAGGAATGGACTAAAGATTAGTGTGCCGATAATGGGACAAGACCACAAATCGATCCATGGATTGCTCATGAGTTGACTAGGTAATTGGGAAAGGTGATTCATCATTCCAAGTGTCCATTTAGCTGAAGGATCATCATTGCCACTTAAAGTGATCAAATTATTGGAGACAAAGAGAGACCACACGCCTAGGAGAAGGAGAGAACTTAGGGAATAAGTTCCTTTGCTTAGAAAGGGCTCAATCATTAGTTTTGGAAGCTTATCCATAAATAACATAAATGATTCATAAGCTTAGATGTCCAATTAAGGCCATGATTACCCTAAGGTGAGACTTGCGGTAACATCCTCAATTTCGACCCTTATTTGGGTCCCGACTAGTATACTAAGGATCGGTACGCCGATGCGGGAATAGGCCATGATCAACCAGAGGGTCGGTTATGGACCAAGGACTGGCCACACGACTGGCCAGACGATTGGCCAGCAAACCAACTAGAGGACCACTCGACTGGCCCAATGCTTGGCCCTTAGACCAAGTCGCGAGCCCTTTACACGGTAAAGGGGAAGTCCAAACTCGGTTTCACTGGTTAAGTCCAATTGCGTTCGACTTCATCCGATCATGGCTTAGGCACGAACTTCAGGCCAAATAAGATAATCAGTAGTAGTTAGACTTGATTAACTTCCACCCAATAAGATGGCCTTCAAACTTAGATATTTCTCATGGTGCATTTAATGCTCTTGGTAGGTAGTCAATTAATGCATGATGACTAAGTAGGACACTTGGCACAATTGGTCTTGATCTTGGAAGGTAATCATGAAACTTTAGATTTTGTACATCAAGAGAGGGTGAGTCATAAGCCTATTAAGAAGACTTGGGTGGCCCAATAAGAGAAGGAATAAGTGTCGCCCTAGAGAGTAGGCTTGCCGCATCTTCCTCCTTAGCCTTGTTACCTTATCCACTTAAGCTTGTTACCCAAAGAAATCCTATTGGTCCATTTGGAAGGGTAATGATGAGAGGTTTGCCTATAAATAGAAGCATTCCTCCCCATTACCACACACACCACCCCACTTCTCTCTCTCTCACTTACACTCTCTTTTCTCTCATGCCCTCTCACCGTTGCCCTCTCTCCCTCTCTCGGCCTTGCTCGCCCATCGTCTTATCGGATGGCCTTCTCTTGGTAAAATCACCTATAATTCATTGAAGTTCATCGAAGGTAAGTTAAATCTCTAACTCTTGGTTAGGGCGATAGCCTAGGTCGTCAAGTTTAGTGGTGTGTTCACCCTTGTAAGCCATGTGTATGTTGTAATATTCTTTTGTATGATTTGCATATGTTTGCATTCTTGAATGCGTTCACGCCCAGGACGAGATCGACATACACTCAGCTTGGTAATCAATGTCAAGTCACAGTGGCTTAAGCTGTGAGGTCTTAGATTGGTATTGAAGCATGCCGATTCTAAGTCTTGCTTGGTGAGGACATTAGTCAAGGTGTGCGGCTCAAGCCATGAACCAAGAATCGTGTCCGACATATGATATAGCACAATATTAAGAGCCATGGTACACTCACTTGAATGAGCACACCATTGGGCCACATGAGTCGACTAAGAAAAAAAAAGTAAAAACCAGTTTATGTGATGCACTTTTATGATGCACTTAAAGGGGAAAAAGCACTCGTCGCCATATAGCGTTGGCGATGATGCCTCGTTCATTGAACGGGTGCCCTGGTTGAGCTAGGATGCCTGGCTTTGAGCCCGAATGTCTTGGGTAAGCTAATATCAGAATGCCCTAATTGAGCCAAGATGCCTGGTGTCATGACCTAATCTCGGGTGAACCACCTAGGGTTTGGCTAATAAATTACTAAGCCTACACTTAGCTGGAGCTCTCCCAAGCCCATACCAAGTCGTGACTTAAGTTCATGTTCTTAACATGAGATTAATTTTTAATTAGGAGTCGCCACTAATTTATTTTTGTTAGGTCGATTAGAAACCTAAGTAAAGTAACGAGAGATTTACTTTACTCATACGAACTAGAGATTGTGAATTCGAGGACTTGATTACGTTAGATTTCTCTAATGCCTTTTTGGTACTTTTCTTTTTATTTTGAAAAAAATATTTTGCATGCAGCTTGAATTAATTTTAATTTACTTCCCTAACATGCGATGTGATCATGCGGGTATGCAAACCACCAATTTAACACCCAAGAAAGCAATAAATAAATTATGGGACTTACCTCATAGTAATGAAAGCATATGCACTGTTATATCAGAATTCACATTAACAGTCCTATGTATGATTTCTAATTAACACTCAATCATTTAAATTTTTTTAAAAGATTTTCTCTTATTTAAATGAAGTCAAGAAAACTACTTACAATGCAATGCAATGATGTACAAATTTTTTAACCAAAATAACATGCGACGTGTAACCTAACATGCAAACTATATGTCACGCGACATTTATTAGATGACCTAATCTAATGATAGGAAAAGATTAATGCAACTATTCTAACATATACACATTTAGATGACGTGCAATGGATGACCTAATTCTACATGACATGCGCATGATAATTTTTATGTTTTCTTTTATTTTTAATTAAATTAAATTACCCAATAATTACACATGCAATTTAAGTTAATGAAAGGAAAAACTAACATCCTAAATTTTTTTTTTTAATTTTTATTTCAAAAATTCGAAATGAATAAATTTCCTATTCTAAACATGCAAAACTATCCTAAAATAGGTAATGTTCTAGCATGAACCTAATCTAACTCAAATATATTTTCTTTGAGATAGATAGAGCAATTAAAACAAGACGAGCACCAAGTCATTCAAAATCGTCAAAGATATCATACACCATTTGAATTAGGAAACAATATCCAAATCAAGCTTGATTATTTCGCTAATAAAATCAATAAATTGATCTTAAGCCTTAAAGATTAAAATATCAATTTTATTCTCGCATGATTAATTATTCCATCTAAAGCTTTATAGATGGAATAAAAATTGACATGCGGTTGCGAATTAGGCAATAAATCCTAATTGGGAAATACAACTATCACTTATAAATGTGCACATTAGGTACCAAAAGACATTAGGCAATAAATATGTTAGACATGTGTATCTTACTTAAATTTGAAGATAATCTTTCCAAATTTGGGCCGAACACAATCGGACCGGGATCACAATCGGCTCCTCAGGCGGAGAGCAGTGATGGCAACGACAAGGGGGCTTGGGCTGCCGGTGTTGGCAGCAGCGGCGGCGGGTGTTATAGGTCGCATTCGGAGTTGGGATCGGGCTGCTAGCGTTGTGGTTTGCTGCAGCAAGAGGCGCGGGGACTGGTGGAGTGGTGGCGTCGGTAGCAGCAGCGGCGATGCTGCGGTAGGGGGCGGAGACCGGCTCGGTAGAGGGCTGCTGGTTTCGGCACAACGGAGGCTTGGCATGGAGACGCGGTGACTGTCAGAGGCCGAGCTGCTGCGGGGTCGGCTGCAGGAGCGGCGGGGGTGCTCGCGGCTTGTTGGCGGAGCGGTGGTGGTAGAGGCGCGGTGGCCGGCACGGGGGCTCACGGGTTGCTGGCGGAGCCGCAGTGACGGTGGGCAACGGCGGCGTCGCAGCTTCGGGCAAAGGTAGTGGCGCGAGCTCACAGGTGAGGGGAAGCTCTGGCGGCAGGCGGAACGGCGGAACGGCGGCCGACTCAGGTGAGCTAGCAGAACGGCGGTGGTGCTCGGAGACTAGCTTAGGATGGCTCGGAGCGGCGGTGCAGGGGATCGGCCACGGTGGCGAAGGAGCTCGCGAGGAAGAACAACAGTGCTTTTTTTTTTTTCTATTTTGTTTTGTTTTTTTTTCTCTCCCTCACGTCACTCTCACGTCTCTCTCTGCTGTACTCACACTCTGCACACTTCAGAATTTCAAAACCCCACCTTTTGTGCTGACTTTGACCCAAAAACCAAAGAAAACCCAAAAAACGAAAATAGAATGCCCCTTCGAAGTGACGAAAAGAGAAGCCCCCTTGTCCGTGCGCGAGCCGGCTTTTATAAGCGGGAGACTTAATTTTTGTGGAATATTTTATTTCCTTTTTCAATATGTATGAAAATCAATTTTGCTCGTGTGTAGCCTCCTGAATATATCATCAAAATATATGCACTCACGCGCAATATTCTCTTTCATCTTTTTTCTAATATTCCATCCGAAACCTTCATCTCTACCCAAAAACTATATCCCTCGATATATATTGCCTGAATATATGTAAAATCTCCAGTCATATCATTGGAAAAATTAACGCTTATCTATCGTCGGTTTAATGCAAATGGAACAAATTAAAATAAAATAAATGCTCCTAAAACTATATGTTATGCAATTTTAATTATATATATATAGGGGTAAAAATTAATCCCCCATTTTTTATGCAATAAATAAATGAATGTATTGCTAAAATTTACGTGTCAACAGCTGCCCCTCTTTGAAGGTGAGCTCATAGAGGTTGCCTTCAAAGACAAATTGAGACATAAAATTTTTTATCATCCACATACATTGAATGATTTTTTGTTGGAAAATGAATTCCATTTTGGAATGCAATGCTAATGCAAATGATAAAGGAACCTATCTAGAATAACTTACCTTCAAGAAGGGTAGAGTAATTCAAAATAGTTGGTGTTTCCTGTCAGGGACCCGTAACTTTCTACGATCACCGGAATAGTAACAAGGTTTTGTAAAAAAGCTGCTTTCCTAGGACCTGTACCTTTTTATGTTCGCCCAATATGGTACTATTTGATTGTCTAGGACCTGAACCTTTTTTTGATCACCTTGACAGGAAAAATTGCTTTTTCAGGATCCATACCTTTTTACAGTCGCCTGTTAGAGCAATAAATATTGTTTATGACCCATACCATTCTACGATCGCTTAAACGGGAAATCACTTTCCAAGACCTGTACCTTTCTATGATCGCTTGAATGAGAAACAGCTTTTCCATGACCCGTACTTTTCTACGGTTGCTTGTTAAAACAACAAATATTGTTTAAGACTCGTACCATTCTACGGTTGTCTAGCATTGCAGCATAAATCATCTGACTAGGACTCAAACCTTTTTTAATTGCTTTAATCAGACTGAATTTGGAAAAAAATCTTTGGGCGACAGCTCGACCAAATTGAGTGTCGGTGCACTTGAGAGAGAATACCTGCACAATGATAAGTATTTAGAATATGAACAGAGATATACTTACCTAGTGATATCTCTAATTCTTGGGGATATGTCTCCTGTAAAGCTTAGTCATAGAAGAGGTAACATGCATTTGCATTTGTAGTCACAAACATGCATTAATTCAAGTGAGGTTTATGCGTGATAATTTCTATCAATCTTGCATCACCTAACTTCCAATGGGAAGAATTTCAAAAGAATATTTCAATCTGAACACATAAGTGTCATGGATGTGTCAAATGAGAGATCTTTCGATCTGAAAGAACTTTTCACTCATCTTCATTAAAAAAGCTATTTCGTCCTGACCTTTGATGCAGGAATCTGACAATCATTCTATCTCATTATTATCATGCCAAACAAGGGTCTGAGCAATCTCGCAAATGATACGACCTTACCAATCTAAAAGGTCTTTAATAGGGATCATAATGTGAGCTTGGTCAACGGCTTAACGAATAAGACTCTTTGAGTCAAGGCTTTTGAAAAATGACATTCCGCAATTATCATTGGGTTTACAAGTCAAGAAGCATATGAAACGAGGTAGAAATTGTCTTACTCGCACTTCTTCGAGCAATGCTTTCAAACATATGAACTTTTACGTTAATTCAAGTGTCATAATCTGAAGAGATTTTGCAAGGGACGTAACACAGGCTTGGTTCATTGGTGAGAAATGAAATGATAGTTAGGCTCAAAAAGTGTTTTGGGGGTCAAAGTTGGTGATTATCTTGACATTTCCACCAATCTTCTTCTTCACCATCAAGGATTTTCTTCGTACCAAACCTCCATTGATTGTAACATCTCAGCATTTGAGTTTTTTTTTTTTTTAGCATTGCCTCGCTGGGGATACGACCTACTACAACCAGTGTTTGATTTTTTTCTTTGAACATTAGTCTTACTTTTACCAGGCACACTGCATTTTCATGTCCCATTACTTTTCACACTTATTTTCTTTGGACAAAGTCTCCATCTTTTGTTAGCATTCTAGTCCATGCTACTTGAGTGGTTTTTTTACCTTGCCCCAATGTGGAGGATGATCACCAACTGGGTTTAATATAAAATGAATTTATAGGTTCAAATGGGCTATGCAATGGATAAAAGTATATAGGATAGAGAAAGAACTGCTCTTCATCATCCTGAAGCACTTAAATTATCGTATAAGCTACATTGCGAAAGCAATACTCAAAGATTGATACAAGTGCGAGCAAGAAGATTCATACCATTCTTTTTAAATTTGTCTCAATATGGGATTATCATTGACAAGGATAATTTTCTTTTTTTAAAAAAATCTTCACGTGTGTGGGCTCAAAAGCTAAACGATGGGTATATCTGTAGTGTTTCGGGTAGAGAAAGAAACTGCCTCTCATCACCTCGGTTGATGTACCCTTTGCAAGATCACCCTTTTTCTTGTGGGCATGAAATTTTTCCACACAACTCACTAGGGATTAGTGTATGAAATAGTGTATGGAATAAGACTTGCCTTTCATCATTCCAAAGTATCCCATTTGACACATTCAATTTATCTCACACAATTCATTAGAAAAAAAAAATGCAAGATTTGCAACAAATTTAAACAATTCAACTCATTGAGGCAATTTATTCATCATAGAAATGCTTGCAATTCAAAACATGACATAGTAAATTCTATCATGGGTAATATTTCTTGACAGTATCAGAATTAACTGGATTGGAAAACTCACGACCATTCATTTCTACCAAGATCAAAGCACCTCCAGGAAGTACCTTCCTCACTACATATGGGCCACTGTAGTCTGGAGCAAACTTGCCTCCAAGATCGGGAAAAATTGGTAACAACTTCCTTAAGACTAGATCGTTTACCTCGAAATGTCTCGATCATACCTTTTGATTGAAGGACCGGGCCACTCTCTGTTGATATGTTTGGCCATGGTAGAGTGCCTTCAGTCTTTTCTCATCAATCAAGTTTAACTATTCAAGTCTTTGTTACGACCATTCTGCCTCAGACAACTCCACTTGGGATAAAACTTTTAGAGAAGGAATCTCCACTTCCATAGGCAAAACTACTTCCATATCATATACCGAGCAAAAGGGGTTGCCCAGTAGAAGTGCGAATCAACGTCTGGTACGCCATTAGTATGAAGGGTAACCTGTCTTGCCAATCTTGATAATTCTCGACTATCTTAGCCAAGATCTTCTTAATGTTCTTATTGGCTGCTTCAATAGCCCCATTCATTTGAAGGCGGTAAGGGGACAAATTTAAATGCTTGATCTTGACCTTGTTGAACAACTCATCAATAAGTTTATTGTTCAAATTTATCCCATTTTCGATGACGATTGCTTCAGGGATGCCATAGCGAGCAATTATGTCTCGTCTGATGAACTTTGCAACATTGCGAGCTGTGACACTTGCAAATGATGTAACTTCAATCCATTTGGAGAAATAGTTTATCGCCACCAAGATGAATCGATGTCCATTTGAAGCCTTAGGATTTATTGGGCCAATCACATTAATGCCCCACAATGGCTCGGAAAACTGGTGCAGCTCAGTTGGAGAAACATTTATCTTATCACCATGGATTTGGCAACGATGACAACTTTGAATATGTTGGATACAATCACCTTCTAGTGTGAGCTAGTAGTAGTCTAATCTCATAATCTTTTTAGCTAACATATGCCCATTCATATGAGGGCCACACACTCCTTCGTGAACTTCTTGCATGATTTGAGTGGTTTCGGCTACATCCACACACCGCAATAAGACTGAATCATAAGATCTCTTGTATAAATTCTCGCCACTGACGAAGAATTTTGAGGCCATCTTTGTGATGTATTTCCTATCAGCTAGAGTACTTCCCTTGGGGAATTCTTGTTTTTGAATGTAATTCATGATATTGTAATACCATGGTTTTCCATTAGGTTTTTCAGTCACGATCATACAATAAGGTGGCCTCAGTAAAACTTCTATTTTCAACGACTTGAATTCTAATCCGTTAGTGACTTGCAACATAGATGATAAAGTTGCAAGTGCATCTGTGAATTGATTGTGAGACCTCGATAAGTATTTAAATGAAACTTCATCGAATTCCTTGACCAAATCTTTTAGATACTTGTGATACGGGAGCAATTTGGCGTCCTTAGTCTTCCATTCACCTACAGTTTGTAGTATGATTAGCGCGGAATCTCCGAACACTTTTAACTTGGCCACACCCATCTCAATTGCAACTTGAAGCCCGAGGATGCAAGCTTCATACTCGGCTACATTGTTAGTGCATAGGAACATCAATTTTGTAGCTATTGGATGATGTTGTCCATCTAGGGATATCAGAATTGCTTCGGTACCAAAACCAGACAAGTTCACGGCTCCATAAAAGAACATTGTCCCTGAATCTTCATTTACATTCAAAACATGGTCGTCTAGGGAACGGTCATCGTTATTTAAGACTCCTGGATTCTTGGACAATATATCAGCAATCACTCGACCCTTAACTGACTTTTGTGGTATGGACTGCACATCAAATTCTGAGATTAAAATTTGACATTTGGCCAACTTACCCACCAAAGCTGGTCGATCAAGTAAGTACTTGATAGGGTTGTTCTCAGTCACGAGGAACGTCTGGTAATGTAATGTGAACTGTCACAATCTATGTAATACTCACACCAATGCGCACAAGTCTTTTTAGCATCAGAATATTTCAATTATGATATAATGAACTTTTTACTCAGATAATAAATGGCTCATTCTTTTTTATTGACGAGACTTTCCTGAGACAACGTTGCACCCATTGGCAATTTTGGAAAGTTGGGAAATGAATCGAGCAATGTAATTCAATCTCCTCAAAAGGCTCCGAACTTCTTTTACTGTTGATGGAGGTTGCAACTCGCATGTGGCCTTAGCTTTAGATAGGTCGATCTCAATCCCTTTATTACTCATAATGAATAAGAGTAATTTACTAGATGTTGCTCCAAACACTCATTCAGCAGGATTTAGACGAAGCTTGAATTCACAAAATCGATCAAATAGCTTCTTCAAGGTTTCGACATGGCTTCTTCCAGGTCGGATCTTTGCAATCATATCATCAACATAGACCTCGATCTCCTGATGCATCATATCATGAAAAAGTGCTACCATGGCTCGCTAGTAAGTTGCCCCTACATTCTTGAGTCCGAAGGACATGACCTTATAATGAAAGGTTCCTCATGAGGTGATAAATGCAGTTTTTATCTTGTCCTCCTTCATTTTTATCTGATTGTACTCGGAAAAGCCATCCATGAATGAGAACAGTTCAAATTCGACAGTACTATCCACAAGGACATTTATGTGTGGTAACAGGAAATCATCCTTCGGGCTGGCTTTGTTCAAATCTTGATAATCAAAACAAACCCGGACTCGATCATTTTTCTTCATCACCGGCATAATGTTAGCCACCCATTCTAGGTATTGTGAGACTTCAATCACCTTCAAAAGCTTCATTACTTCTTCCTCTATCTTCTTCTAGAGCTCGGGTTTAGTTCTTTGCAGCCTCTGCTTCTTAGGTGGCATGTATGGATTAGTAGGCAAGTAATGCTCAATGATTGATGGGTCTAAACTAGGCATGTCAACATAGGTCCATGCAAAGACATCTTGATATTCTTTCAGTAACTAAAATTAGGCACTCGGCCTCGTCTTTGGAAAGATTTGCCCCAATTTTCACTTCCTTGGCTTCTTCTTTGTCACTTAAATTAATAGTGATAGTTTGTTCGGATGTAAGAGCCTTGGCTTTTTCATGTTGTTCTCGGCCATGCTGCACCTCAATGGAATCTTCGATTAAGTCTTTTGGATCATCATTACCAGCACTTGTTGCATTGGATTGGACCATTCCCACGCCTACCATAAGATCGTTTGAAATAGGAAGTAGATAAATCAAAAAGACAAGCAGGGTAAACTACATTTTTTGTTTTTGTTTTTGTTTTAAATTCTTTTGCAAAAACATTTTTTTTGAAACATTTTGACACGAGAAAGCATGATGAAGCCCAAGCCTCAAAATTCTCCTTGGATTTTCTTTTCCTTTTTATCGGTTGGATATCATCACCAGGTTGGTTTGGTGTGCCTCATCATGCCCTCAAAATAAAACTTGTAATTTTATTGAAATTCATCAATCAATTATATTTATTGAATGAAAAAGCAATTCTCAAGCCCTAAAAAGAAAATGAAAAAGAAGAAATCGAAAACAATTCCTAGAAAGCAATAAAGATTCCCACGTAGGGGAATGTGCAAAAGCAATAAATAAGTTACTCTTGTGGGCTAGCGCCTATTTTCTCCAATGGTCCTTCATCAATGATGCCTATAAGGAGCTCATCGAACAAGCTCGTGATTTCTTCCAGTGCATCATCAGAGTTCTCTATCTTTAGAGGTGCCATATCGTCCATGCCACCCCATCCATCTGGGGGAATGTCACGAGAGTCAATATAAAAGCTGGGAGGAGCCAAATACTTCACATAATAATTGAATTTGCCACTTGGCTGTCCCAGGGTGTCCATCACTTCTGCTTCATCTTGCATCATTCTCAGAGGGCTAGGGAATGTCTCACGAATGTTAAGAGGTAAGGAGTTTGCCTTCCTCGCCCTTGCTTAAGTGGTGAGTTTTGCCTTTATTGTCTCTGCCCTCTAGAACTTTCTCCACCTTTTCCATGGTACCCTAATCCAGCAGTACGGGACCTTCGGGGGGCTTCAATAGGGTTTCGAATGCCTTAACCCCTTCTTCTAAGACCATAGCTAGGAACAAAACCATTTCCAACCATCACCCTTCCCACCATAAAGGTAGCATCTAAAACCTCCGGAGTGGGTGGCGACGATCCTCAAGAAGCATGAATGGTGGACATCAACTCAAATGAGTGGTAACTTGACTCGAACTATGGCTCTACATAGGGGTAGCCGTCTCATGATAAATCCGATGGTCTTCTTCGCCGTACATAGTGACCAGTTTCCCCTTGATCACGAACTTCACACTTTGATGTAGACTTGATGGCACCACTCCAGCAGTATATATCCAAGGACGACTTAGTAGAAAATTAAATGCGGTAGGGATGTCCATCACTTGAAAGAGGATGTTGAAAACAATCGATCCTATTTGCACATCAAGATGGATTTCCACAATCACCTGCTTCTTTGTTCCATCAAAAGCTCGCACGGAAGTCTTCACAACATGTATCTTGGATGGATCTATCTTGAGGCGATGAAGAGTGGCCAATTGACATATGTTCAAAGCGGACTCATTATCAATGAGCACCCGGGACACATGAGAAGACTTATGTTTGGCCGATATATAAAGTGCCTTGTTATGCCCCAACCTTCAATAGGGAATTCTTCATAAGAAAAAGCAATCAAGTCTTTGAGGAGAATTGATCCCACAAATTCCTCTAACCTTCATCAAAGACATTTGATGCATAGGGAATGTTCAAAGAGATCTAAGCAGACATCTTTCGCAACTAGTCGACCACATTATACTCACTTACTTTGATCACAGCTAGAAATTCCTTCACCTCTTCATCAATGACCAGCTTTGCAGGTTGGGTGCTAGCTTGAGCATAAGTCTGACTAGACCTTATAAGCAGGTCAACATCTAGGTCATATGACCATACCAATTCGCAACTTAGGTTCAAGTTCTTAATATGCGATTAATTTTTAATTATGAGTTGCCACTAATCTATTTTTGGTGGGTCGATTAGAAACCCAAATAAAGTAATAGGAGATTTACTTTACTTCTACGAATCAGATATTGTGAATTCGGGGTTTTAATTACGTTAGATTTCTCTAACGCCCTTTTAGTACATTTCTTTTTATTTTGAAAAAAATATTTTGCAGGCAGCTTGAATTGGTTTTAATTTATTTCCCTAATATGCAAAGTGATCATACGGGTGCACAACCACCAATTTAACACCCCAGAAAGCAATAAATAAATTACGAGACTTACATCATAGTAACGAAAGCATCTGTACTGTTAGATCATAATTCACATCAACAGTCCTAGATATAATTTCTAATTAACATCCAATCATTTATTTTTTTTTAAAGATTTTCTCTTATTTAAATGAAGTCAAGAAAACTACGTGCAATGCAATGCAATGTAATGATGTATAAAATTTTTAACCAAAATGACATGCAACGTGCAACCTAACATACAAACTATATGTCACACGATATTTATTAAATAACATAATCTAATGATAGGAAAAGATTAATGCAGCTATTCTAACATATACAAATTTAGATGAAGTGCAATGGATGACTTAATTCTACATGACATGTGCATGATAATTTTTATGTTTTCTTTTATTTTTAATTAACTTTCGAAATTAAAATTACCCAATAATTACACATGCAATTTAAGTTAATGAAAGGAAAAACTAACATCCTAAATTAATGTGTTTTTTTTTTATTGGATTTTTATTTCAAAAATTTGAAATGAATAAATTTCCTATTCTAAACATGCAAAACTATCCTAAAATAGGTAATGTTCTAGCATGAACTAATCTAACTCAAATATATTTTCTTTGGGATAGATAGAGCAATTAAAACAAGACGAGCACCAAATCATTCAAAATCGTCGAAGATATCATACACCATATGAATTAGGAAACAATATCCAAATCTAGCTTGATTATTTCGTTAATAAAATTAATAAATTGATCTTAAGCCTTAAAGATCAAGATATTAATTTTATTCTCGCGTGATTAATTATTCCAACTAAAGCCTTATAGATGGAATAAAAATTGACGTGCAGTTGCGAATTAGGCAATAAATCCTAATTGGGAAATACGTCTATCACTTATAAATGTGCACATTAGGTACCAATAGACATATATTAGGTAGTAAATATATTAGACATGTGTATCTTACCTAAATTTGAAGATAATCTTTCCAAATTTGGGCTGAACGCAATCGAACCGGGATCACAATCTGCTCCTCGGGCGGAAAGCAGTGATGGCAACGACGAGGGGGCTCGAGCTGCTGGTGTTGGAAGCAGCGGCGACGGGTGCTGCAGGTCGCGTTCGGAGCTGGGATCGGGCTGCTGGCATCGTGGTTTGCTGCAGCAAGAGGCGTGGGGACCGGCAAAGCGATGGCGTCGGCAGCAACAGCGGCTGATGCTGCAGCAAGGGGGCGGAGACTGGCTCGGCAAAGGGCTGCTGGTTTCGGCGCGGCGAAGGCTCGACACGGAGATGCGGCGACTGTCAGAGGGCAAGCTGCTGCGGGGCCGACTGCAAGAGCGGGGAAGGGTGCTCGCGGCTTGTTGGAGGAGCGGAAGTGGCAGAGAGCGCGCGCGGCGGCGCGCAGGGGCTCACGGGTTGCTGGCGGGGCGGCGGTGAGGGTGGGCAGCGGCAACGTCGCAGCTTCGAGCAGAGGCAGTGGCGCGAGCTCGCGGGTGAGGGGAAGCTCCGGTGGCAGGCGGAACGGCGGCCGACTCGGGTGAGCCAGCGGAGAGGCGGCGATGCTCAGAGACCGGGCGAGGATGGCTCGGAGCGGCGGTGTAGGGGATCAGCCACGGTGGCGGAGGAGCCCACGAGGAAGAAGAACAATGCTTTTTAATTTTGTTGTTTTGTTTTTTTTTTTTTTTTTTTTCTCTCCTTCACGTCACTCTCACGTCTCTCTCTGCTGTACCCACTCTCTGCACACTTCAGAATTTCAAAACCCCACCTTTTGTGCTGACTTTGACCCAAAAACCAAAGAAAACCCAAAAAGAGAAGAGAAGCCCCCCTTTGTCCGCATGCGAGCCGGCTTTTATAATTGGGAGACTTAATTTTTGTGGAATATTTTATTTTCTTTTTCAATACGCATGAAAATCAATTTTGCTCACGCGTAGCCTCTGAACATATCGTCAAAATATATGCACTTATGCGCAATATTCTCTTCTATATTTTTTCTAATATTTCATCTAAAACCTTCCTTTCTACCCAAAAAATATATTACCTGAATCTATGAAAAATCTCCCGTCATATTGTTGAATATTGAAAAAATTAACGCTTATCTATCGTCGGTCCAATGCAAATGGAACAAAATAAAATAAAATAAATGTTCCTAAAACTATATGTTATGCAATTTTAATTCTATATATTTTTAGGGGTAAAAATTAATCCCTCATTTTTTATGTAATAAATAAATAAATAACTAAATCGCCAAAATTTAAATGTCAATACCTGAGGTGAATCTAAATTGTTGAGCTAGCACCAAGATGTCTCGATTGAGCCGGGATGCCTCGGTTGAGCCAGGAACCCAGCATGAAGCTGGAAGCCTCGATCGAGTCGAGAGGGCCTGGTCAAGCTAGGACGATGGTAAAAGAATCATTGTATGTGTGCTTGTATATGCATAAATATGATATGTTGATATGTTCATTGACAAGCTAAAGGTAAGCATGCGTTGAAGTATGCTGTAATGGACATCTACATGTAGTAGAGGTGTAGTAATAAGTTTGCTATTGATCTACCATCAGTATTACATTATGAGTGTTATATCTACTAGATTTTGATGATAAGATGTCCTCCTAATAGAAAACTAGGAGTTTTACTTACTGAGTCCTTGACTCACCCTGCTATTTTCCAGAATTGTAAGCATGGAGGAGTTGCGGTACTGCTAGAGGAGCTAAGGTTTACCTCGACTTTTTAAGCATAGAGCATATAGCGGTTGTAAATATAATGGCTCACAACAAAAAGGCTTGTAAATGTAACTAATGTAAATGTGTATTTGCAAGTGGTTGTTTTCTTGACTGTTTGTTGTCGTTTGGGTGTTGTATGTATGCTTCCGCATGTTCTTAATGAAAATAATAAAAGAAACGGGACGTCGATATGCCTAGAATGTCGCGAAAATAACCCTTGTCGCTTGAGACTCTGGGGATTGAGTCAGGGTCGTTACACTTGCTTACCAAGTTTATTCCCTTAGAAAGCTTCTTGAAGGCAAGACAAGGAAGAGACCAATAATTGGTTGTCTTTCATTAATGGGGTGCAACTTCTAAGAAGAGAAAGGGTAGAGCTACTTGAAGATCAAGCTTAGCATTTAGAAGTTGGCCAATTAATGCAAATAAGCTTACGTGTCCTTTAGGCTTAGGCCATGATTAACCTATCTTGAAACTTGGAGAAGTTTTGCCAAGATAAGTTCTTGTAGTGAGACTTGGATAAGGAATGATCCTGCAAGACCATTAGGCAAGCCACCTCATTTCCTTAGATTAGCCACATCTTCAATTAGGGTCATCATTAGAAATTATTACTCAAGACAATAATTGAGATCTTGCAAGAACATAGGAGGCGCCACTTAAGA
Organism: Eucalyptus albens; assembly: GCA_014182695.1. NCBI lineage: Eukaryota > Viridiplantae > Streptophyta > Magnoliopsida > Myrtales > Myrtaceae > Eucalyptus > Eucalyptus albens. The sequence continues at coordinate 25,318,269 of CM024652.1, forward strand.
AGATGAGAAGGGGAAAGCTTTGGCTATAAATAGGGAGAACAACCCCTCATGTCTAAGGTTTGTCACAACCCCCACTTCTCTCTCCCTCTCTTTCATCCGCCCCCACTCTCGCAACCTCCTCTCCGCTCGCCATTCCCGTCACCACTCTGACCCACCGTCTGCCCACCTTCGTCGTCCCCACAGACCCCAATTTCGGTCAAGTAGTAAGTAGATCCCATAATCGTTGGATAGGGCGTTGCGTTGCATAGTCCGGATATGGGTTCTATTCTTGTTGTGCTTGTAGGAATTTGCTATTGCTTGCTTGTTGTTGCTTGAACTCACGTAGGTTGCTTGTGTACTAATTTTGTATGGTTTGCTTATGTTATCACTTGCATACAAGGTTCGGAAATGAGTTGAGTTCGTGTCACGTGTTTGTTGTGCTTGCAAGGAGATATTATTATTTACTGACATGGCTTGCTCATATATTATTGTCTACGCTTGCAAGCACGCCCCAAGTTTCAGGAAGAGGTCTCGTTCGTCTTGAACATGCGTGGAATGTGCGACGAACTGGGTCTCTCTTGTTTCAATGTTATCGAGGCGTAACGTTTCCAAATCAAGTTTAGCCTAGGTCGGTGTTCAAACGTATCGGACTAAGCCATAGTTCTTGACCTGTGCTTGGTATATTTTAACGATACGGTTCCGGTAAGTCATAAAACACACTTTGTATGGCGCGCCTTTAAGGCTTCTTGTGTTGGCTTAAGCTAAAGATAAGAACCGTTTTGTATTCTTGCTTGTACGTACGAACACACGAGGACTAAGTTATCACCAATGGATTTCGAGAAGTTTCCATCACTAATGGATTTCAGGACGAGACTCGATGGATTTTGGATGACGTCCGCCAATGGAATTTGGGACGAAGCCCGATGAATTTTAGATGTCGTCCACGATGGATTTCGGGACCATGCTGTACCTAATGGGACGGGATGTTGCTCGACGGATTCTGAAAGAACTGATGGATTTCAGTTGATGCCATCTGCGAATGGAATTCAGGACGAAGCCCGGTTGATTTATAATGTTATCCGTGATGGATTTTAGGATGATGCCATGCCCGACAGGGTAGGACGATGCCTAGTACATTTTAGAAGAACTTATGGATTTCAGTTATGTGATGCAATAATTGGAAGCAATGTGATGTATTATTGATGATCGTGTGCATAAATTATGGAATATTATATGGCTCTTAATCATGTTTATATTTTAGGCACTTGAGAGTTAGGTTTATATTTTAGATGCTATTATTTGGCATGTGCATATTTTATATACTATTATTTGGCACATGCCTATGTTATATGCTATTATTTGGGCCTTGAAAGTCAGGTGCATATTTCATATGCTATTATTTAGCACATGTATATGTTATATACTATTATTTGAGCCTTAAGATTCACGTGCATATTTTATATGCTATTATTTTGATCTTGAGACTCATGTGCATATTTTATATGCCATTATTTGACCTTGGTCATGCTTGTTTTATAAGTAGTCGATAAATCTCACATGTTTTAATCAAGATAGGGGATGCTAGGACCCGTATTGGAAGTAGACCATCACAGTATGGGTGGACGAGGGTTTAGGGTATTTGGTTCCTTATCGGTTTGAGGCTTGGTATGTTTGGCTCAATGGAGATCTTTTTGGACCCATCCATGGATACGATGGACCACTCGGTGGCCTCAATAGATCCTCACTGAACCCCACAATGTTGAATTTGCCCGATGGTGCCGTGACGGATTTCGACCCCAACCCTTAGAGCTGCCAGCCTACCAATGGAACCATTTTTGGAAACCACCCCATAGAGAAGTTAGGACTAACCCCCACCAATTGTTTAGATGTAATCGGAAACGACCCTAACAAAGCGGGCTTGTTATAAGTATAAAGAAGCATAATATAACTAGTACGTTGGATGAGTGTTTTTCCTTGCTATTCAATTATTGTCGATATTGTTAGGTGTTGATGTTGTAGTTTCCGCACGTGCACAATCAAGAAATAAGAAAAATGGGACAACGATGCGCCTTAATACGTCACAATTCATCCACTCGGGTCAAATCTTCGGTGGCTCGGGGAGTCTGGGACGTGACAGATACCATCCCATCATGGTGCTGCTTTGAGCGTGGAAAAAAAGGGAAACCAGATGGCCTCAGCCATAAGAGACAGCTTTGCTTAGCTAAAGAAAGGGAAAAGAGAGGTTGATGATGGGACAAAAGGCCAAAGAAAACGATAAAGAAAGTTGCGATAATGGTATCTTTTAATCATGGCCATTTATGGGGTGCATGACAACATTTCTGTTCCAGAAATAGTGTCTGGAACAGAAATGAATTTTTCTATTTCTATTTACGGGACGAGTTTACGAGGAAAAAAATATGTTTGATAACTTAATAAAATTTCTATTTCAGAAATAGAAATTCGTTTGATGAGCAAGAGGAGAGGCAGAGAAGAGGCGGAGGCGGAGTAGAGGCGGAGGAGATCTGTTGCCGAGGGGTGCTCGGACAACAAGCGGGGACAGTGGGTCGCGGCGAGGGGCTGGATTCGCGAGCAGATGTGGATGAGCAAGAGAAGAGGCGGAGCAGAGGCGGAACAGAGGCAGAGAAGAGGCGGAGGTCGCGGCGAGGGGGTGGATTCGCGAGCAAATGTGGATGAGCAAGAGAAGAGGCGGAGGAGAGGCGGAGCGAGAGGCGGAACGAGAGGCGAGAGAAGAGGCGGAGGAGAGGCGGAGCGAGAGAGAGAGGCGGAGGCGGAGGCGGAGGAGAGGCGGAGCGAGAGGCGGAGGCGGAGTAGAGGCGGAGGAGAGATAGAGGCGGAGGAGGAGGAGGAGGAGGAGGAGGCGAGAGAAGAGGCGGAGGAGGAGGTAGAGAAGAGGCGTACGAGGGAGAGAAGAGTGAAATTAGGGTTGGGAGAAATCGAAATTGATTTATGGAGAAATCGAAATAGAAAATTTCTACTTCGATTTCTCCTCAATTTCTATTTACGGAATAGAAATCTATTAGGAAATAGAAAATTTGATAAGCGTTATCAAACAAGTTTACATTCCAAAAATTGATGCAGGAACAGAAAAATCATTTACGGAACAGAAATAATTTTTATCATGCACCCCCTTATGGAACACATGACAATCATTCATTCAAGAAATAATTTTTAGAATAAAAATAGATTTTTTTTTTTATTTCTATTTCTAGAAGAGTTTTAAGCAAAAATAACTTAGTTTGATAACGACACAAAATTTATACTCTAAAAATATAAATTTGTTTGATAACGACACAAAATTTCTTCCTTTCGGATGGTGGCGGCAACGGCGGACGACCTTTAATATAAAAAATAAAAATGATTTAGTAACAAAAAAATAAAGAGTAAAATAAAATAAAATAAAATAAAATAAAATAAATCATAAAAAATAAAAATAAAAATATCCTCAAAAGTAAATTTATTTTATTTATTCTATTTTATTTTTATTTTACTAATAAATTTTTTTAAAATGAATAAAAATAAAAATAAAAATAAATTTATTTGGCAAAACACACAAGGAAAATAAAAATAAATTTATTAAATTTATTTATATTTATCATAAATAAATTATTTTTAATAAATTAAATAAATTTATTTTTAATAAACTAAAAATAAAATGATAAATAAAAATAATTTATTTATTTTTAATAAATTTAATTTTATTTTTAAATGAATAAAATGAATATATTTATTTTTATTTTTAATAAAATGAGGAGAGGCGAAGGAGGAGGAGGAGAAGGCAGAGACGTAGAGGAGATGAGGGAGGACTCACTGAAATTAGGGTTTAGTGGGAGAAATTATTTTTGATTTCTCTTCTAGGAATCGAAGTAGAAATTTTCTACTTCTAATTTCTCTTTCAAATCAATCTCCAGGAATAGAAATCTATTAGGAAATAGAAAAACCGAGTAAATTTATCAAATAGGTTTCTATTCCGAAGCAGTGCGGAATAGAAAAATTATTTCTGAAAGAAATTTTGGTTATCATGCACCCCCTCATTGTTTCCTTTCTTCTTCTTTATTTGCTTCTAGTGAATTTTCTCTCTAAATTCGAAGAGATGAGAGCTCCGAGGACTGCACAGAGGAGATTGAAAATTTCCTCTTAAGGGTTTGATTCATATGGTTTTCTTCGTGAAATTACCCAAAATGAAGCAGATTAAATCTTGTCTTAATATTCTCGTCATTATTGTATGAGATTATTATATGAGATTGAAAAATTATTTCGAGAGAAATTATGAAAATTAATAATAGAGTTATTAGTTGTAATTGAGGAATGAAAAACACCAATAGTCTATAAATGACTCGAGTATAATTGTAGTATTTATTGTATTATTTCATCTATAATGAAATTGTGTGCTCATTTCCTGGTGGACGTAAGTCACATGACTGAACGACGTGAATTTAGTGTCTGATTAACTTCCTTATTTTGTGTATTTTATTCCATCACTTGTTTTATTTTCAACAATAAATATGATTTGAAGAAAAGTGAAACCAAATTAAACTGTATTATAGTCAAGTTCAAACCCAGCCAAACCATTTTTTGCAGCTTGATTCAGCTTAATCGTTCTTTCTTCTTTTATTTTATCTCTCAATCATTTTTAATTTCATGAGAAAAAACCAAATTCTATGTCGCAACCCCTCAGAGGCGAGATCCCCAAGTAAGTTGCTAGATTACAAAGTAAACGCAAATTGTCCCTCTTGCAAAATGATGCTTGCTCTTCGCATGATCAATCTCAACTTAGTTTCTATTAATTATATTATCAAAAGTCACCATTAATTTTTTATGAACCGATTAGGAGTCAAGTAAAATGCGGGAGCCCGTCTTACTTATGCAAACTAGAGATTTGCGGGAACTTGATTAATCTAGATATATCTAACACCCAATTTGGTATATTTTCTCTTTTTATGAAAACAATTATTCATGCGGTCTTCCCAATCTTAGTTACCCATTTTATCCTCAATGTTGAGCGAGGCAAGTGATCATGCATAAATTCACCCAAGCAAACACATATAAAATCCAATAATACCAAAACACATGGAACAGATAAAAGGTAGGAAAATAAAGACTCAAGTCATATCGGGGAATAAAATCAATACAAAGCCTTGTTATTAAGTTCCCGGACAAGAGCTATAAATAGAAACTCATTGTAAAATTTCCAAAATATACTATGGCTCAAAAATGGAAAGTAAATAAATGATACTTCATGAATATCTACTATATAAACTACTTTACTGAAATGAACTATTACATGTAGAAGTCAAATCTACTTCATGCAATCTAAAGTACAATGCGATGTTAAGAAAACAAAATCTGTTTATGAATATGCATAATTCCTAAAATTCACTCCCAAATGTGTGTGTGTATATATATTAATGAAAATGCAGTTTATCTTTTTATTTGTTTGTGTTTCGCATTCCCTTTTTATTTTTATTTTTTCACATTCCCCCCTCCTTTATTTATATATATTTTTATAGTGAAATGAAATTAAACTAAAAATGTAGAAAGTGCTGAAACAAATTTGAACTAGAATCTATATGCCCAAATAATATGTAACGTAAGATTTTCATGAAAATTTGCACTGTGTTCAATTGGAATTTTTTTTGGTTGGAATGTTCACTTGGAATTTTATCCTTAAAATTCTTTCGAGAACGAGTTAGTGCACACTAGAAAATAAAGAAAACTAAAGCGACATAGTGCTACGAATTACAATGAAACTAATCCACACTGTACGAAAACCAACGGATGAATATATATATATATTCCCCATTTTCTCTCTTTTGCTTTTTTTACATTTAACTGAAGGCATGCCTACAAAAAAGTTAAGTGCATTGTCATTGCTCAATCCACCAATTCATAATCCTTGAATTTATACTTAAGTCCCCTAATATTCGAAATGCTCTTGTCCCTAGTGGCAACAAGTGTCCTAATACCGGGATACAAAAAAATTCACTCCGATAAGTTTTTGGATATGGTTATCCTGATCGACATCATTCATTACAATTAACATCTACCAATACTATCGATGTCACAAGTCATTCTAGAATAAGAGATATCGGATGATAATTTTTCTTGCAGCTAGACAAAGCCCTTGGTTTTTGGCGTTTCCCTCACTCATCAAGAAAGTTGCAGTTTTTCCCAAAGTGAGAATAGAGCTGGTTGAAGATAACCTTGAGGGTGCTATTTTATCAATGCTGCCCATCCTGTAGATTCTATTGAACCATACACCCCCAGAACCGATGTCTAATAAATTGTTTATGGTTGCTATTTGATCCTCCATTCCAACTAAATCTTTGATCACTTGCCCAAACCACAATCTCTCATTAACAACAGACTTCATAAAGATTCCCATAACTGCCACAAAGTCAAACAGTTTCAATTGAGAAAAGGACAAGTTTGAATGTTGACAAATATCTGAGCCCGAATCTGTCTCTATTCATTTTGGATGCGCAGCTCTTTTTTGTCAAATTTTAGTCGTTCTTTGGGATTGCACATTTTAGAAACAAAAACATTACACTCATTAACTAGGAAGACGTTTCAAATTCCACACATGGGTTACTGGACATGCTAACTTGATGTATCCCATTTGATATCTTCGAGAAGTTAGATCATATAAATAAATGATCGAATCCTCAAACGCCTTGAAAATGCCATGAGGTGTTCGGAAATGGTTGAAGTAGTTGAATAGGAGGATCACTATGACTATAGCCCTTGGTATATTTACCAAAAACGAAAATGATTTATTTGATATTATGGATGACTGGTTATGTAGAGACCGTTTTGTTTTCCGCCAATTATACAAATGGAACCTAACCATACATGCCCTCCAATTATATCTTCCAAATCATCCACACTAATAACCCCCTCTTCCGCTTTTTTTTTTTTTTTTTTTTTCCAAAAAAAAAGTGACGAGGTTGCCCTGAACTAAATAATTGTTCCGATGGAGCCTTTTCTTCTATCGAAGATTGGCCATGTGGATGTTGATACACAATCCAAACCCCTATTCTAGCTCTGCTCATTCCGTTTGAAGAAATGAAGGATCCTAAAGAATCAATCTTTCTTTTAGTTGTTGAATCTCTATTTGATTGATCAATGTGTGATATTCCGAATCCTCATTACCAATGGAATCGAAATGATCTCTGGATTGATCAGAAGATCATGAGGAAGGTAATCAAAAAAGAAAGAAGATGAGTTCTTCCTTCTTTTATCACTTAAGAGCCATGCGAGATGAAAGTCTCATGCATGGTTTTGAGTGAGAGAAAGAAGTGAGGAATCCTCTTTTCGACTCGACTCTCCCACTCCAGTCGTTGCTTTTTTTTTTTTTTTTTTTTTTCAAAAGTAGCTGCTTCAGCTTCACGCGAAGAAGCCTCCCTCCTTAGGGGGGGGCAAGGCATCGTGAGATACCACTCTAGAAGAGCTAGAATTCTAACTCGTTGAGAATGATTTTGATCTAGTTCATGGCCTATTAGAAGTAGAAGGCACTCTGGTGGGATCCTCGCGGACAGAAAAAGATTCCAGTCAGTTTGTTAATGATCGAGTGACATTGTTTCTTCGGCCCAGATCAAGGAATCCCTTATATATGATGCAAAATGGATCTTGTTCTATCATTGATAAGAGATTTCTCTATATGAACATCATATGCTGGATATCTTATGCGTAGACTTGTTGAAGTAGTACAACACATTGTTATACGCAGAACAGATTGTGGAACCATCCGAGGGGTTTCTGTGAGTCCTCGAAATGGGATGATGCTGGAACACAATTTCTTGTTTAGGCAGTTCATACCATCCATACCTAGTGTTTTGATCTAAGATTTCAATTCTTCCGTGTTTTAGCAGTAGCATATTGTTTCGTGGAGCTAAGGTCCAAAATAGGGAAGAAAGAGGAGGCGGATTTGGTATTTGGATATTACTTCTATCAATGATCTAGTCAATTATGATTGATTGTCTATGAGATCATGGAAATGTAAATTATCCCTAAATAATGAAGAGATAACAAAAAAAATTCATTCTTTTTTTTTTTTATGAAATATTTATGTAGTAAGAGTTAAGTTAGGGTTGATCGACTGAGTATTCCATTTTTCTTAGAGTCCTTTCTAGGGAAGACTTCATAGAAGTCAAAATATGAAGAAAAAGATATGCCTAGATACTTTATTCTATGGATAAAGGATCTAATTGATAGAGAAAGCACCGTAAAGATCAATTAGTGAGGTTTTGGGCCGATACAATAAGAATTGCCCCGAAAACCTAAGGGTTCCTCTACAAGGTTCATCCACGGAGGGTGAGTCAGGGCCTAAGATCAGGCCGAAAGGCATAGTCCATGGATAACAGGTGAATGTTCCTGTACTACCCCTTGTTGGTCCCAAGGGACGGAGGAAAATGTGGCATCCCAAAAATTCAAGACAAGCTCTAAGGTGTATTAAAGCCCATAATTAGGTAATAAAATTACCTATAGTTTATGCTTTAGCCATTAGTCTCCTCTTAAGACTAAGTGATATGTGCTTGTGTTCATAAAATCTTGAAATTAGTATTATAGGATAAACTAATGAGAATAATCTATTATTGGCTATGCACCTCATAGACTAAATTTCCTACAAATAAAATGTTACAAGATTTTGGCCATGTGGAATTTAAAACTTAAAAACCTATAAAAGAAAGAATAAAAGGTAAAATTTGACTTTTTATTTTGGTTTGGGCCTTAGGCCCAAAAGTGAACTTTGATGGGCCAAGATAGTCCGCCCATTGAAGCCCACGAATGGGCTGTTGTCGGCCACAAGGGAGGCCGGCCCAATCCAAGCCCAAACCCAAGCCCATCTTGCATGTGTCATGCCAAGTGGCAAGAGGAGGGCTTCATGCATTGGCTATCAAGGGAGGCTACTAATCATTACTAATGATTGTGGCTTGAGGGAAATAAAAGGGGGAGAGAGAGTGGCTGCTTGAGAATTCGGCCAAGCCAAGTGAGAGAGAGAGAGAGAATTGCCGAGAGAGGGAGAGGAACCGAGGAGGAGAAGGAGCCGTCCACCTGTCGCCGCTCGCACGCCGTCCGTCCGTCGCTGGTGTGCCGTCCGTTTGCTGTCGTCCACTTGATCTTAGAGGCAAGTTAGGATCGATTGCTACTCTTGCATGTGTGTCTTGCATGTGTGATTTGTTAGTGGTAGATCTTGGATGTTTAGGGTAGGCAAAACCGAAGCTAGAGTGTGACTTGTTCTTGAAAAAGCTTGCTGATTTTGTGTAAACCGCCTGACCCAGAATCTTGTGGAGGCTTGTATGTATGTTTCGAGTTAGATTTTGACTTTGAATCCTTCATGAAAGTTGTAGAAAACATCTTAAAATACAACATACTAAAATTGGGGACAAAACGGTTGAGATTTAAGGGGCAAAACCCTCTTCCTACGAAGACACTAGATCTGGAACTGCTTTGCTGACCTTTTGGTAGTTTCGTGGGTTGCATGTCGATTTTTACCAAGAATATCTCTTCTACTTCTTCAGGAAACTTGTAGAGAACATTCTAAATACTAACATACTTAAATTTGAAGTAAAATGAGTAAGTGTAGCCTAGTGAATCGACTATCTCTTGAAGACGGTAAATCTGGAAACACGGTACTGGACACCCGAGACTTCTTGGACCCATATGGTGACTATTCTTTGGAACTTTGACTTAGATCCCTTAATGAAAGTTGTAGGGGCCTCCTGAAGTAAAACATATCCAAATTTAAGAGGAAACGAAGAAGAATAAGTGGGTGAAAACTCGATATTTCGGAGATAGCTATTCTGGACGTTTCGGTGCTAGAATCAGGAGCTTCGGACGTCTGTAGAAAATTATCTAGAGCGAATCTTGCCTAGATGTCCTCATGCAAAATATACTTTAGTGTCTTAAATATAACCTGGTAAAATTTCATAATTTTCGGAGGTCATTCGCGTATTTTAATAGAATTATTTCAAAAAACTGCGCAATCTGTTTCTATCCGAAATTGCATGCTGTATTTGTGTGAATTATATCTTCTTGTGTGGAACTCTTTTGGGCATGTGTTCTTCATGAAATTGTTATCTTGTTGTCTTGTCTATCACATGTCTTGATTTCATGATTTTTGAGAATCATATGGATATTTAATTTTAATATTTTCTAAAATGGTACAAGCTGGAATTTTGTAAACTTCAAAAAGGCATGATAAATGGACTATTCTAAATTGTATGGACTCCATGAATTGTATTGTTATGAGTGATTGTGTCTTGCTGCATGTATGATGATGATTTGAGATGCATGTATGAATTCAAGGATGAATACGATCTTGATTGCCATCACATCACATGCCATGTTAAAATTGAATTATAATTGAAGATGTGAATTGAGACAAATGAGAAGGCCGTCGGAGGTGTGAGCCGACGATGCCCCGGGAGTGTCGGGATACCTAGCTAGAAGGGTACAGCCGGTTGCCCGATGGCCTTGAATGGCCGGATACCGGAGGGTCCTCAGGAGTATTGGGATGCTTGGAGAGTGGGGGAGCCGGAAGCTCGGCAGGTATTGTGCCGAGGGATGCCTCGCGATGCTAGTTGGGGTGCGAGATGCCTGGCTAGAAGGGTACGGCCGGTTGCCTGGTGGCCTTAAATGGCTAAATGTTGGAGGGTCCTCGTGATGCCAGTTGGCGTACGAGATGCCCGGAGAGTAGGGGAGCCGGATGCCTGATTGTATCTTGGATACATGTGGGATGCAAACATTGGTCCCGGGAAAGAGAAATGTGGCAGTCCAAAATGAAAGGATGAAATTGAGAAATTGAAATTGAATTATGCATGATGATATATGCATGATATGATGATGAGTGCATGGATGCATGGTAATGATGATGGTATATGCATGATAAGATGATGATATGTGCATGGATGCATGGTAATGATGGTGGTACATGTGATATGATGATGATAAGTGCATGGATGCATGGTAATGATGATGGTACATGTGATATGATGATGATCAGTGCATGGATGTATGGTAATGATGATGGTACATGTGATATGATGATGAGGAGTGCATGGATGCATGGTAATGATGATGGTACATGTGATATGATGATGATGAGTGCATGGATGCATGATGATGGTAAGTGTACGACATGATGGTGATGACTATGTGATGATGTATGTACATAAGGTATGGTGACATGTACATGATACCAAGGTAATTGTGCATGGATGCTTTAATGACATATGATGCTATGATTGTGATGACTATGTGATGCATGATGCATTGAGTGGTTTATTGGTCCTTTACCTGCTGAGTGGTTGTACTCACCCCTTTGGGGACCAACATTTTAAATTAGCAAGATGCCACTCCCTACTATCACGTGGGGCGTCTTTTACGGCCTTCCTTCAGATGTAGAGGTCGAGTGTGTGTGGAGATCGACTGTCCCACCATTCTTGGTTTGACATTTATTCGAGTCCGCGCCTTAGTGATGTATGACGTGGGCCTGGCTGGGGGCCCTGTCATTCAGGAGTTCATATCCGTCCATGTTCGTCGAGACGGAGTGATGCGTGGGATGTTGCCGTCGCCACCGCTTGATGCACCGGGATGGGTGTGAGGGCCTATACGTGAGAAGTAGGAGCTGCAACTTTTTGGGACGATAGCCGACACTAGTTGATGGAGGATCTTGCACGATAGACATAGTGGGTTGAGCGTTTCTTTTTGGGTTATGGCCGAGTGTGGCTATATGTCCTGGCCTTTCTTTTGATGTACCGACCCAAGGAAACCCATCATGGAAAATATGTAAATAAAAGTGTTGTGGCTTTATCTTTTCTTTTGATGTTTAGTGGTGTGCAATTGTATCATGGTTGATGGAGGGAGAGATGGCGATATTATATTTTGCTTCCGCTAATGAGTCGCGCTGGGACCGTTCTAAAAAAAAAAAAATGTGTGTGTTTATGATTTACGACGCTTCTTCTAAGAGATGTAATTAGTGTTCCATTAGGTGTAGCATTAGGTGCCTGTGGCGACCTAAGGTGGTTCGGGGTGCCACAGAAAATTTCTTTACCTTTTTTTTCTACCAATGGTGATCTAAATGAGTCGCACATACACCCTAGTACATGTTCCTCGATGTTGAGGACATCCCCCAGGAGCGGGGGATTTCGTGACATTTCTGATTGGCTATCTTGTGTTTCTAATAAGTTGTAACCAATTATGCAAGTATTCTCTTGACTTTTTGGGCTATCGTTCAAGCGTGCGACTAAATTCTTTAGTGGTACAAAGTCAAATGCTAGAAAATTCATTTATAATAAATAATGCTATGAAAAAGTTCGAGACAATAGTTCCAATTATTCCTCTGATTAGATCATTGTCTAAAGAAATTTTTTGTGTCGAAATTCCATTTTCCCTAAGATTAGTATCTTCCTTAGAAAGGAAAGAAATAGCAAAATCTCATAAATTACGACCAATTCATTCCATATTTCCTTTTTTAGAGGACAAATTATCACATTTAGATTATGTGTTGGACGTACTAATACCCTATCACATCCATCTAGAAATCTTGGTTCAAACCCTTCGTTATTGGGTGAATGATGCCTCTTCTTTGCATTTATCACGTTTGTTTCTCCACGAGTATTGGAATAGTCTTATTACTCAAAAGAAACATATTACCATTTTTTCAAAAGGTAATCCAAGATTATTCTTGTTCCTATATAATTCTCATATATGTGAATTCGAATCGCCATGGTGCAAGGGTAACAGAGGCTTGAGTGCTCTATTGATATCTCCATGGATGGGCACTTTAGTGAGAGCGACACGGATTAATAGTAATCCTTTTATTATTGCCAAATCGGGTAAAGATAATACCTGAAGGTTCACAAGCGGCTGAATATTTATTCCATAAGGGCTTATTCGATCCAATCGTACCACGCAATCCTTTAAAGGGTGTTTTGAGTGAGTTATTTAAGCTTCACGCTTGTTTTTTCTTTTGAATTAAAATTCACTTATTAAGTTAAGTGGAGCCTTAAGTCAAATTAATTTTATTTTATTTAGTTACATTTTTGTATTTGTATCGAACAATTAGGTATTTCTCTTGGATTTATTAGTCTAAGTAGGAGACAATATATTTTGATATTATTGATCATTCTTTGATTTAAAGAATCATCCCATCTCAATTGAAAACGTAAATACCTTTTTAGGAAAAAATCAAGCTCTACTTCCGTGTTGTGCTTATATTCTTTTTTCTTTCTACGTTTTTTCATATCGGAGCTTGCATAAAAAGATCTATTCAATTCTTCTATTGTATATGAAATTTATGGTTTCCGATGATAAAAAATTCCTCATTTGTAACAAATAGTTATTCATTAAGCGGGGAAATCCTATTTTCAAAGCCGAAATCTTATGCCTATCCTCTTGCAAAAATGGACTAAGGGGTTCGGCTACCCCATCCAATTTTCATAATTAAATACCGTTAATGTATAGGTAGATCTCGTTGTGAAAGACCTATTACTAGATAATTCATCCCCGGAGTAGCTATTTATGATACTATGCAATTTGTGCAACTCAATGTGCATACAATATGCATGGGATTAGCCACTTCAATGGGATCTTTTATCCTGGTTGGCGGAGAGATTACCAAACGTCTAGCATTCCCTCACGCTTGGCGCCAATGAGTTTTTTAAGAACAAAAAAAAAAGACTATGCCTTCGCCATATGAAATAGGAATATTAAGTAATAATAGCATGGCACTTCGAATTCGATATGAGAAATTTTTTTTTTCATCCAAGGGAGAGATCGAGCTTCAAGAAATAGTGAATGGTCTTATCAATACATAAATGTATAACTCCCTAGAAATTTTAATTGCACTTCTATTCATCACTGTAGGAAATTGATTGAGTGGTAGAGTCGTGGAAACACCTCTTTCTTCCCTATTTTGGACCTTAGCTCCACGGAACAATATGCTACTGCCGAAACACCGATGAATTGGAATCTTAGATCAAAACACTATGTATGGATGGTATAAACTGCCTAAACAAGAATTTTTGAACAGTGAATAACCAGAGTTATTACTCACTACATCAAAAAATTTCCATTAATGAAAGATGTAAATCCATTGGAAAATCAAAACTACGTATGTCGGATGAAATCGTTGTTAAATCACTTAACGGGAAATGTCCGGAACAAATCCAACGAGTGACTAATAATCCTGTTATACAGAAAAAAGTAGCTATCATGCCTTTTTCTGACGAATCATACCCTTAACCAAGCCACTGTTAGTAATATGCCCTAAATTAACTTATTAATAAATAATTAAAAAAAAAAAAAGTAAAGCTTCATGCATGTGCACGAATTCGTGCACATGCACGAAGCGTAATGGTGAGCGGTTGCTGACCATTATGCACGTAGCATTGATGGTCAGCAACCGCTGACCATCATGCCTCAATCGTGCATGAGTGGTTGCTCATGCACGATCGTCCACTATGGACGATCAGCAACGGTTGCTGATCGTCCATTGATCAGCAACCGTTGCTGGTCATTTTTATTATAAAAATGAACGAGGGACGAGAGTTAAAAAAAGGTTGTTGAAAAACAGAGAAAAGAGTTAGGGTGTGCATTTGTGTTTTAGAGAGAAAATGCTTTGCTGAAAATAGAGAGCAAATTGTGTGCGTGTTCTTGTGTCTTTGAGACACGAGGAAGAGAAACAATTCTCTCGTTCGGGCCGTGACTACTATGCATCAAGAATACGACGGATTCTTTCCACGTGATTGCTAGCACGATCGAAGTGGTGGATATCCGAAAGTTCTCTCTTCCGTTCGACGTTCGTTGTTGGTGTGTCTGAACTAGAGGTCCGACGCTTGTGGGACTCATACTGCAGAACATCCGAACCGACTTGTTTGAAAGCGTGCTTCAAGAGGTATTTCGTTTAACTCCCTTTTATGTATAGATTTTTTGATTAAAACGCATGAACAACGCCTTAGGAGAATCATGTGTAAAATATATGTTTGTTTCCGCTGCGTTTATTTCGTTAATTTTTCTTATACATGATTCATGAAACCCCAACAGTGGTATCAGAGCCAACCTTAGGCGTTTTCGTGCGTTTAATTGATTTGTAGTTCAAATATATTTTTGCGTTCTATTGGCCAATTTATTTTGTTAAGAGAATCGGTTCTCTTACCTTTTATGTGGCCTATAGAAGTTGATTAATTTATGTGATAAATTTAATCAACTAAGCAAAAATTAGAACTAAATCAATTTTGAATCAAAAATCCGTAACTTGTTATACTTGATGTTTATATTTTGCAAATGATATGCATAATTTTATGCATGCCTTCCAGAGCTTTAAATTTTGAATTTATGGCTCGTAAGGAAGGGTGGTGATCATGGAAAAATCCCTAATTGTTGTGATTGTTGTATGGATGAATGTATGATGATTACAAGTATTCTTTTTGGGGATGTAATTATTAAATGGAGGCTGCGTCCTTCCTTTTATTTTACTTTAATTTTTCTTGATATGTAATTTTTAGTATAGTTTAGTATTTCAATTGTTGATGTAAATACTACAAGAGAGGAGGAGCCATTGGAGGAGCCATTAAACCGGTGAGCTCTTTGGGCCCGGTCTTTGAAGAGTTTAAAGATTGAAGAAAAAGTGAGAGCAGGTCCATATAATTAAAACATTAAAATGGCTAAATGGGTCTCTTTGGCTCGAGACCCATTGAACCATAATTCCATGATCACCACATAGGATAGATGTTTATGTGATATCTATTTATTTTGTGTTTATAATATCGTGCATGTTAAACCGGTTAATGTGCAAAGTGAGACCGTTAATAACGACCCAAATCTCCTTACAAAGAACATTAAGTCGAAATGGGTTTCGGACTCGTGGCCTTCCATCGTTGTGGTTTGATCCAATATTATAGTGGTTAACTAACCGGTTATGGATACATAGGGGTTAATTACCATTTATAATATTGGACCACTCCATTATGCATATGATGTTGTGGGGTTGGAGCCAAATGATTTCTAATAACTGTCAGGTGAGGGAATCATTTGTGTTTTCAATACTTACATGAGACGATGGGCTAGACTTAACTATGATCATGATGCCAATAACTGTTAGGTGAGGCTTTCATGGTCTAGAGGCCGAAGTTATGATTGGGACTCGCATATGATGCGTTGAACAAGCTGGTTCACTCACTAAGTTCATAGGACACCAATAACTGTTAAGTGAGGTGGACTTTGGACTGGTGGGACTCAATCCCCACTAGTAATCTTTACCCAACAAAGATTACCGCTTCCCATCTTAAGGAGTATGGGATTCGAATATAAATTTAGTGGGAGGATCTATTTCATTTAAAGGCCAAAATGAAATAGTTACTTTGAAAGATACAACGGCTAACAATTTATTTTCTGCAACAGATATATTATTACTCTGAAAATGGTGACCACAAACCCACTCGCTTCTATACTTGACAAGAATTGTTTGATTGGACCCAATTTCACTGACTGGGTGAGGAATTTGAGAATTGTTCTCAATTCAGAAAAAATTAGGTATGTGCTTGATGAAAAGATGCCAACCTCCTTTCCTGAGGGTGGGACCCAAGAGGAGCGTGTCACTTATGATAAGTGGCGTGACGATGACTTAAAAGTTAGGTCATATATGCTTGCTTCTATGAATAATGAATTACGAAGAAGTATGAATCTATGGAAGATCTTTGGGTCGATCATTTTGCACTTAAAGGAATATTTTGATGAGAATGGTCGAACCTCTAGATATGAGATATCTAAGGCATTGTACCGTATGAGGATGGCTGAAGGATCATCTGTTAATGATCACGCTTTGAAAATGATCTGGCACATTGAAGAATTGGCTAGGCTGAATCTCGTTATGGATAATGAGTTAGCTGTGGATTTGATCCTCCAATCTTTACCCGATTCCTTCTCTGGTTTTGTCCAAAACTTCCACATGCATAAGATGGATAAAACTCTTGCGGAGTTACATAGCATGCTAGTAGTTTATGAGAAGGAAATGCATAACACGAGGCCAAATGTAGTGGCTATGGCTAAGGCTTCTTCTTCAAAGGGTAAGACCATTTTAAAGAAGAATAAATGGAAGAGGCCTGCCAAACCTGTTGTGCAACCAAAACCCATGATTGATAAGGGGAAATGTCATTCTTGTGGTGTCAAAGGGCACTTTGGAGGAGGAACCGTAAGAGGTACCTCGCGAGCTTGAAGGTCAAGCCCAAGAACCGACCTTATGAAGGTATGGTGTCTATGCTTATTGAAACTAATCTTATGGTTAATGCTGAATCCAGCTCATGGGTTCTAGATTCTGCTGCAACTTCACATATTTGTATGTCTTTGCAGAATCTGGAAATAAACGAGGATGCTAGGGCGAAATGAGATTGTCTCGACGTTTGCCAATGGAGCAAGAGTTGCTGCATTAGCTATAGGGATTTTTCGTTTATGTTTGCCTTCTGGACATGTATTGGTTTTAAAGAACTGTTTGCATGATAAGAATGCTGTTAGGAACATCATCTCTATATCTTGTTTGGGTAAAGAGAATTATGAATTTTCTTTTGCTGATGATGTATGTTCTATTTATCATAATAGAATATGTGTTGGTTCTAGCTTATTAATCAACAATCTTTATACCATTACAATGTCCGGTAATACGATTACCAATGTCAATAAGCAAAATAGAATTGATATAAATGCCATTACTAATAAATGCCCTAGAGACGGTCCGAATAAAAAGTATGTTTGGCATCTCCGATTAGGTCATATTGGAGAAGACAAAATTAACAAGTTGAGTAATGATGGATACATTGATCCTTCAAATTTTGAGTCATACTCGACTTGTGAGGCATGTCTTCTAGGAAAAATGACCAAAGTGCCTTTTGTGGGACAAAGTGCGCGAGCTGCTGACATATTAGAATTAATACATACAGATGTATGTGGACAAATTAATGAATTTGCTAGAGGTGGTTATAATTATTTCATTACCTTCATGATGATCAGTCACGGTATGGTTATTTATACCTCATGAAGTATAAATCTGAATCCTTTGAAAAGTTCAAGGAATTCAAGGCTGAAGTTGAGAAACAAACAGGAAAATGTATTAAGGCTCTTCAATCAGATCGAGGAGGTGAATACCTTAGTACTGAATTCTGGACTTTCTTAAAGAGAATGGCATTTTATCACAATGGACACCTCCTGGAACTCAGAACATAATGGTGTATCTCGAACGAAGAAATCGTACTTTATTAGATATGGTACGATCTATGATGAGTTACACCGATTTGCCAATATCCCTTTGGGGATATGCCCTTGAGACAGCTGTATATATACTTGAATAGAGTGCCGTTCAAATCTGTTCCAACTACGCCCTATGAGATATGGCATAGTAGGAAACCTAGTCTTAATCATATTAAGATTTTGGGTTGTCTAGCTTTTGTGAAAAAGCTGAAAGTGGAAAAATTGGAGGCAAGATCTGAACAAGGTCGCTTCATTGGACATCCAAAGGAAACTCTTGGATATTATTTCTATTTTCATTCAAACCAAAGAATTTTGTTATGCAAGCACGCTTCTTTCTTGGAGAATCAATTCATCCAAGAAAGTGGTGCTGGGCGGAAAATAGTCTTACAAGAAGAAAATAATGAAGTATCAAACAAGCGAGTTCGAGATACCAATCTCGATTCGGTGGGAGCTTCGATACACAACCTCTTAGGAGAAGTGCGAGAATGTCTCGCCCACCTGCTCATTATAGACACTCGGTTGATCATATTGAACCATTATTCATTGTGAATGATAATGATCAACCCGGTGATCCTAAAACCTATGAGGAGGCGATGTTGGACATCGATTCTGGTAAATGGCTAGAAGCCATGAAATCCGAAATGGATTCAATGTATTCCAATGAGGTATGGACCTTGACCGACTCGCCCGATGGTATTGTACCAATTGGCTGTAAATGGATCTTCAAGAGGAAGATGAATGTTGAAGGTCAAATTGGAATTTACAAAGCACGGCTGGTGGCGAAAGGATATCGTCAAAAGAAGGAATTGATTATGACGAAACTTTCTCACCTGTGGCCATGCTAAAATCCATTCGGATTATGTTGGCTATAGCTGCACACCTTGATTATGAGATATTTCAGATGGATGTCAAAACGGCTTTTCTAAATGGTTTTCTCGATGAGGACATCTATATGGAACAGCCACAGGGTTTTGAATCCAATAGTGAAAAACAGAAGGTGTGTAAGCTTAAGAGATCCATTTATGGACTCAAACAAGCCTCCAGAAGTTGGAACATCCGTTTTGATGAGGTAGTCAAATCGTTTGGCTTCATCAAAAATCCGGATGAACCTTGTGTATATAAGAAGATCGTGGGAGTGCAATTGCATTTCTGGTTTTATATGTCGATGATATACTTTTGATTGGAAATGATGTACCAATGATATCATCGATAAAACTATTCTTGTCACAGAAATTCTCCATGAAAGATTTAGGAGAGGCAACCTACATTTTAGGTATCAAGATCTATAGAGATAGATCAAGACAATTGATTGGCCTCTCACAATCTACGTACATAGACAAAGTGTTAACACGATTTAACATGCAATGTTCCAAGAGAGGATTATTGCCTTTTAGGCAAGGGATCCGTCTTTCTAAGGAGATGTGTCCCAACACTCTGAAGAAAGAGAGCGGATGGCAAAGATACCATATGCATCTTCTATTGGAAGCATAATGTATGCTATGCTATGTACTAGACCACGATATCGCGCATGCTGTAAGTATTACTAGCAAATATCGCTCCGATCCAGGAGAGAAGAGCACTTGGATAGCAGTCAAGAATATTCTTAAGTACTTGTGAAGGACTAAAGATTTATTCTTGATATATGGAGAAGGAGAACTTAAAGTTGTAGCTTATACGATTCCGATTTTCAATCGGATCCTAATGATTATAAGTCTACGTCTGGGTTTGTCTTCACATTCAATGGTGGTGCAGTTAGTTGGAAAAGTTCCAAACAAAGTGTAACAGCCGATTCCACCACTGAGGCAGAGTATGTAGCTGCTTCTGAAGTAGCAAAGGAAGCCGCTTGGATGAAGAAATTTATTTCTGAACTTGGAGTCGTTCCTTCAATTGAGCAACCAATCACATTGTTCTATGACAACAATGGAGCGATAGCTCAAGCTAAGGAACCAAGGTCTCACCAGAAGTCCAAGCATATTGAGAGACGCTTCCATCTCATCAGAGAAATTGTTGGGAGAGGTGATATCGCCTTGCAGAAAATTGCCTCAGCAGAAAACGTGGTAGATCCCTTCATTAAAGCCTTACCTCAGTCTTCTTTTGAAAGACATATTGACAAAATGGGTTTGAGGTACCAGACAAGTTGGCTTTAGTGTAACTGGGATATTGTTAGATGTATGCCCTAAAGTTGCTATGTAATAGTTACATATTAGGGATTTCAGTTGTACTTTCATTATTATTATTTAATTAATGGCAATGACGTATTCATTCATTTGTCCAATTATTTTATATTGATGAATGATTCCATGAGATCAGTTGCAACTAGACTTATTCTTGAGACGTCGAGAATATATGTGACGGGTTCATAGTTAAACTGAATCTTTAAATCGTTCCTGGTCGATGGATTATTAAGTGGATATTAATAATCCTGTTGAGACCGGTGTGTTCTTAACTTCGCCATTAAGTATTGGATACTTAAGGGAATGATGAGTCACATGTCATTGGGTATTATGATGCCTGAGTTAGAACACAGGTGTTTCTATTAGACAAATTCACTGAACGTGATGCATATGGAACAATTAGCGACATGGAAGCTTTTAGCGTGGTCAATGTCTCATTGTTCATGCTTTGGTCTTGTGTAAATAATCCTTAGACCTGAGGCACGGTGTTAACTTGTGTATCGAACAACTATGGTTCACGGGTGCACATAATGCCGGGTCGTCGATCCGTCTTTATACTTGATGGTCATAGTTTGTTCATATACGAAGTTACACGTGTGCGCAATATGGAATCTATCTCCTTGTTATATGCAAGGTATGATAATGATGTCCTATGCGATCTAATTGTGACACTGCATTGAAATCCTCGGCCGGGGTTGTAACCGAGAATAAATTGTTTATGTCTCGAATAAAATGCATGTCAATTAAATTTGTGCATACGATCGAATTAAATGACTTGACAAATATTCCATGGTCTTTGTTTGATCGGGACATAGTAAGACAGAGGGATTGAATTACACTGTAGCCAAAGCTGACAGGTTCATTATGTTCTTAAAGCATTCACACTATCTGGGTAGCCATGACATATTGCTAGATGTCAATCGTGGCTTGTAGGACCTAAAAGATTAATCGGGACAATTAATTCTTTTGGAAGTACTAATGTGTTAGTACAAGTCTTACTACCAGCTTAGTGATGAACCTAGGGATGTCACACAACATAAACAACTAGGATGACGTGGAACAAGAGAGAAATATTTTGCAAATGTGTTTGCAATTACTGCAATCGAATTGAGTCGATTTGAAATTAAATTAAATGAGATTTAATTTAATTTGTATTATAGTCACGAGCCTACTTGCATATGATGCACACGCATGCCCAAAGTGGATATATGTTAACATACCAAACAAGTTGGCTTTAGTGCAAGTGGGAGATTGTTAGTAATATGCCCTAAATTAACTTATTAATAAATAATTAAAAAAAAAGAAGTAAAGCTTCATGCATGTGCACGAATTCGTGCACATGCACGAAGCGTAATGGTCAGTGGTTGCTGACCATTATGCACGTAGCATTGATGGTCAGCAACCGCTAACCATCATGCCTCAATTGTGCATGAGCGGTTGCTCATGCACGATCGTCCACTATGGACGATCAGCAACGGTTGCTGATCGTCCATTGATCAGCAACCGTTGCTGGTCATTTTTATTATAAAATGAACGAGGGACGAGAGTTAAAAAAAGGTTGTTGAAAAACAGAGAAAAGAGTTAGTGTGTGCATTTGTGTTTTAGAGAGAAAATGCTTTGCTGAAAATAGAGAGCAAATTGTGTGCGTGTTCTTGTGTCTTTGAGACATGAGGAAGAGAAACAATTCTCTCGTTCGGGCCGTGACTACTATGCATCAAGAATACGACGGATTCTTTCCACGTGATTGCTAGCACGATCGAAGTGGTGGATATCCGAAAGTTCTCTCTTCCGTTCGACGTTCGTTGTTGGTGTGTCTCGAACTAGAGGTCCGACGCTTGTGGGACTCGTACTGCAGAACATCCGAATCGACTTGTTTCAAAGCGTGCTTCAAGAGGTATTTCGTTTAACTCCCTTTATGTATAGATTTTTTGATTAAAACGCACGAACAACGCCTTAGGAGAATCATGTGTAAAATATATTTTTGTTTCCGCTGCGTTTATTTCGTTAATTTTTCTTATACATGATTCATGAAACCCCAACAGCCACTGCCTATGAGTCGCCGGCTCATTCTTTAATAGGCACGCGGTCAGAGTTCTAGTAGTCTTCTCCCACTGCTTGGGAGCTTTACGGTTTCATGTTCTATTTTACTCCCCGATGGGGGTTAGAAAATGGATCTGTCATCTTTATATATATGGTTTTACCTCATCGGATATTCATTCGAGTATCTGGAGAACGAAATAGATCACAAAATATTAACTATGATTCATACTTATTCAGACCCTGTGACCGGACTCCAAAAAAATTTCCAAAATGTTATAAATCAAAAGATTTTTCTTCTTTTTCAAAACATTCCCCCCTTTTTTTTATCAAAGGATAAAACTTTCTTTGGATTTTTAGTCATTATATCTATTCATTGAATTAGTGCTGATCCAATGGTTCAAAAAAGACAAATTTTAGCGGATGGTGCCGCTACAATTGGTGGCGAACTCGCTTTTGGTGAAAATGTATTAGTAGCTTATTTGCCATGGGAATGTTACAATTTTGAAGATGCAATACTCATTAGCGAGCATCTAGTATATGAAGATATTTATACTTTTTTTTTTTCCGATAGAAAATGAAATATTCAAATGATTTTTCATCGAATGACTATTCATCTATTGTATTTTCACATAAATAGGGGTAAGAAAGTTCTATGGAAAATGATTTTTGGATTGATCATAAGATCCTTTCAATTGGCTAGAATCCGTTGCTTGAACGAAGAAATGGTTCAATTTTTTTTTTTTTTTTTTTATTTCTCGAACCGAGAGATCCGTGAATTGGAATCCTAATGTATATAGATACAAATGGTCCAATGATAGTGAAAAGCTTCTCCACCAAATCTTCCTCCTCCAGAAATTTACAAAAGAAGAACAAGCGCATTACGGTAGAAAAGGAGAAAAGGCTATTGATTGTAAGATATAGACGACGGAATTCTTGATTTGAACGCTCGAAGTAAGATGCCAATTTGCGAGAGACATCATTTTGGATGTTTGTATTGCATGACTCACGGGATTTGATGAAGGACAGGCAACTTCACAGCAACCGCAGCTGCAGCTTTCAATTTTTAGTCAAAAGAGTTGATGGGTTTAGGAAAAACGAGAAGGAGGACAATTTTGGAGGTGTACCATTTCAAACGCCCAATTTCCTCCGAGTTTCTTCTTAGTGCTTTTGAACTTTTAAATTAGAAAAAAAAATATCTGATTTTCAAACTTTTAAATCATTTATAATTATTTTATAGCTATATCTATGGTTAAACATATTATCTAGATAAAATCATAATTTTATATAAATGCATAATAACAAAATATGCCTAAAGAATCACCTCTTATTATGACACATGGGATTCTGGATAACTAAAAAAAAAATTCCTTCATACTACTGAGATTGGATTTGCTGCATTCATTCAAAAAAATGCTCCACTTAAATACTCTACTCACTATGAAATATTTGTTTTGATCTTCGCCTCATATGTTGAAATATATCTAAAGCTGGACCGGACGAGAATTATGGACAGTTTACTTTTATTCAAGAGTGGTGAGAGGAAATGCAATGATGGCCTGTCCATGGCCGTGATGCCATCCCATCATTGTGTTGCTTTGAGCGTGGAAAGAAAGAGAGACAGTGCTAGTCTTGACCATAAGGGACGACTTTGCTCAACTGAAGAAGGGGAAAAGAGAGATTGATGATGGCTACCGCTGATATGGGACAGAAGGGAAAGAAACAAGACGAAGAAAGTTGCAAGACTGGGGTCTTTTAACGATGGCCACCAATTGTTTCCTTTCATCTTCTTTATTCGCTTCTGGTGAATTTTCTCTTTAAGTACGAGGAGCAAGAGCTATTAATGAGAGCTCCGTGGACTGCAGAGAGGAGATTGAAAATTTCCTCTTAAGGGTTTGATTTGGAAAGGTTTTCTTCGTGAAATTACACAAAATGAAGCCGATTAAACGTTGTGTTAACATTCATGTCATTCTTTTATGAGATTGAGATATTATTTTGAGAGAAAATATTAGGGTTGAAGACAGAGTTATTATCTGTATTTGAGGGATAAAAAACATCAAGAGTATCTGAGTGACTAAAGTATAATTATAATCTTCATTATATCATTTCATCTATAATGAAATTATGCGTGCATTTCCCCATAGATGTAAGTCACATAACCGAATTACATAAATTTGGTGTCGATTCATTTCTTTATTTTTATGTATTTTATAAGATCACTTGTATTATTTTCAACAATATGGTTTGAAGAAGAGTGAAACCAAACTAAGCTGTATTATAATCAAGATCAAACCAAGCCAAACCATTTTTGCGGTTTGATTCGGCTTAATCATTTTTTCTTCTTTTATTTTTTTTTTCTCTTCATCATTTGTAATTTCATGAGAACTTCGCAGCTCTTCCAAGGCGAGATCCTCCAAAAAGTTGTTGGATCACCAAGGAAGCACAAACGGTCCCCTCTTGCAAGGTAACGATTGCTCTTGGCACGATCGGTCTCAACTTGGTTTCTACTTAATTATTTCATTTGCTTAAGAGTCACCACTATTTTTTATAAATCACTTAGGAGTCAAGTAAAATGTGAGAGCCTGTCTTACTTTTGCAAACCAGAGGTTGGATCGAAAAGTTATAACTAATCAAAGTTTCGTCAAATTATTTGAAAAATATTATTATAAATTTATTTTGAAAAACAGAAATGATGATGACGTCAGCCCCCGCCACCACCGGTGGTCGCCAAATGTTGCTTCCAGCGTTAGCCCGATGACGGAACGGCGACAATCCGAACGTGAGCCAAAGCCATAGAGGCCCAGTTCCACACTGGCCTAGCTCACGTAGGCCGCATCTCCTATCGCATGACTGGGCCCAAACGGGGCAGGGCTACATGTGGGCCCAAGCTGTCCCCACACCCGTTTC
Organism: Eucalyptus albens; assembly: GCA_014182695.1. NCBI lineage: Eukaryota > Viridiplantae > Streptophyta > Magnoliopsida > Myrtales > Myrtaceae > Eucalyptus > Eucalyptus albens. The sequence continues at coordinate 25,343,627 of CM024652.1, forward strand.
GTGCGAAGCTAGGCTTTCGAAGCCCCATTCCGCACCTATAAAGCCTAGTCCAGTATTTGTAGGCCTTTCGCCACGTTTGCCTTATGTTATGCATCATTTCCTTTATGAAGTGCATCATACCCCTTTTGTTTTCGAAATTTTCCTACTTGTTTGCTCATTTCGACAAAGGTAATGCATTTCAATACTCTCTCTTTCTATTTATTCACTCAAATTTTGATAACTAACTTGATATTGTTTTATAAGGAAATTTTGGTGAGGGTCAAATGTGCAAAAATCGCTAGGTGGGTATGAAAAAACAACTTTGGGCAAAAGACAAGTGTTCTAAACCCCCTTAAATAAAATTGATATCGTTATGTTGTTGGATTTAGGTTTGAATTAGTATATAAATTAGTTGTTACTCTACTGTTTTAAAATTAGGCTTTTCATGAATAATTGAATCATCATAATGTCTAAATTACTCTTTGAAGAAAATATAAAACCGTGATTTTGCAGCTATTATTCCACTTCAAAAAAAAAAAAAAAAAAAAGATCATAGTTTCTTTGGGCAGTTGTTTTGTTTGTTAAAATATTTGAATTGGAAAATCCATTGCATGAAACCAACCCATAGATTGAAATGCCGCGAGAATCGGTCAAGCAATCTTGAAGGTTGGGGACTGAGGTCCCCGGCTTGTGAACCAAGGCCCCACGGACATCGTGATTTTCTATAATACTTTAAAAAAGATTATACTTATTCTGCCTAAAAACATTTTTAGCTCTCAAGATCCTTATTATCTATGATCAAAAGATCATAGTCATATGCCGGGACATAAAATAACAAAGGAATCTCCTTGATTAGATCTTCAGAAAAATCGTAAGTTGCATCGGTAATGTTTGTAATTATTTGAGTATTGTATTTAAAGGACATAATTGGAGAATGTGGTACTGAAAGAGCATTGTGAGGAGTCTAACCCCTTCCCACACATTAACGAACTCCTAGAGACTGCAAGTTTCTTTGGTTTTTGCGAATGACCAATGCTTTCACAATCATTTACAATCAACCTAGTTTTCTTCCTTCAGTAAGATGGGTAGTAGGGAATAGGGAAAAGATTAATATTAGAGAGACAAAATGGCTTCCTAGAGGAGTCATAGAAGGACCCACAAACAGGGAAGAACCAAAAAATGTCTCTGAGCTTACTCACAGAGATACTCTAGCTTGGAATGAACAACTTATCAGGACCCTATTCAATGAGCACACAGCTAATGAAACTCTAACAATCCCATTGGATTCCCAAGCAACCGAGGATAAATTATGCTGGACAAACACAAGCACATGAGACTATATTGTTAAAAGTGGGTATAATAAAATCAGAGAGAAGGAAGAACGGAACAACAACACAACAACCTCTACCTCTCACCAAATCCCTAAATCTCTTTGGACAAAGATCTGGAAGGCTAAGACAAGCCTGGAAATCAAAATTTTCTTATGGGGATTATGTCAAAACACATTGCTGAAAAAAGAAAATCTACAAAAGAGAGGTATAGTGGAAGAAAATACCTGCGATTTATGTAAACAGAACCTAGAAATGGTAGAGCATCTCTTCTTACTTTCCCCTTGGACGCATCAAATTTGGATGGACCCTGCACTACAAATTCATATCTCACCTTATGGACTTGGTCGAATAGATGAATGGCTACTTAAATTCAATCATACCTCTGCAAGTTTCAACCTCCTTGCATCTATCCTCTGGCATATTTGGAAAGAAAGAAACAACTATGTTTTCTGCAAACTAAAGTCGAATCCGAAGCACCTTATAAGCTCAGCCGTGGCAGAAAATCAGTGCTTCAATAGTTGGGAAAAGGCAAAAAAGAAGGGGAAAGGTGTAAAGGAAGCCTCACCTCATATCTGGTTTGGCCCAAGTGAAGACACTCTCATAATCAATATAGATGGAACTTTCTTGCTCAGAACGACAATCGAAGTGATAAGCTGTGTTTGCCAAAAGAATTATGGAGTTTTGATGGATGGATTTACTAGATCGGTAAGAGTAAACTCTGATGTGCAAGCTGAGGCCTTGGCAATGGTGGAAACCCTAAAGTTTCTTCTCTCGAAAGTGAACAAAGACTTCTACTTCAGTTAGATTGCAAAGTACTTATCCAGATGTTGATAAGAGATGTACAATGCTCGTGGAAAATAAAACCAATTCTCATTGAGGCCAAGAATTTGCTATTGGGCTTCACTAATTTACATTTGGCCCATTGTAGCAAATAATTTAATATTGTTGTGGACTAAATTGCAAAAACCCAAATAAATGAGTCTTTACCCTTAAATTGGTTATCCAACTCCCTGGAAGCCCTATGGCCTTACTTTGTTCAGATTTGAGTCTTTTGTATTCAAACTCTTTGAGTTAGCTAATGAAAAGTTTATTTCCCAATTAAAAAAAAAAAAAAACCGAGCCTTCTTAAATTGATTGGCGGCAATTCAATTTCCTATTTTAAACAAAACCTTGGAGTTATCCCAAATTTCGAAAACTTCTTTATAACCACGTGGCTACTGCTCCTGCCAAACAAAACCTTGGATCCCAAGAGCATCGGCAAGGCTCTACATGACCTATATAAAGACTCCAACATGTTAATCAAGCTTGGAGGGCTTTATGTTGCATCGAAGTGGTTGTTGAAGGTTGGCTGAGTTGATCAAAATAGTCTCAAAGCTTTGTTGTACTTCTTTGCTTATTCTTTGAAAAAAATATATATCGTGATTTTGCTTGTAATTCTATAAGACAGTGCTGATGTAATTATTGTACAGAGTACTTGAGTGTAGGTGAAGTTAATGTACTTGTAGAGTGAGAGCTACAGTTCCTCTTGGAGAGGCAATTTCATTTGTAAATGCTTGTAAAGGCTTCAAGTACTGCACTATTGGATTCTAATCAATCCTATTGTTAGACAGTAAAATTGTTCAAAAAGTGATAAACCTATTGCACTGTAGTCGAATTAGTCCTAAACTTTCAACATGGCAAATTTAGTCCTCAACTGTATAATGATTTTTCAATGTACTTCATCCTTCGAATTTTGGTCGAAAATTGTGACGTGCTTGTCACGCTCGAACCTCGAGTGCGTGTATATTCCCCGGTGGTCGATAAAATTGCGACATTCTCAAGACGTGTCGCCGACCCAATCGATTATGCACGTGCGGAAGCGAATTAACTAATCCCCTGACAAGGACAAACATGAGATAGAAAAGCAGGACAACCATATAAAACAAATGCACTTTCATAAACAAACCAGATTAGCCTGCAAGTTATATACAAAAGTCAAAACCCCAAAAATGACTACCTAGTTAACCCTACCCTGGACCCTCCTACTTGGGATTCGAGTCTATCATGACATCGTCAGGGATGTTGATGTCAAGCGGGTTAGCTACCTCCTCACTCTCAACGGCGGGTGTGTCGAACCCATCCAAGGGACCTTCCTGTTCTTCGTTAGGCTCATGAAGAAACCACGTGTCACGACCAAATTTTTGGGTGAACCACCTAGGGTTTGTCTAATGGATTATTAAGCCTAGACTTAACTCGGGCTCTCCCAAGCCCATACCAATTCACGACTTAGGTTCAAATATTTCTCATGCAAAAGGGAGTCGCCATTAATTGGTTTACGGTAAGTCAATTAGACATCTAAGTAAAATAATAGGAGAATTATTTTACTTCTATGAACTAGAGACTTTAGGTATGGGGACTTCGTTACACTAGACTTTTCTAATGCCCTTTAGGCACATTTCCCTTTTTATTTCGAAAAAGATATTTTGCAGGTAGCTTGAATTAATTTTAATTCATTTCTCTAACATGTGAGGTGATCATGCGGGTGCGCAAACCACTAATTTAACACCTAAGAAAGCAATAAATTATAAAACTTACCTCATAGCAATGAAAGCATCTACATTGTTAAATCAGAATTCACATCAACGGTCATAGATATGATTTCTAATTAACACGCAATCACTCAATTTTTGTTTTAACTTATTTAATGAGAATATAATCCATATGCAATGTAATACTTCTAATTTAACATGAAATGATATGACATGACAATATGACCTAAACGATATGACATAAATAAGCATGCAGCCTATCCTGAAGCATGAAATTGATTTATTCTAATTTTTTTTTTGTATTTTTCATGAAATTCGAAATTAAAGAAATGCAACAATTAAATATGAAATCTAAATTAACCAAATGACCTAATTCTAATGACGAGCAATTTCTAACTAAATGAACCTAGCAACAATCATGAGATGACTGGCATTTCATGAACCTAATCCTACATGACATGCGCATGGTTTTTTTGTATTTTTTTTTTATGAAAATTCATAATTAAAATCACTAAAAATAAAAATCTAACTACAGTGAAAACTAAAGTGAAATGTTATCTATTCTAAATACCTTCTAAACATGCATTTTTTTTTTTTTTAAATAACTAACCTATCATGGAATCAATTCTAATCTAGATGGAATGCAAATGCAATTTTTTTTTTTTCTTTATATTTTTGGGATGAACAAAACAATTAAGAGATAAACACTAAATCATCCATGATCATCAAAAATGTTTTCCATCATTCGAATTGAAATCCAAACTTGATTATTTTGCTAATAAAATCGATAAATCGATCTTAAGTTTTAAAAATCAAGATATCAATTTTATTCCCACATGATTAATTATTCCATCTAAAACCTTATATATGGAATAAAAATTCGTGTGCGGTTGCAAATTGAGGCGATGCATCAGGGATTTCAAACATACATCAAGGAATATTTCGAATAAATATATAAAAAAAGGAAAAAGCCACGAAAAACCCTGAATTTTGCCTAAAGTGACACATTTATCCTTAACTTTTTTTTTGTGATGTGAAAAACCCTGAACTTTGCCAATCGTGACACATTTACCCCAAAAATTTTTGTGACACAAAAAACCCTAAACTTTTGACGTGTGACACATTTACCCGGAAATTATAGGGCATTTTGGTCTTTTCATTTTTTTAAATTATTTTATTTTATTTTATTTTATTTTATTTTATTTTTTCTCTATTCCCTCCGCCTGGCTGGCCGGCGGAGGGAAGTATCGTCCGACGAGGGCTGCCCTCGTGGGGCGTCGGGCTAGGGTCACCCTTGCGACGTCGGGCGAGGGCGGCCCTCGGTTGGGTTAGGCGAGGGCCTCCCTCGCGCCCTTGCTCGATGCAAGTGAGGGCCGTCCTCGGCCGTCGCCGGCGAGGGCCGCCCTCGCTTGCATCGGGCGAGGGTGTCCCCGCCCTTGCTTGACGCCGGCGAGGGCTGCCCTCACTTGCGTCCGGCGAGGGCTGCCCTCGCTGCGTCCGGCGAGGGTGTCCCTACCCTCTCCAAATCTGGTGAGGGCCGTCCTCGCCCGTTGCCGGCGAGGGCCACCCTCGCCTACATCGGGCGAGGTTGTCCCTACCCTCCCCAGATCGGGCGAGGGCCGTCCTTGCCCGTCGTTGACGAGGGCCGCCATCGCTTGCGTCGGGCGAGGGTGTCCTTGCCCTCGCCGGACGTCGGACGTCGGCGAGGGCTGCCCTCGCCCGGCCGGACACCGACAAGGGCCGCCCTCGCCTGAAGCCGGATGCCGGCTTCCCTCCACTAGGTTTGCCATGGCTAGCGGAGGGAAGAAGAAAAAAAAGAAAAAAAAAAGAAAAAGGAAAATACATAATAAAAAGATAAAAATGCCCTTGATGGGGTAAGTGTGTCACGGTTTGAAAAGTTTGGGGTTTTTCACGTCACAAAAAAAAGTTTGGAGTAAATGTGTCACTTTGGGCAAAATTTAAGGTTTTTCGTGGCCTTTTCCGCCAAAAAAAGAAAATACTAAAAAAAGGAAAAAAGAAAATCTACCTAATTAGATTTTTTTGACTTTTTTTACAAATCCGAATGACGAAGTGGATCACAACGGAAGACTTGGCTCGGCTAAGGATGGTGGCTGTGGTGGTGGGTTGCCATCGGTTGGAGGTCACGGTTGTCGGACACTGCAGCAAGGGTGGAGGCGGTGCTGCAGGTTGCGGGTTTTGGGACACGGCGAAGCAAGGGCATCTTGTTGCAGGCGGGCGCGGCTTTTGGCGAGATGCGTGGAGCAGAGGTGGAGACGTCGGGCGCTGGGTTGGCAGAGGCGTTGCAGGGGCTTTGTCGCGGTCGGGGTAAGAAGCATGACTGCAGGTCGGCTTGGGCCCGGCTCTGGTGGAGAGGCAGGCGCTCGGGGAGTTGGAGTGGTGTATAGGGGCAACATCATCGGGCAAAAGCATCAGCAATGGACCGGTGCCGGGTGGTCGCAGACAGCTGGCGAGGTCGTGAGCGTAGGTGAGTCCTAGGCCAGCGCGGCGTAGCGAGATAGCGGTGGTGTCGCGGGTCGCTATAGCTTGTTGCGAGTGAAGGGCGTGCGGTGGAGCAGCAATTGGCTCAAGCTCGGGCAAAGGCGAGTCGCGATGGTGGTTGGCGGAGCAACATCGAGGCGGGGAGCTTCGCGGGGTGCTAGCAGATCGGCGATCGTGGAGCGGCGACAGAGCTTGCGGGTGAGGCGGAGCTCCGGTGGTTGGCAGAACGGCATTTCGGTGCCGCTGAGCGGGCAGTGGTAGAGGCAGTTTGGCGTTGCGGGGAGGGACGAGTGGCGATGCCCAACGCGGAGAGTCCACAAAGAAGAGGAACAGTCCTCCTTTTTCTTTTTCTTTTTCCTTTTTTTCTTTTTCCCCGCTGCTGCTACCTTGTACTTTCGCACTCTTCGCGACCAGCTAACTTTTCCCTTTCCCTCAGCAGCCTTTTCTTTTGTATTTCTCTCTCCAAGGAACGAAGGAAAAAAGAAGAAACCTCCTAAAAGCCAGTAAGGTTTTTCTCTTCCTTTTGTTCAATTTATGACATAGAACACTAAAAACCCCAAGGAAAGCTTTTCTTCCTTTGTGCTGATTCTTTTTTTTTTACCTAAAATTCGAGAAAAGCCCCCACCAAACCCTACGTGTTTAACCTATTTATAGGCCACATATTAGGGCTTTAATTTTTCCAAATCAATATCTACGGAGATTTCTTTTTTCGAATGCAATATTTGCTTTCGATACAATTCAGGATTGCAAAAGCATTTTATGAAATTTCAAACCTGCAAAATTGAGCTCACAATATTTTTTTTTTTTGTCACACCCGCCCTATCTCGAAGATATAAAAAAATTCCCATCATATCTCAGAAAATTTCAAATTCCTATTTTCACGAGATAATTTTCGATCATTAAAAAAAGGGCTTGGGCCAATTTGCTCGCTTCATGGGTTTAGTCTGGCCTGCCAAATTAAAGCTGAAAATCACTAACTCGAACCCATTCGTCACCGGTCCAATAAATAAATGTAAAAAATGCAAATTTAAAATAAATGCACATAAATATATATGCTATGCAATTAATATTTTTTCAGGGATTTAATTAACCCCTAATTTTTAATGCGATAAATGACTAAACGGGTTGCCAAAATTTAGGAATCAACAGCTGTCCCTCTTTGAAAGTGAGCTCATAGAGGTTGCCTTCAAAGACAAATTGAGACCTAAATTTTGACCATGCACATGCATCGAATGATTTTTTTTTTTAAAATTTTGTCGGAAAATGAATCACATTTTAAAATGTAATTTATATGATGCATGGAAATGCTAATGCAAATGCATGTTGCGAAATGAAAGAACGTACCTACAGTCACTTACCAACCAGTGTGGTAGAGCATCCTGAGGTACATGAAAAATCCCCATTTACTCCACAAGTACCCAGTTTTCACTCAAGTTCCTTGAAGAGTCTAACATGTAATAGATTAAAACATCTAGATTGAGAAGAACATTCACATCTAGAGTGAAGTGTTCAACGAAAAGAATTAAGACATCCAGATCCAGACTGAGATGTCAAGATTTTTTTTTTTAAAAAAAAACTCGAAATACCTAGATCCAGACTAAGGTATAATGAGAAAAATCGAAAAACATTCACATCTAGAGTAAAATGTTCAATGAAAAGAATTAAGACATCCAGATCTAGATTGAGATGTCAAGATTTTTGTACTTGAAATACCTAGATCCAGACCAAGGTATAACGAGAATGATCGAATAACATTCACATCCAGAGTGAAATGTTCAACGAAAAAAATTAAGACATCCAGATCCAGATTGAGATGTCAAGATTTTTGTACCCGAAATACCTAGATCTAGAGTAAGGTATAACAAAAAAAATCGAAAAACATTCACATCCAGAGTGAAATGTTCAACGAAAAGAATTAAGACATCCACATCCAGACTGAGATGTCAAGATTTTGAAACTCGAAATACCTAGATCCAAACTAAGGTATAACAAGAAAGATCGAAAAACATTCACATCCAGAGTGAAATGTTCAATGAAAAGAATTAAAACATCCAGATCCAGATTGAGATGTTAATGTGGCATCCAAGAATTTTGACGACCCTCAAATATGCAACTATCCATGACTGATCGACGGAAGTATCGTTGGATTGGGTTACTGACGCCATCTACGGACATCGTTTTGTTATCATCATTGGCACCACTTTAGACCCCGTTGACCCGTGCACACTTGTCTCGATGACACTACGCAACTATACCACCTAAGTGTATATGAAATGAGAAAGGAATTCAGACTTTGATCAATTGATTCTTGAGAGCTGAAGGAACGAAATTCGGCCATGCATGAGGAATTTGCATGCCCGCGCGGAGAGGAGGAATCGTCCACGTCCAATGCCGCCCAAGTTCTTCTCCATTTAATTAATACATTAGTCAACTATAAAGGAGAAACGTTGATTGAAGCAAGGCTAATGAGGGCCACGTTGCTTCGGTGTGGGGTTGCCAGCGAAGACCAAGAAACCTCCAGCTGAAGACACGCCTCCCCCACCTGCCCATCGTTGCTGCAGCCACCGCAACCTGCATGCAAATAATTAACTTAATTAACAATTAGAAGGGGCAAAGTGCTCGTGTGATTGAGCGAGTGAGAGAGTGAGCCACCGAGCGCAGCGAGCGAGTGAAAGAGAGAACGAGCGAGAGGAAAGGAGGAGGTTGCCCTCTGCCATGCGCGTGCTGCCGCTGTCGACACCGCTCGTGTTCGCCGTCGCCGAGCCGTGTCCATGGCCCAAGCTTCCTGTTTTTACTTACCGTTGGCGCTTAGGACTTGAGGCAAGTAAAAGTCTACTAACCTATGTAATGCAAGACTGTTATTGTCTGAGGTAGTGCAAATAGATTTGAGGATGTCTGAATTTGGATGCTGAATGCTGGATTATTGAGTGTTTGCAGTAGATTGGGACCAAAGAATTGAGGAAATGCTTTGGATATCTCTATACATTCTGATTTTGTTGAACTATGATTGAAAGAACAATCTGTGGTGAAATTTTGGAAGTGAAATAGCCATGGTATAGGCGCGGGATCCTACTGAATGAGTAGTGTCTGAATTAGATCGAGTGTAACTCGGCAATTTTGTAGATTTTCTAGAGATAGTTCTAGGGCGATTTTGGTTCCGATTTCTTCATGAAAGTTGTGAGGAATTGTTTAAACTAAGACATATTTTTTTGGTCAGATTTTTCGAAATCAATACAGAGGCACAAATTTCTTTTAATGGGAAGTACTTTTCTGCTAAAGTATAGATTCTGTCAATAGAAGAAGTTTAGGGCTGAGTTGTGCGATTTGTTGCGATTTATACATGACTAATTTGGTTTAGTGTTCTTCATGAAATTATTTCCTTTAAATCTTATTTATAACATATAAAAAATTTAGAATTTTCTGAATTCGTTTAAGGGTTATTCCAAAATTTTTACTAAAATTGTGCATTCTGGTTTTGAGTTGTCTTTATTCCGAATTTGCTCAATTTATCCCAAAGGAGAATGCATCTTCAGTTGTTATTTGACATGATAGTTTTTGGCATTCGGCACATCATTCAACACCGAAGATTTCAATGACAACTATGAGGCTTCCAATGTCCTTGCATTGAAAATGTTTTTGGTATTGAAATAAATTAAGATGTTAATGTTGCCGTTGGACCCTCGGGTCATCGATGCCTCGAGAGTCGGGAGGACCATAGGATCGCAGTGGCGATGCCTTTGGATGCCTGGGGTCCGCAGTACCCCAAAGGTTTTCCCCGAGAGTTTCGGGATGCCCGGTTGTATGTTAGTACGTAATTTCGGAGGATAGGGGTAACCATTTTCATGGTGAGCCCCGGAGATTTTCTCGCGATGCCAGGTAGGGTGCGAGAGGCCTGGAGGTGTGACGTAACACAATCTGGATGCCCGGTGACCCAGTGGCTATATGCCGGAGGCTTTCGCGATGCTAGGTTGGGTGCAAATGCTCAGAGGGATGCAAGCATTAGTCCTCTAGGAGGTGAAACCTTTTGAATATTAAAACTGATGGCTCTACTAAGTGTGTGTGTGGTCTTGTTATAGGACTAAATTGTATGGCATGGAATGGAAAGTGCCATAACAGTTTGATTCTATAATCGAGACCTTTGTGACTGAAAATGGTGCATTTGGTTTCGAAATTGCACTTGCTATTGCATTAAAGAGCTTTATGGGTTTGATGCATACTCATTTCTTTTGATCATATATTTTGTCTATCTTGCATGAAATTGGATAGTGATGGTGCTAAACGATATAGTTTAGTGGATCTTTTACTACTGGGTGGTTGTACTCACCCTTTTTTGGGGACTAACATTTCAGACTAGATGAGATGCCTTTGCTGCTTGAACCTCCCGGCACATTTTATGGAGTCCCGGTCGACCTGCAGTGGGAGCGGTCGGAGTACCAGGACCTTGAGATACGAGGACTGATATTTGTATGGGTGAGAGTGATTATGGTATTTGATATCGGTCTTCTAGCTGGCCCTGTACTCCAGGAGTTTGTAGCCGTGTTCGTCCGCCAGGATGGGCACACGGGCCGCTCGCCTCCACCACCAGCTAATGGACTGAGTGGCTGGATGTGACCGTGAGACGGGGACAGCAAAGGAAAGAAATTTCGGACATCGACACTAATAGATGGACTTTATGTTTTTGACTGTTGGAAACATCGGTTATCTTTTTGAAGTATAGTTGAATATAGAAAACTCTGGCATTTTGATGTACCGATAATCTATTGTCCATCCAGTTTATGTAAATAAAAGTGTCTAGCCTTTACTTATAAGAATGTTTAGTTGGTGTGCATTGTTTCTGAATATGGGAAAGGGAGATGTTGGATACGCTTCCGCCATATTTGCGCAGGGACCGATGGAAAAGATATAGACCCCCAAACTTTATGGACCACCTGAAATTCTATGGTATCAGAGTAATAGACTATCAAGTTAAGAGAAAACAAGTGATTCGTGGCGACCCTAACGGATTGGGGGCCGTCGGGGGTGCCACGCTTAAGATTTTGAAATTCGAAATACCTAGATCCAGACTAAGTTATAACGAGAAAAATTGAAAAACATTCACATCCAAAGTGAAATGTTTAAATGAAAATAATTTTGTGACATTCAGATCCAAACTGAGATGTCAACAATGGATTGAAAGATTTTGTTGAAATTCACAGATTCTCAATTTCTGCAAATTGGAGGAAATACTCAAATTTTCCTTAAGCACTTTGATTAGAAGATGAGCTACTTGAGCTTTACCTCAAGTACTTCGATAGATTTGATACTTACCTGGTAACATCTCTAATCCTCGGGGATATGTCTCCTGCAAAACATGGTCGTGGGAGAGACAACATGCATTTGTAATCACAAGCATGCATTAATTCAATGGAGGTTCATGCGTGATGATTTCTATCAATCTTGCATCACCTAATTTTCATTGGGAAAGATTTCAAAAGAATATTCCAATTTGAACACATTAGTGTCATGGATTTGTCAAATGAGGGATCTTTCAGTTTGAAAGGACTTTTCACTCATCCTCATTAAAAGAGCCATTTCATCCCGGCCTTTGATGTAGGATTTGACAATCACTTTATCTTACCATCATCATGTCAAACAAGGGTCCAAGCAATCTCGCAAGTGGTATGAACTTACCAATTTGAGAGGTTTTTAACAAGGACCGTAATGCGGGCTTGGTCAATGGCTTAACCAAGGGGACTCTTTGAGTCGAGGCTATTGAAGAATGATATTTTGCAACTATCTTTGGGTTTACAAGTCAAGAAACAACGAAATGAGGTAGAAATTATCTTACTTGCACTTCTTCGAGCGATGCTCTCAAACATATGAACTTTTATGTTAATTCAAGTGCCATAATTTGAAGAGACTTTGCAAGGGACATAACGTAGGCTAGGTTCATAGGTTGAGAAACGAAAGGATCATTAAGCTCAAAAAGTGTTTAGGGGATCAAAGTCAGTGATCATCTTGACATTTCCACCAATTTTCTTCTCCAATGTCGAAGATTTTCTTCATATCACAACTCTATTGCTTGTAACATCTCAGCATTTGAGTTTTTTTTAGTACCACCTTGTTGAGGATACAACTCACTTCATCAAGTGTTTGATTTTTCTCTTTAGACATTGCCCTTACTTTTACCAGGCACACTACTTTTTCACGCCCCTCATTTTTATACTTACTTTCTTTGGACTTGCATAGCCTCCATCTTTTATCAGCATTGTAAACTATGCTACTTGAGTGGTTTGTTTTTCTTGCCTTGCCCTAGTGTGGGGATGATCACCAACTAGGTTTAATGTGAAATGAATCCATAGGCTCAAATGGGCTATGCAATGGATAAAAGTGTATATGATAGAGAAAGTGTTGGAAAAAACTCATTTATTGTTTTGAAGTTGACAAAACCTTTCCATAGTCTAGTCTGAAAACTTCTAGACTGAAGTGTCAAAGTCTGAAGACCGCTAGACTTTAGGTTCAAAGTCTACTTACACTGACAGATTCCAGACTGAATGCTACTGAAGAATGAAGACTTATCCAAATACGAGATTATCTTTATTTCTTCAAGGATTCGATTCATATGGCTTATGGATAATTCTTTGGTTGGATATAGCACCTACATGATTGATTATCCTTAATGGAATCAATTCCGATAATCAAATCTTTTGGAAGGCAAGCAAACTTGGAAAGTTCTACTTATGGAAACCAAGATCATAATTGTATAGGTGAACAGGATTGACGGGCTTTCATCACAATCATCAAACGACTCGAGATCTCCTTGATTGATCTTGTCCAATGGGTAGATTGGAAGTATTCCTTTGGAAAGTGCCAACGGTCGTGAAGACATGAATGAGTATTTAAGGTGGACTCTCTAATTGTTCGATTGTGTGTGTAAAAGAAAATTTTCAAAGTCTGAAGCTTTCTAGTTCCTTGCTATTTCATTCACCGAGCTCAAAGTTGTATACAAAAGAGAGAAATTCATAGTGAGACTTTGTGTGAGACCAGTAGAGGTTCTTCACTGTGAAGTCGAGACTGCAAGACTGTAAAATCTCTTTTGATTTTTAGTGGAATCCAGCAAGTGGGCTGTCAGCGTGGGAGAGTGGACGTATGCTTGATCTAAGATGAACCACTATAAACCTTATGTTTTTATTCTCTTTCCTAAACTCTTTTTATTCTATTCATAGTTTTATCTAACTGTTATAATTTGAATTCGTTCATAGTTTATCATTTTCTAAAAAGCAAACTATTACTTCTGAACCTTGTGAAAATTTTTGTTCACACCTATTCATCCCTCCTCTAGGTGTTGTTACTAGCCCTTTTAGAAAGAATTGCTCTTCGTCATTCTAAGGCACTCTAATTACCATATAAGTTACAATGCGAAAGCAATACTCGAAGATTGATGCAAGTGTGAGTAAGAAAAATTCCTATCATTGATTTCAAATTTTTTCCTAGTATGGGATGAT